>OX639995.1:31419562-32629902 GCA_951828415.1 Anomoia purmunda
GTACATGCGTTTTGAAAAGAATTGCGCAACCAATTTATAAGCTTAGAGAGCGTGGAAGTTGGCTAAAATAAATATATAAAAAAATTCCATAGAAATTGGGTAGAGTTGCATACTATTCTTTGCTATCTTAATGAGAAATCGGGTCCGACGATTGAAAAATATAGATTGGGGTTCTATGTCTTTAATTTCCACGAACATTTTTATTCCTCCACTTACAATATATGGAACACTTTTTGCGCTTTGAGCGACTTCTATTCCATTCTGTTGGAAAGGCTTTTTTGAGTTGCAGAGCTAAACCAGTAGACACAATCTTTAATGAGGCAGGAAGAGAGATGCGGCATTTCAAAATATAAGCAATGACATACAAATTTCCATAAACATATTATTTTCATTCAATATTTATATATCCATCAAGCGCTGCATTTTAAATAAATTGAGTAAGGAATGTATATTTATTATTTACATAGTGTTTTAAAATGTAATGTACATAAATTTATTTTATAAAAATATCTCTGTACACATTACGAGTTCACTTGCTGCCGTCACTCTTACTACTACCTCTTTTTCTGCAACACAATAGAGTTGCCACAATCATTCTCAGATTACTAGTATTATTGGGTTTTGACAACTAATATATAAAATATACATAAATATATCTCCGTGATTTGATATTCTTGAGATAACGTGGCATCTATTGTAGTTCCGGAATTTGTCATTGATTGTTGTTGTTGTTGTTGTAGCGGCTAGTCGCGCCCCGTAAAGAGCGGATTCACCCATGGTCGTTGTCGTCAAACTCATCTAGGGGGAGGCCCAGGAAACGTGCAGTTTCGACAGGGTTGGACCAGAGGGAGAGGGGGGTTAGATGAGTGGGTTTGAGAGGGCATGTGAATAGGTGGTTGGTGCCGTGCGGAGAATCTCCACATGCCGGACATGTGTTGGGTATGTCGGGGTTGATTCTGGATAAGTAGGAGTTGAGCCTGCTACAGTATCCAGATCGTAGTTGTGCCAGAGTGACGCGGGACTCGCGGGGCAGCAGGGACTCCTCATCTGCTACAGGTGGTGGTTGGGCTCCGTTTGTCATTGATTCGCTGGGTTTGCTAGTTAGCGGTGACAAAATATCTGATTCAATATTTATGTTAAAATCTCTGCAAAAAATCATAGCAATTAAATTTTTCCTATTCTGAATTACTTAGGCTCAATTGCGAGAAAGCAGGTTATCTACTTCACTGAGAGTTAACCTGTTAAATTGATAAATTTGTTTGAACAGCAGACTGTTAGGCATCAACTCAGAGTTAAAAAGATAAATATTTATCCTAGCAGTTATTCAGGGTTGAATTTTTAAGTATGTGGTATTCTGTCATAAATACAAATTTTTTTTAAATAAACGAAAAAATTTTAAATAAATGCCTTTTTTCCGACAATAATGCAAATGGCAGCGAATACGTTGGCTCCAACTCCTTAAACAGAGCTCTGGCAAAGGGAAGCGATGACTTCCACGAGATTAGAGACCTAGCACACCTAGCATTTCCTTGTTGTACTAGAACCTCCAAAAATTATTTTGATTTTAAATTACAATAAATTCAAAGAAAATGTCAACAAAGAAATGTACGTAGCTCGGGTAACTGGATTTATTTTATGCAAGACAATGTCTGGGCTACAAAATTACAAATTTAACTCTGACTTATTCTAACTGAACTTATTCTTTTATCTATATAAATTTAACTCTGGATTTCTCGCAAGTGGGCTTTAAATTGTTGTAACTTTTTCTTGAACTCTTGTTATTTTCTTCTTTCAAATATAAAAAAAAAAAACTACATGCAAGTAAAATAAAATTCTCCAAAAGTTGTCAAACTTTATAGTAGATTCGCAGACTTATGCCTGAGTTATGCATACCTAGCTTAACTTGACTTCACTTTAGAAGTGTTACTTAACGATTCTGTTTAATGGACTGTGTTTATTAGTGATTAGCCAAAATATAATCTAAAATAACTTTACTTTGAAGTCTGTTGAATTTTGTCAAGTCTAAGTGCTAGAGAGCCAAGAGGGAATCTTACTGCTGTATAATATTTCAATTAAATTTCTCCAAAAGTGCGAAGGAAAATTGACTTTTGTTTGCCTATTTTTAATAAAGTTTCTCCGAATATTCGATGTATATTCATAAATGCAATTCATAAGGCAATATAAGTCGTTTCTATTTTTCCATGTCAGAGTAATCATTTCTAAAATTCTTTGAGAGTAAGGCCAAACATAAGTTTTGTATAAGTAAGCAGTTAATGGCTAATTAATCCATCAAATTTTGTTAGTTAGTGAGTCAAGCTGAACAATGGCGCCAACTTTGGTTTGCACTTTGTTCCAGTTATATTAAATCTGGACCAAACAGAGAATGTGGCAAAGGAAATTATTTTAAATTTTTTTTAGATTACCATAATCTTCGCTTTTTGTTAAAATTTCTTGTATTTAGTTCAAAAACTAATATATCCTTATTTAAAAACAAACTTGCTTGCAATCATATGACCGCATACTGGACATTATTCATTACTTAAATTTCATTGAACAAGTGAAGGTAGTTCGCATTCAAGGTCATACATTTTGTAAGTGAATTGTAGTTTGCAAATTCAATTTTTACGCAACCTATTTTTTGGGCCGTTTTTATAAATTTCTTACAAATAAAGTGGTATGCTATAAAATTCGAAGAAAAATAAATCAGACTGAATCAGAATTCTTACTAGGGTCTAGCTTTTAGGCTTATAAATTGTAATTGCGAACGTTACTTTAATTGGATATTGGAGTCAAGCGTCTACAAGCATAAACTAATTAAAGGAAATCGATTCTTTATCGCGTTGTCGGGGAGAAACGATACTGGTTAAATCAAATACATATTCACTGGTTTTCGCTTTTGTTTCAACAACACCAGCCATAAAGGCAGATTCTGTAATTAACTTTTGAGTGACTATCGAGCAAATTCACTTACATTCCGATATTTGGTATTCTGTGTTTCATATTTCCAAATGTTTCTTCAAAATCAATTCCGACTGTATTTAAATGTTTTGAAAACAAATTCACACAAAAAAATTCAATTAGCATGTACTGATATTGGAATTCGAGGATTTGGTGTTAAAAAGAAATGAAAGTAATTTTAATTTGTTGAATGGGAAAATACAAGAAAACAACGCAAGAAATAATCCTTGTTGAATTTATGGAGAAGATGGCTAACATTGTCAGCAAAAAAAAAAGATCAAAAATCACCGCAAATTTTTAGTCACTTGAAAGTTGTATTGAAAGTGCCTTTCTGATTTAATCTTCTCGTCTTCTGTCATAACTATATTGATCCACTGTGGACAAATATATTTCTCACTACGGCCCAGGGTGAATCAAAACCAAACAAATGAATAAAAAATGCAATTTCAAGAACACCTAAACTGAACTCAATCGTTTTTGGGTACATTTCCATATTCATTTTCATTCGGACTCCAAAAATTCACCTGATATTCCCATTTTGCTATGTTACTAAAGTTATGAAAAAACTAGATGTTAAAAAATTTCTTTACTTAAAAGTAATAATATTGTTGTTTTACTTAAAATGAGTGGCATTAGCTGCTAAAACTTGCTGCTCTAATAAAACAAAAAAAAAAAAAAACAAAAAAAAAAAAACTTTCGGCATTAGGACTGAATTACTACATCGTATAGGCACATACATATATATTTATTATTAAATTAAATCATCAATTTCAATCAACTCTAATTGACGTCAATCAGCACCATCCGAAAAGATATACCTTTATGCACCCATAATTTCATTTTCTCATATAAAAATTATTTAAACAGACGTCATTCATCATCGCTAAAAGTCATGCATGTGAATCAAGGTAAGAGCCAATCAATAGTAACATAATGTTTATGACTTTTCATTCAATCAGTGTATGTGCAGGAAATTCATTCATATTGTTCGAACAATAATTGATGGGTTTACCTACAAAGGTAATACTTAAATATTCAAATATTTATTATATGCGTGCTATGGATAAGTGGTGGTGGCGGAGAAATAAGCAAATAAAAATCAATGACCAAATAAATTGGGGCAGCACATTTTTCTTTCAGCTGCGCCAACAATCAATGAGTGCATAAATTATAATACATATATTTTCAATACACAAAAAAGGTAGAGGAGGTGGAAAAGGAATTTCAGGTCGATTTCGATTTCACTTAAGTATTAATGTAGTGCTTTATGGACTAATTTAATATTTTATGTATAATAATAAAGGCTGAGTAAGATTTTAAGAAGCCCAGATAGCATGCAATAAAAAAGTGGTTTTTAAATGTAATTACCAAATTTTGCGGACTAAATAAATCGCTTGATCTTCTCCGTATGGAATAATAAAGAAAATTTATAGATTTTGCGCAATTTTAAGAAGTCGTGGTGTGAAATTATCGTCTAAATCTCAATACCTCACTCTTCCCCATCACCCTTGCGCTTTTTTTGTTTTTTTTTTTTTAATTTTACTTACGAGTACACGACATTCCAATTGCAATGGATTTTCTGCAACATTTATAAAATTATTTTTAATTATTCCTATATCGGTGGCCTGCATATGAAGATAACGTGTATTACATGTACATTAATTTTAAATAAAATTCACGTGATATTAATACAGAATACACTTAGCCGTTGAAAGAAAGATGTTGTTTGGAAAATATATTATACAAATATTGAACAAACGACGCAAAAAACGTACTGCAAACAATTTATGCCATTAAAACGAGGAAGAAAAGAAAATACAAGTTTTTTTGGTCGGACTCTTCTGAAACGGCTCGACCGATTTTTATGAAATCACAAAAATTCGTACATATTATGTTTGGAAGAGAATTGCCACCAGTTTGAAGAGAGAAATTTAATTAAATCATATGCAAGCTAAATATATGAAATATAAAAATATGTGAGGAAAAGGTTTATACATATATTTTCGAGAGGGATGCCATCTGTTTGTGTTGATTATAGTCTCCTCAGTTGACCGACCAATAAAATGACACACATCTATTTGGTTTCAAGACTTTAATTCAAGTGAAGTATTCAAAAATGTATAAATGTATAAGATATAAAAATGTGTATGTAACAGAGTAAGAAATTCAACATGGCAAATAAATATGTGAGTTGCCAGAGTGTGTATAATTTAGTTTATCCAACATTCCTCCTCAACTCACGTATTTACTTATACAATGAAAATATGTGATAGCTATTTCAAATTAAACCTAACATTTTTGTTAACTTTGTATGAAGTACATTCGGTAAATTTTTAGTAAAAATATCCGCGATCATTTCGCTACTGTTGCAGTATTCAAGCTGTATCTGCCCATTCTGGTAAGCTTCCCTTACATGGTGAAAGCGAATGTCGATATGTTTGCTTCGATTGTGATATACGGGGTTCTTAACAAGATGCATCGCACCCAAGTTGTCACCATTTATTGTTATTGGGTCACCGTTATAAATGTTCATCTCGCGAAGTAATTTGCGTATATATATGGCTTCTTTAGCTGCTGATGATAGAGCCATATACTCAGCTTCCGTTCTGCTGAGTGCGACGCTTGGCTGCTTTCTACATTCCCAAGAAAATGCTGCACCAGCCAGAATAAACGTGTATCCGGTGTATGATTTACGATCATATTCGTCACTTCCCCAATCCGAATCTACGAAACATGTAATTGGCTTACCGGTTTTGTGGTACTTTAGTTGCAGGTTGGATGTTTTGCTTAAGTACTTCAAGATTCGTTGAGCTGCGACCATATGTTCTTGGTGTGGGTCTGAGCTTCTTTGCGCTATCTTACAGACAGAGTGCAAAATGTTAGGACGCGTAAGGATAGCGATGTACATCAACGAACCGACGAGAGACTGAAATTTTTGCTGGTCAGCCTTTTTGCAGTTAATATCATCACATCTTACTTGACATGTTTCTAGCCCATACTGACTTAAAAGTTTTTTTATATGCGCTTGCTGATTGACTGCAATTTCACCTGTTTCATTGTCTCTTTCTATTTCCATGCTCAAAAAATAGCTAACAGGACCTTTGTCTACGACATCAATTTCAGAAGAAATTTTTGACTTAACTTCTTTCACCTCCTTTATATCAGAACCTGCAATAAGCAAATCGTCAACATATATAGCAATAAGGTTGATTTTGCCGTTGTTATTTCTCGTATACAAGCATGGTTCGCTTTTACACTGGCTATAACCAATGCCTTTTAAAATGCCGTCTAGTTTTATGTTCCACTGTCTCCCACTTTGTTTCAGGCCGTAAAGAGCTTTTCTTAACTTTAAGACGCGATTTGGGAATATTTTATTGACAAATTGTTCAGGCTGTATCATATATACATCGTCATTTAACTCACTATTTAAATAGGCTGTGGAAACATCCATTTGATGTAAATGGAGGTTGAATTCGGCGGCTAATGCAATCACCATGCGAATGGTCTCATACCGTACGACGGGTGAAAAAGTTTCGGTATAATTTATGCCATATGTCTGGGCATATCCTTTTGCTACTAATCTCGCTTTAAACCGTTCTACTGCACCACTCTTATCACGTTTAAGATTAAACACCCACTTGCTGCCTATAGCCTTTTGCCCTTTTGGCATCTCTGTTAAATACCACGTATTATTATTTAAGAGAGAGTTGTACTCACTTTGCATAGCTGTCAACCACTCACGTGAGTACTTACTAGATAATGCTTCTTGAACGTTTTCAGGAATAGAGATGTCATCTGCGCTTATGAAATTCAGGACGTTATATTGCTTTCTGGGTCTTCCTGGCCCGCCTTGACGAAGAAGCTTCGGTCGTCCAGGTCCTATCTTAGGTGTGCCTTCCTTGTCATCCCTGCCTTCCTCCGCGGACTCGAACTCGCTGTCACTTTTGCTAACTGTTTGATCTTGCTCTTCTTTTATAAGCTGTGCATCTTTTTCCCCTGCGTCCTCGGTTTGATCTTCTAAATCGGGAAATTTTGACTCAAATACTAAATCTACAACTTCTTTCTGTTGAGTTTTTTCAATAAAGTAAACGTCTCGACTAACGATAATTTTACCCGAAGATTTTTCAAACAACCTATATGCTTTGGAGGAATCCGAATATCCTACCATTATATATTCTTTACCTCTTTGCCTAAATTTGTTATGCTGAGTCTTGTCTAGAGCAACAGCTGTTGATCCAAAAATTTTCAGGTGCGACACATTCGGTTTGTTCTTAAACCAAAGCTCATACGGAGTTTTGCCCTCTAACGCTTTTGTAGGCGATCTATTTCGTAAGTATGCTGCTGTGTTTATCGCCTCTGCCCACAAGGATTCATTTACTCCAGCATCAACAATCATACATCTTGCCATTTCTACAAGAGTGCGATTGAAGCGCTCAGCCACACCGTTCTGCTGAGGAGTGCGTGGAACGGTAAGTTGTCTTTTGATACCACATTTCTGTAAATATTCACTAAATGAATTATTCACGAATTCAGTGCCTTTGTCACTGCGCAAGATCTTAATTTTCTTTTCCATTTAGCGCTCAGCAAAAGTTTGGAACACTTTAAATTTTTCGAAAACTTCGTTTTTACTTTTTATAAAATATACGAAAACGAACCTAGACCAATCATCAATAAAAGTCAAGAAATAGCGTGCACCTCCGTTTGAGGTTTTACTCACCGGACCACATAAATCCGTATGTATAATTTGCAGTGCCTCATTGGCTCTACTGGCTGAAGTTGAAAATGGCTTTACACTGCACTTGCTTTTTAAGCACACATCACAATCCAGACGTTCAGTAACTTTCGCTGTGATTCCATGTTCCATTTCTTTTTCTGCCAATTGCCTCAAGCTTACAAAATTAAGGTGCCCATATCGCATATGCCACTTCATCGCCTCCGCACTTGCATTTTTTGCAATAAACAAATTGTTATCAGCCACTCTGTATAAAAATAAACCATTTATTTTTCGCGCTTCAAGAATAGTGTCACCGTTTCCATTAATTACACTTGCATATTTATTTGAGAAAATTACTCTCATATTGTGCTGGACAGCTCTTCCAACAGAAATAAAATTGCATTGAATTCCAGGCATATAAAGAACTTGTTTTAATGTCACATCAAAGTCATTGGTTTTTACCTGCACATTGCCTATACCTTCTGCACGAATTGTGTTTTCTCCCGCAAGTATGATCACCTCATCGAATTTTTGGAAGGTTGTAAACAAATCTCTTTTACAGCATAAATGAGACGATGCACTACTATCAATGCACCATGTGTTGCAATCCAACATGCTTGAAGTCGATGATGTGAATACAGAGAAAGATGTTTGCTTATTTTCTCTTTTCGAGTCTCTTTCCTTGCACTGTGCTGCATAATGACCTCTACGACCGCAGTTATAACATTTGAAGGTTTTTTTGCTATTACCTTCGTACCTATTGCAGTGATTGTTCTTTTTCATATTATTTTGCCGTTTTCCACTGTCCGTTGTCCGTGCCATAAATACCTCTTCTTTGTAATCAGAAACGTTTCGAACGGCTTTTCTACGTTCGCCTTCTTCAGCTAATTTAATTTTTATTGAATTTAGTTTGGGCAAATCGTCTCTACTCTCTAGCGCAACAACAAGATTTTCATATGATTTTGGCAGGCTAGCGAGCAGCATTATTACATATAATTCCTCCTGAAGACTTACTCCTATCTCCGACAATTTGTCCACAATCGACGAGAAGTTGACTATATATTGCTGGATACATTCATTGTCGCCCATCTTCATTGCCAATAGTTGCTTAAATAAAGTAACTTTACGTACAGGTCCCCTCGGTCGATGAATTTCACGTAAATTAGTCCAAGCGATACTGCTGACGATGCGTCTTTTATGTAAGTAATTTGTGTAGGGGAGGCACTCAGAATTATTGACGCCAGGGCCTTTTCGTCTTTGGTTTTCCAATTACTTACTTCCTTCGCATTTATGTCGGTAGGGATTGGTTTTGTTTCTTCGCCTGATACCACACTCCACAGGTCTTGATGAATGAGGACACTCTTTATCTGCAAGCTCCAGGAATCGTAGTTGGAGTCGCTTAGTTTCTCAATACTATACAACGAAGAACCCATCTTCTATATTTTTTGTGAAATTGAAACTCGGTTTATCAGGTGTCTAACGAGCTGGGCCCATAACCTGTTGATTATAGTCTCCTCAGTTGACCGACCAATAAATTGACACACATATATTTGGTTTCAAGACTTTAATTCAAGTGAAGTATTCAAAAATGTATAAATGTATAAGATATAAAAATGTGTATGTAACAGAGTAAGAAATTCAACATGGCAAATAAATATGTGAGTTGCCAGAGTGTGTATAATTTAGTTTATCCAACAGTTTGAAACGTTAAATTTTATTAAATTTCGCAGAAAGGGCGGTTGCCACCAGTTTGAAAAGTCAAATTTAATTACATTATACACCAGTTATATAAAATATTGAAATATAAGTGCCAAACTTTTCGATTTGCTGGGGCAAAAGCTATTGCATATAGAAAGGTTGCCACTTACTTGTAAAGACGAATTTAATAAAATTATACTTACGTTTATGAAATAGTGAAATATGAATTTCAAACGTTCCACTTTGCTGATAACAAGGTTTATTTATATTTTTTTTTAAGTAGGTTGCCACCTGTTTGCAAAGTCAAATTTAATTAAATAAAGTATACACCAGGTAGATGAAATAGTAAGATGTGTGCCAAATCATTTGTGTCGCTGGGAGAAAGTTTATAGGTACATTTTGTAGAGGGTTGCCACCTTTTTAAAAAAATAAAATTTAATTAAATTTTACACAAGGATATAAAATATTAAAATATTTTAAATAAATGTCCTCGGCGAGGACAAAGAGCTTATCTATATTTTTGAGAGAGTTGCCACATATGCCAATGGGCAATTACTAATTTAAAAAAAAAAATTAATAAATAAATATAGCCAGATGTTTAATTCAAATTGTATAATATTATTTCAATTAAATCTGATTTTTGCATTCAACTTATATCTAAAGTACGTGCATGGGCAAAACATTTATATAAATAGTAATCCTACTAACCGGTACTTTACTTCAATTAGAATTGGAAGTTTGTACTGAAATGTGTTATTCGGTTATCTCATAAAATTGTGCTTGTAAAAAAATGTGCTTGAAGGAAAACTTTTTATATGAAACAAGCAAAAGAAGATGAAAAAATTTTACTTTAATTTATTGCTGCGCCTATAGCGTAATAATACTTAGTTTTACTAACAGCAGTACTACATATTTTTCTTATATAAAAATACAGTAAAATTAACGAGTATTAAGGTAAGACATTCCACAACCCATTCGTATTTTATCTACTATATGTATATCAACGCCCATTTTGTTACGAGAATTTTTTATTATTATCTTCGACATTACTTTCAATCGCCAATATTTAATACAATGTGTAGAAAATGGCTGCAAAATTTAATTTCAACAAACAAAGTTGCTAGTCGGTTAATTTATTGGCTAATTTATTACTCTTAAATGAAGTAATTGATTTAAAAAAAAAACCTACATTATTAAAAAAAGTTTTTTGCACAACAAAACATATTAAATGTATTATTTATTTGCAGTTAATTCATATGCATATTTACAATATGTTCAAATTTCGAGAATACAAATTAATAGAGTAAACAACAAATTTACAACCATTAGCTTTGCTTTTCTACCTGCGGGCCGTCATACGACAAAAAATAGGGTCTTTTCAAACCTCTCGTCACAAAATATAAGGTCCAGTAAACGGATATCCATTATTTTTGCATTAAATTGAAGGCTTTATTTAGCATAGTTAGAATGACCCGCTGTAGGCCAACTCTGCCCTATTTTGTTTGAAAACTTGTTGTCATTTTCAAGTTAAATATATAATGCCACTCTCATAGAAACCCTCGTCCTTATTGACAAAAACTCGAATAGTCGATTTTCATAACCTTCTCTCGAGGCGAATTTTTCACCAGCAAAATCATTTGCCGTAGACATAAATCGGTAGTAATCACTTGGTGCCAGGTCTAGATTATAATGCTGATGCATACGAATCTCACAACCAAGCTCCCGGAGCTTCTGGTGAGTTTGCTTTCTTCATAAGGACCAACTTTTGACCGTCGTACACGTACGAATTAAGATTATGGACACAGGGGAGCAGCTCATAGTAGACGATTCCCTGTCAATCCCACCAAATATATAGCGTAGCATTCCGGTTCGTCAATCCTGGCTTGGTCATCGTTTGCATCGACTTTTCTCACTTGGTGACCCACTTCCCATCACCAGTAACCATACGCTTCAGAAATGAATCGATTTTGTTAGGAATTCCGTATATGCGATTTTTTGCTTTAAGTAGTGTGGCACGAACTTCTTTTTCTGTTCAGCCTTATTAAAATGGTTCCAAACGGGGGTTTTGTGTAATGTTTAGCTCCCGGCTAATCGAAGCAGTAGGCACTGCTGACGGTCGGAATGGTCGATTTCCATTATTTTATCGATATCTTGGGCAGTTGGGCTTCAAGCGCATCTTTGATATCAAAATTGCCGTAACGGAATCGGCAAGATAAAAATAGTTATCCCCTCAATCTGTGATGCAACATTTCCAAGTCTGGGTTAGCTAAAGCTGCTATATAAAATTTTAAATTTAAAGCATCACTACAAAACATCATTAGCATAAATATGACGTAAGTCGTTCGAAATATTTGTACCCAGTTTTTCATCCTTAAAATTTTATTTGTGAGCGCAATGATGGTCAGTGGCTAAGAAGCAACTCTGTAAAAGAATTTCGAATAATAAGATTGCGGATATTTTTTCTCTTACCAAATGTGTTTACAAAAAAAAGGGGAAACAAAATTTGTTGTATAAATTAATGTATCAGTAATCTGTTTTGCTCAATAATTTTTAATTAAATTATACGTCAACACATTATCTTATGTATCCTACGTTTCCAAATACAAGTTCCTGGTTAATTTCCTGTCAAATGTAATAATATTTCCGATATGATTATGAGCGAATGCGTATACAAAGTTTATGTAGAAATCGTAAGTAAAAGTACCGTACACACAAACATACGTACGTACTTGCACATACAGATTCAACTTAAATTCCATTACATCAATTTATGTGTAGACCGTTGGTGGATACTCCAGTTAAATTAATTTAAGAGACCGGAAAGATATTTATCCATTAAATATGAATGTGCATGTGTCTACCTGTGAAAATTCATTTATAAATCCATGAGTATATAAATATATACATACATCTGCATACTAGCGTGAGAATTTTACGGCTCAATCTCATATAATTTTAAAATAAATGACATGAGTAAATTTAAATTACATTATACTCACAAATATATTTACATATTCACATCCAAGGCGAATCCATACAAGGTGGTGGTATTAATACAACTACAAAATTCCGATGTATTTTGTTTTTGTTTCTGCGTAAAAGTTGTCAAAATTTAAATACATTTTGTTTTTGCATTTACTGCTTTTGAAAGCTCATACGCAAAAGCAAAAACAAAATACATGTAGTTGAATAAAAAAAAAATCAAATAAGCTGCTCTTATGCCATCACCTTCTATAAATTCGCCTTGTTCACATCTACATATATAAGCAAATATGTCAATCCATGTGGCACTCCTATATGCTCATTCAAGTTTCAATATAGAATTTCGAGTTCCTTGTGTTCACTTTTTATTCGAGCCTCTATATGTTTCCGAATGTCTTGAGCGTAAAATCTTTAACTTTTTACTTCAATTTTTATATCTGAATACACCAGTGGCCCTGGATATTTTGTTCACCTATCGTTTAGCTGTAACAGCCTAAAGCAAATAAATCGACTAAGCCATATCTGCAATGATTTACCAATCGCAGATTTTTGCTATACTAAAAGCAGCGGAATGGATAATAGGCGAAAGTTATAGTGCGTATCAAATCAGAGTCTGCTGTGACAGCCCATCTGCACTAAAGGCATTGGAAACTGCTTGCACCAATTGACCCAGAAACTAAATTGAAGCTGAACTCTATTGGAAAATGGAATAAGCTTGAACTCATGTGGGTCCGGGGATATTGCGATATCAAAAGTAACAACCGGACTGACAAACTGGCTAATTTCAGGTCATTAGTAGACCCCATTGGACTGCAGCCAATTATGAGGCCAATCGTAGCAGAGATGTCATCGATGACCTGATGTCCATATATTGCTTGGAGAATGAGAATGACAGAAAACATTTCGTTTGTATCTATCCTACCTTTGCTAGGCTGAGATAGAGAGTATTTGGGTCAGATGCATTGAGAATGAACGATAACGACGATAATTCTTTATCAATCGGCAAACTTCTCAGATTCATAAAAGAATGTGAAAGATTTGTCGAGGATATATTAAGTCCCATTCCCACCTTTTTGTGTACCCCTCCCCCTATCCCGTTTTCCCTCTTTTCTTCCTTCTTTCCCTTCATCCTTGCCAGGTTTTAAGTGAATTGAGCAACTATTCTTGACTCTCTGAATACCTAAATCTTTTTCCATAAAATTCAAGCCACTTCTATCTATCCGTCTCTCGGCCCATTCATCGCACAACTGGAGTAAAGATTGAGATATCTCAACGAAAACTTGGTAAACACATTGGCCCTTGACCCAATAATTGGGTAAAATTGGTTAATAACCACGCATAAGTAACGGTGCGTTGTGAAAATCAAAATAATGCGATATTTCAGTATCTATAAAAGACAGTTTGCTCCTATATTGGGAAAATGGACGTGGTCTTCACTTTCGATCAAATATATCTCCGAAATGACTGCACCAAGTTCTATTAAATTTGGTACGCATTTACCATTTCATGTTGGAACGCAATATTTCGGTCGAAAACCACGCCCACCTCTCATACAATAGTAATTTAAAAGCATTAAAATAAACGCGACTATTACATACTATTTTACTAAATACTTATTGGGGTTCCATGAGCAAATACACGCCATCAAAAAATTGTGGAAACAGATGTCCCATCGCCCATTTTAGAACAAATAAGTTTACACAGAAAATATGTTACCAAACTCTTGCAAATTTGGTACACGATTTGGTTCATATTCAGGCTGGAGTTGGAGGATGAAATATATGGAATAAGCAATTTTTTAAATAGGCGTGTCACCGATTTGTACTTCAAGTCAGTAAACGTATTTCGAAAATTATGGAAATCGGGCAATAGCCACGCTCACCTCTCAGGTAATTTACTCAAATTGGATATGGAAAGTAGGGGGTTGCAAAATTTGTGGGAATGGGTATTGCACCGCCCACAATAAACCAAATAGGAATATCTCCGTAAGTACCTGGTCAATCTCTAACAACTTTTGTACACACTCTGTATTTCAACTCAGATATTGATGATATTAGAATGATCCGATTTTGATGAAATGCGATAAGACGCACTTCGACGAAAACTAGATGGAAAACCCGTGTTTATGTTCCGATATTGATGATTTTAAATTTTTCAGATGCGATATGAAATGATTTGCAAAAAAAATGTTAATAAAAATCCATTAGACGGCTCTGTAGTTGAAATTTCCAAAAACTATTTATTTATGGTTCGACTATGGTGAAGAGATATTTTATTTCTGTGGTTTTGGGTTTACAATATTCTTTGTTTTCCATCTTGTATAATAATAAATAAAATTTTCGAGTCTGTCAATCGAAAAGATGCCTCATAAAATTGGCCGTGTGAAAAATATGTCCTTTTTTTATTGTAAATGAGAAAACAAGACGAACAGGAAACTCCTAGTGCTTAAAGTCAAATGGCATATCGTTTGAGATGGTAGAGATTTTATGAGTCCTTCTCTTGATACACCATTGGAAATGGCCGATTTGTTGATATGGGGCATCAATTTTTTTTAGAGTAGGCTTGCTCCATTTCCTAATCGTGCATACATTTCGGAGAAAAATTGTAGACGCTCCAATTTTTAAGTGACAATATTTGTGGTGGCATCCCCATGCGAGCTAATGGATTAAAGAATATAATGAATGTGGTCTCTTTCTTGTATGAGGCATGCCACTGCCCAATTTTCCGAAATAAAATATTCCTTCACCTCAGGAAAATATGCGCATGCCGAATATCATATGTACATATATCTATATCAAATAGCTTGGAATATATGGTGAATAGTAGTTTGCTCTTAAATGGGGGAATTGGGTCGCATTTATTCCAATACGTAGAAGCCATATTCCAAATATTGTACTTGCGCGCCAATAAGTTGCGGATTTATAAGGAATTTTCCAAAATAATACACTGTTTGATCTAATGTTATATATCTACCCACATAGTGTTCATCTGCTCCGAATAGTTAGGGAAATAAGACGACTTCAGATTTTCTTTTCCATGAGAGCCCTACGAACCAACTGTAAAAATATCGTAAGGATCGGAGAAACACTTAAGATGCCTATAAAGGACACACATTCATTTTGATATATAAGATTAACTTTTTTGATTGCATACAACAAACAAACCTTTTTTGAAATAAAACTTGCGCTGCGTATTTAGAGTTCAGTATCAACCGAACTGAGGCTATTCTTTACTTGTTTCAATTATTTTATGTCATTGCGCGTGCAGATAATTCGAAGCAGGATATCATACACTAAATGACATAATGAGGGGGCTGACGACAATCAGCATATGGCAAAAGCTTCCCTTGTCAAACAGCTGTCAGTTAACCAGTTAACGGAATGTGTGAAATTACAATTTAATACCTAAAATTAAAAATTCCCCTGAGGCAAAACAGACAACTAATAATAAGATTACCTCAATCATTTCACGTTAACTCAATTAAAATTATCATTCATTGAGTTCTTTACCATCTGAAGTCAATAGCATAGCGTAAAAGTAATATATAACACTGGTCAACAACATTTTTGTACATGGGTCGTGCGTAAATTTTTTTTATTGCTTTTGCACCCAGAAATAAGAATATGAACATAAAAAAGTTTTTGATTTGGTTTTGTTCGAAAAAATGAGAAAAACGAAAAACATGAAAATTCATCAAAATTTGACATAGATTTGATTTATTCTAGTATAGTAAAAATCAATTTAAGATTTATTCTTATAAATTTAGTTTTAGAATACAGTTTAAATGTTTAAAAATGCCTTTTTCCTGCATTTCCTGCCCTATTCGGTAACATTTTCTCTTATTAACGTCCAAATATAATCCCCCATCATGCTTTCCGTATACTGGCCTTGGTAGCGTTTCTCAAACTCCATTATATCTTGATGGAATCGCTCCCCGTGTTCTTCTGAATAAGCTCCCATATTATCTTTGAATTTATCCAGATGTGAATGTAACATGTGCATCTTTAGCGACATTCTACATCCGATGGCGGAAAAATTCGTAATCATGCCAGTTATCAGCTCATCATAATTTTCATCCCTATGATTTCCAAGAAAGCCATGAACTACTGCCTTGAAACTGTTCCACGCTAGTTTCTCCTCATTGCTAAGTAGGTCCGGGAAAATATCGCAGTTCATAATTTTTTTTATTTGAGGGCCAACAAAGACTCCAGCTGTAATTTTCGCCTCTGACAGCTGTGGAAAAAAAGTCTGCAAATATTTGAAAGCCTTAGACTCAATATTAAGAGCCTTCACAAATTGTTCAAAAATGCCCAATTTAATATGCAATGGCGGCATCAATATGTTTTTAGGATCGACAATTGCTTCATGTTTAATATTAAATCTTCCCACTCCATACTCAGTACGTTCAGGCCAATGTTTTTGGCGATAGTGGGCGGCATCATTTCTGCTATCCCATAGGCAAAGATAAAAGGTGTGTTTGGTATATCCACCTTGCATTCCAGTAAAAAAAACAAACCATCTTGAAGTCTCCAATAACTTCCCACTTGCATTCCGTATATTACTTACGCTCCAGAATGCTTCTGCAAGAGTTACATGAAACATGTGGAGCTCATTTTTTGTCCTGGTTTTTAACAGGTAGACCGAAGTAGGCTAGGTAGGTCTCGCAAATCCTTGTGTTTTTAGTTAAATCAAACTTTTTTTGGCTTCTTTTAATACATTCCCCACATATATGTATAGCAAAACGAATTAGCCGCTCGTTTACAACTTCTCGAAGACATCATTCCTCTGTGATATGCAAAAACATAGTGTCGCGCACAACGAGTGACCCAAGAAACTACAGCTTCTTAAAAAAAATGTTACTTACAAAAACGCTATCAGGTAGCTGGCATGCTTTATTGCTAGGCCTGCCAATCCGTCAGTAAAAGTTTCGATGAGTTTCTTAATATGTACTTAACGAATTGCCAAATCTACCTAAAATCATGTGTATCTGGGACTTTTTATCTCCTTTTTACTGTTTCTCAGCCACATTTTTTTGGTTTTTTTAAGATGAGTATGTTGTGCTTTAAGTAGATCTTTTTTCGATGCATCGCTGCATCAGGTAGCTACCCGCCGCCCTCTATCGACCGAAATAGCGCGAAAGGACCTATGTATATTAGCCTGGTGCAAAAATGCAAAATTTTCAAATCGCTATAACTTCTACAAAACCAAATATTGTTGATTCGTAATTGCTGGAACTGGAAATTTCTGGTATCATTTTGAACTACTTTTCTTCTTAATGTTGACACCTAAAGGGAAGTACTCAGTTGATAGCTGTGAAATTTAGGCGGAAATATCGTTTTATGTCACGCGAAAAAATGACAGCTGCTAAAATGATTGAAGCGCCTAAAAGATGCCATAGCAACAAAGAAAATGTAAATAAACCATATAAAATTTTTTTTTTTAATTTCTTGAGGAAACTGCCACTTTCCGCGCAATTTAAAATTACTACTATATTCTAAACAGCAAAATAAAAATATTGCTAAAATTCAGTTAACCAGTTTGTCAATCCATTTCACGTGAAATTGGACCAGTGCATTTTAATTAAGACAGTAAACTAAACTAATTGAAAATATATTCTCTAGGCAATACGAAGTGCTTGAAGTCTTATTTCTAAAATTGCAACAGGCTTGGTATATATTTTATTTTGGAAAACGAATTTTTTGACGTTTAAAAATCTGTACTTTTGAGCGCCGGTTTATTTAATTTAATAAGGTCACAATCTTTTGCACATAAGCAACAGATACTACAATAGGACGTTGCATTATATAGCAATGCTTCCCAATACTGTCAGCGAAAAAAGAGAATACCTTTGTAACGCTAAAGGCACTACTTGGCAAGAAATAAAATTATAACAAATATAAGGAAAACATTCAAGCAAATATCAAATGTGATCTGCAAATATTGCGTGGTAAATTTAGTTGTTATTTCCAAAGAAAGAACTATACTAAAATTAAAGTTGACCTAAAACTGATACACAACGCGTTTAGCATTAATCCTAGAGAAGTTGCAAAAGGAATGCGAAAAGCACTTATTTAATTAAAATATTATCGAAACTACAAAAGACGTATTTGTATATCATTCTCTGAAGTGTTTATGGTTCGCAAAATAACTTTTTCATATACTCAAATTTGAAACATTACTTTACGTTATCTGCCCCTTCCCTCATCTTATCTATGCTAACAAAAATTTTCTTCTTCTTCTTAATTGGCGCTATAACCGCCTAGGCGATTTTGGCCGATTTCAATATTGCACGCCAGCCGCTCCTCTGCTTTGCTGCCTGGCGCCAGTTAGATATCCCAAGTGTAGTCAAGTCCTTCTCCACCTGGTCTTTCCAACGTAGAGGAGGCCTTCCTCTTCCTCTGCTACCACCAGCGGGTACCGCGTCGAATACTTTCAGGGCTGGAGCATTTTCTTCCATACGTACCACATGACCAAGCCAGCGTAGCCGCTGAATCTTAATTCGCTGAACTATGTCTATGTCGCGGTACAGCTCATACAACTCATCGTTCCATCGTCTGCGGTATTCGCCATCGCAAAGACGTAAAGGACCAAAAATCTTTCGGAGAATCTTTCTCTCGAACACTCCAAGCGCCATCTCATCCGATGTTGATAGGGTCCATGCTTCTGCGCCGTACATTAGCACGGGCATGATGAGGGACTTATAGAGCGTGGTTTTCGTTCGTCGAGAGAGGGCTTTACTGTTCATTTGCCTACTCAGCCCAAAGTAGCACTTGTTGGCAAGAGAGATTCTTCGTTGGATTTCAAGGCTGACATTATTGTTGGTGTTGATGCTGGTTCCAAGATAAACAAAGTCCTCTACTTTGTCAAAATTGTAACTGTCAACAGTGATGCGGGAGCCAAGGCGCGAATGCGCTGACTGTTTATTTGATGACAGGAGGTACTTCGTTTTGTCCTCGTTCACCTCCAGACCCATTCGCTTCGCTTCCTTGTCCAGCTTTGAAAAGGCAGAACTAACGGCGCGGTTGTTGAGGCCAATGATATCGATGTCATCGGCATACGCCAGCAGTTGCACACTCTTATAAAAATTTTCTGCTTTAGTATTAATTACAACAAGTCCAGAAATTTATTTAAAATCAAGCTGTAGCTTTGAGAAAAATTATTACCCTTCAATAACTTAAAAAGAAGATATAACCTCAAAAACCACATTAAAGCGAACTGTATTATTTGGAAGAAGTTACACTACATAAGAAAATTTATAGAAAGTAGCGTAACTTGAGTTGAGTAAGAAATAATTGTAATCTGAAAGTAGGGTCAAAACCCCGTTTTTCTGGGCCTAGTAGTCCTTTTGTTCATAACTTAAATATTTCTGAATCGATTTCTTCGATTATATCGTATACATTAATTAAAGCTGTGCAAACTTTTATATAAATAAAATGCAAACGATATTTTTATTTTGCAGTTTATAACAATAGTTTAAAATTTTGAAAATAATTTTTTAGATAAAATTTGTACTTAATAAATTTGCTTGGTATTGCATTTTATTCGCTATTAAATTTACGTTTAAAATCTTACAACCTCATATAAGAGTGTAATATAAAAAACTAATTCAAATTGAAATTCAAATCGTAAAATTATTAAGGTTTTTTTTTCTTCAGTTTGCCGTTACGGTGCCGTTATTTGGTTTATCATTATATGTTAAATTATATAACTTCTATAAATCCTCTTTTCAGCAGCATATACAAATTGAAGAACCATTCTGAAATGTTAAAGTTATCTGGCAAAAATACTACGGAATTCACGAAAAACGCGGGATTTGATGCTAATTACAGATTTTGAAGGTGTGTTTGAAATTTTGAGCACCTAGTTTTTTTTACTTTCAATGTAATACAGTTTTTTTTTCAATTAATGTTACTTTGAAATTTGATGTTCCGATTTAAGTTTATTTTTAGTTTTGAGATGTAGTTGGTGTCTGCGCAAAAAAGAAACCAGTACATTAAAATGCATTACCTTTCTAATGCGATTCATTCCACTTTTACTCCCCTAGAGAGTTGTAAAATTTTTCGAAGAATTCAATTTAATTGTAGTTCGCTTGCGACAGTGAGCATCAAACTCAAAATATTTTTGGTTGTTGAATTGGTGTGAGATATTAAAAACTAAAATTGATGAAATTGCGGAATAGAACCACTGTTTTAAAACTTCAACCAATTTCTTTTAATACTTAGATAAATACTTTTTCACTGCGGCGCAAAAATTTTTAAAGTTACGAATTCGTCAATGCATTTCACTCAACTGCTCTTTGATTTTTACCGTCTCTAGAAGCTGTTTTTCATGATCGTACATATAAAGAAAGAATATTATTACAATAAAATTTAAATGTAATAAAAATGTATACAATTCATCACATTTTTTCCTTTGATCAAAAAACTAATCAACCCTGTCGAGATAAATTACAAATGACAAGTGTGGAAGCACTTGCTGTATGCGAAGTTATTTGGTTTAAAATTAGTAATTTTTGTTGTAGTACATATGTCCAGCATATAAGAAAGTAAACGCAATGTAACTTGAGTTAAAAACCTAGCTTTTTTTTTGTAATTTTTTTCTACATTCACAAATAAATTAATGTAGTTGTTTTTTATTTTATTTTGTGAATGTAAATCATTCCGCCCCCCAAGCGAATGACTTTTAAATAGAGTTTATTTTTTATGAACCTTATTGAGATGTAAATATAAATTTAACTTCAACGCAAAATCGAAAAATTGATTTTTATTTATTTTTTTAATTTGATTTTTCAATTGAAATGAAAAAATAAAAATAAATCGTAGCGTGGCAAAAAAAATGCACAATATATGTCTTTTGTATCCTTACAATTTTGTTGATTTAATATCATGCTATTGAAATGCAAGTGTACAAATATATATACAAACGTGCATATTATTAAACCACAAGATGAATTATTACGTTACATATTAAATTTAATGAACTCAATAAACTTATTTCATTTACATAAATCAATCATCTGCCAAACTGGCGCGTACATGTAAAACAGAGCACTGAAATTACTAAATTTATTCGAGTACGCGTAACCCAGTTAACATTTTTTAGAGCATTTGCAAGTTATGGCTTTTGAAAGATCTCCAAATATGTAAGAAATATAAATTGAGAAGAGAAAAAGGATGCGATATTTAAAGGAAATATTGTAAATTGTGTAATATTTCCGTTTGAACCTCGGAAGGCATCCCCCAAATGATTTTTTTCGGTTAGCTCGGTTAAGCTAAATATTTGGAAATTTCACCAGATTTTTTTGAATTCAAAAATCATTAATATAGTTATGGAGAATAGAAAATTGTTTAAATCGAACAGTACATTATGTTTGCATTACTAAAAGAAAAAATAAAAAGTCCGTTCGAAAACTTTCGTATTCATATACAGTTGTTGTACAAAATGAGTATGGAGAATTTCAGAAGAAATGTTTGTACATATCAATCAAATTGGGAAACAACTTTTTACTTACAAAAAAATTTATTTGGAAAAAATATCTCGAGCTGACCTAAAAAGACGTTTTTGGGGTAATTTTTAGCTAAAACTTCGCAAAAGAAAATTATTTTTTCACCGTGCATTTATTCAAATCATAAGCCTAAATATGGGAAGTAAGTAGAGGAGAAAGTGCGTACTGTTAAGTTTTGTAACTCAATGTTTGTTCAATTTTATATTTAGTGAAAAAACTTAAGTTACGAACCCGAATTATCAATTTTTGATGCACCCTGAAGAACCATCTTTCTTGTGCGTCGTCTTAATAAGTATTACCAATAGTGATATATTTGCCGTTGGAAAGCGAGAAGATATGAAACAGGAGGCTGTTTACAATTTTGTTGCTGCAGGATGGCTCCGTGCGTCAATGTCCACGCAAGTGCGGAAGGTCTGTGATTGTCATTCACCTGGTAGTCGTCCGGAACGATTCTCTTGCATGCGTTGATGTCCCTGCGATAGGAAAGGTTGACATAACCGCCATCTAGAAAATGAAACGAATGGAACAAGGTAAGAAAGCCATTTGACCTTGCGACGTCTATCATACCTGTCATGCCAAGTTCGGTGTTGGATTTGTGGTAGGAGAGAGACTTCGATTCGCATCAAAGCGAGGTCCTTCAACATCTCGCAGATTTGTGCCCACACCCAGCCGGAAGAGATGATCGATGTGATCAAAGATTACTTCTACGAGCACCTAGAACGCACTTACGAGCGCTGTACCAGTCACGATATGAAAATCATGCTTGGCGACTTCAATGTCAGGGTGAATAAGGAAAGGATCTTTGGTCACACTGTGAAAAATTTAGTCTCCACTATGAAACCTTCGCTAACGGACTGAGACTGATCGACTTTGCCGGAGCTCGAATCATAGTAGTCTGTAGCACCAGGTTTCTGCACAAGAAGATCCACCAAGCCACATGGCTCTCTCCAGATAGAAAAATGCGAAACCAAATCGATCATATTGGTTTAGATGCAAGGCATGTTTCCAGTGTATTAGACGTACGTACACTTCGAGGACCAAACGTCGACTCGGATCATTATCTTGTCACAAGTAAGATTCGCACGTGCCTTTGTGCAGCAAAAATCGTACGTCTAAATACACAAGAAAGCTCGACGTAGGAAAGCTGCAATCGCAAAAGACTGCTACTAACTTCGCTACTCGACTTTCACACCTGCTCCCCAAGAGCACTTCGCATCAAACCGGGATTCGCGAGCATTAGAAGCACATTTCTCGTTCTTTATGTTCCGCCGCTGAGAAATTTCTTGGATTCCATCGAGCCCGAAAGAACAACTGGTGTGATGAGGAATATTGCGCCGAGCTATATAAGAGCGCTATTTGGGAGTTGAGAAAGGATGTGAGACGTATTGTTCGCAGAAAGAAGAGAGAGACTGAAATATGTGAATAGGAAGAGCTTAAGATGCTAATCGACGGGAAAAGTGCGGCGACTTACGGAAGGTTTTAAGACCGGGACAAGACCTGGTGACTGATGTCCAAAGCACACTCAAATTGTAGAGGGAATACTTCAACAATTTGCTAAATGGTGGCAGCAAAACGGTCGCCGGAGAAGGTGAAGGAACCACAAAACCTCGTACACTGAAGCATTATCAGCTATGTTACTCAAGAGCGGTGGCGAAGAGCTGGTAAGATGCATTCGCTAGCTCATTTCTGGAAATTCACAAGAAGAGTGATCCGGCAATATGCGCTAACTACCGCGGGATCAACCTCCTTAACATTTCATACAAGGTTCCATCGAGCGTATTGTGTGAAAGACCGAAGCCAACCGTCAACGAACTTATTTAAGGTCCAATTAGAGTCAGTGTCGCTTTAGACCTGATAAATCTACCATGGACCATATATTCACGATACGCCAAACATTGGAAAATACGTTAGAAGACGATCGACACATACCATCTACTTGTCGACCTTAAATCACCTTTCGACAGCATGAAAAGAAGTTTCCTATATGCCGCGATTTCTGAATTTGGTATCCCTGCAAAATTAAAATGGCTATGTAAAATGACGCTGAGTAACACCACAACTTTTGGTTCTGCCTTTCTCAAGCCGTATAAAGAAGCGAAACGAATGGGTTGGGAGATTAACGAGGGCAAAACGAAGTACCTCCTGTCTTCAAACAAACAGTTAGCGCATTCGCATCTTGGCTTTTGACAAAGTATATATGAGAACCATTTCTAACACCAACAGCAATGCCAGCCTCGATATCTTAAGAGGAATCCCTCTTGCCAACGAGTGCTACTTTGGGCTGCGTGGGCAACTGCGCAGTAAAGCCCCCTCTCGACGAACCAAACCCACGCTCTGTAAGTCTCTCATCATGCCCGTGTTATGAGATGGCGCTTGGAGTGTTCGAAAGAAATATTCTCTGGAAGATTTCTGGATCTTTACGTTTTTGTGAACGGCGAGCTTTTTAACCACAGTGGCATACTGCAGCGAATTAAAATACAGCGGCTACGTTGGCTGGGACATGTCGTGCGAATCGATGAAAATGCTCCAGCCCTGAAAGTATTTCACGCGGTACCCGCTGGTGGGGGCAGAGGAGAAGGAAAATCTCCTCTACGTTGGAAAGACCAGGTGGAGAAGGACTTGGCTTCACGTGGTGTCTCCAGTTGGCGCCAGGAGCAACTGGCGCGCCCTGTTCAAATCGGCCAAAATCGCCTAGGCGGTTATAACGCCAATTAATAAAAAGAACAACAAATTTTTTCCACAGATTCCAACTATTTGCGCAAAACTTATTAGTGATCCAAAAAGTGCCAACATTCTTCTTTTTTTTTAAAGTTATATTAGAACTTAAATTTGCTAAAAAATTCAAAGACCTGTACTACGTCATTTGTTAACTTCATTTTCACTGTAGCTTAGTGTTATTTTGGTTTTTTGTGTTCCTTTAAATATGTGGGAAATAATATTTCAATTAATTTGTTTAGTCAAAAAAAAAAAACTTAAATAGTACAATACAATTGGTAAGTTTTGGAAAATATTGTTATTTATAATATTATTATTCAGTGTATTTAGTGAGCGTTAATTTTGTTTAAAGTATTTTTACGTATTGACTATAATTGTAAATTCTTCCTCCTACAAATTCTATGCTGCTGAATTAAATAGTAAAATTTTAAACAATAAACCTCTACTTTATGTCCTTCTGATAACCCTTAATAACCCACTGGTACCGCCAGGAACCAACCGCTTAAATTCAAAATTCTGTTTAACGAATTTTATTTTAGGATTTGCTTGTCATTATAAGACCGTTAATTGATTCATGCGCCATATGCTAATTCTATCCCCACTTGTAATAAACGTCAGTTGGCATGTTTGTATTGAGTTGAGTGCAATAATTTTTTTGTGAATAATTCGTTAAAATCGGAACGGGAAAAAATCTCAAAGTTTAAATAATAGTGTAAATAAGCTAAGATAAGTTTTATAGGTAAGTAAATTTTATTTGTTTGTAAGATTTGTTTGATTTTTTGGTTGGTTCCTTGCGGAACCGTCAGGCACCCGGAGTACGAAATTTTGCAAATATGAAATTATATACAAAATGATTATACTATCGCTTTTTTGTAGTTTTTTCAGCAATGTCTCGTAGAATACGTGATTTTCGAACTGAAGAAGAGCTAAGCGAGTTCGTTAATTCTATTGCGTGGTCGGAAAGCGATGACGGCGGCGATTTTTCTGCTGATGACAGCGATGTAGACCCCGATTTTGACTTTAGTGCTGCTTTGCGTAGTGAAGATTTAGAAGACGAAGTAGCAGATGTTCAGAACATTGCTGACTTAGCTGTTGTTCAGAATGTGCCAGATATTGCAGATGTCGATATCGGCAATCCAGTTATAGAAGAAAATAGTGAACCAAATCAATGTAAAATATCCCTTTCTCTTATACGAAAGCTTTTTGTTTCTAAATAAGATTTTTATTAGGCATGGATGTTGCAGAAGAGCCAGTTGTTGTAGGTGATCACGCCCGATGGCTAGAGTATGCCACAATGTTTGAAGGCGTATGGATTGACAAAGAGTCTGATGTATTCAAAAAACCGTTGTGGCGAAAAAGAAATCTTCAATTATACGCTAATTGGATAAGATTTCGAGGTGATGAGGCTTTGACACTGGAGATATTGGCATTGCATTCGCCGCTTCAGTTTTTTACATTTCTTATGTCAGACGACATTATTTCAAATATTGTGGAACAGAGCAATTTGTACGCAATACAACAAAACATTGAAAAACCATTGAACACCACGCCTGATGAAATAAAACGTTTTACGGGAATCAATTATTATATGTCGGTGTATAAATATCCCGGAATTCGATCATATTGGGGTAACTATGGTTTCAAGCCAATCATGGATTGTATGCCAAGGAATCGCCACGATAAAATTCGCCAATTCTTGCATTTTAATAATAACGATGAAATGCCACGCTCTAATCGTGACAGGCAGCCTTCCGCGTCATGCCAGCAACTGCCATCAACATCATCGGATGCTGCGCGCAGTTGCAGACGTAATCGGGTCTCTGAGGCAGTTGAAATGTATGGACAAATACCACAACACGATTCGGGATATGATCGTTTGTACAAAATACGCCCAATACTCACGGCACTAAATAGGAACTTCAAAAAGGTTCCAATGGGAGCAAGATTATGTGTTGACGAGCAAATCTGTGCAACGAAAATAAAGCACTATATGAAACAATACATGCCAGATAAGCCACACCCATGGGGTGATAAATTATTCCTACTGTGCGATGATTCCGGATTTTGCTACGGATTTGAAATTTATTCCGGCGATGACGACCACCGTCAAGACAATGAACCAAACTTGGGTGCGTCAGCAAATATTGTTGTCAGATTAGCCCGCTCGGTTCCGCGATTTGTAAATCATGCAATTTTTTTTGACAATTATTACACTTCGATTCCGTTGATGGTATATTTGCGAACACAAGGCGTCTATTCACTTGGGACTATTCGCCGTCCACGAATTCCATTGTGCAATTTACAGCAGAAATTTAAAAATCGTGGTGATTGGGAAGAATACGCTGCTTCATTTCACGGAATTGATGTTACAACTGTGGCTTGGAATGACAATAAAGTTGTCAACATGGCTTCAACAATGGCTGGAATAAAGCCATATCTTGCGGCCAATGGTGAAACGCCTGCGAATGCACCTACCATTGAACGTTACAACAAAAAGAAAAAAATTACAGAGAGCATTCAATGTCCAAACGTTATCCACGAGTATAACAAATACATGGGCGGCGTTGACCTCTTGGATTCGTTACTGGGTCGTAGTTATATTCGCATAAAATCACGAAAGTGGACAAACCGATTATTCTACCACATGTGTGATATGGCTATCATCAATGCCTGGATGTTATATAAGCGACATCATGCGGACACCAATTAAACTGAGCCCAAGATGGTATTGCACGAATTTGTGTCAGAAGTTGCCCAGTGCCTGACAAAATCTGGTACTGATATGAGAATTGGAAAAGGTCGACGAACAAATTTGGAAGTAGAAATATCTGCAAAACGTCAACGCCCCATGTCTGGTCCGCTACCACCACGTGACATTCGCCTAGATAACGTTGGGCATTTACCAGAGTATGTGAAGGAGGGAAAGCCGCGATGTAAGAATCCCAATTGCACATCTCGTACAAAAGTACGATGCCGAAAATGTGGAGTACATTTGTGTTTTACACCAGAAAAAAACTGCTTTGCTGTATTTCACCAGAACTAAAGCCAATAATGGTGTAGTATATATTTCTGTGGTGTATCCTGTATATCCTTGTCTTACAATAAAAAAGACAAATCGACATGCAACAGCACACAAAAACATTGACCAACATCGAAATAAAAATGTTTTTTTTTTTAATTCATCTTGTTTATTTTTGAAGTTCGGGTGCCTAGTGGTTCCGCTAGGAACCAACCAGGGTTTTTCTACCTAGCTGAGGTAAATTTCACTTGCAAACAAAGTTATAGAACAAAGCTTGTTCAGAATCGTGAGTTTTATAACATATATTTTTTTGAGCGCAAAAAAAAAATCAGGCTATTAACTGATTTTGAATAATAATTTTAATTGCCTGAAGGCTGCGGCAATTATCGCTTTTAGACTTTTGCATATTTAGTCAGCCATACCGTCCGTCTTCCTTCACATAGTTGTTTAAGAATTCGCCAGTAATGCAACTAACCAAAATTATTTTTGCTCAATAAATTGAGCAAAATTGTAAGTTATAGCTCTCAATGGGTTCAATATCTTCAACTAAATATATCCTTTGGCGAAAGTGTTCGTATGCTGTTACACTAAATTAAAGATTTCTGAATGCCATAGTGCTTGCCGGGGTTGGCCAAACTTGCCATTGAAATTAGTGTTGTGCCAATATGATGAAAGTTTATGTTGGCAAAGTTTTTATTTTCTTTGGAGTACATAAAATAGGTCAAAGTGTGTTTAATTTTCATTACCTGAGATAATGTTATATATTCGCAAATGTACGGCCTATTTAGTATGACTCTTAAATGTTTGCTGGTTGTATTCCAAGTAATATATGTATATATGTACATACATTAATATTTATACTCCTATGTATGAATCGATGGCACGTATTCTTGTATATTTGCATGTGTGTTACGTAAGGTAGCACACATTTTATGCAACAAAAAAATTAAATCCAAGTTAGTCCTAAAATTTTGGGCATTTTGTGATACGCCAGCCTGTCAACCAATTTGTAGCAGAAAAATGGCTTTTATACTATATTTCCATTGCACTGAAATCTGAGATTTCTGGGCCCACGAAGGTCGTCAATCGTGTCCTTCCATACCTCGCCAAGTGGTTCTTCAACTTCCGGTATTCGAATTCTCCTTTTTTAATGCTTCTGTTGATCTTTTCATGTTTACCCTTTTTAAAATTGTTTGTGTGTTTTTATTTACAAAAGAATTAGAACATTTCAAATGAAGCATTCTGAAGCAGGGTTGCATTTTTTTTTACTAACTTAAGGTTTGTTCGTTTAATAAATGTAAAGATTTCGATCGGATTTCGTAGAAATCTGATTGAAATTCAAGTAATCAAAATCATAAAAATATATGGGAAATCATCTTGGATTTCAAAATATTTCGCGAAATCTCAGATTTCGGCTCAGTAGGAATGCAAGACTAGGTGTTAATCCACTTTTTATATCAAACATATAACGTTAACGTAGAACAGAGCTAATTTCAGAATGGAAGAAAAAACGTAGCATTATTAGCAAAAAAAAAAACATATTAGAAATCAAAGATATTGTGGCATTTGGACCTGAAAAGGTATTAATTTACACTAGTAGGAAGAGCTAATACTATTTTTACAAAAAAATTAATTATTTATTTATTTAACCTAGGCCCCCATCGTGTGACCATGTATTGAGACTAAGTTCATTGTTACAAGGAAAGAAAATATTTCAAGAGATTAGATTTCAATTTGATTCAATTAAGGAACGCAACGGTATACAACTTTTTTCTAATATGAAAGGAATCCGCGAATCCGCGATTTTGGCAGGGAATCATCTACTATGAACTGCTCCCCTACGACCAAATATTAATTTACACCTCATCTGAACGAAGCATCGCCCAGAAGCGATTGTGTTCCATCAGTTCAACGCCGGGCCACACACATCGACAGTGAAGTTCCTGGAGCTTGGTTGGGAGATTCTTATCCATCCACCTTACAGTCCAGAACTGGTACCAAGTGATTACTACTCGTTCCTATCTATGACGAATGATTTTGCTGGTGCAAAATTCGTCTCAAGAGCAGCTTGTGAAAATCAACTGTGCTGTTTTTTACCAATAGGGATGAGGATTTTTACGAAAGTGCCACTGAAATTATCCGCAACAAGTTATCGAACAGAACAAAGCTTATGTGATCTAAATTGGATCATTCTAACTAAGGACTGGTACAGGAAGTTCTGCAAATTATAAACACGCTCATTAAGTGCATACAATCGTTTTGTTTTTATTAGTATAAAAATACATATTTGTAGCGATAATCGGAAAATAATGTATTCCAATTTATTCTTTGCTGTCCGTACGGGCGAACTTTTCTTGAGAGGCCTGGCATCCAGTGTTGTAAAACGATTTTGCCCATTTTTAGCGATACTGTCCGCCACATTCTTTTTACTTCTATATTTGTTTTCATCGGTTTCCCAACTTTTAAAAGTCTGACTTTCATCATTGCCTATTATCGGATTCAAATATTTCATCACAGCCCATTAGGAGTACTCAAGTATTTCCTTATTATCTTCGACCATTTTTTGGTAACATTAGTGTAATGTGATAGATCCCAATCTGGCCAAAGTATAGTTGAACCATTATGAGGACGTAGAAAGGGCAGGAGACGTTTTTGAAGACGATCCTTCACGTAAAGTTCAGTGTTGATGATTTGCATTGTGAAAAACGCCGTGGATTTATACCCACATTCACAAATACATAGCTTGCTAATCATGAAATATTTTGGCCTTCGGAAAACAGTATCATCGTTTTTTTTTTGTGTGCAACATGAGGCAACCTAATATTTCCTTGCAGACATATTTATTTACAAATGTATATGTTTTTTGAACATGTGAAAAATAATACAAACTCAAATTAAAATTAATGTGGACAGTCGACCGACAATTTGTGACCAGGCATATGTTTCACACTGAATCGGATTATATTAATAATTTATACAATATTTTGCCATAGTGTCTATATATAAGTTGTATATGATTGTATTTAATATTTAAATATGTGTATGTAATTGTATACATGTACTTAATTGTTAATATTTCTATGTTAAATACATAAAGATAAATTGAAAAAGCAAACAAAAACAAAAAAAAAATGAAAATACATTTGCAAAATTTGTTATATACAGAGCCATAACATTTCTATTCGAAACTGAACAGATAAATTTACTAATATAAAGTCGCTCCTAATTAATGAAATAAAGAAGAAAATTTTGAGATAGCTTTGTACGATGTCTGGTTCAGGAATAATAGGATGCTTAGCTATTTGCAGGACGGAAAAAATTAAAGGTTAAGAAAGCGGAAAATATAGCGAGAGTGTGTGGTATTGCTAAGATTGGTAGTTAGAAAATTGTGGTTAAAGAAGTGCGGTGGTTTGTTTGTTTTTATAAATAACTAGTTTCCGGAAACCACTACCCAATTTCAGTGTACAATCGCTTACAGTATAGAGTTAGAACTAAAAGTTTCGGAAATATAAATCGTTAAAGTTGGAAGTGTCACAACAATTTTGAAATTTGAGCGAAGTTTACACATTGCTTATCAAAATATCCAGTTTTTTGGTTGTGTGAGAGGTGGACATGGCTTTTGCCAGATTTCTGCAGTTTTCGAAATTATAGTTATTGAATTCACATGTAAAGTGTGCACGGACATTGGTAGAGTTTGGTCAGGTAGTTTCGGATATATAGCCATTTGCTCTAAATTGGGCGGTACTACGCCCTGGTCGACAATTAAATTGAATATTAGAAGAGGGTTGCCAGTTGTTTAAAATATTAAATATAAATTAATTAACATTTATAATAAATTAAATATTAAAATAATTCTAAGAAACAAAAGAGGTTGAAAGGAAAATATTTGTTAAAAAAGCGTTAATTCGACAATTTGTTCGGGAAGGTTGACACTGGTTTACAAGCGTTAACCAAATTGAATTTTTAAGCTAACTGATACTAATTTCAAATTAAAGAGGTCTTAAAAATATGAATTTCGAATATATTTTTAAGGAGCCTTGCCATCTGTTTTAAAAATTATATATAAACTTATTAATAATTTTATGCAACGAAGCAAGTTAAAAAAAATTTATATGCAAAGCATTGCAAGCTGTTCGAAAACTAAATGAATGAAATTATTGCTCTTTAAGAAAATGTAGAGCCATAACCGCGAACAAAACCTACACACTCGCCTTTTATATAACGGCAGTTAACGAAAAATTAAAATATTTTATATTTTTTTGTTTGTTATAATAATTTCTTTTGAATTTTATTTTAAAAATAAATAATAATATTTTAATCGGATTTTTTTTGCATACAGCAATTACTTTCTGCTTATTTGAAATAAAAATATCCGCCGCATATTCGCGTTTGGTTTCACCCAAACTTAAGCTCTTCTGTACTTATTTTAGTAATTTTTTTATAAAACTTAAGTTCGTTATATAACAAAGAGTATATACATAAATATTTTAGACTTTGTGAAAAAAAAAATGAAAATAAAAATATTCATCAACATTTCATCTGTTAATTTGAAAGTCTGCAGGCATTACACATTCTGATTATCCTTTGAAAATTTTTGTGAAATTTGGGTGCTTCGCTTTTTTTTCTCGTAAAATAGCAGCATTTTATATAAATTTCCATTGATTTTTAATATTTTTTGTATTAACGGTCTTGCAGTTTTTGTTATATAAGCAACGTGTATTAAATGAAAAAAAGGTCCAAACCAAAAAAAAATTTTTTTAATCAACCGGTGGTTTAGCAACTTTCACAAAATTAATGGACTACAAAGCTGCATACCCAAAGTTAATAAAAATTTGAGTTGAAATGTTTAAAATTTCGATGAAACTATGTTGAAATTTTATAAATTTTTAACAAAGTTTGAATTTTTGATTTGTATGATTTTTGTCATCTTACGATTTAAAATTTTATAAAAAAAAAACTAGGGAAGAAGTACAGCCAAGAGTTTCTGAAGATGATCTCAAATTGAGGTCGAAATATATCGGTTTTAGAGTTTTCCAACCGCTGTAAGCAAGAAAAGCTTCTTTTCTTCTTATGCGAACGTTTGGATACAAATTTTGCAAATTTTGTTTTCTCAGGAACGAATGTAGATTTTTGAATGATCCGGCTTTATCTTTGATCTGTATCGCTGCATTTAAACCAACATTTTTTGTTTTTTTTTTATAGTAGCCAATGTTAGAAAAGTAGGCACGATTTTACCCCTTTCAGCCCACCTTAAAACAAAAGGTATGCTTGACTCAACTTAGGCACAGTATACACTGGCGAGCTAAACTGACGAGAAAAGCCGGGCGAATGGCGACATTTTACAATATTAGCAAGATTTTTTGTGTTAAATTTTCATTGTTAATTTTATTTAAACTGAATGAATTATGTAAGTAAGTAAGAATGAATTATATGTGAATGTACTACTTTATGTTTCAAACTGTATACAAAATTTATAAAATATCAACAAGTTTTTCAATTTTTTAGAAGAAGTATAATAAAGTGTAAGTTTGAGGTGAGAATCTACCATTTTTCATACATATATCATCTGTAAAAGTACATACTTTATGTGGTAGAAAATGTACAATTCTGTCGGTATATAAATCGCGTAATTTTTTAAAATACATGCGTTTTATGAAAAAAAATTCGCAAGACAAAAATTCCAAAAAATCATAAAAAATCAGCGGTAGTTTATATCCACTTTAAACTTGCACTATATTTTACTAAAATGAAATATGCTATAAAACTGCACACTCGCGGAAAATTTCTAAGCATTCTTTTAAGAAATTGTAATTTCGTGTACTTTTATGACACTCGTTGGCGCGCTTCAACCAAACGCCTTTGCGAAAGTTTTAGTAAAATGTTCGGCGTAATCTTTTTAATTTCTGTAAGATGTACACAAAATTGTCATCAAAAAATTTGCCATCCTAGGCTCCAGCCTATTGATAAATCTGGCACTATTTAATATCCCTATTCTGTAAGTGTAAAGTCGCTGGTCCACTTGCCATGGCAACCAATATCATACTTAGTGTATTATGAATAGCTACTAAACTTAGACAAAAACATAAAACAAACCACTTCAAAAATAGTTGGCAACTTTGCTACAATATGCCCAGCACCTCACCTAAAATGGGCAAGGGATTAGCTTACGGCGTGATCTTGATACGGGCCTTGTATTCCTCAATACCTTTTTCATCTTTCCTGATTGTGATTTCCCTATATTTGGGGCCTAACTCTAATCAAATGTCAGCGAGATTTTTTTCAAAATTTTCTAGAAGTTCTAGAAGTATTGCTTTATAAAAAATAAAATTTTGAAAAAACTGTCGCTCACGTATCACGTTAGTATTGTCTTATAAAGAAATTCGATACGATACTGGAGATCAAGTACTTGAGTCCGAAAAATATCGCTTTAAAAGTATCGAGTAAGAAATATCGATAAGGAATAGCAGAAGTATCGACATTGTATCGTATTGCATCGAAATTCGTGGAAGCTTTTAAATATTTAGATAATCCTTGTGTAACTACTAAAGCAACTGACTTTCTTAATCTTAAAATGCAAATGAACACTCAAACGAATAACCACCATATCGATTTTTAATGGCTTTCCAAATATTTTGAGCCTTGAAGAATACGCGTAAAAAACTTGTTTACACCCGAAATTTCGCCGCCTGCTTTCTGCTTTCGTATGGCTATTTTTGGTGTTATCGCTCTGCTAGTTTGCATTCCTGAGTAGCGCCAAAAATTCTGCTCTTCTTCGAATCAATCTTCCATCCCATTCCGTGTACATTCAAAACCTTTTAGTGAAGTTCATAAAATCTTATTGCCGTTAGCGATTGAGTGCGTAAAAGCAAATGTGCAAGTGAATGAAGTAGAGCATTTGAATGCGTCTGTAAGTCAAAATTAAACACCTTTTACACAACGCATTCAATCTTCGCACCACGGCCAATCACTTACTGCACGAATGTGATTGAAATGAAAGTGGCATTGCGTTGCCTATCATTCCATCTATGACGCCGCACACATTGAGCTAATATTGGATTAGACTCGGACACTCGGACATCGGCATTGACTTAGCACTGTGGCCAACATTTTCGAAATGTGGATAGCGAAGCGAAAGCCCATTTAGCTTAGATTGGTATCAAATTTATAAGCGCGTTGAGGTCAAACAACCGACCGAGCGAGTGGCTAAGATGAGTGCTGAAAAAAAATCATTTATGACCAAAGTGAAGAGCACTATTTAACTATGGGTTGGTAGACTCTGCGGAGTGCAGTTGATGATGTGCGTATGAGTACGCGTATGCGATGACTTATGTGCATATGTACATTAGGGTGTTTAATCAATAAAAAAAAAATTGCGGGTTTTCGATTCGAATTATAAAATATATTATACTAGCTTTAACCCGCGGCTCCGCTCGCAGGACATCCGGCTTAAAGTTATGGACAAAGGAAATAAATATATTCACCAAAGGTAATAACTTTTAATTAATTTTTAGTTTAGGTTTTTTTTTATTTTTTTACTATCTAAAACCAAATCTACCCCTACTCCATAATTTCGAATTAGCGTTAGTTGCTGAAATTTTTTCCCATGCGTTAGAAATGCCCAACGTAATCAAACGATTGTGACATTTAGAAGTCGCATTTTCATATTAAGTTTTTTAAGTCTACATCCTTTGAATCCCATGCCATGTATTTTAACTTTACCTTAATAATCTAATTTTTTTACTTTCTGAAGTAGGTGGCAACCCTAACCAAGGTATTTCCAAAATAAAGTTTTTTTTTAAACTCCTTCGTATAAAACCCATATTTCAATATTTGATTTAGCTTATTAATTAATTTGTAAACTCTCCCTAGAAAGATTTTGAAATTTCGTGTTCACATATTTTTTTCTTTAGTTTGGCACTCATATTGTAAAATATCAATTAATTTATCTGGATTTTGTTTTAAGCTGATGCCAATCTTCTTTCAAAATATTTTCGAAATGAAGGTTTGTTAAACTCCTTTCGTTTAATACCCATATTACAATATTTGATTTCATCCATTTGTATAAATGAATTTATTCTTTTAAATAGATGGCGAACCCTTTAAAAATTTGGTGTGAAAGATTTTAAATTTTTTTGAGAGAAATAAAGTAATAAAATAAGCATTTTTTATTCATTTTTGTCTTTTGTATGAAACCCTGATCTACAAACAAATCAAGCTATAAACAAAGACAACCTATGGATAACTAAAAAAATTGGGAATTATCAAATATATGATTCAAGTCGCGAAATGTTATCTACCTAAATGTAAATAAATACGAATGGCATCATGTGATAAATAATTTTGTTACATATTTACAATAAGAAATGTATGAGTAAGTGATTTTTTTTACAGTATTTACAATATTTCTCATGTTAAATTTGTTTAGTGAAAAATTTAGTTCATTATGTGATTTAAACTGTATAAACTAAAATTTCAAACATTATAAAATATTCAAAAAATTTAATCCATTAATAATATTTAAAAAAATGTTTAATCAGAAGTCTTAAAAACGTTTCGGGTATGCCGGTTTGTATCCAATTCAATGCCATTATAAAAGGATGCTAAAGTATCCTTTAATTTTTGATATTTTTCCTAAAAATAAAATTTGTAAAAAAAAAAAAAAAATCTGGCATGTTAATTCAATTTGCTAGAAACTATTGAGCATATAAAAAATTGGCGTAAATACGCATTAAGTGGAATTTGATTACCTTTCATTCGCTTTATCTGGTTTTATGATTGTTTACTGGGTGCGTTAGAAATACCGCCTTAAATGATTTGTTTTAACTGAATAACAGTAAAAAGAAAGCATTTCAAGAACTTGCCCATAGAAAACAAAATTTATTCGATTTTCAGAGTTAGCAAGCCATTATATAAAAGCATCCGGTGCGCGAAAAAAAAGTGAACCTCTTTGAACGTAATAGATAAGCAAATGATCCCGTAAATTTTCCCACATTTTTAAGCATAATTTTTATGTGCCATTTGCATAGCCCAAATATACTCACGCTTTATTTTTTTGAAATAGGTGAATATAGTTTTAAACAATTTCTAATTTTTTCTCAAGTCAAACTGTCGTTTGACCATATATTTAAGAAAATTTATATTTAGTTTTCAAAGCAAAGCGAAAAAGCCAAGTGCGATCCTTACTCTTACCCATTTCCAGCTTGTTCATCTTTGTATGTCTTTGTTATTCAGCTATTTTTTTGATAGTGATTGGCAGATCTGTAGTGCGATTCTTTAACGCATCGCTAACTCATCTTAACGAAACCTTTAACGACGCTGCTATTCAGCAGCCATTTTTTAACGATATTAGCTATCGCCAGATCCGCTGTAGTCGTGTGCTAGTCGATTACCGAACACTAAACGATAACAAATTTGATGTTGTTAACTCAATCATGAAGAGAAAACTTAAATAAAATATGCACATTAAATAAGGTCCTTCGAATATTTGGCCTATGATTTATCACGAGGACACGAAAAACTAAGCGCTCCAACAGTGGATCGGCGCTTACTCCGAGATATGGACAGTCCCTTTAATTTGAGTGCAACAGAATTTCAGAAGCTGTATCGGTTAAGTCCAGACTTGGCTGAGTACCGAATTTCTCAGCTAGACAACCAAACAAGAGGCTCCAGATTAAGTCTTGAAAACTGACAGCTCGTGTAATATTTAAGCCTGTATGCAATTTTAAATTTTAATTTTATATTGCTAGGTTCTAGCGTTTTGAGACTCTTCGCAGATGGTTGCTATCAACGACCCGTAGGTGAGCAATGGGGAATATCCATGCGCCAGTCATCCAAAGGCCGTAACATTCATCGGGTAACGGATGCAATCAATGATTCATTATTTCACCAGAAAGTGAGGTTTCCTATGACCCAAACGGAAAGCCAAGCTGCTAAAGGGGCACAACAAGAATTTTGAAAAAAGAAAATCATTGCATTGTTCCGGATTTTCCTTGGAGTCGAGTTGATGACTGTTCTACCAAATCACTCAGGGAAGAGTACAAATTTCTGCTACAATGGAACATTGCAATATATAAAAAGAACTATAAATGTTTGCAGTATGAAATAAATAAGTAATAAGTATGATGAAAATGCGTTCACATTTATTTTCGGCAATACATATTCGTAATTTTTTTTTCCATTCCCTTTGGTTTTTTTCGCCCTTTTTGGCATTTAGTTTGACCAAGATGTCCCCCTTCAGTACCTTGAGTAAATGCTGAATCGCACTACTGGTGTTTCCTCGCAACAGCTGAAAAAATGCGCAGAGTTTACACTTGCAAGAACTGCTACGTGACTAATACGATATTGAATACTTTTTGCAATTGGATTTACTTTGAGCAGAACGCATATAAAATATTTATATTATCAATATAATCGGACTCCCATGACCAGCGTTTATTTTTTCTGATTATGGGCCTACCAGACTCAGAAAAAATTTAAAATAACCAGCGCGACCCATTTAAGTGGTCTCTTTCAAAATATAAACAAAGCTTATACTTTTTTTTCGGTAGATTTATTCGAAAATGTAAACATTTTCATTATTTATAGAACACGAACAATTCACTCGATATTCACCTGAAGTGCTTTAATCGTTAATGAATTTTTCACATAACATCAGTCCTTCCTAGATTTCACAGCAATAAGTTTTACACCGAAAAATCGCAGCTTCGACGGCTGATAATGCAATTACCGAATTTAGCGCGCAAAATATCGTTTGTGGCATGGTGCTGAAAAATGTCTTATCATTCCTTTGCAGCACTCACCGTTGACCGAAAAGGCGTTTCCCGTGGAATGTTGAAAGAAAAATGGGTAAATGATGCTATAGCTCCTAAATCTACGCCGATGACTTTCGTAGGATGTATTGGGGTCTTGGAGGTTTTCTACTCCCAGATGCACCAGTTTTGCTTGTTAACATAGCAGTTGCGATAAAAATGCGCTTCGGTAGAAAAGATGATTTCTTAGCAAAATTTTTTGTCAATATGGACCACTCTGTAAACTAAAAATTTAAAACTTTTCATTTACATAAATGGACAAATAAGCGGAAATTATTTGTAGTTTTTATTGAGAGAGTAAATTGAAATCCCTACCACCGTTTTGCTACAAATTTACATTTTTGAAATATGACACTCTTCCCACTCAGAACTGCGATAAATAGTTACCTTGGCTAATCATTTCTGAACCAAAATGTTTGCAGACATTCTAGATACTTGTTAGTGAAATCAATTCCAAATTACAGCACATGAAATAAGCTAAAGCAAATAAATTCGCTATTTTTAGCAGAGCTTCAATTTCATTTTCGATTTAACTTTCAATTTCTTTGTGAGTTGTTTTTATTTTCTGTCGTACTTTCAGCTTAGCTGAATGCCAACATGTCGAACATGACAAACTTGCTGAGCAAAAAAAAATATAGTATGTTCCTAACAAATTGTCTACTTCAAAGAAGATTCCTGTTTACTACCACAAATATGAACGTGCACGCTATCGTTAAAGAGAGAGAACGTTGATGGAAAAAAGAAATTGATAAAAATAAAACTAAAAATACTGTTGTAACAACTCACGACATTAATGACTGGGATGAATGTCGCTTTCGGTAAATATCGTTGCTTTCCCAATTTTGTATGGTAAATTACTTGGTGCTGCTCAGCACTTCCGCCACACGCCGCAACGTCATTTAGAACTCAAGAGAGAACGTGGCGGCACATAGCATACTCACATATTTGCCGCAGTAGGTGCTTCTTGTTACAACTCGCATTCCCATTCACTTTGAACCGTCGTCACTACGTTCCGGTTTCCACTTTATTCAAGTGTTGACTTGAATAACGGTTCTGTGGTTGTTGCAATCATATTTGTTTTTTGTTCTCTTTATGTTTACACAATTGTGTCGTCAATCACAATTGTTGTCAAACGTCATTTTGAGCGAGAACTCCATTTAGCGGCAATGTGATTTTTGTTTATGCCATGTAATAATATAGCATAAAATATACACACAAATTGTATATACTCGTTGTATACATATTTTGCGCCAGCACTGCAATGTTTGCTGGCATTTTGTGGCAATCAGCGACTCATTAAGCGAGTTAGATTGTGTAAACCACTTTAAGCTCATCAAAAATGGATTTCTGGTGTATTAAGAAATAATGTATTTTTTGTTTGTGAAATTTTTCTTTTGTATTTATGTATGTATGTATGTCTGTAGAAATGTAAACAACATTTTGATATACATATGCTTACATAAAGGCAATTCAAATTTTTATTGGGAATTTAGCTTTGCGGTCGGGGCGTATACTCAACCAAATGAGAGATGATGGTTAGTAGAGATGGTACGGTTAATCACAAAACCGCTTATAACCGGTTATTTTGTTTCGGTTAATGACTAAAATAAATCGAGTTTTTCTTTTTGATTTACCGAACGCTTATCTGAAACCCAATAATGCAAAGTATTTCCGCCAATTTTTTTTTGTACTGAGAAAAACATGTGACACCGTCTTCAAAAACAAATTAATTGTTAGAAATCAGCGACAATTACTGGATAATTTAAACTTTCACTTTATCATAGTAGAATTTAATGGGTCACAACACTGTAGACTTAGAATTGCTCTAAAAATTCGTTTTTGTATTAAAGAAAAATAAAAAAACAATACAAAACGAATAAAAGAAAAATTTTGTAAAGTTGGTTTTAAAGTTAATTTTTGATTGTTGAGCATGAAACTAATTTTAATTTATGTCTCCCAATAAGCGTTTTCGTGATCAAGGCAAAAAATTCTGTGGTTATCTCTATAACAACGAACAAAATTAGTTTTTCAATGGATACCGTTTTCAAGATACATTGATACTCTTTGGGTTAATATATGTAGATGTATGTATGTACGTTTGGAGTTACTGATGTTTAAATTCAAAACATAAGGACATCTTCGAGCTTTTTGAAAATTGCTTATTCTATTTCAATTAATGTTTTTTAATGTTTTATGTAATATAATGTTACTAACGGCTTCGCTGGCATGACATTCGGCTTAACGTTACGAATTCGAATATAGCAGAAAAACAAATCAACAAAGTAATAACTTTTAATCCGGTTTTTTAATTTTCTATTATCTAAAAAAAAATACTACCCCTACTCCATAATTGCCAATGAGGGTTGATTGCTGAAACTTGTTTGACATTGGCTACTGCGCCGTATGCCGTTCTGGTTTAATAAAACTTAATTTATGGTTAGAAATGCACAACGTAATCAAACGTTGCTGATATTTATTAAGGAGTCTCATTACGATGATTAAGTTTTCCTAACCCTATTTCCTTTGAATCCCATGCTGTATATTTCCTTTAACCTAATAAGCTAATTTTATTTACTTTTTGAAGTAGGTGGCAAATCTATCAATGGTATTTTCAAAATAAAGCTTTCTTAAAACTCCTACGTAGAAATTCATGGTTCAATATTTGATTTAACTTACTATAATTTTAATTGATTTTTTACACACTCTCCATAAATATTTCTGAAATTTAGTGTTTTCATTATTTAATATAAATAAATTTAAGCAGATGACAACATTCTTTCAAGCTCTCGAATAATAACAATTTTGTCATATTTGCCTGCATTCTTTTGTTTAAATGAGTTTAGCTTTTTAAATACATAGGTGGCAACTCTTTCTTTGTTTCTTTTGTAACAAATAAAACAGACTATATATACATGTACGGCAGTTTTTTTTAGACGTGATATTATAAGATTTTTTTTTTTAGAAAATGGTTGCCTTAATTAACCGTTCGTTGATCTTCGGGTAGAATTCTATTCAAAATTTAGCATTGAAATAAAATGTATCCAATAAAAAGCTAAAGGTTCCAAAGTGAAAGTGCCAGATAATCAAAAAAAAAAGGCGTGCCCGATGCAAAGAAGGTATTACAAGGAGAGCATAAACAAGGGCGAAAAAACAGAGATCATATTCTGCTTTTGCAAAAATAGCCTCCAAAAATATCCATGAATGCACCATGCACGTCAATTGCATAACAAGATGTAAAATGTATGTATGTAGATAAAATTCGAACTATTCACTGTCCTTAATTTCTTTGTACAAAACGTATGAAATCGCAGTAAAGGTAGAAATCTAACCACAAGGCCATTTAAGGCCAACGAGTGGTTAAATTTTGTATACCACGACCTAGTAATCGGAACAAAATAAAAAGTTTGCGTTAGAGAACAAAATATTTCTTATGCTGGCGGAAAAATTTTAGAGTATAATTTCTGTAATTTTTTCTTGATAGAATTTTAATTGTATTACTTTTGTTTAATTGCCATGACTTTATTCTTTAATTTAATACCAATATAATTTAATACCCCATACCTGTAAGATGTTTTAATGTTTTTTTAATGGAAACTGCTAGGAAATCATAAAAATCATATCAAGCTCAGACAACTTAAGGTTTTTTACAAAATTTTTGAACAAAAAAGCTGTGGTTTGGGTTCTTTAAATGATGTCTATATTTTATACGAGGCAAGTACGATGTATCGGTAAATTCTTTTGTCGTCACATCTATTCTGTACATTGTGGGTTTACCTCTAATCGACCAAATTTACTAGAACGTTGATAAAGTTTTCGACTACAAACATCGAATCAACACTTAATTCGGTGGACCCGGGTTCAAATCCTGACCGGGCCAAGTAACATCAAAAATAATGGAAAAGTTTTTTCTAATAGCGGTCGCCCCTCGGCAGGCAGTGGCAAACCTTGAAATGAAAAAACTTCACACAAAAATCATACCCCGTTCCGAATCGGCATAAAACTGTAGGCCCCTCAATTTGTGTTACAATAACAAGGCGCACATCACAAATTGTAGGAGAAGTTCGGCCAAAATCGCTTAATCGGTTATAACGCCAATTAAGTAATTAATTTCTATTTTTTACGATTCATTTCCCTTTTGCCTCTCCCCCAATTATTTTCAATGTAGTATGTTTTTTTTTAAGTCAAATCAAATTTGCAAAATTCACTGCAATTTCCACAACTAATACAAATGTGCGCAGACTTTGTTAGAGTTTTTGTTTTCGCACACCTTTTCGTTTTTTTGTTTTTTTTTGTATACCTGTGACAGTTGCTTTTCGCAAAATTTTTCTTAATGGGTGCTCAAAAATTGCTAGCTACAAATGAGTCTCGTCGCCTCGTCGGTTTATGAAACTCATTTAGCAGTTATATTGAAATCATTCACTTTACAGCCAGCCAACAGCTGTGTGCTTCGACATTGGCGGTGATGTTTAATGACATCAACAAAAGCAACAACATTGGTAGTACCCTGATAGCTGTAAAAAAAACAAACCATAAGTATGTGCATTTGTACTTACATATATAAAGTATTACATATATAATGTATTTACATGCGCACACATAAAAATCGTCGGGTTGTAATTTGTAAAATCTATTCTCTTAAAGGTTCGTAATAATCTTGGCTCATCGTCTGATGCGAAATATTTAAATATTTCGTAAGTATTCGCTTAGAGCTGCTGCTGTTGGATTTTGGGGGTATTTTTTTTTAAAGGTTTTAGGCTAAAGGTTTTTCAATTTAAATTTCTTGCGCGTCATTTTACTGATATGAATGATTGGTATATCCTTTTTTTTATTCTTAATGAAATAAACTAGGCTATATGCTATAAATTTAAGTTGAATTTTATTTATGCTAGAGGTTAAATTTATTACTATTAGTGGCCATAATGGCTCGTTCTATACTTGGAATATTTACACAGCATTTAAGACTGCTTTTGGTTTGGATATGAATTTGTGATTCATTCCGGTCAATGAGATACATTTTTAGAGGTAGCTATCACGTTGAGGCTACTAGGGAACAGTTTTATGTTTTTTTAATTTTGTCTTGGTAAATTTATGTATTTAATTTATTTCTTAAGCTATCAATCACTAATTTGGTCACTTTTAGGTTTTTAAAATTGCTAATATTACTAAACTCGTATTAATTGTAAGATTAGTTTCTCTTCGACTTCGGATTTGTACTTCGATTGACCCAAAGTAAGAAGAGCCAAACAAAGCGATAACATTCGTATGAGTTTTGTATGTACGAGTAGTATTTTACAAACCGATTTTAAGAATATTTTTTATAAAAAAGTAAACGTTTTTTTAACTATCGTTTCAAAATTAGAATATAAAAAATAAGAAAACTAGTAAATTCAACTTCAAGTTCCGTGATTTTCGAGCTGTTATTGATTTTTTTAGTTGTTAAGCCAATGAGTTCTAGCAAGGACATAAAAAAAATTCAAAGAAACAAATGAACATAAGTAAGTTCTCTCAGAGATGAATTTTGCGGCGGTTTCAAAAATATAAAAATAGTTAAATTTGATAAAAGTTTTCTAAAAATTGTTGTTTTCAACATTTCACCAGAACATCGGGTTTCCTATGTAAAAGAGAATATTTTTAATAATAAAGAAACCACCTCTTTCAATGTCAACATTTTTTTTATTGTATATTGTTAATTATGTAATTGTAATAAATCGAAAACATGTTTGAATGAATATGAAAATTAATGAATTAAAAATTGCTGCTTTTCTTAACGCCAAGTAACTCCATAAACTGCCTTCTTCTCGTTCTTTCTTCTTGGGTTGCCGATCACTCTTCGTTAGGGTATCATTTTTGTGTATGTCAGAAGGTTAACACAGTATTGTATTGTATTGTCTTTTATATGCGAAAAACATATCGGGGATGCTCATATTTAAAATACACTACTTTTTCAAGATATAATATGTTTGAAAAAAATTTGATACTGCACTCGAAAGAAAGCACTCGTGCATCTAAAAGCGCGAACCAGAAGTAAAACGTCTTTGCCGACCTCATAAAGTTATAAGTAGTAGTACGTAGTAGTGGCATTAGTAAAAAAATAGTAGCAGTAATTAGTAGGAGCATTGGTAAAAAGTAGTAATAATTACTAGAAGTAGCCGTAGTGATAGTAGTTGTGGAGTAGTAGTTAGTGATAGTAGTAATTAGTAGTAGTAGTAGAAGTTGTAGTTTTAGTGTCAGTTTTATTAATTAGTTGTAGTAGTTTAATTGGTGAATCAGTCACGAACTACTGAAAGGTACTGAAATGGTCCAGAACTAGTCCTCAAATGGTCCTGAACTAGTGCCAAATTGGAAAAGGAAATAGTCGCGGCCTTCGTTACGTGATATGAATACGACCTTCATTCCGCGATATCGACGCGATTTTCGCTACGGGATAAAAAAAAAACACTCTCTGGCCGTCAAAGAAGTTCTACTTGAAAAAAAATATATACATACAATATGGATTGAAGAAAAGCAGCTATCAAAATAATTTGAGAAACGCATTGATTCTCAAGCAAACTGCAAATGCTTATATTTATGAAATTAAAATGTAAACTATAACTTGTTTTCAGTTTGACAGATATAGTTTGGCAATATAAAATTTTAAATTTTATTCATATCTACATAACTGCATTGGGTGGTGTATTTAAAAATAGTTCACCTAAAAGTATGTATAAACCCATTTGTATATGTATATGTATGTAGTCTAAGCAGAGAACTTGTAAGTTCTCTGCCTCTGCCGTCTCAAGTAGCCCCTCGCAGACCAGAAGCAGTGTTTTTTCTTCGTTTACTTATTTTTCTTCTGTCGTTTTTGCCTTGATTTGTTACTTAATCTTCTTCTTTTTGCACACATGCAGCCGCCGGCCTCCGCAGCAGCCCCTCTGCCCAAATATAGCAAAATATGGTGAAAATGGTTTTTATTGGTATGGTAGAATTAAATTCGGTGTGGTGGCCAATTTTTCGCAGGTGAATTCATTCGGCTGCACGCGTAAATTTTGTTGATGAAAAAGCTCATTCATCATTTGCGCCTTCTCATTTCTTACAAGTTCTCTGGTGTCACAAAGTAAATAGAGCTATGAAGTATTTACCATTCGCTGTATACTCAGCGCAGATTTGGCAAAGTGTCATAGCCTTACATATGTACATAAGTACAGTGTTTCCAAGCCAAAGCTTTACACCGTAGAAAAAAATGTTCCTTCCTAAAAGTATTTCAACCAAAGCAATTAAAAGAAGATGTAAAATATTTTTTCAATTATAAATTAATTCAGTACTATAAAATATTCTAGTAAAACATCAAATAAGAGTAAATTCAATGTGCAAGCCAGACTCGGACAATCAACAAGTTTTTTGAAATATCGAGATATATTTTAAAATCTAATATTTTGTATGAATACCTTTATTTTTAATAATTATTTTGAGCCGGTTAGGCATTGATTTAACCAATTTTTCGCAAAAACTAGGTTCGATTTTTTCCCATTTTGTAATAAAATAGATTTCAAGTCATTTTTACTTGAAACGGAATGCTGTCGAATGCGGAAAAGTTTTTTCTAATAGTGGCTGTCCCTTGCCAGGAAATGGCAAACCTCCGAGTGTATTTCTGACATGAAAAAACTACATAAGTACATACCTCAATTTGTGTTACCATATCAAGGCGCAGGAGAAGTTCTGAGACGAGGACGGCCCGTCTCCTATAGGTTGAGGGGATATTTTAGGGATACGTACATACATTTGATTTAAAAAGAAGGTAACATTTTTCAAATTATTAATACATGTTCTATGTAAGTACTATGTAAATATTTCTTCACTAATATGGTCACTTCCCAGCAAACATTTTTGGACGGCTCAGAATTATGAGTCGGAAATGAGTATAAAATATGACGGACATATGAGGCTCATTGGAATGCCAGACCCTGGGAAACTTGTGAGATATATTTGGAAGCGCTTGGTCACCGACGAGTTGGCCTGCGAAATATCATGGATAAATGTTGAAGGCAAAATTTCCCTTCAAAATATGGCAATGAGATGGAATTTAAGAAAATTACAATAAAGTGGTTTCAAACTGCGCGAGACCGAGTTATACATATGTATATAGGAATAAGAAAACCCAAAGACAGGAATCTAATTAGTTTTTTAAGTATTTTTAAAAAAAAAAAGGAAAATTTTTATATAATTTTTGTTTTTTTTTTACCAAAAATGGAATAAAAACTGAATTTTACTTTCTTTATTTAGTATTACATTATTTCTGTTGTTTTACTATTAAAGAAACAGATATATTAAACGAACTCTTATTTTCTCCAAAATATGAGTCATATATGTAAGCACAGATGTATATTATTATTGACCTCAATGGAGTTCAATAATATAAGTAATTTTGTTAATTAATTATATAATTTGCTTATTATTTTAAAATAGATTGCAAATAAACGTATTAAATAAAAAAAAAAAATAAAAAATAAAGAAAATATATATGACTCCTAAAAGAGGCTCATATGGTATATGAATTCGGACTCATATATGTATGTATGTTTGCCGACCATCGCAAGAAGGGAAACACACTCATATTGGACTCTTATAAGAACGCTCACTCACACTCCGAGTTATGAGTCCAATCGGACTCATATCGGACTCTAAATGTTTACTGGGTTATGATAAATTCATGTTTGTAGTTGCTGATTTATGAATACATACCAAATACTTGATATTGCTAAAAAAGTATCGTTATATAGCCTATTTATTTTACTAATAAATGTATGTATGTATCTGTGCTTATTTTAAACAACCGATTTCTCAACAAAGTTTTATTTATCCGTTCAAATTACACCACCCCTCTCAAACAATACAACAAGTAAGCTTAAAAGGGAGCTGATATGTTCAAAGCGGGTCCGGGACATTTGTATGTGAATACAAGAAGTCGTTTCTTCCTCAGATAAATGCAAGAACTGGCAAAAAAGCACGAAAGTTAGTGTTTATAAACGGATAATTATTATTTTATTAAAATTCCTTGTACTTATATGCGCTGATGGTGTTTACAAGTATAGCTAACGCAAACTCTGGCTATATGTACCGCCACTATATTTACCAAAATATAAAATAAAAAAACACGGTGCTTGCTAACTCAAAAAACGTAACAAGCACATTTTAGTATAAATTAATTTCAAAATTAAAAAAATCTGAGCAAACGAAACACAAACGAAACACAAACTTTCTGTCTCAATAAAGACAATTTTAAGCGATTATAAGCGGGCGGCTAAAATTTCATTATTATAACGCGAAATCATATCGATTAGTTTTGACTATTGCCCTTTGTTTAATTTTATAGTTCGTTGTACGACGAAATCAGTTTAAATTTAAAATTCAAACTTAATGCAAATATGAAAAAAGTAAAATAAAATTGAATTTCTTAATCAGAACTAAAATTTGCTTTATGGACCTTTAAAATGTAGGACCGCTTTCTCAATGTCTGCTTCTAGTAATCAGAATCGAGACTGGCCGGAGATTTAACAGTACAATTTGTGACAAGGGAAATGAAGACTCTGATTAAGTTTCAAGTACTTTTGTCATACAAAAAAATTCTAGCATATGCTATATGACCAGTTGCAGAGGAGCGCCAGCAAAAAGTTGCCTAAAATTAGGGGTAGTTTATAGCTACTTAGATCTTTTACTCTTTTATTAAAAAATGGAGGGCTACAAACCTACAAGAATGATAGAATACAAGATTGCGCTGATTTATTAGAAATTTGGGTGAGAAAATTGGAGAGCACTGAGAGGAGAAACGTTGCGATAGATGTTAGAAAGAATACACACTAGTATGTCTTATACACGCTGGAGCGTATACACACGGCGAGGGAAATAATTAGATACATGGTTTTTGTAAGCAAAATCTGTTGCTATGTAGCTTATTCGGTCAAAATTTTCAGGAGACGATAAGCAGTACCAACATACACGTCATATTCTGCATTCTTTTCACCATGATAAAACTACATACATATATACCCAAAATTCAGGTTAATAGGTTTGAATTGACTGTTGGGAATTTTTGGCAACTTAAATTTTAAGGGGTTTTGTTTTAGAATGATGAATATTTGTATAAATAAAATAACAATAATTCAAATGAAAGTTAATAGCCAAGACTTGTCAATGGCGTGCCACTATAATTATGCAATGGACTAAATAGTAGACATTTGTGCATATTTGAAATGAGGCATTTAAATAAATCAATTTTCCAGTGGCTATGAGCGAGAATCGTTTGGAACCGTCACGCGTATAGCCGAGTAGCACTGTACACAATTTTGCTTTATGAGACTATGTTCAGACAGGGAAACTTTTGTTGCTTATTATCGGCGATTTCCCTTTTGGTGTTGCTCGTCGCGTTCGCACAGAGCAACTCTGTTCAGGCAATTTTCTGGCATTTCATTTTATATCATTTTCGCAAATTTCTGTACGCTTCGTTTAAGCGGCATTTACACATTCTGATAAATTTTGTGATTATAAGTAAAAGGTGAGTTGAAAAATGAAGTTTTAACATAATTTACATTAATATGTATGGTATATACATACATACACATGTGTATATTTAATCGCAAAAAAATAAGAACAAAATTTCATTTCCCAACTTACCAACTTAAACTCAACAAAACTGCAACCACCGAAAGAATTTATAAATGAAAAGGAATGTCAAATTTCTTAGCTGCCGACTGAGACGAATAAGAACACAAAGCCCTTCCCCTTTCCCCGTCCCTTTCTCTCCTACAAGTAACGAGTTGCCGCGACAAAAGTTTCCCTGTCTGAACGCTGTCTAATCAACAGTTTGTACATATATGCCGGTCGGTTATCGCATTGGCGGGAGCAAAAGAACAAAAAAAATGTGATATCGAAAACCATTTGTGAAAGCATATCCACTCGTATATACATACATACATATGCACTTGCGTACATATATACTGAGTATGTCAGACTCTATGGTTTTTGTGTACAGGAAATCTCGGCATTCGTATCAACTGATCACGGAACTTTCGGGACATACGAAGTAATTTTTTTATATTAAAATAAAGTATAGCAAGGCTTTGAATGTAACAAATCATAGTTGGTAAACCAAATGTCGTATAAATACATATTTTGTTACTATATAGAAAAAAGACTTCTAATGTTATAAGGAGAATTTTTCTAGTTTTAGATTCAATTTTTCGTGTTTTCAGTCAGACGAAAGATTTAGCTACGATGAGACATTATCACTTTATCAAATACGACTTGGTTATAATGTAAACCTTTAACAGGAATATGTTTAGAAATTGTTTACGCATTCAATATACATATGTATGTACATATGTACATATGTCTGACTAATAGCCGATTAAACGAAGGTCATTTTAGATGTTAGAATTTAAATTTCTTTAATTAATTAACTAACCTTTTCCCTGCTTTTGGGTAATATATTGTACAAAAAAAAAGTCTGCCATTCGTTGGCCCGAAAATTTGGAACTATTATAGCTTTGGACAAAAGCGTTGCGACTTTGGAAACTAGAATTTTTTCTCTTTGTCATATTATGACACCTTATAAACAAAGTACAAAAATTAACAATTTTATGTAGCTCTGCAAAAACGTTCATGAAAGGTTGTGAAATTACATTCAGCATAGTAGGCTTTGATGCATGCGCGAAATTTGAAATTAGGGGATGTACATGAGTATTAGAGTATTTTTTTCGTAGAAATATTGTTTGTGCACAAATACGTGTAATATGAGTTCGTGTAAAAAAAGGTTTATCTAAAAGCCAAATAGTTGATATACTAGATAATATAGATGCATACATAATTATCTGATTTAGAGTAAGAAAATGCCAATATGGACGAAGATGCAAACGATGCTGAGAATCATGGTGTGCTAGAAGAAATATATATGTATGTATCGATCCTGATGATGACATTCTTATCGAGTCTTTTATAAAGCGCAAATTTATCCAAGAAAACGTTTATGAACTAAGCTTTTCCGAATTTGGAGAGGAGGTTTTTGAAGCGGCCGAATCGGAATATAAAGTTGAAAATTCAAACACTACTCAATTTGTTGTTACAGATAAGAAAATCATTAAATGGAGGAAACTAAAATATGAACCAGACCCATATTCTTACAAGTCAAGTTCTGTTCAAGAAGACACAAATTTGAGAACCCATTTCACTACTTTTACCAGTTTTTGACTCCCGAAATATTCGACACGGCTACATTTTATACAAAACCCGGCGAACATTGCTCCGCCTTAGAAGCAATAAATGAGCAGATTCTTGATTTTATGAGTTTAAATTTTTTATTAGGATAATAAATATAAGTAAGTACCAAAAATCAATTATTGTAATGATTCTTTATTGGCCATGTATTTTAGTGCATAGGCTGCACTCTTCAGTGAAGCACCTTGTGATAGACGATATCTTTAGTTTTATTACTATGTGCAAGAACAAATAACGCAGCTGGTCTTCCGACCCCTGAACATGCCGCATATAATTGACCATGGGAAAAACATGGATTTTCTAGATTTCGACCACAAACTTTCAAGGATTGGCCTTGTGATTTGTTAATGGTCATGGCGAATGCAAGACGGATCGGAAATTGAAGTCGTTTAAACTCAAACGGCATGTCGGTTGGGATCATCGGGATCCTCGGAATGAGAACTTCCTCACCTTCAAATTTTCCTTTGAGTATCGTCGCGTAAATCACATTATTCATCAATTTACTTACCACCAAACGCGTTCCGTTGCACAGTTTACAGTTCACCTTTAGTCGTAAATTATGCGGTGGTAAGCCAGGCACATTCAAGGAGTTTAAAAATTCAATTGGATAGTTGGTGGCATCATCTGCATTTGTTGCACAGTCAATAGATTTGAACGAATGTAGTGTACTAATGACCTCATTCTGAATTATGTAGTAGCAATGAGTGCAATGGCTCAGGTGGGGGAGTCAATAATGGCAATTTCACTTTCCCATTAAGGCAGCACAATCTTGGCGTTTCTCCGGTAAACTTCAATACTCGCAAACCACATCCATTGGCCCAATGCGAACGCTAGTATGCAAGCAGTAATCAGTGCTGCAATCATATCGAAACGCTGCTCGATTCAAATCAGTACTTGATAAATTTCTCCTTGTGCGTCGAAAATTATCAAGATGTTGATCTCTTAGGTTTGCTCGATGATTTCTCATAGCCAACCGAGCCTTTGCACGGACTGCCTCGCTTTGCTCTTGTGATTGAGAAGCACGAAGTCGAGCCATACTAAAGCGGCGCTCTTCACGTGCAATTTCTTGTACTTCTTCAGTCCTTTCATTCGCAACGTTTTGCATCCTAGTTGCATTACGGCTTTTTCGGGGAAGATTTGATCGTCTTGGACGCGGCATTTTAATGATAATAATAACAATATTTATAGACACTCGAAACAAACACAAAAACCGGTAAACTTCAAAATTTCTAACTGTCAATTTTTCACCCAACAAAATTCGTAAAAGTAAACAAAATACATGTTAATATTGGCAATTCACACCAATTACATGGATATTGCCCTTCTCCGCTAGATGTCACTACAATTTACATCGATATTACCTTTCGCCGCCAGAGTACATGTAAAATATATGAAGGGCGAAGAAAAAAAATGAAATTTACCGTTTTTTTTGTCGTCCCACGGTAACGGGATAAAAATTATCTTATAACCTGCCCCTGGTTCTAAGCTACCTCCCCACCAATTTTCAGCCAAATCGGTTCAGCCGTTCTTGAGTTATAAGTGGTGTAACTAACACGACTTTCTTTTATATATGTATATAGATATGTGCCACCATGGTTCAGGTTACTTAATATTATAAATTTTATATATGTAAGTATGTACATATGTATATACATACATGTAAATTCTTTTGTATTGAATAGCATTGGAATATTTTTTTGTGGTATGTTAATATCATGCACATATGTACTTATGTATGTACATATGTAGGTACATAGCTTCCTATTGTTTTTTTTAATTTTTGAACGCAGTTTGAATTATAAGATATGTATATGAGTTTATTTAATTTTTTACTTACTTTCATTAAAATTATACTAGTCCTTAAAGTCGTGTCGTAAATATAATAAAAATTTTCTAAAAAATTCCATGAAAAATAATGTAAACTTATTTAATTTTAGAAATAAAAAGAAGTAGAATATTAAAATCTGCATTTTTTACTCCATTCATGGACATTGGTTAATAGTATGTATATTGACCCAATTTTCCAAAGCAACGCAGCCTCCACAAAAAGAATTTGTGCAATTGTTTTTGGATTTGTATGACTATTTCAATGGAAATTTCTGAGTTAAAATCAAAAAAAGGAAATTTCAAAACTTATTCGGAAAGGGTTAATTAAATACTTTAGCTTTATTTTTATATTGCTTTTCCGAAGTTATAGAAACTTCCAACCAAATTAGTTTTAATTAAATTTAAAATTGGGTACTAGTTGTCACTACGACTATACTAAATTCCAATGTAAAGGGTGGTTAAATTTTAAGGGCCGATGTCGAATGTAAACCACACCTAAACGTCAAGTGTTTTTCTGTATTTCATTTGACATTTCTCAATTTCAGACTAATTCAATTTGAACATGGAAAGACACACAATCGAGCAAGGTGTTAAAGTTGGCAAGAAATGGCAAAAGTGGATGATCAATTTTCGAAGAAAATCATCTTCAGTGATGAGGCACATTTTCACCTCAGTGGATTCGTCAATAAGCAGTATTGCCGCATTTGGGCGAATGATAATCCAAGAGTGATTGTCATAGTTGGTTGCTTGGAGCGGCACACAGATCCATATTAATCTACTAACTAATTTCCGTTTTAAGAACTATTTTTCGCTGTAGCTTTAAATAAATAACGATGCAATCTCTTTTAGGATGGTATGTTAAATGGCATAAAATTTCCGTACGAAGATATTGTCACAAAAAACCGTTTTGTTTGCAAAACCAGCTTAAAGATTTTATGCCTACAATGGCGAGTAAAACCAATCGTGTGGTGATTTTGCTATAATATTAATAAATATTATACATTAATAAATTTGTTTCGTTAGTTTAATATAAAACTATAGTTAATACTTTAAGAAAACCAATGTAAACCAATGCTTCAAACTTTATACATATATATAAATTTTCATAAAAATTTTTAAAAATACAATGTTTAAACATTTTCCGGGTGTGTCGTTTTATAGCCCATTTAATTTCAGTATAATAAATAGCAAGCTTACATATGTATATTGTCTGGCCACGTTAATTTTTTATATATTTTTCTTTAATTTTGGCCTTGGAAACTTTTTTTTCCATATAACGCCTATAAAATTAAAGTATGTACATATTTTATGCGGATAAAATGCAATATACTGTTGGCATATAAAATGATTACAAATCAATGAGAATTTTTACAAAATGCATGAGTTTTAGAAGAAAAGTTGGCATGACCAAAAATTCAAAAAATTATATTGTAAAAAATCAGCGGTTTAACCACTTTAAACTAGCACTTTACTTTACCAAAATTAAATGAGCTATACAACTGCATACCATAAAATGTTAAAGCATTCTTCAAAAAAAATTTAAAAAATTTAACGAGCATTTTTAAGTTTTCATAGTGTGAAACATTAATTTACATGGTGTTTGTTGCAGCTGAACCTAAATAAGTGTATAAACTGAAAAAACCAAAAATGTATCACAAAAAAACATTGCAAATATGGTACAAACGTCACCATTCGACCAGTTTTGCTCGTCACTGCATAGCCGTAATTAACAGAATTTAATTTAAATATGTATATTTTTAAGTGTTTTTCAATCAATTAGTGTTTATATTTGTTTATTGAATTATTATATATTTTGTTGTGTTGCATTTTTAAATTTAGATTGTGAAAATGCTCGTGTTTTTTTGTTCTTATTTTGAATATCCAAGAACATTTTTTGTTTACGTGGAACTAAAGAAAAGTATTTTGAAAAGCTGTTTCATCTCCAGCGTTGTCAGAAAAATGCCAAGGCTTAGCCAGGATATTTTTAAATTAATGAATTTAATTTTGCAGTTTATTTCTTTTATCAGATTAAATAGAAATATCCAGCGGAATCTACATACATACATACATATATAGAATGATGTTACGCGTTTACTCAGAGTTAAAAAAGTAAATATTTAAACTAGCAATTGTTGAGGGTTGAATTGTTAAGTTCGTGACATTCTGACATAAATGAAGATAAATGTACTTTTTTTACCAAATTCGAGTGAAATAAAAAAAAATTTGAAACGATCACTCCCTCGATATTGGAAACCAATCATACCAAGCACTTTGTTGTTGTACAATAATCTGCAAAAACTCTTTCGATTTGATATTTCAAGATATTTATGAAATTAAAAAGAAAACAAAGAAATGAAATGTTTCTAGTCAAGGTTACTGAACTTTATTTGCTTCAAGACAATGGCTGGGTTATGAAATTAAAAATGAAACTCTGAGTTACTTATCTCTGCATTTATAAATTTAACTCAGGGGATTTTGCTAGTGGATCTTAGTGATAAAAAAATTAAAAAAAAAAATTAAATAACCAGGATCTGCAAATAACGATTATTGTCGAAATTTGAACTCAAAAATCGTGCGGCAAGAGAAATTTTATATGTATATTATTAAATAAAAATCAGGTTAAATCGTCTCTTTTTAGTTTTATTTATTGTTTAAGAAATAATTGTTAATTGTTGGATTTTATTTTTGACTTGAAAAATAATCATTCATTTTCTTGGGTTTTGTTTATCGTTCAGAAAATAAAACCTAATTTGAAGGGGGTTTAAAAAAAATACTTTTTAAGCGTTTAATATACAGCGCTGTCAAATATAGCTTTAGGCTACTCGAAACTTTGAAACGCCACAAGCGCTGTCACTTGGTAAACTTTTTAGTACTTTTCTGGTCATTTTGACAATTTTCAGAGCAAAGCCAGCGAATCAGGCGCGTATTAGGCCATGGGCCTCAGCACCAAAATCAAATGACGTTGTACATACAAAATTAAATTGATACAAAATTTAATATCAAATATTTTTTCCTTTAATTAATTTTTTTTAAATAAGTTTGTTAGTATACAAAAAAAAAGGAAATGTTACGCGATAATATGGTTTTAATTATTTAAAATCATGATTCTCCATTTTGTAGATATAGTGTATTTTATACTTACTATAACAACGTTAGAATGGTAGATATTATTATTAAATAAGAGCTTAGTCATTCAATTTGCTTTTAATTTGCTTATATGTACATATCTATGAACTCATGCAAGTAACTGAATCACGGGATCCCGTGAATGTCCCGAATGTCCGGCTGGTAATTATCGAAAATATTAACGCCATTACTACATACATCCATATGCAAATACATATCTACACCTACATATATGCATACATATATTTACCATTTATATTTGTTTATATTTGGCGATCTTGAGCAGCCTTCGCCAGCCTTCGACTACTTAGACAGCGTTCAGACAGGGAAACTTTTGTTGCTTATTATCGGCGATTTCCCTTTTGGTGTTGCTCGTCGTGTTCACACAGAGCAACTCTGTTCAGGCAATTTTCTGGCATTTCATTTTATATCATTTTCTCAAATTTCTGTACGCTTCGCTTAAGCGGCATTTACACATTCTGATAAATTGTGAGTTGAAAAATGAAGTTTTAACATAATTTACATTAATATGTATAGTATATGCAGACACATGTGTATATTTAATCGCAAAAAAATAAGAGCAAAATTTCATTTCCCAACTCACCGTATTTATTCACTTAAAACTCAACCAAACTACAACCACTGAAAGAATTTATAAATGAAAAGGAATGTCAAATTTCTTAGCTGCCGACTGAGACGAATAAGAACACAAAACGTGTCGCCCGAGCACGATCAACTCGGTGCCCTTCCCCTTTCCCCGTCCCTCTCTCTCCAACAAGTAACGAGTTGCCGCGACAAAGGTTTCCCCGTCTGAATGCAGTCTTACGAAGCACAGCACATGCAATAGAATGGATTGAGAACCAATGCAGACTCAGCTACCACATATCGACTATATAGAGTGCCAATGAATCCGCTTCACTTCAGTACTATTCGAGAGTTTCACAATTGTGCACGTTCCCACAAAAGTACTACATACAATTTTCGGTCTTGAAATATTTGGTGTACTTGTTTTCTTTTTGATACACATAAATTTTCAAAAAAAAAAGTGTTGAAATTGTTTTTAAAGCAATATGTCAAACAGTAAGCAACCATACGCAGAGTTGCAGCGGGAACTGCCATCCGATTTGACCAGTGCTACAGCACCATCACCGCCGGCATACACCGTTCAACCGACGGCAAGAGTGACCGCAATGCAACCTGGAACGAGTGGAATGTTGATGAGCGGTACCGGTGAACCAATGCCGACATTCACGCCCATCAATATCAATCCAAATCCACCGGTGGGTCCGAAATCTACGCAGCTGCGTTGTCCACAATGTAAATGTGTGGTAAAGACGGATGTTAGACATCGTTCGACGGCCAAGACGCATTTGGCATGCTTGCTGCTCTCGTGGACTTGGTGAGTGTTGTGATTCAATACAATATACATATGTACTTATAATTTTGATTAAAACTTAAATGAAAGCTGTTTATTTGCTTTTTTTTTATCAAATCACTTTTCCTTACAGTATTTGTTGTTGTCTACCCTATTGCATGGACACATGTCGCAACGCAAATCATTTTTGCCCGATGTGCGGCACTTTTCTTGGAACATATCAGTCTTGAGTGCAATTCCAGGCGAATGACAAAAAAACAAAAACCAAAAAAAAAAATTCAATGAGTGCAGTAACAACAGTAAGGGGAGAGTTGTGCAGTAGATGGTGGAATGAATTTGCATTTTGCATAGTCTGCTGTTTCCTACATTCAATTCCATTTATAATAGTTTTACTACATACATATGTATGTACATATGTATGCATGTAGTATGTAATTGAAATTTTGAATAAACAATAAAAATGTACTCAAGTTATGTGTACCAAATCTTAGAATCTGTTTTATTTTTTAATATAAACAAAAATATTGCTCCATGAATTTATATTTTAGATATGTGCGATCTGATGTGGCCAACGCTACAGCTAGATCTGATTACACTGCAGTCTCTGGTACGTATGTATGTACATATGTAAATATAAACATCTCAAGATCCTTTTGCTTTTGCACTTAGCAGCCACTCAGCATTTCATTCAATATCTCTGATTTTCAAGCCTGTCAACGCAAACAACTCACTTGCGACAGCCAGAGTATAAAACAAAGTGAACCCAATATATGGTGTACGCTTATTTGGAAATCAAAACGTAAACAATTCATATACATATTTACATACATATGTATGTAGTTGTTTGTATTAAGTTAGTATTTATTTATTATTATTATTCGTTTATTATTCGTTATTCGTTTACAATAAGATAGTCCAGTCGAATCGTCGTAAAAATAGGCCTCAGTTTGCGTTGGTATGCAAGATTTTAGATGAATATAAAATATGAAAAGGGGTCATAAGAGAAGCTTAAATTTGATTTTGAAAGGTTGTGGAAATTTTTTTTTGCAGTTATGCAAAAAAATACATTGCTTCAGTTTTTCGCAAATATTTCGTTAAATAATCATTATTTTTGTTATAAAATTGCCTACATTTTTTGTTAAATAAATTATATAATAAAACAAATATCGGGCTACAAACTGAAATTTTTCATTTTTCATTTCGCTTTTTTGCAAATTACTTCGCTGCATTTCATTTTTTCGTAAAATGACCCCAGTAAGTTTTTGAAGTACACTCAATTATCTTTCATTTGATATATAAATCTTTAGAATACGGCTAAGCAGTGCCCAGCAATCCGCACTTGAAAAGGGTCATGTCGCATTGTTTTATAGTTTTGTACATACATACATACATACATACATATGAATCTCGGCTATAATTTGTCTTGCATGAAAAATTATATGCGCATTTTGTTCGTTATACAGTTAAGTGGTCAATATATTCTTTACATAGAAATTTAATTACAACAAATTAATAAACAAATATCATGCTGGTTACTCTGAAAAAAGCGCTCGCACAATTACAATTTGAAAGATTTTTTTCTAACTTTGACGCGCTGTATCTTGAAAACGAAGCGAGATATTCATTAAAAAGTGTTTATTTCGTCGAGTTCTACCAGAATCAGCCCCAGAAATCGTAGTATCCCCTTAATTTAAAATAATCTTACATTCTAAATGATTTTAAATAATTTCATACATACATATTAAATAATTTTTAACATTCGATTATAAATTTGTTTAGAAATTTATTAAAATAAGCTATTGATATGATTTTTAATTAAATATTTTCTTTTGAATGTGTTAGGTAGTTTCAAAAAATTTGTTGGGAGTTCATTAAAAAGTGCTGGGAGCAATACTAAAAGCGAATTTTTGTTATAGTTATTTAAAATATTTGGCACTATTAGCCCATTCTCTAGACATCTTCGTGTTCCATGTTTATGAGCAATCGGTATCTTAGACGTATTTTCATCGTAAAGCTGATTTAGAACCGTTTTTTTTTTAAATCGACTTAACGTCAAGCAACTTTAATAGGGCACTATTTAGCTGATGATTTGGAGTATATGTATATGTATATATGTATTTTTTTTCTTTGCTAGTATTTTTAAAATACAATTTTGACTTTGTTGTAGTTTCCTACAGTGTACCGAAGAACCCCATCCCGTGATCCCATGCCTTAGATACGATTCTGATAATGCTAAATAGGCTTGATGCAATACTTAATACATAATTGCTATAAAAACTCAGGTATTTTAAAAAATAAGATGTACATAAGTAGATCGAAGTTTGTTTTGTAGATGGGATATGTGCGCATTCCACTTAAAGTTTTCGTCAATATAAATATTAAATAGCAAGATATTTGTACGATTTAACGATGTCTATTTCCGTGTTACAGTCACAGGGTACCAGGTTTTTATGAAGGCAATCATATTTATGAAAAATTAGTTTTATTTTAGAGCGGTGAATATGCGATGGCCTTATGTGCATTAATTTTGTCTTTGTTGCATTTATTGCTAGCCCATTATCGTGCGACCATTTAGATATTAAATCTAATTTTCTTTTCATTATGTTTATTGCGGTGTGGAGGTCTCTATCGTTGTGGCACCACAATTGCTGTATCATCGGCGTAAGCAAAGACTTCACAGCTTTTAAGAGATTTAAGCATACTATTTGCATATATAGGGTCTTGCTATAGGGACGCACAAAAGTAGACCGATAGTGACAGTAAGGTTTGCCATTTCATCATGGAAAGATATACGATCCAACAACGAGTCGAACTTATTAAAATTTACTACCGAAATTCGGAGTCAATGGCCTCAACTTTAAGAGCGCTACGTCCAATTTATGGTCGTCGTCATTTCTGGCTGAATGGCTTCGTCAATAAGCAAAATATGCGTTATTGGACAGGCAGTCAATTGGCCGCCTCGGTCGTACGATTGGACGCCGTTAGACTATTTCCTGTGGGACTACATACATACATACGTCAAGTCTATGGTCCATACCCACACGCCAGCGACGGTTGATGAACTTCGTACGAATATCGAACGTGAAATTGTAGCAGTATCGGCCGATTTATGCTTGAAAACCGTCGAAAATTGGGTTCAGCGTCTGGACTTCGGCAAGCGTGCTCGTGGTGCCCATGCAAAAGAAATCGAGTTCCATACATAATGACATCGAATGCACTTTCACAGGAATAAAGAATTTAATTCATATCCCAAACCGTTTTTGTTTTATTTAAACAACTTTTGTAGCGTTCCTATTGAAAACCCCCTTTATAATATATAACAGTGAGCCTAATTTAAATCCTTTAGGAACTCCATAAAACATTATTATGTAATTAACACATTCACTTCGTGTTTTAACTCTATATTTCCTTAATTTTAGATATGTAGCTTGCAAACCACGTATTCCGGCATTATCTAACGATTGCAGAAAATTTGTGTGCCATAGTGTGTCAAATGATTTACTAATGTCAATAAACAGAGCTAAAGTATGGTAATGCTTCCCAAAGTTCTCATTAATTTTGCCAGGAAATCTACATTGTAGTTGATTGATGTTCTTGTATTTTTGAAATCCATGTTGTCTTTGCTCAATTATTTTATATTTTGTTATAAACACAGTTAACCGACTGACAATAACTTCCTTCATAATTTTTTCAATAACCGGGATAACAGATATCGGTCGATAATTCCGTGGGTCAAATTTGATTCCGGCTTTAAGAATAGATCGTATGACAGATAATTTTTATGATTTAGGTACTGTGCACTGAGTAAGGCTAAGCTTGGCGAGATTTGCTATTAAAGGGGCTATCACAGGCGCTCTTATTCCAAGATCTCTTGATCGTATTCCGTCAAATCCAGGACCCTTATATTTTCGTCAAGGCTTTGTACTTATGATTTCCAATATCTCATTGTCACTGATTTCCGTAATTATATATTGAGTTCTGTAATATTTATGGACCAAATATCGCAGTTATGAATTACCCTCTTTATATCACTGCTAAATGTTATTGCAAAATTATTACATACAGTTTTTATGCTTTTATTTTGGAAGCCTCGACAGTTTTTCTTATATCGTAATTGCACTCTGAAAATTTGGATTGGTGGAAATTATTTCTTGTTCTCTGTATTTCTTTGTTGACTTAATTTCTGAATTTCTCATAATCTATTTCTATTTTTTTGTCTTTTGGTTTCGCTTTCCATTTTGTATATTAATTATTAATAGTAAGTAGTAGTAGCATTAATAGAAATAGTAGTTGCAATTAATAAAAATAGTAGTGAAAATTTTTAAAAAGAGTAATTAGTAACTAATAGTAGCAATAAGTTAAAAAAGTAGTAGTAAGATGTACTAAGATTAGTAAAAATAATAGCAGAGGTAGCGTAGTGATACTCGTAGTAGTAGCAATTAGTAGTAGTAGTAGTAGTAGTAGTAGTAGTATAGTTGTAGTAGTAGCAGTTATAGTAGATAGTAATGAACCCGTCCTTAACTACGGAATAGTCTTGAAATGGTCCCGAAATACATATCTCGTACAAAATATTGCCGCAACGGCCCAGCATTTGCCCTCAAATAGTCTTGAGCAATTTTCGAAATAGTCCGAAGCCACTGATGTGAACTCATTAATCTTCGAGAGTACTAAATAGATTTTCATGGGGCTTTCATATGTAGATGACCGGACAGTAAACTCGGACATAACAAAGGGTATATTTATCAATATATTAAATGTGAGAACAATTTTTCGTAGAAAGTGGAAAACAATTTTTCGTAGAAATGGTTTAGAATCAATTTGTTTTAAATATAATCCGAATCGAAATGGAATTACTTTAAGTTTCTCCGTCTGTTCTACTACATTAAGATGCACGATATTAATTTTAAGGAGAAGCTTAGCCAAATGCAGTTTAAAGTTTATTTGATACATATGTATGTTCTCTTTTTTGTTGTTCTAGTGCTGTACGCTCCAAACAATTCTACTTGCTTATTTTTTTTAAGTTATCCAATACCTCGTGTTTTTTTTAAAGTTTCATGCCCTCATAGAAAGTATTGAATTTGCTAATAATAATGTACACATTACACTTTTTTATTTACATACATGTATTATGAGCTTTGTTTACATTACAGTTCCGTTTTCCTTCAGTACTAAAAACTGTCGCTGCGTAGAATATTTCACAATAAATTCGAAACTCCCATATACATACATATAGTTACATAATTTGTATGTAATTATGTTCATAAATTTTTGGAGAATTCCATCGGTGTACAACAAAACGGTAGCCAATACACAAATACGCAAAAGTGGGCTGATATTTAATGCCAATCTCTGTAAATACTAATCCACACATATATGTAGATAGATATATTAATTTGAATGCAAAATATATATATGTACGTACATACCTACATACACATGTACGCATTTATTGAAAATGTTAGCCTTATGCCTACGTACTCCTACGTTTCAATAAAAAAAAACTTCAGTTATTATGTAGAAAAAAAAATTACAACTATACGCGCTCTATTAAGCACAATCGATTCATTTAATAAATTATTAAAAAAAAATAATATGTTTAAGTCATTATCCTCTTGCCACGTTGAGTTTGGTTACAAAAAATGTATTATATTACATATTAATTATCATACATATGTCAATTCAAATAATATAAACGTAATATGAACGTAATTTAATTTCACAGTTGAAAAGTTAATTTCACTTTTTGCTGCCTCATTGCAACCCAGTGGAGAAAGTGACTGTTTAATCAAATGGTATGCTGGAATTAGCTGAATTAGTTATTTTTCACCCTTGAAGTGAATGTTTACGCGAACGTTGTGATGTCCTGGAAAATTGAATCGCTTGTTGACGTCACAGATGGCTCTTAAAAAGTTGATTTTTCAGAGTTTTGAGTGATTTTTACAAAAAGTTAAAGCCAGAATAATAAATGTGAAGTGCCGAGCATTGCATTTCAGCAGTTGTAGTGCAAATCAAACGCCCAAGTGCAGTTATCACTTATTCCTATATCACTATTCCTATAGCAGCAAATGCTGTGACGTGTACGCTGCCGGCGTTGTCGGAATCTTGTTTTCTATCATTCTTGGGTCTACGTTGTCAAAATGGGAGTACAGTGAAAGGCATGAAATTACATATAATTATTTCAACGGCGGTAAAACACTTAGATTTATGTTAAGGTGTATCCATAGAAGGTGATATCAAGATAAACAAAGCGAATCCGCTGTGTATTTTGTTAGTGTGATTTTGCGAGTGAAATGTCAAAATCTGAATTCGCTCAGTTTGCTCATGTATTTTGTTTGTGTATACAAAATAACCTTGCAAATTCGGAAAGAAGAACAAGCATTCAGCTCATGGGATGCTATCACCTTGTATGAATTCGCCTTGATTTATGTATGTAAGTATTTCTAGTTTTTTCGCTGGGTCTGAGAATCAGGGTTGCTTTTCCGGTGAACCAATGTCAAATTCGCTTGTTAGACAAATGAGAAACAAACAAGCTAGCATTAATAAATTAGATTTGCAGAAGCGAAAGCAAATACAATTTTAATAATTCGAGCCAGCAGAAAATGCCAACCAAAAAACTGCCCCATCGCAATTGTGTTTAATCGCCCGAACTTTCCGACAGGAACAGATCAGCTGTTTACGGTCAGCCGACCCGTTGGAATTATGTTTCGGGCGTTAAGGTTGCTTGTAAAAGCTGGAATAAACAGATACTTACACATACATATGTACGTAGATAAAAACATCAACAATCATGTGAAGAAACTAGGGACACGCCATTTCGACCAGTTTTGGCTATCCTAAGTTCTTTTGTTTATTTACTATATAAATTCACATTTCAAATTTTGTAGAAAAAAAAGGGAAAATCCAACAAATTTATACGACAAGTATGTTTGAGAATTATGTTTTAGAATTCAATGGGCTATAAAAGTGCAGACCTAGAATTTTTCTAAAAATTCCGAATAAAAAAATAAAGAATTCATCACTTCAAATCTTATTAATAATAATTTTTCAAACGTTAGTATTCATTATGTGATTGCAACAGAAAATACATGGAATTAAAGTTTTTTTTGGAAATAGGCAACAGGTACATACATACATATATGTACATACATATATCTAAAACAACTACATCAAACTCTACCAAATTTGCTATACGCTTGGAATTTCAAATCAGGAGTCACAGAAAATTATGAAAGTCGGACAAAAACCACACCCCCATTTAATATAACTGTAATTTATAATATATGTATATAATTTTGTAAATTAAATGTGCGTGGTATCTTATTAGCAAACTAAATTAATTTTGTTTTTGTTAGAAAAAATAAAATTTGTTTACACTTCCAAGGTAAAGATTATTATAATAACTGATTTTATTGCATAAAACAGGTACTGTTTATTCGAAATAAAAACATGCTCCGTGAATTTAAAGCTCGGTTTTACTCAAACTGAGATTCTTGTTTACTCGTTTTGTGCAAATTCATTGAGATCGGGCATAATGAGAAGCAGCCTCTTTAACCTAACCTAATATCTAATATTCAGCGATTTGGATTTCTTATTGCAAAAAAAAAAAAATCACCACTTGTAGCACGAAATATCAGGTTCCCAAAAATTAAGTATTGCAAGATGTGCATGGATACCAACACCACATACCGAAAAAAATCCGCGTAGACTTTTCATATGGCCCAAAACAAATTTAAGCGAATACTTAGTCCTCTATCATTCACTACAACAAGCAATTCAACTTGCAATTTCAACTAATAATATCCTTTAGTTAAGTGTTATCCTTGAGACTTGACATATGCACAATGCATCGAAGAGTACAAGGAAAAAGCTAAAATCTCTACATATTCTGCTCTACTTTATGTGCCTGCCTATATTTACGAATATATTATTCAAACGCATATCCATTTGTTATGTACATACATATGTATGTAGGTTTACTACAAAATATTCACATACGCGCCGGCTGCCAATGCGCACATCTGTCTGCATTTTTAATTCGCTTAAGAAAATATGCAAGTAAAAAAGCCTTTAGTTGCTCTTTATTTGTTTATTTATATTAACACATACTTATGCAATGCAATACACACGCATTATATGCTAATGCATGGAATACCGAAACTATAGAGTCCTGATCCTTTTTAGTTAGAAGCATTCATCGTTGAGATGGTTTTTGTAATGCATTTTTTTTAATATTTTTTTCAGAGGATATTCAGTATTTGCTTATATAAAAAAGTGAACAGCAAAAAAAAAAAGTAATCAAAAATCTACCAGAATTTTTAGCCGTTATTAAAAAAAATAGTAAACATAATTGGCGGCCAACAGTATTATATTAGATTTTGTTGCTTATGATATGCACGCACCCAAGTTTTGTTGTACTATGGTAATTAAATAACATTTTTAATTCAAATATTTTTAGTAGGTGACATTTTTCTTTTAGATTTAAATTCTCTTTCATTTAATACCAAATTTGTTTAATTTGGATAAGCGGTTTGTTTATTATTAGGAAATTACTTTTATTTTAGACTTAAAAAATATTCGGCCAAGTTGAACTGTTATTACTTATAAAAGTTCCGATTTTTCAGTTGTTATTAAACTTTTCCGCAAAAATTGCAAAAACAAATAGAATCCGGGATTTTTATCCAAGAGGTGCTGGGATCAAAGGAACATTGGTAACTTTCTTCTACAACAATATTTAGCTCCGGACTTTTATGATATTGAAAAACAACTAACTGTTATTTGCGGTCTCCGACTCTAACAACCTAACGAAAAAGCTCAAAATCACTCAAATGATTTATCTTTTGTCTTTTTAACAAAAAATTCCATATTGTTTCCTTTCATTTAATATATGAGCGCTATTGATTTAAATAGATGGGATTAATTGATTTTTCACACAAAACCATTTTCAACCATAATTGAAATCTGGACAAGAGCAGTCGCACTATTGAATGTCGGTAATATAAGTATATCCAATAAAAAGACACGAATGGAGATAAAAATACATGTAAATAATAAATTTGCCATATCTTGGTAAATAATTGTATAGTTTTGTTTCGACTATTGAATGACAGATGGCGCCGCTGGTCAAAGACACAGACCATAGATACTATTTAATAGTTGATGGCACATAACATTGGAGTTAATGTTGGTATGATTCTTTATTGCTAATTGTTGTTAATTACATTAGTCGACAATATGTCTGATTTATGACTTTTCGTTACTTTCCTTGTCAATATCAATATAAATGAAAGTTTTCTCTTCCAGTTCCTTTTTTGGGCATCAACGAATGATCTTCTATAAATACAGCAATACTCTGCTTTTCGCAATTAAGGCATCAGTTTATAAGTTACTAATAATTTAGTAAATTTTCCGGGGCTAAGTTTTTACTAAAATTGTTCGAAATGGGCTTTGCAAAGTAAGAAGAGGTAAGTAATCAGTTAAGGGGAGTATTTGAAGTCGTAAAATTGTATGTAATTGATTTTGTGTGTTTTTATTGAACTGGTTTTAACTTCTATAGTTATGTTTCGATTTTGAGAGATAGCGGCTCGCTGTATTTGCAAAAAAAAAAATCATTTTTTGATGCTGAAAAAGAAACTGGTAGCAAACATCTGGCTTTATGTTAATATCGGCATAAAATTTTTTTTGGAAATTTTTGTAAATAGTATGTAAAATTGTCGATAAACCCATGAATAGCTCCTAAATCAATAATCCGATTGGAAAATGTTAGATAATTACTATTAAGTGACGCATCTTTTTCTCAGATTTAACAAAAAAAATTAATTTACTTGTCAATTTACTCAAAAACTATTATCCTTTTTTTTAGATTCGGACTACATGTTCGGATTCAGCGAAATATTTATATAACTTAATATAAAAACGACTCAGCTCAGAGGAAGGTACCGACAAGCTTTAAAAGTGGTGAAATCGGGCAACAACAACGCCTTCCTCTCAGGTAACGGAAGTTTACAAAAGCCTAATAAATGCGAACTTCACTTTACTTACGCTTACTTTAAATTAGATGGTTATTGTAAACTCTATCAAACTTAGTACGTACTTTTCATTTTATTATATTCCTTGAAGAGCCTTTTCAGTAAAACACTGTAAGACTCAAAGTACAGAGAAAAACTACATACATTCAAATTTTCAGAAGAAAGTATATAAATTTGTTCAGCAATCGGTGATAGACGGCGATTTTCCTAACGTTAATTGCAAGCAGATTTTCTCACCGTTCATTTATTTGTGGTAAGAATATCGAGCAATACCGAGCTCACATTTTTTTGTTTCCAAGGAAAGCTATGAGTGCTAATTTTTTAAATGCTATTCTAACTCGAACATATCGCTTGAGCTAATTACCTACCCTACAAATTGTTAAGAAAGGTTTTGTTTTAGTTCTTTTGGCGTAGAATACGTCTTACCTTACGGTATGGGCACCAATGTCAGGTTTTTATTGTTGTAATCTCTATTTCTTTAATTATAAGGAAACGGCTCGATTAATTTTTTTTTTTTTTTTTGTAGTCAAATGAAGATGTTAGCTTTCGTTTGACATACATTTCATGTTGGTTGATATCTTCCTAATATTTAAATTTCTCAAATGAAAATTGTATAAACACATGCACACAAATATGTGTGTGGTGTTTGGTTGAGTGTTTGCTGTTGGGCGATTTAAATGTACTCGTGCAGCCCTTTATTTGTATTGCATAATTTTAGGCGGGCAAGTTAAAGTAGAGTAAAAGAAGAGAAAATGCTGCCAAGCACTGCAAAAAAATAATAAAATGGATTCGCGTATGTTATTTATCATTTATCTTTACTATTGATAACAGCCATTGACTTCGTTTTTGCGAGAAATTTAATTGATAATTTAAAAACATTTTTATCCTATTTTTCCTATCATAAGCTTATGTATATCATCCAAAATAACTATCAAATAAAGAAATTCATTTGCTTGTATTATTTATCATTTATTGTTACATATGTTTTCTGTCTTATCGGATGGCGTATTCTACGTTAAACTTAATGCTTCTTTTTTTTTTGCTGTACAATCTTTTAATAATTTTTGTTTCTAGGACAAGATATTACTTTTTGGGGAAAAAGTTGTGAACTTTATTAAGACATACATTTCTCATTAAATCTACATCATTCGACTTTTGAAATGCGATGATCTAAAAATTGATTTTTGCCACCAAAATACCAATACCAGTACGTTTTTTGTTACCGGTAACAAAAGTTTTGCCAGAATGACGTTCTCAGTGAAATGGATTCATAAAGCAAGTATTGCTAGTATTGCTGTTCAAATCCGCTTAATCTCGAGAAATTTTGCTGATTGCAATTTTAAAATCTCGTACACCGGGATTAACGAAACAGTCCGGGATTGGATATCTCAATACTCGTATACTTATATTTCAAAGCATATTTATTTTTAGTAAAATATTACCGCTTTATTTTTGTTTTTGTAGTAAATTGTTAGCTACCATTCCGCTACTCGACGTCATGTTACTTGCCACACATATACCCAAAACTATCCCTTAAGGAGAATCCACTAGTACCGCGATGGTTCGATTCTAGTGAATTCGGAAGCATAACTAGTTCGTGGTAATTTTTTTTGCCCATACAAGCAATTGGTAAATATCTACTTTAACGAATTTGCATGTTCCGCTCTGCTGTCCTAATAAAATTCGAATAAGCAACTTTAAGTCTTAAAACTAATTTAAAGGAAATGATTCCTGGTTTGGAGATATTGCTTGCCATTTTTCTGTTACGAGGAGCGAAACAAGATGGACCTCTTTCAAAATCTATTTTCTTTGATTTATGAAAGCGGAGCCCTAGGGATAGGTAATTGTCTCGACAAAATTGTTTCGAAATACATACTTAGTTTGTAAACAAAACTTTTGATATTTTATTTTAATTCCGCTGTAAAAATCGTATTTTCTGTTTTTAAATTTGTTTGTGTTTTAAATGCACTTAACCTCTCCAAAAGCTGATCGATTTTGACAATTCAACTTGCAATATGTTCGTAATTAGTGAAGCATTAAAATCCAAAGGTAAAAAATTGCCAGCTTATGTCCAAGAATTTTTAATATACTTTTTCGGAAAGTGTATTTTTTATTTTTGCATATCAGAAAAAAAAACCACTTCAAAAAGTATTTTGGCCAAGCGGCTGTTAGCCGAAACCTTTTTTGTAGAGTTTTTTTTTTTAAATAGTATTTTTTTCTTTCAATAATCCGGACCGGTTGTCTTGAAATGGAGAGGGTCTATGTAAATTGGAATAAATCTTGCTCTTCTATTTAAAAAAAAGGCCGTGCGTTTTGGTGTGTAGTTTGTTGACTCGGAAACTACTGAATCTAAAAGAGTTTAAATTCTTGGGAAGTGTTCAATTTGGTGAGCATTGTGAATAGGGGAAAAATTCGTCAGGTGGCGCTGGAGTCGGGCTAATTTTAAAACCAGTATTTGCAAGCACAGTCCGATTTGAAATAAAAAAGAGTATTAGCTACATAAATGTTAATATTTTATTTGTAAATTTAACCGATAGCTGCCGCTGGAGTAGAGATATCTCAAAAAACCATATTGAGTTCACTCCTCTATGCTGATGACGTCACAAAACTCATCAACATGATTGTTTAACTGCGCCTAAAACTATGCAATAAAAGCGGTGCTCAGCATTCAAATGATGACAACAGTCGTTGTCCTGCTGAGTAAGTGACAACAACGTTGCGTGACATAGTTTTAGGCGCAGTAAATCTGGTAGGTTGGTAAGTTTTGTCAGGCCATCAGCTTAGGCCAGTCAACGTCAATGTCAGGACATAGCGTCCGATCAGTGGGGTATTAAATAAAATATAACCATAAGAGCTATCGCTGATCGCGACATGAGAAACAAAGTGATTTGAAACATAGTCGAAAGTGTATAATGTTTGAACCAAAAATAAGTTTCACTAGCTCCAGTTTACCCTTCAAGGATATCACTCGCCGTCACTTACTCATTCTACATAAAATTGTACATGCTATATTTATGAGAATACGAACGCTTCGTAAGTGCACATGGCTCCTCCATGTGCATGGCCTTCAGTCATTCTACAATGGTACCTACCATCAGTTATATTGCAGTAGCTTTAACAGCGCTTGCCATTCAGCAGCGTATCGCATCGCTGGATTAAGCGCTTAAGTATTTCGTTTGTCTGCTGGTTGACAGCTTGAAATGCTCTATGCTTTGTGCCAACCTCCACTATCCACCACTCACTCCAAACACATTTTGATGAACCGCCTGCCTATCGCACCCGCAACGCCACCACCACATCCTTTTCGTTTTCGCTAGCAAACATTTTAATCAAGTTGCGTATAAATTCTTGTTCCTTTTACTTATTCTTGTTGTTGCATTTCAACTGGCTGACCGGCTTAACAATTCAACTGTCTGTGTTTGGGTTGGTCGTTGGTCGGCGACTACTATCTGCCGCCGCATAGGCAATACGTTCGTTCATTGCGGAGCGTTTATCCTTTTCGGCACATTCGCATTGTGTGGGTAGCGCCATGTTGTTGAGCAGCTGCTGCTGCGGGTGAAATTCAACATTCTTGCTACATTCACAGCTTTCAAATATTTATTATAAAATCTACACATACATAGTATATTGTAGAGTAGATAGATACTCAGCTGTTGTGTTGCGAAAAGCAACATTGCACTGGCGCTCAAAAAACATTTGTTGCATTTGTTATTGCTGTTCTTCTTCCCGGTAGTATTGCTCTGCGGGCTAACGTCCTTGCTATCCTATTGAATTTTCACTTGTGGTGTAGTTCTAAAATCCTTCTATTGAACGGTAAAAAAGAACAATCGAAAAAGTTTTGGGTGTGTAGCCAAGCCTCCCAAGGGTTCAAAAAAATTGCATACCAACGATTGCAAAGGATAAGTCACCAAAAGCAAGCGAAGCTTGGACGAATTTTTGTAAAATTTGTAAAATTTAAATTTCCTCAAAGAGTGCATATGTAGTTCGTTCGGGGAAGATTTTTATAACTCTAAAAACCTCACTATAAGGTCGTGAATTTTTTTAATGTTACTGTTTGTATTGTTGTTTTGTATTTGCCTTGTATTTTCGAATTTTTTTGTAGGCTGCACTGAGTTTTTAATAAAAAGTCGAGTGAAATAAAACCTGCATTTTTTCATTAAATAAGACTTAACTTTATCATTATTAAACTTCTCATTTTATTGCTCAGTAAAAAAGGAAGAAGTTTTTTAAGTAGCAACAGTGAATGGTCGTCTATGCTGAGCATTCGAGCCAGCATTTTACGAATTGTAGCAACATTCTTTACTCATTCGGCTACGAGAGCTATTATTCCATAGTAAAAAAATAAAAATTGAAAACGTTCTTATTTTACTACCAGAGAGCGCAAACAAATAATAGCAAACGCTTCTCAATCGTTTAGTTTCGCTCATGCAATGCAAGGAAACACAACCGATTCAAATCAAACAGAAATATTTTGTGAACAGTAACTTTTTTCCGATTTTGCTCGACATATCTAACGTAAACAAAATAATTGAATACAGAGCAATATCGGCCGATTTATGCTTGAAAACCCTCGAAAATTGGGTTCAGCGTCTGGACTTCTGCAAGCGTGCCCGTGGTGCCCATGCAAAAGAAATCGAGTTCCATACATAATGGCATCGAATGTATCTACTTTAACAGGAATAAAGAATGTAATTCATATCCCAAACCGTTTTTGTTTTATTCTAAAAAACTTTTGTAGCGCTCCTATTGCAAGACCATATACATATCTTTATTAGTTAGTATCAGGAACCATAACGGTTATAGATAATTTTTACAAAAAAAAAATCATGATTTAGTCGTTAGTTTGCGAGTTGAATTTTTTCGTTCAAAAATAATTGTTATTCTTGCATTTTTATTTTTCTGACCACATTTGATCGATAATTTTTTAATTTTTACGTTTGCGATCTAATGTTATCGTTAGTTTTGGATTTAATTTTTTTTTTAACAAAACAATCTCCTAAATCTTAATTTGGTCATGTAGCATATGGCATAAGGTTTATTTCAAATTTTTTTTAACTGAAAAATTCAAATAAGCGATTATTTTCGGTCACTGCTTAGAACTGTATAATAGTGGAAAAAATAAGTTCACTCGTGTTGAAAGTCTGCGCTGGCACAAACAGTGCAGTTGCAACTTGTACCAGTTCCACAATAAAAACTCCGATTACTCGTTATGACCATCGCCCAAGCTAATTACAATCGTGGCATCCGGGCTTAGTCGTCTTCTTTTATGTGGATATTCTTTTATTTCTTCACCCATAAAATGTAGGGCACATATTTTTTACAATGAAGTTATTTCAACGCCATACACTTTTACTCATTCTACCCATTGTGACTTGTCGGAAAGAGCTCAAAATATTGGTACATTACTTTCGTAAGCGGCTTTACTTAACAAACAAAAAATAATCGGCATTATTTTTATTTTTATTTTTATGTTTTTCAAAATATTTAATGCATTTTTTCAGCTTTTTGATTAAAAAAAAACAAGGTGTAAAAGATTTAACTGAATGACAACATACATGTCAAATAAGAGTAAAGAAAAATTAAACGCCATATATTTATTTCACTTTGATGCTCACAACACTAAACGAAACTATTCGTTTAGTAATCAAACTACATATAAAAAAAAATGGAATTTTCGTCAGAAAATTGCCAGTGTTTGTGAATGTTTGATTGAGGAATGATTCGTTGTTTTGTGTATCGAATTTTGTTTTTGGTTTTGCTCATGATGAGTATTTTTACAATAAACGAAACTAAGTAAGTATGCAAGGGAACAACCAATTCGTTTGGTTTGCACTCATCTGGTATTGAAAAGTTTCGTGCATTTTTAGTGCTCGGGAGCAGTATGATAAAAAGAGCACAAACTTTTCGTACTTGTTGTGGGAATGGGTAGCGATACGATCGGTTTGTTTTCGTTCTCTGTATTCTGTACAATTTTTTCTCACCTTAGATGTGTGAAATCTGAAGGGTTACAATTTTTGTTAGTTTTATTTTAGCTTATCATTTCGAGCATACAATTTCGTACGCAATAAGGACTTCATTTTTTTTTTGCTGACGTTGTAAAAACATTCTAAAATCAACACCAGTTTTTAGCTACTTGGCATTTACACTACTGAAATTTATATGTAAATTATGTATTTTCGTCCAGGTTACTTGGCATACACTTACCATTCCTACTTTGTATTGACAGCTCTGTGGCCACAGGGTCGGTTAGTCCTTCGGTCCTTTTATCTTTTTTTTTTTTAATTTTAATTTACGATCATGAAAGAAAGCTTCTAGAGGCTGTAAAAATCAAAGATCAGTTCAGTGAAATGCTAATATTTCAAAATGCGTTCACAAGTTTGATTATGATTTTTCGATTATTATCGATAAAATTTAGAGGAGACTCTGTTTTGTTCCTAATTTCCCTCTTGATTTGTGATAGAATACCTCATTTTGTCTTAGATTATTGACCGATTTTACAAGGCGAAATTACTTAGTTTCATCGTAATTTGCACATAAACTAAAACTCAGCCATAAATCACGATTGGGTGTCCGGACTTTTTAAAGGTAATAAAGGGTGTTTTTTTGGACTGATAGAACTTTGAATTGAAATAAAACACATAAAAAATGAAGTATGGTGCCAATTTTTTTTTTTTTATTTGAAAGATATTTCCATGCCATTTAATATTTAAAAACGATTTTTGGCATAGGTCCGCCACCACTAGCTTTGGTGAATCGGATGCGATCAATTCAATTTTGAATTTTGAAGATCTTTGCGCAAAATTTTCCATGTTGTGGATAAACAAAGTCCAACTTGTTGAACACGGCGGCGAATAGACAAAATCGGATCTTCACCAACACTATCACTTACAGCACCAATATTTTCTTATGTACGTACAGTTCTTTGTCTTGTTGTTGGTTTTTCATCGAGTAGAATAAATGTTGTTCGAAATTTATCAACAGTTCGACGAATAAGCTGCTCTGACTCTTATGATGATGATTATATGGACCATAAAATTCACGAAGTGCTCCATAACTTTGGCGAACAGATCACTGATATTTGAAGTAAATTTCCGCAATTTGTAAACGTTGTTGCGGCGTCCTTCTTTCCATGATGATTTGTCAACGCTTACTCAATAAAAATGTCAAAACGAAATGTAATTTATCAGCTGTCAGTGACAGCTATCCCTATCGAAAGATCTATTAGTCTAAAAAATTGAATTTTTATAAAAATTCAAATTTGAAAATTGAATGACATTTCGTTGAGTTTTTCAAGCTTTCTATTAAGTTTGAAATGTGGATTTATGCGTTCTTTGTTATATAGTGAGCTAGCCGTTTATAAAAAAATAAAAAAATACTAAACAAACAAAAGTAGAATAGCAAAAATTGGTAAAAATAACTATAACATATATATGTACATATCTCAATTCTAGCACCATTGAATGAGTAAATTTTTCAACCTTTTTTTAAGTCTTGAACATTTTTACAGGACCATTTCGTGACTAGTTCGAAATCATTCGTTGGCACTTCTGGACTAGTTTGGTAATATTTCGACACTAGTTCCGGACCAGCTTGGGGTCAGTTCAGGACTAGCCACTAACACGGGCTGTGCATTTATCCTATTTCAATTGCAAGTTTTTTCCCCTATTTCGAATTTTTAATTTAGCAAAGTCATGCGTTTTCGTCGAAAAACAATTCAAGCAAAATAAGTAGGAAGAGTCCTGAACTAGTTCAGAAATGATCGCGAACTGGCCGGCAAATGATTTAGAACTAGTCTCAAACCGAACCGGTTCTGAAATGGAAACGTCTTTCTTAATTTAAACAAGCATTTTCTTACTCATAACTTTTAAAATCCTCTGCCTTTGAACTGGGTTGTCCGCGGTATTTGTGTGAGTATACAGATGTGTATGTGTGTATGTATGTGTGATAGTGTTGGAATCGTTATGCGTAGCAAACTAATGCATTGAGTGCGTCTTGTATGTAATATATTATTTCAAAAATTAATAGCAATGTTTTAATGAAAGGATGTCTAATGAGTTTCGCCTGCATGTAAACTGGCAGAGCATATCCTTTCACAAAATAGGAGTAAAGCTTAAAAAGCTTAACAAATTACATTCCATGCAATGTCATTTATGTAGTTTTAAAAATGCGTCATTTGAGATATATGTACATAGATAATATTAAATGAATTTCAGTTATATTTATTGAATTTGCGAAACTTACGCGAATAGAGTTCACTGAATCATAAAATTGGTTTTGCGCTGCCGTTTACTGTTAATTTGTATGTACTTATATAAAGTAGTGACTCAAACATTTAATCCATATATGTAGATAATCGCTTATGGTATTGAATATGCCATGTATGTTGCCCATCGGTAATAATGCAGAGCTGATCACGTAAATATACATACATATTTCTTTGAAAACTAGCTGTAAGGATAAATGTTTGAATGAGTCCACTGAATCCTTCGATTATAGTACACTTCTAACCTCACTTCGTCGGTTTATGCTTTGCTCATGCTTCGCTGATATGAAGTACGATGGAAAACTAAGAAAATGTGAAATGGGTTGGAGACGTGGTTGTTTTTGTAGGGATTCCAAAACAGCACAGTGAGATAAATGTACCTATTTAAGGACAATTAAAACATATCCACGTTTAAAGTAATATTTTTGTCCAACAAAAAGCAGTGGAACTCTAATATTGCTGTCTATTGGTCCAGAGACATTTTGTTTTATTTTATGATTAGTGAAATTTAAAAAAAAAAAACAAATAAGTGAGAGTGTGAGTTCGGGTGCAACAGAATATCAATATTTCTCTTCCTAGATAAATTCTTTATACCAAATTTTATAGGATTCGCGACATTATTTAGTAAAATAATATATATTTTGATTTGTTGTAAATTATTAGAAATGCAAAGCGTTCTATTTGCCCTAAGGCGGGCGATATTATAGGCCATTCCCAATATTTATGATTACATGTGTTTCAATCTCAAATCCAATCTTGTCTATCAAATTTGAGCAAGTTACCCTGTATAGTTAGTAAATACCGAATTTTTTAATTTCTGTATTTTACCGCTATATAAGAGGTGGGCATGGTGTTTGTACGATTTTTCAAATTTTCGAAATTTCGATAATTGTCTTGAAATGCAATGTGTTCACCAAATTTGGTGGAGTTGGCACGCCTATTACCAATTTTTTTTTTTGATCCGAGTATTTACTTATGCAACCTCATTCTACATATTAAATTTAAGAAAATTCTGTTTAATGGTTACTTAAATATAGCGTTTTTTTTGATTTTTGAAGATTACCGTTATATGAGAAGTGTGCGTAGTTGTGGTCCGATTTGTGCAATTTGTGGAAAACATCAAATGTGATGTGTCTACCAATTTTAGCAGATTTTGCTAGAATGGTTTCGAATATATGTATATTTTTTTGCTCTAAAGTAGGCGTGGTTTTTGTCCGATTTTAACAAATTTTTTAAAAGTCTACGTTGTGGTTTAAAATGGAATATGCATACGAAAATTGGTAGAGGTTGGTCAAGTAGTTTCGTAGATACAAGTCTTGCTTACAAAATGGACTGGGCTAGTCCCTTTAAAAAAAAATGCACACGCATTCCTTTCATAAGCCCAATTCTAAAATCAAATTTGAGAAAATTACCTACAATAGTTACTGAAATATCGATGTTTTTTGATTTTCACAAAACACCTTTATGTGGGCATAGTTGTTGTCCGATTTCGCACATTTACAATACCCAAGGAGACTGGATCCAGGGCATTGTATGTACCAGGTTTCGTTAAGATAGCTCAATATTTACTCGAGTTTTCCGACTGACGGACGTACGGACGGACGGACAGACATGGCTAAATCAAATTCGCTATTGATTCTAAGAATTTTGGTATATGTCTATATCTTTCTTTGTTATTTTATGCTGTTATAAACAACCGTTAGGTGAACAATGTTATAATACCCTGGGCACCGCCAGTACGCGCGGTTATACTTAAAATATGGAAAATTAAAGTTTTCTTCGCATTTCTCCAAAAACTATATTTTGCTACTATTTTCGTGCGAAAATTTTGCCCGCGTCCTAATTCGGTGTTAGAGTGTTTCTATTTCCATTGTAAATTATGAAAAGGGCATTTTTTTACTGTAAACTTTTAACAAAAAAAAAAGAACAACGCTCTTTTGCATTATTTGCACAGGATTATTTAAAACATAAAAATATAAAATTTATAGTACAACATAAGAAAATCCATTCGCCCTTGGTGTTTCGGAGATTTGAGTCACAGAAAAAGTAAAGTACCTTCCTACGTTTATTTACGTATACGAAAAATAAATCAAAATACGAACGACATACATATGCACTTTAGGAATCAGAAACAGGCGTGATATACCTACAATTCAGCGGCGCCAAAATAGGCTAAGAGAATATATATGAAATTTATTATTTACTGTGGTGTTTAAAGCTTTACAGATTTTATCTCGTATACCCAAAAAACAACCAAATAGAAAGATTCAAGTATTACTATTTCCTGCTATTTTTCACTTTTTTTCAAGGTGTTTTTTTTCAAATGCAACATATAAGGTCAGCTTTTTGTCCTTCCCATCGTCCACGTTCTTTTTGATTTTCTGGCACCTCCACTTTGGAACGTTTAGCTGACTGTTGATCAATCAGATATTGGGCTCTTGGTTTGAGTAATGAAGATGATAAGGCTGACTTTGGGGTTCATAGAATTCTACCTATAAGGCAAGAAAACACATATTTGTTTAAATAGGAGTTTGTGGCAAACCATAGAGTTTCAGCGCGATTGGAAATTTTCTATTGGGTATATTTCATTTTAATGCTAAATTTTGGGTGGAATTCTACTCAAAGGCCAATCCATGGTTAAAGCTTGAAACTGGGATTTCTGATACATAGGAATTTATGCAAGGATGTCTGTGAAGTGCCTCCAAGAAAGTTGAGCTAAAGACCTGCAGAAAAAAATACAATTTTCTAATAGAGCGGTGGCGAAATTATTATCAAAATGAGACGGAAGCGACTCCAAATCTTTGTGTGGCTTATGATTGGGACACGAACCATGGTTTCTTCATTTGGATATATAAGCCACTATCTCTAATTCAGTATATGATTTCTCTCTAAACAAGCGCACAATACAGTGAAAGTTCCCTGGTTGTCTGGCTTTTGCCACCTTGATCAAATTATGCCTTTGATGTCAACCAAAATGACTTTACATACATATATACACACATACATCTATGACCTGTTGAAATATTTATCCAATGCCAACAAGGATAATCAGTAGCGCATTAATCAAAACATAGCGTTGCATACACTTAGGCGCTCAGCCATCACCGCAAGCACTTTGGGCTACTTGACAAACAATTTGCGAATACAATAACAATGTCTGAGTGGTTACTGTTTGTAACACTGCACTAGAACTGCCAACTTTTCTGTGGTACGACATATCATATTAGGATTAAAAAGTGCCAAGATAAGTGAAATAAGAAATAACGGTGTGGAATATGTTGCCAATTTTTGCTAAATAAAGTGAGATTACTTATGCTGCAAATGTTATAAGCAAACAAAAAGTATGGAATACAAATTTAAATGATCACCCAAACGTGTGTTGTTATTAATTCGTAATAAAAAAATATTGCACAATTTTTTTTTAACTGGAATTTTCAAAATATTCTATATACTATATTAAAATCTCGTGTCGCGGTGATTGTGGCCGAAATATACACAAAATATTTTACTAAATATAGATTTTACAAAATCTTTCATGTATATTTGGTATTTATGAGAATAGGTTGTCAAGTACATTTATGCCTGGGAGTAGGTTGCCACCTATTTGAAAAGGCAAAATATTATTAAGTTGTATGAAATAGTAAAATAAGGGTGCCAAACCATTTGATTCGTTTGGAGAAAATTTATGGGCATATTTTGAAGAGAGCCGCCACCTTTTTTTTTAAGTTTAATCTAATTAGTTTCTAATTTATTATAACTTTCACGAAGATCAAATGGTATTACAGCCGATTATTGTGAGTAGAAGAAGAAGAGAAGATAAGCGAAGCACAATGGGGTATTTGGCACCGCATAGAAACCAATTTTCCCAGACTTTCCAGTGAACTAAAAACTTTTTTTTGAATTGATGAATCATTAAAAAGTTTATAGATTTAAAGAAAAAAGTTACAAATCGGTTTTTTCGGTTGTGTTTTTTATGAATATTATGTGTGGGTCGTGGATGAAATATTTGCGAAATGTTGTACCAAGGATAACACTCAACTATTTATTGCTGTATTTAAAACGTAGGTTTCCACATATCACAATATCAGAAGCATTACAGACAACTTCGAGAATTGTATGCATTATTCTAATTATATTTATGTTAACTTTAATGAGTGCTGTTAACATCTCCTGACTTAAAAAGAACGTCTGGCAGTATTTCCATCATAAGAATTAAAAAAATCCAATCTTCGGTTGGTCAACCATCAGCTAAAGTTTCTCATAAAATTTATTTTGAATCCGCACTTTATTTTCAGACTCAAAAAATGTTTCCTTTTTCGACCAAACTTAAAATTTTTTTTTATAGGCAATTTGTATGATCAGTCATTCATGAAGCATAAAAAAACCAACCAAATGGTAAGTATTTAATATTTAGAATTCTTTTCACCATTTCACTAATATTGTTAACACCTTGAATTCCTCAATAAATTTATAACACCCAGATATTTTGAGAAAATCAAACAAGTTCAATATTTTAGTAGCTATATTAGAGAATTTGCTCAAATATCTACATAGAAATACGGTAGGGAAAGAAATAGATGGGTTAAAATTTGCTTGAAATTTTTCGTGAAACTACCAAAGGTTTTTCTAACCAAACTCTGCGAAAATTTGCTATCACTTAACATATGAACTTAGTAATCATAGATTCGAAGAGTATAGATGTCGTACAAAAGCAAAAAGGCGAGTTGCTCAAATTTGATAGAAAGAATTTCGTTGGAGAGCGGAATGCGTAGCTTATACCACGTCCAAACCAGAAGTTAATTGAAAGTTAATCCACATCACTAATTACAGCTGTCCACACCGCAGTTTAAGGTTTACAATTCATATAGGGTGGTATCGTCATTACAATTTCGAAAAATTTCATGTATATTTTTTTTTTTTTTTTGCTTTTGAGTGGAGTGAATGACAGAGACTCTGAGAAAGACAACCACAAATGAACGCGTGTAAATTAAAATAAGAATGAAAGAAAAAAGGGGTGTTTAGAAATTAAACAGCCATTGTTGAGAGGATTAACACATATACATTACGTAATTATTTTAGCACTACACTTACTTAGTGTGCTCGAGGGACTACCTACTTTAAAAAAAAAATAGCAAAACAAAAAGCACCATTTTGGCGCCTTGTCTCAAATAAGAGATAAAATGGCAGCCCTGCCATCAACTGCTGTACAAAATAAGCACGAATACCCCCTCGAACCACAAATTATTTACATATTTTGAGGCTATAATTTTTTGTTTTTTAACCAGCGATTGTTGTCTGCCGCTTATTGTGTGCGAATTTCAATTTTTATAGCCTTAAATTAGCACTCGCCCATCAACTAAATAAGTGAGAAAAGAAACGAAATGAGGCCGAAATGAATGGCAAAGACGTTTAGATAGTTGAGTGACCAAGGGAAGGGAAAACCCCAACCACGACTATTTCATATCTCACTTAAAACAATTCTGTGCTCCTACTTACATTCGTCTCACTTGCTTCTACTGCTGTAATTTTTTTTTTTTTGTTTTTGTTCATAATATTCTCATATTGTAATCTTTTATGCAGGCGCTTTGCGTCTAAGTAACTAAGCTGCCAAGCAATGCGGGACCGAAGCTATGATAATAAAAAAAAAAAAACAAATCGCAAAGCCAATGCTGTGTAACCGTGGATGGTGTCGGCGAAAGCGCCACTCACTGGTGAAGCTATGAAACAAGCTGATTATCCGGATTAATGCAATTTGAATGATGAAACAAAAGTAGGGGAAAAAAACAAAAAAAAATAAAATAAAATGATACTGAAAACAAAATAAAGTGATTGAAACAATAAAAATACTTAATAAACGACAAAATGCTAAAAAAAGAAAAAAATACAATGAAATAAATGTTTTGTGTTTGGTATATTTTTGATTGTTTGGTTGATTTCAGTTTCTCTTTGCAACATTAAGTTCTTCGGGTAATGATTTCGATACCACGCAACGTTTAGACGCGTGCAATGGCTTGGAAATTTGTAAGTATGTATTAATTGGGGAGGAGCGTGTTGCTTAGTTATTTTTTCCACTTTTGTACTTTCATTGTGGTTTCGAAAATGTGCGGCATTTAATGCTGTCCGCTTAATTTATTTAATTGTGTGAACGATGTCATGCAAAATTTAGTGTGAATGTGGCTGTACGAAGTAAATTTCTAAATCATTTTGGTGGACTTTGATAAAATGTAAAGGATTTTTTTTTTAGATAAAATGCATGCTGCGTATAAACTGAAATTTATTTAGAAAAAATTTTAAAATAAAATACTTTCTATTAGGCAAAAGTTGTAATCTAACCTCGCGTTTCTGTAATTAACTGCCTACGTTGCTGCATAAGAAAAATTTAAGTCTGAATTTACTTTTAAAATTTTTGCTAGATTTAAGCAGAAACTAATACCTAAATAAATAAAACTAGTTAATATGTTCCTAGGAATTGATAAAGAATTATGTAGACCATAGAAAATAATTATGAACATAAAATATAAGAAACCTGTTTGTTTCACGTATTAAAATTTTTCTTAAAACTGTCATTTATTTATTTATGGAAAATTCAAAACTATACAAAACCTTGATTTTACGTTATAAAAAATTCACCACGAAACCATGGAGGAATTTGATCGTAAGAACTATGTACTCTTATTTTGTTAATGAGGTTAAATACTTATATTAGCGAAAACTCCTAAATATTATAAAAATTGAGTTATCAGTTCTAAAATAAAAACTAGACGGTGTCCTGCCTTTATTTATTTGCGAAATGCCCTTTGTGTATGCAATTAGAAAACAAGTTTCGGTTTCTGTCACATATAATAGATGGCAACCCTCTCATAAATATAGGTATATGACTTTTTCTCACCGAGACGAGCAGTTTGACACTCATATTTTAATATTTTATATACTTGTGTGTAAAGAATTAAATGTGATTTTTAAAAAAGATCGGCAACCTTCCCTAAAATATACCTCTAAACTTTCCCTTAGCGAAACAAATAGTTTGACTGACATCCATATTTTACTATGCCCCATAACTTATGTATAATTTGATTAAGTTCGACTACTCAGGCCGGTGGCAACCTTTTCTAAAATATAGCTATGCGAAGGTTTATCGTCAGCAAAACGGACCTTGGACAATGATATTGTACTATTTCACATAACTTGTGTATAATTTTATTAAATTTGATTTTTCAATCAGGTGGCAACCTTCTAAATGCAATCAGCCTTTTCCTCAGCGAATCGATCCGTTTGACATCCATATTTTAATATTTCATATAACTTGTGTATAATTTAATTATATTTGGTTGCCACCTGACCCTCACAAAAGTTAGCTATGAACCCTTTCGAGGCAAACTATTTGGCACCAATTTTTTAATATTTTACATAACTGTAAAGCATGAACTATATTTTACGACCTATCTTCATGCCTACCAAAAATACATACAAGTTTTTATAAAAATCGGTCAAACCGTTCGGAGGAGTTCGTCCACGAACACCGTGACATGGAAATTTTATATAAAGGGTGGTTAAATTTTAAGGGCCGATGTTGATTTTGAATAAAACACAAATCATTTTGGAAATTATTGTAATTTCTTTTTATTATGATAATATGGTGTGGTTTAATTATGTATGCAACAAAATATCGGCCAAATGTCCGCCGCGGCACACCTTCATCCGATGGCCCAAATTTTCGAAAACGCTGAGGCATAATTGAGGTTCTATGCCGTTGATGTGCCGAATTATCTCATCCTTTAGCTCTTGAATTGTTGCTGGCTTATCGACGTACACCTTTTCTTTCAAATAATCCCAAAGAAAGTAGTCCAACGGTGTCAAATCACATGATCTTGGTGGCCAATTGACATCGCCACCACGTGGGATAACACGGCCATTGAATTTGTCGCGCAAAAGAGCCATTGTTTCGTTGGCTGTGTGGCAAGTGGCACCATCCTGTTGGAGCCACATATCGTCCACATCTATATGTTCCAATTCGGTCTATAAAAAGTTCGTTATCATCTCACGATAGCGAACACCATTCACAGTAACTGCTTGACCGGCCTCATTTTGGAAAAAATACGGTCCGATGATGCCGCCAGCCCATAAACCGCACCAAACAGTCTCTCTTTCTGGGTGCATTGGTTCTTCGACAATCACTCTTGGATTATCATTCACCCAAATGCGGCAATTCTGCTTATTGACGAATCCACTGAGGTGAAAATGTGCCTTTGTGAGGTGAAATGTGCATTTTGATTTGAACGCCCATTTTCATAATAAGCCTGAATAACTTTAACACGTTGTTCGATTGTGTATCTTTCCATGTTCAAATTGAGTTAGTCTGAAATTGAGAAATGTCAATTGGAATGCAGAAAAAAGCTTGACGTTTGGGTGTGGTTCACATTCAACATCGGCCCTTAAAATTTAACCACCCTTTAAATATAAGTTTAATATTATTTTTTTAAATATTACACATATTACATACGAGTATATGAAGCGTTACAAATTTTCTATATAGATTTCGTTGGGCACTTACACACAAAGTGCGCTTAGGTATAGAAATTACTGGGAATGACATTTCTTGAACTGATTCCGTTGTTTATTTTCTAAAAAAAAAACTATCGCTATAACTCAAACCGCCTTCGAGCTGCTTTTGAGTATTGCATCTTCTAAGCTGGTCAGTAAGTTTCTGCTTCAAAATAAGTTACAACTAGCTTTATTGTTGAGTGCCAAAAATGAGTAAATTTATATTACTTATGATGAGAATCAATACCACTTCAAAAGCAAACTGTTGTTAGTGTATATCTACATATATATGTATGTATGCGGAAGACAGAGGGTTCAATATCATTTTTCCCGGTAGATCTGTTCTCAGTATAAAGTAGTGTTGATGCCCTTGGTAACTACGATAAGTTTAAAGTAATACTTTCTTTATATTTTTATTTTAGATATTCATTTGACTATGAAAGTTAAACTCAGTAAACGCCATCCCGTCAATGATTTCTACTCCATTTACCTACTTATGCCAAATTCACTGAACAAACTAGCGAGTCAAAAAATTCACTAAAATACTTACGCGAATAGAATTCACTTCGAATAAGCAAAAAGGAACCATTTTCATAAAATACGTAAACAACCACAATTTTCCACCTTGTTAAACCAGCAATTTTAGTAAAAACCATAAGAGAAGTTAGTTGTGGTGTTGCTTTAAGTTGTTATGCTCAAACTTTTTGGGCACAATTTTCACAACTAGCAATAAGGTCATGCGCTAAAACGTAAATACGAAATAGGGCACGTAAAAAGTGTGCGCCGTAATGTAGCAACTTAAAACCCATGCTTCTTTGAAGCTATCCTTTGTCCACAAATATTTTGTTAGTATGGCTGAGCGAGCATGCACGTACTCGTTGACGGTCGCACGTACCTGATGCGACAGCTAAAGGAACTCATTTACAGCCTGCTAACCAAAGGAGATGCCGCATATGAGTCATTAACCAACAGCTAACTGGATGTTTCAGTTGTGACTAAACGAACTATACATATGTAGATATAGATTGTATTAACAGAGAGTGAGATGAGCCTGTGCCTCAATGAATAAGTAGACTTGACTTAGTCGAAAGGTGTAAAAAATGCGCTAAGGAGTAAACGAGTAGTGGGTGAGACAATATTGCTGAGTTGTTTATGGCAACATTTGATGTTGGCTTACAGGCGAAATGTGTTAAGTGAAGGCAAATTGTGGCTACTAATATGCCTACCTTTTGCTAAAATAGGCGTAGACACCCGGCAGTCAGAATGGAAGACAGTTACACAAAGCGCGAGTTTTGCTTTACAGATTTTTTGTGAGCGTTCCCGAACATGTTTACTTACGTAAATGAACTTTAATTTAATTTATGTTGTACACTAAATGCTTTTGGAATTAAAACTTCTTTAGCGGAGTGAGAGTGTTTTCCTACAACGCGTTCTTAAAAATTTCAGGACCTTTCCGTAGTTCGGGCTTGGCTCCCCACTACAGCTACTACTACTCCTATTTCTACTACTACTATTCCTACAACATCTACTACTACTAACAACAATTACAACTGAAGACCATTATTACTAATTACTAGAACTAGTACCACTTCTACAACTACTAATAGCTAGGGGAGATCGGAAGGTCGTGAGACACGGGGGGTCGTGAGATGCGCTTACAGCCCTGAACTAAAAAGCGCTACATCTACCAGCTGACTGCGAAACTTCTTGCTTGTTTTCAATCTTCACATCCACATCACAAATGTTCCGCTAATACCGATGCTTTGTGTCTTCCCAAATCGCGACTCCAATTTTATGATCGAAAGTTTTGCAGACCGTTCGTGTTTGCTGTCTTTTCACTTTATTTTACAAGCTATTTGCAAGAGTGCATACATCCGAAACATTCCTTGGTGAGTAGCCTTTTGGCACACGGAACAAATTTTGCATAAACATTCAATTCGTCCGTAAAGAAGTAGCCATATTTAATATATACATACCTATTGGGGGGTTATGAGACATTCTATTACCGTCATCTAGGAACATAAAATTGAATTTTAAAGCCTGATATAGCTTTTTTATGATCGTTATTTCATTCTTTAGTCATCATGGTGCGTCATAAGTATAGTCAGACTGCCAAACCTGCGACTGATGTCAATGTTTTTGTCGCTGCTATAAAAGAGGTTGCAATCGAGAAAAAGCCGCTACGGTCTGTTGGTAGAGTATATAAGCAAAAGATTTACAGAATAAAGAGAATAAGGAGAACAAGGCAGAAAAGGCATTACCATCGAAGCGCGGAGGCCCTAAAAAATCTTCGGCCTTAATGACGATTCAAAATATGTCCGAATATGCCTAAAAAATTGAGCCGGAACAACTCGATTTACTGTAATAGTTCCGACAGACCTGTTCACTTAAAGTGTGCCAATTTGACAGCCGGCTATTATACCTGCATTCATTGTGAATCTGATTGATCGAATATCACCTCGAAATCTTTTCAATTTGAATAAATTGTAGACCAATAAAAATAAACAATTTCGATAAAAATTAAGCCATTTTCATTCTTATAAATTTGTGTCTCCCAACCCCCCCAACATGGCGAAAATCCATAAAAAAACTACTTTTGAGCGGGCAGGCAAAACTTGAAGGTCGTAGTAAAATTTCAAAAAATGAAACTCTTGTCTGAGTGAAGTTATACAGAATCATGATTTAAAAATTTGTACGGGCAGAAAAATAGCTTTTCTGTTATATTTTTTGTAATAAATTAAAACCCGTCTCACAACCCCCCGGTCTCCCCTACTATTATTTTTACTAATACGACTAGTTACTGGTACTCTTTTTATTAATACTACTACTAATTATTACTACTAATGGTACTACTAGTTGCTGCTACTATTTTTACTAATTTCTAATTTTATTTTTACTAATGCTATTACTAAATACTAATACTATTTTACTAATTCTACTTATACTATTTTAACTAGTTTTTACTACTAATTTTTCTAATACTACTAATAATTAGTACTAGTTCCTACTACTAGTTCCTATTTTTGTTATGACTATTATTTTTACTAATGCTACCACTAATTGTTACTACTATTTTTACTAATTTCTACTACAATTTTTTATGCTGCTACTGGTTTCTCTACTGTTTTTACTAATGCTACTAGTAGCAAATACTACTATTCTTAACAACGCTACTACAAATAACTGCTACTATTTTTACTAATGCAACTACTAACTACGACTACTCCCATAACTAACTCTCTATCTCTTTGTAGAATCGGTACAGAAGTTTTCCTTCTGGCCCGTGCACTTGAGTGCACGCGCGTTTTTAAATTAAACACCATTTTCTTTCATTGAGAATTTTTTTTAATGAAGCAAACTTCTGTTATTAAGTTTTATTTAAAACTTTAAGTAAAATACTCCTATCGACTCCTCTAATTTTTAAAACAAAATATTTTAGCTGATCAATTAGTTATTATTTTAATACGGATAACAATTAAAAGTGTCTTTCCGAAAAAGTTTTTATTTGATAACACAGTCGTGCCATCTTTTACTTTTACTTTTCAATTCAGAGAAAACTCGAACCCCATTCCATTGCAATCTATGTCAGTTACTCTATAGAAAAAATTGATCAATATACGAAGTTTTTAACAAACTCAAAAAAAAAATGGCACTGTTATTTCCTTTCACTGGCCTTTTGTTAAATTACCAAATACATACAAACTTGTATTAGAATCGTGATGCATGCTGCAAATTTATTTAATCTACACAGAGCTAAAAAATTCACCTATAACTAAAAAGGGATCGACGTCAAAAAAAAAAAAAATTGATAGCTAAGGAGTGTGAGTGGTGACAAAATCGAAGAAATTTTCACTAGAAAATCTTCTTAATATTGGTTTGAATTTCTTCTCAAATTTTTTGAAATAAGGAGATAACTTCTTGTTTATTAATTTTTATGGAATTTTGTTCAAAAATTTTAAATTTTTAAAAGAAATCTCGCCGTTGTTATGTAAAAAATTATAAAGGGTGGTTAAATTTTAAGGGCAGATGTTGAATGTAAGCCACACCTAAACGTCAAGTTTTCTTTTGCATTTCATTTGACATTTCTCAATTTCAGACTAACTCAATTTGAACATGAAAAGATACACAATCGAGCAACGTGTTAAAGTTATTTAGGCTTATTATGAAAATGGGCGTTGAAATCAAAATGCACTTTTCACCTCACAAAGGCACATTTTCACCTCAGTGGATTCGTTAATAAACAGAATTGCCGCTTTTGGGCGAATGATAATCCAAGAGTGATTTTGTCGAAAAACCAATGCACCCACAAAGAGGCCGGTCAGGCAGTTACTGTGAATGGTGTTCGCTATCGTGAGATGATAACGAACTTTTTATGGCCCGAATTGGAGCATGTGGATGTGGACGATATGTGGTTTCAATAGGATGGTGCCACTTGCCACACAACCAACGAAACAATGGCTCTTTTGCGCGACAATTGAAGAGCTAAAGGACGATATAATTCGGCACATTAATGGCATAGAATCTCAATTATCCCTCAGCGTCATCGAAAATTTGGACCATCGGATGGAGGTGTGCCACCGAGGTCGCGGAAGACAATTGACCGATATTTTGTTCCATACACAATTGAACCACACCATGTTATCATAATAAAAAGAAATTACAATAATTTCCAAAATAATTTGTGTTTTATTCAAAATAAACATCGGCCCTTAAAATTTAACCACCCTTTATAAAGTAAATTAATAAGGCGATCTTAAAATTATTATGCATTCTACTTATAATCTACCTACAAAAATTTAGTTGTTACTAATTTTAAATTGATAAAATCTTCGGCTTTTTAAAATTAAGAGGAGATGAAGACCAAGGCTCTCTTCTTAATTACCTTGAAAACGTTTCACCTTAGTTTTGCAGATTATATTTTATTCAAAAGACATACCCAGTTCTAATAAGAAGGCCTTCTTGTTGCAAAAAGTCATAAAGGAATCCGATAAATTTTGTTCTGAGTTATAGGGCACTTTAGGTGGTATTTTCGCACTGTATAGTTTTCCTTTAGTGTTGCGAGAATTCAAGAACTCACATAATATCATACAGTAGTAACAAATATCTAGTAACTTAATACTTAATGGCTGCATACATATATACCGCGTCATTGATATATTTTAACGTAAATTCTTTCAGCATTGCCGGTGATGGGTATCGAGAGCTTTGGTTTTCGATCATAAATGATGCCAGAAGCTTGCGATGTAATATTCCAAGGCATCGTTATGTTTGGGTTTATTTTTAAGTGAAAACATATTTTTTTTTTTAATTTTTTACTCTTCAACCTTCATTTTTATATGCTGATCGCTTGGATTGCGCTTGCAGCATTTAATACCAATACTGATGGACCAACTGAAGATAAAGCAACGAAAAAAAGGAATACAAAAAAAAATAATAATTTGCATTTCATCGCCTAGACAAACCACGTCTCCGCAGAGATTCCATTTCGGGGTTTGTGAAATTTCTAAGCAAATTTGCAATGCTGTGGCGTGTCTGTGATGGAATTTTGTTTTACATTTTGTTTTTTTTTTGTTTCCTGTCTTGCTTTGTTTCTTTTTTTTTATTACTTGTGTTTCTTCTTATTGGCATCTGCTCTCCTTAGTTTGCCCGCTTGTTCTTTTTTGCTATTTCCAAGTAGCGAGAATGTCCGAAAAGAAAAAAAAAATGAAAAATGTTTGCACGCTCGCTCTGAAAGCAGTTTACTTAGTTCAGGGCAATGAAAAGCTGCAATTTATATTGTTGTTATTGTTTACTATAATACAAGATTGGACTGCATATATTTGTTTGTATATATGTAAATGTGATAAAAGTGCACGTTTTATACCAGAGGAATGCAAGCAGTTTTCGTTGATGTTTCTAATTTTCTGCAAATTTGGTTGAAGACCAAAAGCTTATACCGCAATTTTGTTGCTAAACTTATTACTATTAAAATTATTTCTAACATTTAATGTACTGTTCAAGTAAATATCTTACTTTTAAACCGACGTTGATTGTGGTTGCAGAGGAATGTAGTTATTGAGAATTAAAAATATTCTTGCAATTTTTTAGTTACAAATTTAAAAATCCCAATACACTTATTATTTTATCTTTAGAGGAGGAAAACTGATACACTAAATACACTAACTGATGTCTAAAGTAACTGAATTTCTTTACACTAAAAAGAAATTTAGCAAAAGTATCTAGGGTACTTTAATAATAGAATTAAGGGATGCATCAATGTTTTACAAATTTATTGTAGTTCAAAGAGATAAACCACTTAGTAAGAGTTTTATTCCTGGGTTATCTTCCATCACATGAAAAAAACGAAGTATTTCCAGAGCGGGCTTGTTTATACCAAATTAATTCAACAAAAGATTTCTACACATTTTGTTACAGCTTTAAGATAATTTGCTTAGTAATTCGTTGGCTATTGCATACTAATTTCTTATTGCTTTTGAACATATTCTTATTAAACTACAAAATTCATTACACCGACGCATGTAGACTGCCCGCCAAACGTTTTAAATTTTTCCCAAAAAATAAAGCTATAAAATTTGTTTGGCTTGTGAAATAAACATCAAGTTTCTTAATGGAATTGAATTGCTCGATTCAAGCATTTTCGAAATAATTTTACCGTTTTTGTTTGGTTCAGCCTTTTCAAACGGCTGCGTTTCATTTCTCAAAATATTGCCTTCTGACCAAGCAAACGTGCAATATTTTCTACTAATATGGACTGAGGTGGATTGGCCTAAAGGACAACTGGAGCGGAAAATTTCAAACAAAGTTTGAAATTAACCTTTGTTTCTGTGTTGTTTCTCTTACTAACGTGGGCATTTCTTATTTCTTCGGTCTCAAAAGCAAATATAGAAGTCGACAGATTTTTGAGATTGAAAAGGGCGACAATTTACGTAAATCCGGCAATGCATATAGACATTTTCCAAAACGACAGACAACCTAAATTAAATGCTACAATATAAGAAGGCAATGTTTTTTTTTTCGAGAAGAGAATACGTTACTCAATTTTTGTACTCAAGTTAAAATTCTTATTTCAATCTATACTGTTAGTCCAATGCCATTCTATGACAATGTGTAGTGTTTTCATTGTTTCTATATATGTATCTTATATTTAATATTTAGACGATATAAAACGAAGAAAAGATTTTTTATCATTACGAAAACTTCTGCAGGGAATATTATATTTTTTTTCCCGAGAGGAATGAAAAATAAGAAGAGCAGAGAATTTGAAATTTTGTAATTTACAGACGTTGTGAAATTAAATAAATCTGATACCAAATAGACTCCTAAGTCTAAAATTTCTTCAAACGTCAGCAAGACAAAACTTGTTAAATTCTAACTGAAGTATCGATGAGTTATGTAAATTTTGATTTTAGAATAAATTTTCAAATCATCGGCATATAGAAAAATTTTAAACTAAGGAAACGAATGTAGGAATGTCATCAATAAATAAAATGAACAATAACGGGCCAAAGATGCTGATTTGAGGCACTTCAGAACTAGAAATGAATGATTTCGATTAAACACCATCTATAAAAAACCTGCTACTCTTTTCTATAAAAATACAGCTTGACCCATTCAAAAAGCTTAGCTCGAAATCAAGCAAGTTTTGCACCTAAAATCCTGTGAGAAATTTAGACGAATGTCTTTGAAAATTTTTTATAATTTGTATTCATATGAAAACTTTACTGATTAGTGAAATAAATATGTGATGGCAAATATGCAAATATTTATAAAATGTAAAGAACGACTGAACTTCGGCGTCGGCTATGTTTCTTTTTCATTTAGGTCAAAAACTACTGAATTTTGGCTGGGAATTCGGAAATTTTTATTCATTTGAAAAGTGTACAAAGTTTTCATTTTAATGTTTTTTTTTTTTTAAATCAAACCAAGCTTCCGGATCAACATCATAGCTATGTGAGAGTTGCAGTAAAAAATGATGCGGAAATAAATTATTCATTCAATAACGAATTGAGCATATTTCTTGCCGAGCATCTCCAAGAAATTGTGATCGTAGTGGAAACTTTAAACCAGTATTCAAAAATGTTAGCATTTTTTGTTGAAATAGATTGCTCTAAAATAACTATCTACGCCTCCATCGAGTGTACTTAGGTAAAAATGCCGATGGGCTGTTAGTTTTATATTAAAATATAAAGTTATTGAATTTACATGTGAAGGAACTATAAATAAAAAAATATAAGTTGTTTATTGCTATTTTTACAAACATAATTTAATTTATGTTATGAAGTGTAGAAAGTCTAGAAGTTTCCAAAAATCGGTTTTTGGCCATTCCCTAATGACAGGTCGACAGGTTACTCATACGCTCCGACAGACAGGCAAGTATTGGCTTTAAAAGGCCACCGTTTTAAAGTCACTTTTTTTGAAACGCGCTGCAAGGATAATTTAAATTTAAAAATTTTTAGAAACTGGAAATCATTTAAGGAACCGTCTAAGCCGGCTTTATGTTCAACTATCAATAAGAATTGAATTTTCCGGTTTAAGCAAACGATGCACAAAATATGTAAATTTTTCAAAACAAATTTTACAATAAAGCACGCGAGAATAAAAGGCAATGTGATTTTCTTAAAATCTCGTGCTACGATGGCTTCAGCAATTAAACTGAATAGTTTTAAAAGTTATCCGCTAATATTTTCCGTTAAATTTTATTGTGTGTGTGTCTTAAGAACATAGGCCGAGACATGAGTACTTTTTTAGGCAATACTAAAGTTCGAGCTAACTTTTACAAATCCATGGATAGTTTTATTACTAGATAGGCACACTTTCAGAAAATATAAAAAACTCCATTGGAGCTTCAGTTGCTATGAAAAATTCGCACTGTGTAAGCAGGGAAAGTTTATTGTTAGTAATATCTTTACTTATTTGTTTCATTGCCATTTATTTTAGCACAACGATTTTAACAATTAATTTTATAGTGTAACTCGCGATGCTATCAAAGTAACTAAATATAAGCTACAATAGGTCCGTTTCCTTGTAACCTAGTTGCAAAAGAACACTAGGTAGGATAACGAGTGGCATGTTAAGCAACAACACCAACTCGGAAAAATTTGCGAGTTCAATCAACTCGTTAAAATGATATCCGACCTGCGATGTAAAGTTGGGAATTGAAAAAAACTGCGCTAGTGTAAATGAGGTCTAAGAAAATACATGGAAAATTTCAGTGTAATACCTAAACCATTTTTGTTTGGATAGCATTTTTAAATATATATGTAAATACATATGCCCAAAATTGATATAACAACTATTTTCTGTTCTTAAATAGCGCCAAACAAATGTCATGCTTCATGAAAGATGATAACAGGGTTGCTTTTGCAACTAAAGCAAATTTTATCCGAGTTGGAGCGTTCTTTTGCAAGTCGGTTAAAATGAAACGGGCCCAATGTTCCAATAAAATAAAAATTTAAAAAAACTATTACTGTCACTAAAAAAAAAAATACCGGACATACTTCGTTACACCGCAAAACGTACAATGTACAACTTCTATAAAGAAAGAAAAGTTGAAATAAGCATCAAAAATCTCAATTTGTATTATAATGCCAATGAATAAAGTTTTAAATATTTTTATGCAAAACTTTTAAGCTTAAACTGTACTACGATCTGAGGTAATTTTTTTATCTTGGAAATATTTTGTTATTCTGTTTTTATTTATATTAAACCCCAAAAGTAGAAGCAATTTCAAATAATTTTCAATCGATCAAGCTCACCAAAACTTTAGTATTATTGCGAAGTATTTTAGTTAATGTTTCAGAATATAATACGTATAATAATGCTGATGGAAAAACTATACCGATTTTTTGTTTGTACGGGCAGAGATGCACCTTAGCCAATATATATAAAGGGTGTTTTTTAGACATGTGGTTTCCAAGAAGACTTAAAAGGCATTAAGTTTAATGTTCAGCCAAGAATTGAGCTTTATTATAAAAGTACGGGGATGTCATTATGTTTTAAAAACTTTCTCAGACAAGTGACCGCAGCAGCTGGTTTGAATAAATTCCAGCCGAGAGGCCCAATTTTCAACTACTTTTTGCAGCAATAGCGACCGAATGTTAACATTAACGCGCCGAATGTTCCCTTCCAAGGCGTCAATCATCTCGGGCTTGCCTTCGTAGACAAGCGGCTTCAAATAACCCCACAAAAAATCGTCCAGCGTTGTAAAATAGCACGACTGTGGCGAGGACTTCAAGTCCCATGACGCGCAATAATCCTCTCACCAACAATTTTTCTTCAATAAATTTATTATTTCGTTGGCTGTACGGCATCTGGCGCCGTCTGTTTCGAACCAAAGGTTGTCCACATCAACATCCTCCAATTCAGGCACGAAAAAGTCATTAGTCATGGCTCTGCAGCGTTCCTCATTTACTGTAATATTATGGCTGGCTTGGTTTTCGAAGAAATATGGACCAATGATTCCTCCCCTGCCCATAGCGCATACCAAGTAGTGATCTTTTGAGGATGTAACGGCGTCTCAACAATCCAAATGAGACAATTTTTTTTATTAACGTTCTCATTAAACCAAAAGTGAGCCTCGTCGCTGAACAAAATTTTCTTGTTAAATCCAGCATCCGTGGCCATTTCGTTTTGGGTCCATTCACCGAAGATCCATTCACAAAATCTTCCATAAGGTGGATGGGCACAGCTCCAATTGTTGCGCGCGATGGCGGATGAACTCATTCGGGTCTTTTTCGATGCTCTGCTCCAGAGCAGTAATAGCGTCTTCGGTGCGCACCGATCGAATTACCGAAACCGCTCGAATTACCGAACCATTACTTTGGTAATAAATTTGCACGATTTGCAAACGTTGTTTGTCCTAAGTAATTCTGATCATTTAAAAATTGCAAACCAAACTGAGTATAAGCCAAGTTGTCAAAAATACCGACTCTGAAAAAAATATTGTCCCATTGAAAACCACACGTCTAAAAAAAAGCCCTTCATAATTAACAAAATTAAAAAATAAAGGGATGCTACTTTATTGATTTTCGCATATGTTTGATTTGAAAAATAATAATTTCTAAAATCGGTCTAAACATTCTTCATATGATCATTCTTATATTTTATAATAAATAACATTTAAATTGTACGCCTTAAATGTTCTATGAATTAGAATGATATTTAGTTGATTTCTCTATGATTTTTTTTTCAATAAGAAAGTCTTCTTATTAGCACTGGATAAGTCTTTTATATAAAATCTGGAAGATAATCTGTTAAAGTAAGATTAAAATGTTTCAATATAATTAAGAATGGGATCTAGGTATTCAATTGGATCTCTTAATGATTTTAAGAAGCCTATAAATCAATTAAATTAAATTATCAATTTAATTATCTTATCAATTTAAAATTTGTAAGAAATAATATCTTAAGAAAGCAACTAATAATGCTCGCCACCACTGTAATTGTAACATATCATCTCATATGTCAAATCAGCGTCAGTTAATGAATTCATTTTGTTTGGTTTTTCACTCGCTATTAAATATTTGAACAAGTAAGGCGTGTGTGTAGTTCTATTTCTTTCTTTTGTTATCCTCTTAGCTGCGTAGGTACAGTGTCATCGAACAAAATTATTGCCACCTAAATTTTTTTAAGTAGATAATTTTCTAAAAATAAATTCCACACTTAATGTTCTTTACTTAATCATATACGTTTTACTTGTAGTCATACTTATAATGCTTCTTTTTATAATCCTTATAATTGTAAATCGTCTATTTTACAATATTTGTTGGCCCTTAAAACTTTATGGCCTGTATTGCACAAATGCAAAATTTAATACAAATGCACTAGGAAGGCAATGAGAGAAAAACAGAGCAGAACTAACGAGTAAAGATATTTATAATATATGTTAGTTCAATGAAAACTTCTGGAACCATGAATGAAACAACACAAAAATCAAATAATAAAAAGAAATAGAATAAGTTTACCTTATTAAGACATTCAATAAGATTCTAGTAAAAATAAAACGAACTCCTTGTTAGTTTACTTTGTATGATTTTTAACAAGAAAACAACAAGCAGGACCAATCGATCATCAAAAATTTTTTATTCCATAAAAAAGGAGAAACACGCCGTAGCCTTGAGTCTAAAAAATATGTGATGTGTTGGCTCGAACACTGAATGCTAAAATTTGTACAATATTTTTGTTTTTGTATTTTTTTTTTGCAGTATGACTGCACAAAATAAGGAGCGGCACATACTTGAATGTAGCTGCTTCGAAGTTTTAATTCCAAACCAAATAGAAATATGTATATATTTAATTTGTATATTTTGCAAATCACTACTAAATTTTTACCCCAACAATAATTGAAATCCTATACATGTACTTTCATATAAATATTTATGAAATTATTTGTTTCGTATACCTAATAAATAATATTATTGCGCCTATTTCGTATGCTCTAGTTATTTGCTATATGTATTTCAAAGTCAATGATTTCGAGTTTCGATTTTCATTTGTCTACCATTAGAAAAGATTTTCACTTACATACAAATTTCAAAGCTTTCTATTAATACGTTGAGAACTAAGATACATAGCTACATATGTATGTAATATATATTTTATAAAATTTTGTAAGCAACGAAGAGGAAATGTGCACAGATGCAATCAAAAACTGCACTATTTACACACATACTATACACATACAAACTTAATGTAATGCTGTGAGTAATTGAAGAAAATCTAAACATGTATGTAGATTTACATACAGAAGAACCGGCAAGTAGGCACAAGGATATCTACAGTAGCCTAAATTAAATATGTCAATTTGACTTTTCAATCAAATCGATTTTATCCAATTATTTGGAATAAAAGGGTCATGTTGTTAGAATTTTTCATACATACAAAAAGAATTTCTAGTCATATATCTGTGAAAATGAGATAAAACCACTTAAGTATATCGAGTTTTAATTCCAGTCAATGCAAAAATTACAATGTTACATAGTAGAAAGCAGTTTAGAAATTCGGTTAACGTGCCATTTTTTCAAAGCTGTATTAAAGTAAACACTTTGTCTGCGAAAGGTCAGAACTATGTGGTCAGAAAATAAAAATTCTAAAGTCAGTTAGTTTGTTTTGTCGAAACTGCACAGAAATGGATATATGTACATATGTCGTACTCTTGAAGTGATATGAAAATTTATTTATTGTATATATTTTGTGAAGTCCAACTATGTAGTTGTAATATTCTCTGATATCTCCGATGATAAAGTGAATTAAGTTTGGGGTGTGTCAAATTCTAAAATCTATATTTCTTGCTAATGTAAATGCTGGCTCTTGTCGAAATATTTTTCTTTGAATGCCAAATTAACACTGGACTACATGAAAATCGAAGTTGATATAATTCCAGCTGATTGTTGTGCAGAATTTCTGATTTTCCCTATTACCAAACTTTATTTCAAGGAAATACTCGTCTTAGGTTGAAAAAACCACAACCGAGACGCACATAATTTTAAAAGACTTGTTCTAAAGCCGAACGCGAAAACCATTATCACAATTCCAGGAGAGCCTTCAATGTATGAAATGACCTCCTAAAACGAAACGTGACTCTCGTGCCTCCATTATCGCTAGGCGACTTCATTTGTCGAACAAAATAATCATTATTTGCATTTATTTTTAAGCTTGTATCTTCCAAATGTGGGCCGGTACTGTGTCTTATATAGTCCATTCTGATGTTCCAATTATCGATGTCGAGAAATGCTGTCTTCAAATTCATACCACAAATTCTAGCCCGTAAATTCACTGGGTCGCTGTATAAAATAAATCATTCACCGAATTGTTCTCGCAATAAAGCCATACCGCCCTATGCTGATGACCTGAGAAAACGTATAACCTAGCTTGACAGTTGTCAGGTTTCCTGCGCCTAAAGCTATGTCACAGATTATAACGTCGATGTCACGAACTCAGTAGGGCATAACAACTACAATGGATGTTGACATCAGTAGAGGGCTGAATATCGTTTTTGCCCCATAGTGTTCCGAAGATTTTGAAAAATTTAAAGTTTTTTTTTAAACTGGGGCTAAAAATAATAGTTATTGATGAAAAGTCATTGAAAACTTCAATATGGCAAAAATATTCTACAACCATGTGAAACACTTTAGTCTATTTATTTATTCACCCATAATCAAATTTGCAAGTAATTTTTCTTTGTGTAACTTTTATGCAAAATTTTTTAACATAACTACGTATGTAGTTATACTATATTGAAAATGGAAAGAAATTTTGAATAGCTCAAGAATTTCTATGCGTCTAAAATATTTGCATGCAAATCTACTAAAAAAATGCCAACAAATATGGCAAAAGTTTAATTGATATAAAGCTTGCTTGCCATCAAAAGCCATTGCATTATATTCGTAATTTCTGGGAATTTGCTTCACTTTTTTTTAACTCAAAATAGCACATCTCCAATCATACAATATACATTTTTTTAGTATTAGAATCACCAAGTCGCCTAGGTTTGTGCAAGAGAATATTTTGCCACTTAACGCGACATATCAGGGTCAGTGATTATTGTAATAAATTATTTTTATTTGCTGAAATAACTGAAATTTCTATTTTAGTAGAAAGATATAAATAAAATTAACAAAGCTAAAATTGTTACATAAAATTGTTTTTATCATCAGCTGGGTATTACCTACATATTTCTATGCCTATTTTTAACTACTTTATATTATAGTCTACATATGCTGCAATACATTTTTTGTTCTTTTTATTGGGTAAAAAAATATTTGGAATTTTTATACATTTGTAAACAGGCTGAGAAAGTCGGCACTTGTGGGTGAAGTGTTGTGAGCGAATCTGTTTATATTTTTCAGCTATTTTGAGAAAATAATAGTTTGTTTAATCATTATCAAAAAAAAAAAAAAGAAGAAATCAAAGCATGTAGACTAACAGGTAAGTTAAAAGCGCTTAGTTGCTGTAGTTTAATATTTGGCTAAATTTAGTGAAAACAACTCCTCTCAAATGCAAGGATTTCATTTTCTAATTTTTTTGTTTATTCGTATTATAAACATTATTAAAACAATTTTACCAAACATCTTGCCAACTCTAGACCCATGTGATAGTACACAGTATTACCACTTCATGTTTCCCCGAGATGTGGAAGGTTGCAACTGTGCTACCGATTGCTAAAAGTAACCATGCATGTAATCCCTATGATTTTCGTTCTATAAGCATTTTACCTGCACTCTCCAAAGTCTTTGAATCCGTAATGGCTGAGCAAATTTATGGTAATTTAAACAAATTTAGTTTACTATCACCGTCTCAGTTATTCAAATTTTGGATGACATAAGAATACCTTTTGACAAAAACCAACTGACGTTATTATGTCTACTTCTCTTTTCTAAGACTCTTCTTCTTTTTTGACTCTGTGGACCGTAACATATTTTGCTCAAAATTAAAAAAAGAAAACTGGGTTTGGGGACTATGCAGTGCGTCTCATGAGAAGCTATTTGGTGTGTGAAAAATGGTGGACAATTATCTAGTATTAAACAACAGCTAATGGGTGTGCCGCAAGTTTTTATCTTGGGACCGTTATTATTTAGCTTATTTATAAATGATATTTTCATTACTTGTCCGCATGCACATATGCACTCTTATGCGGATGATATACAACTCTATATGTTGGGAACTATTGAGCAAACTGATAGTCTATGCTCTAAGTTTAATGTTGATTTGTGATCCATCTCACTTTGGGCGTCTAAAAACGGTCTCTGTCTTAATAGTGAAAAGTCGTATGTGCTTGCCATATCTAAAAGTCGTATTAATTTCTCTGATATTCCGCCCCTATATGTATATTGATGAAACTCCACCTTAAGTATAGTGTTTTATATCTTACGGAATTTAAGAATGTCTGCGAATTTTACTCTGCTTGAAATTAGGAGAAAATTTGCCGTACAATTAATATTACCAATTTCCTTCTATCCAAAACTAATCTATAGTAAATTGAGTTCTCTATCTGCGCATAAAATTGACGTAGTTTTCAATCATGTAATACGGTATGTGTTTGGACTAACGAGATTTTGCCATATTTCTGGCTGGAGATCGCGACTTTTGGGGTGGGAAATTTCTGACTATCTTAAAGCCAGAAATTGTATTTTCTTATTTCCTCGTATGCGGAATAAAGAATCTAGTTATCTATATAGTAAACTAGAATTCCCAAAGTCTACACGAATAACCGAAATCAAAGTGCCTAAAAATAGTTATCTAACTTTTGCAAGGCTATTCTTTGTCAACGCTATTCGTATTTGGAATTTTATTCCAGCTTCTGTTCGCAGTAGTTTAAACAAATGCAACTTTAAGAATGTTCTTTATTATTATTTTGGTTAATCTATCTATAAATTTAATATAATTAGCTATAGGATAATGACGAGTTTCGCTACCAAAGCACAAATGTACTTGTAATCTAGTCATATGTATATGAATACTGATTGTTTTATATGTTAAACTTAGTTTTAATATCTTTTGTTACTTTAATTTACTTTAAAACTATTGTTCTATAAAATATCATCTTAAATCTTACTGTACTAATAATTTTTTATCAATAAATGAAAAGAGGTGAAATGTCGGCATAATAAAATGTACGGAATTGTTCGGGGTTTTTTGTTTTTGTTACTTTTTCTTTTGCAGGTCAATAGCATATGGTATCCGGTGTTAAGGGAACTTTACAAAATAACAACAAGTAAACAATTTTTGAAGTATAAGTGTAAAACTTTCGAGGTGAGTTTTATTTTACAAGTAAAGTTTTAAATCCCATTTCATAAGTGTTATTTGTTAAAAAAAAAATAGAACTCAACAATTAAGTATTATTTTACGAGCACATATGCAATTTATGAAATTATACTTAAATAATTGGAATGTACTACAAGTTTGAATAGATTTCTAAAAGACAATCATATCTATACATTACATCGCATATTTTCGAACATGTTTGTTTTTTGAACCAATTTTTCACCCATAATTATTTTCGGTACTTTTTTCATGCCCTGTATGTACGATTTATAAAATTTTAAGTAATATTTAAAAATCAATTATTATTGAAAGCTATTTTATAAGTTTTTATTAATCGATTAGCAAAAATAAGCCTGTGTCGGGTTGTATTTTTTTATGAAAAATAAAACTCGTTTTTTGAGTGTTATTTTTTTTTTTTTTTTGCTCAGAAATAAATACTTTTTATGAATTGTAATTTTTACTTTCAATCAATCAAAAAAATATTACTCAAATATAATGATTACTTTTGATTAGAAAAATAACTCATAAAGCTCTGATCATTTTGAATAAAAAAAAAAAACTAATAAAAAATCAAAATTTTTAAACAACAAGAAAAAAATCATTATTTTCTAGCGAAAAAATAACACTCGAAAACGGGGTTTTATATTTATTCAAAAAAATATAACCCGATCCTAATTTTTATTTCTAAAAAAAAAGTTATTCAAGTGAAAAAAAAACTGACTTGAAAATTTAAATTTAAAAAAAACTTTTTTTACACAATTTTTTAAATCATCTACTTTTTAAACCATAATTAGTGCTTGCTAAAAAAAAATGTGTTAAACTTTCCCTTGTGCTTCAATAATATCGCGTTCTTATTCACTTTTTATATGAGCAAGAAATTCGAAAAGTAATCTGCTTTGGAGGTCTCTACTTCGGTTAGCATATTGCGTTTAACAATCGTTCTTTAGTTAAGTCGAGGAAGTTTCATCCTCATGGATTATGCTGTATTGAATTTTCCTGAAAAATGTGAGTATATGTATGTTATTAATATATTGAACCTCTTTGTACAGTAGAAACGTATTATACAAAAACGTCTACATATATCTGAATACATAAATCTACGCTGCTTTAAAAGTATTTTATTTAAAAAGAGCAGCATTATAAATACCGATATTCCCACATATAACTAATGTATCTATAAATACATACATACATACACGCACTCATACTCGTATAAAATTAACTAGCAACTATGACTACGGGCAAGTTATTGTAGAACGTCCTAATAATTTCCGTCCTTCGTAGCTAGCTAACTCAAAAACGTATCGAAATTTACATGTGTATGCGTGCAGCTTACTGCTGGTATTTTCGTATTATTAGCATATCGACTGAATGTAGCCAGCGTGAGTGTAAGAGTAAATAAAGTACAATATTATATTTCAAATATTGCATAAAGCTACAATGGAGAGCAAAATCGGGCGAATGGTATTATTTTGTTTACAATAAATATTAGATTTTTTATAATAATTTTCTACCCTCATTCCTTGCCAAGTTTGGTTTAGGGTCAACCCTGTCGGAAAAATAGGAGATCAAACAGAGCTAATGTTTGTTTCTTAATTTTGTGTAAAATTATAGTTCTTATTCAAACAAAAATGAAAAATGAAAAAATCAAAAAAAAAATATATATATAAAAGTTAGAAAATATCGATCAAATGCGATCGAAATATGGAAATCACAAAATAGCGCTTATGTAGTGAATTAAAAAAAATAAAAAAATAAAAAATAAATTCAGATTTCTATATGAAGCATATGGCATGGGGGTTAAATCGATATATTCGAGTTTTGTTTTGAACGAACCATAGCTATTTTTATCCGAAAGAATCAAATAAGCTGTTTTTTTTGGATCATTGGTTTCAAGCTTTATACACAAAAGGGGGCGTAATCATTATGAGTGCTTTCAAAAAAAAAAAAAAATAGTTAATCATTATATTAGGACTTTTAAATTTTCACTCAGTATTAATCAAAAAATTCTGATCTATATTTTTATGATCAAAAATCCTAGCAAGGGTTTCGCCTGGAGCCACTGAACATTCTGTCGGTCAGTATATAGTTATTAAAAAAGTGGCATGGTGTTTTGAGTTTTACATTTGCCAAAAAAAAAAAAAAAACTAAAAATAAAAATTTATTTTTTATTTCTGAAAGATAAAATAACGCTCAAGACTAGACTTTTACTTTTGGGCAAAAAATATAGCTAAAAACGTAATGATTATTTTTGATAAAAAAAATTATTATTTCTTGTGACCAAAAAATCAGAGTCATAAAATGATGATTATTTTTGTTAAAAAATTGGAAAACAAAGAGACATCATTATAACAGAGCGAGAAAACAACACTCAAAAAAATGAGTTTTATTTGTGGTAAAAAGAAATAAAACTCGGCATAAGATTACTTTTTGTGAGCGATTAACAAAAATCAAAAAGTAATTATTAATTATAATTTTTAGAGATATCGCTCAAAAAACATTAAAATCGTGACATGTTCATACAGAGCATGAATACATATGCGCAGATATATATTCAACACAGTTCTCCTACAGTTGGAACCCTTTGATTTTTTTTATTGAAATTTAAAAAATAATCATTATTTTCGGTCCCTGATATGGAATTTCTAAAAATTATATTTACTAACTGGTTGGTTTAATTTTAGGTTTTAAGCCCAAGAACAGTTTTTATTTGGAAGTTATTTGGAAAAACAAACAACAGTCCATGACATTTCTTTCTAAACTCTGCGCGGTTTTGAAACATAATATTTTGAAATTTTGCGCTTGGAAGTTTTTTCACATATCGCACGCATTTTATAAAAATCCCCATTATTGTGGGAAATTGCATGTTCAACCGCATATACATATGATAAATGAAAAAAATTCAACCTAAACATTTCAAAAAATTAAAAGAAAAAAAAATGCGCAAGTTTCTATTCACGCTATTTTTGCCTTAAACTTAACGAAGTCGAAAAGCTGGATACCCAAATTTTTGTTTTTTAATATTGGTGAATATTTCTGGAATTTTAATAAATTTTGTGTAAAGTTTAAAAAAGAGATGGGTGCGAAATACGGGGCTAATTTTGGCCGAGAAGAGTGGGTTCGGGAATGTCGTCAAAAATGTTCGAGCTAGACGGGCAAAAAAATATTTTTTGATGCTCCCGATGGAATCGCCCAACATTTTTTTTTATTTCGGTAAATATTTCTTGCCCTTTTTTAAATTTTCTATAAAGTTTAAATTAGAGATGGGTGCAAAACATGGGAATAATTTCGGGTTCGAGAAAATCGTGAAAAATTTTCGAGCTGAATGGAAAAAAATCCTTTTCTGACACTCCGGATAAAATCGTGTAATTTTTGTTGTTGTAATTTTGGTGAATTTTTCTTGACTTTTTATAAATTTTGTATGAAGTTGAAAATGGAAATGGATGCGAAACACGAGACTTATTTCAAAATTGCCGAGATGGGCAGGTTCGGAGAAGTCGTCAAAAATTTTCGAGCTAAACGGGGAAAGTATCCTTTCGCGACACTCCCGATATACTCGCCCAATTTTTGTTTTTTTTTTTAATGAAAGTGCTAGTTATTTTGAGACAAAATCCAGCGGCAAAGCGAAACAGACAGGTCACGTCTGCCTTGAGGTTCGACAGGTCGTATTTTACCTAAATCTATTGTCAGCTTATTTATATGTACAATCTCTAAGCAGCAGTTTACAAGTGGCAAACGGCATACCAATGCGTTCTTTGTCCTGAAAAATCTGCTTGGTCGTACCTTGTCTTGCAAGTTCATCTGCCGCAGTTTCCCTCTATGTCCCGGTGACCAGGGAGCCAAATGAGGTACAGTCTGTTCTGCTTAGCCATCTCCTGTAGAGATCGGCGGCAGTCCAGCGCTATATTCGAGTTAAACGTGAAAGAGCCCAGAGCTCTGATTGCAGCCTGGCTGTCACTAGAAATGAAGATGTCTCTTCCTATAATCCCGGTCCCAATCTTCTCTACTGCTTCCATGATAGCCGAAACCTCAGCCTGGAAGACGCTGCAGTGATCTGGTAACCTGAGGGAAATTTGCAGGAGAGGGTTTCGTGAGAAAACGCCTCTTCCTACCTTATTATCGAGTTTCGAGCCATCTGTATAGATGACAATGCTATCAGATGGAGTATGAAACTCAAGTTTCCACTCCTCCCTGCTTGGAATTCGTGTAATAAAGTTACTTTTTGAAATCGATGTCAAAGCACACCGATGCGTGCTGCTCGGAATAGAGCAGAACTTGTTCAAAATATAAGAGTTTCCTTGGCTTTTAGGGTGCCTCTGGGTTGTCTCTCTTACACAGCAACCTAACCAAGAGCGGAGAGCGTCGCGTTTTCCACCGCCTAGCGCTACCGCTTAGTTGTCGTACCTAAACAAGAGCGGCAGCGCAATGCCAAATCAAGGAACAACAACTACAAATTCGCAAAAATTGTCATCCACAATGTCAATTCTTCGTTTTCTGCAGCTAACATCACTTCCTAACGCGCTGTCAAAATCGGATTTTCCAACCGTTCGGCGTTGCCGCCGCGTTATTTCGGTCGGCTTCATACAAATTGTATGGGCATGAGAAATTTTTGACAGATAAACGACGCTGCCGCTCTTGTTTATGTTGCGCTGTTAGTCGCAAAGCAGTTATCGCTGCCATTTAAACATTTGAACAAGTAAAAGTAAACAAAAAAAAAAAAATATGGGCATGCAATTTTGAGTTAAAAAAAGGTGTTCAGTATTAGAAAGAGTAATCTATTTTTTATATGGCTTCAGTTAAATGCATGTACTTTGTTAAATAAAGTATCTACATATATTTTTTCAACTGATTTCAAATTGCTGTGAGTTTTATTAAGGGATAGATATTGGTGCCTACGGGGCTCGCGGGACTATTTTGAAAACAGGGTGGGATGGGCGAGTTTGGGACTTAAAAGTGGAAGTAGCGAAGGGCGAGATTTTGACCAAATATTTAATCCCGCAACCATCACTCGCTTTAAACAATAATTTATATCGCTATTTTTTTTTAGCATAAACGAAAAAAACATTCATTTAAAATCTTCATAATATTATAAAAAGATCACCATTCGATCTGTTTTGCTCGTCAGTGTACATCAAGTACATCTATATATTCGAATATATAAGCTTCTATTATGCTTACTAAGCTTGCTTATTGGTTCACCCAGAGGAATGACTGCTTTCTATTTTCATTGCTGTCAGTTGGCTGCTTGTTAAAAGCGCACTTTAGAAACTCGAGTGATTCGTAATATATGTATGTACGTAAATGTATTTGAGTTTGTACGCCAGCAGCAAGGATAACGCTTATTGGCCAATATTTAAGATTTGCTGCTGCTGCTGTTGCTGCTGCTGCGTTTTGCTTGTGTGGAATGAAGCTTAATAAATGCAGGTAGACAGACAGCCAACTTTTTGCTTAATATTTCCCACTTTAGTTTAGTTGCTTCTGTGAAATGTCGTTATAGTCACTGTTATTATTATTGTTGTTGTTGTTGTTGTTGTTGTTGTTGTTACTGCTACTGTTATTTATCTTGTTTATTTTTCACAGACATGTGTCGATTGTGGTTGCCTTTCCTTGCACATCATTTAACATCTATGTGCTGACGCAAATTTGTGTTTAGTTCCTTAAGAAATTTTAATAAATCAGAAATGCTCAAACATTTCAGATTACTTTAGGAAAGTTAGTTGTGTTGAAATATTCACGCACAAGTAAACAAACAAAAAACAAACACCGCAAATTTGGTGAGAGTGTTTAGGAAAAGCTGGAATTTTGCTTGCAGGCAAAATCCGAAGAACGGAAATGGCCAAGTGAGTGGAAAAACAAGAAAACAGGCGAAAGGATGCGTCTGAAAGGATGTGGTGTTGGTAAATGGCTTTGCAATTTATGAAAGTTGTTTCTTATTTACTTTATATTTATATATATATATATATATATAAAATTGTCTACATATATATATATGCATAGTAAGTTAAAGTGGGCGGGTATTTGCTCAACGGATTAGAGCGGCGTCAATTCAATGAGCTGAGATTTAAAAAGCGTTGCTTAGATTAAAAAGAAAACAAAAACGAGATCTTAAGTTATTACCTTATTACCATATAGATAACTTAGTGATATCAATTTTATATACTTAACTAATGCATAGAAAAACCGATGAATTTGTTAAGTTAACTAACGCTTTATACCACAAAAGGATACTGTTATTCTAGGCTAGGTTATGTTAGGTTAATGTGGTAGTTCTCGCAGTAGGAACTCACTTAGACGTAATAGAGGGGTTCATTGTGATACCACCTGTTATTCTAAGTGATTCACAAAATTGTTTATAGTTTAAGGCCTCTGTCTCTTAAGTTTTTTGCTTAACATTAAATTTAGGATTCTTAAGGTTTGCCATATGCCAATGAGTCTAACATTTTTTTCGGTAAATATATTGGGATTGGATAAATATGTAATAAAAATCTACGGCAAGGTCTTTGCAGAGTTAGCTGACATGAACCAAACAAAGACATTTTTTATTCGCGCTGTAAAATTTGTTTGCATGGCACCGAGTTTTGAAGTGAAACGCCGGAAATTGGACTTCGGAGTGCAACATAAACGGAACCGTTTTTGTTTTGAGACGGTGGATCTAAATTGAAAAGAGAAAACCCGTTTTAAAAGTGCAATGGGTTTATTGAGTTTAGATTTCACCTAAGTACCTGTTTTATTTATTTTTTATTCAAACAAAAAAACTGAAAAAAAATCTTTTTATTTTCTAGACAAATAATAAAACTCACAAAATTGCTTTGATATTAGGGTACACAATGACGTGTTTGGGAAAGAATTGTCATAGTGTCGTGTGAAATTTGGTTTAGAGACAAACCGTTTTATCAAATTATTTACAGAAAAAGAGATATAGGAAAAATGATTTAGTGATAAATGGTTTTCAACAATTCTCGAACAGCCACTGACAGCAATCAATATGCAAATCTGGTTAATCCCAAGTTGGAAAAACTAATTATTGCGTGAGGATTTCTTATATAAAGAATTTTAATAATAATAAGCGTAAGTGGGCAAAAAATTAAGAAACTAAATTTTTACCAAACTCAAGCGGTTGTGTTGTACAAAGCGTCGTAACAATACCTACTAATAATAACAACATTGTGAATGAACAAAGCCGATAAAAAGTCTATACTAATTAAAACTGTTTGAATTCAAAGAATGAAGTAATAAAGTTTTAATTTGATGTTATAATATTTAATTATGTAAATATTTTTTATTATGTACTTATATTCATATCCGAGAAATGAATTCAGATAATGAATAAAAATGGATAAAGAAGTTTCGGAAAACTGTCGCATAAAATGGAAGCTGAAATAGATTTAGTGCTTAGAACTCGAAAACCCATTGAACTAGCAGGCGATTGCCCAAATTTCATGTGAGGATAACAGAGAGACTAGGTTCTGCAAGAAAATAAACCAAGCCTATCATAAATATTCGCACAACCCAGCACAACAAAAAAAAAGCAGCATCAAGGCTTTCGCGGCAATTTGATTTTTGTGGACTGGGGGAGATTCCCCGAATACCAATTAAATGAGTTGAATGCTTTTGAATATTTTTCTTTCCTCTATTAGCGTTTCAAAGCTCAGTTCGCAAGTTTAGTTCGTAGAGTACTTGTGTTTCGGATAGTCGACAAAAACATGCCTAAGAAAAAGCAGCGCGTCAAGTGGAGAGGAAAGAAGGATCTAGCAGGAAGATATGCAAAAATCCGAGTGTAGACCGGACAATTTTGGGAACAAGCCAAAAATAATTTCCAAAGGATATTTATTTCGATAGGAACCTTTCAATACCGATTAAACGAGATGGGTGTGTCGGCTAGAAAGCCTGCAAAAAAAGCCACTGAATCTGAATGGGAACGTGTCATATCTGCTGGTGTGTCCAAATAAAGATTTCTCCCTATATCAAGATATGGGAAAACATTTCAAAATACAAACCGGATTCCCTAATTATAATAGCGCGTACAGTAAATGCCAAAAAATATGAATCTATTTTACTCAATGTGGTTGTACCCAGCTCAGAGTCCTTACCTGGAACCACATTAACATTTTCAGGACGATTCAGTGTCACGTCATCGGGCACAAACTATAAGTTTTTATTTATTCAATCACTTAATACTATTTCTCAGTCTATTGTTTAATGTTAGATTACCAAAGAGAAGGAAGGAATCCAATAGAAAGCATTTGGACCATTATGGATGCTAAAAATCGAAAAAATATGGCCAAATGGCGGAACTACGAAAACTCATAGAAAACTCATAGAAAAAGCATAGAATAAGGAAATTATACTTAAGTATTAAAAAGATTTCTTTGATTCTATGCCCAAGAGAATTCGTAGTGTAAAAAACGCACAGGGTGTGGCACAACAAGGTATTAAAAAATTAAGAAAAAAAAACAAATCGTTTAAAATTTAGTCATAAATATATTTAGAATTCTGGTTCGTCGAATTGAGAAAAAAATGTAAATGTACAGCTGACCAGCCATAAACGCAATCAGCGAATAAGGAGCATAGAAATAGTGGATAGGGTATTTCCAAATATGCGACTACAGATCTATTTGATACCTGGCAACAAGAGCATCACAGGAAATAGTGGATGAGATTCCCCAAAGTGACAATAACTTAACACTCGTTCGTGAAAGCTCTATATCCGATTAAAAATTATGTCAAAAACTGTTGTTAACCTTACAGTTGACTTCATTTTAACTGTGGCTGCGATCAACTAATCAAAACTGGAAATTTATTTAATTTTTCTACTATTTGTATAAGGTTACATTTTTTATTTAAAATTTTAACTACCTATGTTTTATAAAAAGGAAACAATTTAATGTGGATATTTTAATAGAGGAGTCCTTGTTTTAGGCTTGAAACTAATTTCGAAACACACGAAAAGGAATGGTACGATCCAGCCTGTAGGCTGTCTTTTAGGCTTTGGTATGGGTATAATAGTTATGGTGACCATCCGTAATGTAATGTTCCATATGAATGTTTTTGCATTAAAAACAGCGAAATTATTCTATAGGTATTCTTAAAAAACTTATATTACTAAGGTGTGAAAATAAATTTGAAATGATTAACAAATAACTGCTTTCCATTAACACTAGAAAATTAAATAGGTCGGCAACTTTGAACATATCAAGTTATGTTGAAAAGTAGTACATAGAGCTAAACAGTTCACGTATAATTAAAGAGATCGACCTCTAAAATAGCCTGGCGGTCAAGTAGAGCGAGAGGCGGCCAGATAGAAGAAATTTTCTCTAGAAATATACTTTGAATTCTTTTTTAAATTTATTAAAAAGGAAAACTGCTGAAAACAAGGAGATAACTAATTGTTTATTAATTTTTATGGAATTTCCTTGCCTTTATGTCGAAAATTAAATAAATTAAATTAATATGGAGATCCTTTTATTTTTACAAGAATCTTATTGAATTTATTAATAAGGCGAACTTTTTATTTTTAAAAGAGCCCTTTTGAATTCATATTATACATGCAATATAAATGATATATTGTGAAGATTTTGCAACTAAAAAAATTATTGCATCAACCAATTTTAACGGGAAATTTTAATTGGCAACATTGATTGTAGGGTTTATTTATTTTGTGAATAATCTACTTCATGTGTATTGTTTTTAGTTTAATGTTATGAATATTGTTCTTTAGGTTTTTGTATTTTCAAAATGAAAATTTTTGATTTACCTTTTTATTGTTCCAGAAAGTTTCTATGTAAAAAAATTTTGATTGTTTTTAAAAGGAAATATCTTTTCTGGATAGTGATGCTGACTTTTGCTCTCTTGTGTCTTTATTGTGGATTTGTATTAGAGACGCCATTTGTTCAATAAAGGTCCTATCTAAATATGTATAATATTAAGTTTTAGTTTGGCAACCAATTGATAAACTTATTTGAATTGTTGTTATATTTATTATAAGCAAATATGTAAAACTTCATATAATAATATATAAATACTTAAGCTTATTATAAGTACATGTAAAACATGTGTAATGAAATAATAAAAAGTAAAAAAAAAAAACAGAAAGTTATCTACTAAAAAAATGTAAAAATGTAAGAGGAGACTCCACCGCAAATCAAGATTCACTTCATAATTATATTGGAAAGGTTTTCTTATTAGCTGTGCAGGTTATCTACTCGATTTTATTGAATATGTTATCTTCTCAATTCTACGGGCCACCTTCTTAATTACATTGCAAAGTTTTCATCTTCGTTTTACAGATTATCTTATTGATTTTATTTAAAAGACATATCCAGTCATAATAAGATGGACTCCTTATTTGAAAAAATCATAGAGAAATCTGATAAATTTTTTTCTGATTTATTGAGAATTTTAGGTGCCATTTTCGCTCTATATAAGCAACGCAGGCAACATCGCAGATTTCAATATATTTTTGGAAAAATATTCTAAATGCAAAATGTGACCTGTTGTGCGATTCACTAACTTTAAGCAATCCGACAATCGCAATTTTTATCGACAATATTTGCCGTTTGCACTAACGATTGTGCGATTCTTTAATTTATTCTTAACGACACTTAACAGCTGTCGCGTTGCATTTATTCAAAGTACTGAAGAGGGACGTCTTGGTCAAACTAAATGTTATAATAAGCGAAAAGCACAAAGAGGAATAGCGAAAATATAAACGAATGCCTGTTGCCAAATATAAAGTTCAGCGTTTTTATTATAATTCATTAAAGTGAAGTAGGATACTAGTTTGTTTCAAACTACAAACGTTTATAGTTATTTTTATATATTGCAATGTTCCATTGTAGCAAAATTCCGGACTCTCCTCCTCTGAGTGGTTGGTAGAATAGACATCAACTCGACCCCAAGGAATATCCGGTATCACCTGCAAATATGCCATGGTTTTCGCTTTCAAAATTCGCGTTGTGCTCCAACGTATTTAGGATTTACATTGTATATTAACATTTTTTAATTGGAATCATTTATCTTTTTTTTTTTATCAGTCAGTCATTCGTAAGCCGGCATTCAGCGGGTAACGGAAGCAATCTATGATTCATTGTTTCACCATGCCTCCTCATTATTAAAACTCCTCACGTTTCTTTGGTATCAAAATGGATATACATAAGAGTACAATAGACGGCTCCAATAGTGCCTCCCACAAAGGGTGACGACGCTGAATCAAACATTTCTTTAGCCACTTGGGTCATAAAATGTCTCACTTTCTGTTGCATTCAAAAGAAAGGGGTTGTTCACATCCCGAAGCAAACTTCGATCCACTGTTGGAGCGCTTACTGCTTCATCACCTCGTGATAAATTATAGCCAAATATTCAAAGGATATTATTTAATGTTCCTTTTTTAGTTTCAAGAAAACCAATCACCAAATTTAAAATTCTTTCTTTTATTCAAATTGAAATCACGAATTTTTCTTTTCTCGATTGAGTTAACAACAGCTGATTCGGCAATGCGAAAATTGTTGAAAAATGGTTGCTGAATAGCTGCATCGTTAAAATTTTCGTTAAGATGAATTAACCATGCGAATATCGTTAAAATGCTAATTTAGCCTTTCTGCTAATTTAGCCTTTCTGCGACGTCATGCGAGGGATTTTAAAGACCCCTATACTGGAAAAATATTGTATAACTCCCTAGTTCGTTCCAAGCTCGAATATGCCTCTCTGATTTGGAACCCTATTTATACCTCTCATTCTAATAGAATTGAAAGTGCGCAACGAAATTTTATTCGTTTTGCCTTGCAACCGCTTCACTTTGCTTGTCCATTACCATCCTATAGCGCGCGTTGCATGCTTATAAGTTTGACGTCTCTTGCAAATAGGCGCACCGTTCAGTCTTTGATGTTTGTTTATGATGTTGTTTGTGGTTCTATTGACTGCCCGGAAATTCTTGAACAGATTAGCTTCAATGTCCCCAACAGAACCCTACGCTTTAATTATCCATTTAATATTAAAACAGAAAAATATAATTACCCTGATTTTGCTCCTATTAACGGAGCACTTACTGAACTGAATTGTATACATAGATCTCTTGATCTGGATTTTGCTATGTCCAGATGCATTTTCCGTTCTAGAATTGAGTCTCATTACACTTAATATATGTTTCTTTCTAGTATGTATGTAAGAATTAGTTATAAGTCCTTTTTGTATCTAGTCTGTAAGGTTATTGTAACTATTGACTTAAATAAATGAAATGAAATGAAATGAAAATGAAAATAAGTTAGTGAATGGCACTGCTGTTACGGAATTATTTCCTAATTACTACAATTTACAAAAAAAATTGCTGTAAATATTAAAGGAATTTCATCACACTGTGTGCAGCGACCTGTTGTTTCAAATATCCTATTTCTAAAACTTTCACATTTCACTTACCACTCGCGCACCACAAAAAATAAAAAACTAACATGCTTAAGGGGAAACGGAAATATAATGCCATTAACATACTTAACATTTTTCTAAATGCGTGCTCTCATTGCATTCAAATTTGTTCAATCGCCGCCTAGCGAGAAACCGTACGTCCACCTGCCAAAAGAAATTTTCACAAGCCTTGGAGTCCATTGATTGCTGACTAATTAACTTAAGTTGCACCTCGGTCGACGTTGCATTATAATTGAATGAACATAGTGGCACCGGGTATGTACGTGGTATGAGAATCTGAAAACCACGACATATGTATGTATGTATGTAAAGAGAATTACGGGCATGTTTATGGAGTCGGGTTAGTGGCGTCAATGTTGGTTTCGCTTTCACAGTATTGGTGTGCTGGGTGTTGATGTTAATGCGTTTCGTTGCCGGATTCACACCTTGTTGCGGTTAAGGCAATTTCAGTCACAAACACACACACCTTGGGCTAAACAACAACGAGAGTATACACATACATAGAAAACAATTTGTATATATGTAAGTTCGAATAAATAGTATGTATGTAGCAGTTCTTGGTGCAAACGCGACAAAGTGACAATAACCAGCAAGCAGCAAAGCAGAGCTTTTCCTCATCTCTTTCAAATTTGCTACCTACCTGTCGTTCTCCATTCGGACAAGCATGGAGTCCTTGAGCACTAAATTTGCCGTTGAGAGGATGCCAGTTGACAGTTTCGAGAGAGTTTGATACAATTTTGGTTTTGTAGAAGAAGAAGAGAGAGAGAGAGAGAGAGAGCGCGAAATGAGTGCCTTGGACTAGAAATGGAATTTATATACGAATGAACAAATTTAGGTTAGTGTACATTTTTCCACCACCCACACATTCAAGGGATTCCATTTAATTTCAGTAACAGTTATAATGACCTTTCCCAAGCGTAAAATGCTTACGACTGACTGCCAATGGTGGGCATTTAAAGAATATGAGTTTGCAACGATTTTCAATTTGAGTCGAATTTCATACGATAATTAGTGTAGGGAGAATTTCAAATTAAATTTTAAGATAAAATTTATAAATATGGATTCATAAACTATAAAATATTTATTAGGACTCTCTGTTTATAGGCAACTAATTTGGCTACCCCAATATATTATAAAACATTTTTATTGCCTGTGGGAGAAATGATTCGAAAATAATATGAACGAACTTATAAAACACAGATAGTAAAATCTTTCTAAGTAGCTATTGGTAATATTTACAAATTTACAAAATTAAAAAAAAAAATGGCTGACCTGCAACTTTTTTATCGATATCAAATGTTCCACTGAACCTGAGTATGAAGTCAAAATATTAGAAGTAAAACAGTTTTTAACAGGGACCGAAAATAACAGTGATTCTGATTTTTTCCGATAAAAGAATCACTGACAAAAATTTGTTCAAAACAAAACTCAAACATATCGATCTAATCCTAATCTTCAGATTAGATTATTTTTATTAAGACGATTTTTTGTTTAAATCATTCCATCAAGTTTCACCGTTATTTTTTAATTTTTATTTTTTTCAACAAGTATCGTTAGATAAACCTAAAAAACGTCCAACTGCTGCAACTCTTTTTAGTCAGTCAGTACTATTACGTAAAGTTAAGAAAAAACCCCTGTAGTTCTCTCGATTCAATTGAATAAAAAATGTTTGCCGTTGGCTAAAATCCATGCAAAAAAATCGTAAAGCCTTTTTGAATTATGCCACGGGGCTTACTTGTTTTAGATTTACTAAAGCAAAAGCTTAATTGCTAGTATCCATAATTTGGGCTTCTTCGTGAATTGCATTTGCACAAAAATTGCTATTGCTTCCCGAGTTGACTTCCATGTTTTCGAATATTTTAGCCAGAATTCGAACCGGCTCTTTATTTAGCTGTATCTTAAAAACCAGGGAACTTAACGATTATAATTTTTATTAAAAAAAAATCATGATTAAAATGTTATTTTGTGTTTATAATTTTTTCGACAAATATTATAGTTATTCTTGGATTCTTATTTTTTTGATCAAGTTTGGTAAGTATTTTTTAGTTTTAAATTTTTGTTCAAAAATTATCACTATCTTTGGATCTTTTTTTTCCGATCATATGTCTTGGTTGTTTTTCGATTTTGATTTCTTTTATTGAAAATAATCGCTATTTTTGGATTTATGATTTTTCGATCACATTTGATAAATAATTTGGGATTTGTTTTCGATCATAAAACACATGATTACCTTTACCAATAAATTTATTATGATCGAAAAAATGTAAATACAAGAACAACGTTTACTTTTAAAAGAAAAAATAAAAATCACAAAATCGAACAAATCTTAGATCGGACGAATTTAAATCCAATAAGAATCATTATGAAGTAAAGATGAATATGAAGAAGAAGAAAAAGAAAACCATGTTTTGAATACGCTATTGGGAAGTTTAAATTATAGCAATAACAATTCTCTTTTAATCAAGGAGCTAACTAATCCTAACGGAAATAACGGCTTATTTGAGAAAAATAAAGATGCAGTAGAAGAGACATTGGATTTGGTTAAGTTACTTATACATAAATTATTATATAAATTATTAATAATTCACCTCTGCAAAAAAATTGTGGAAAATAAAAACCATTAACTATTTTCTTAATAACTATTTTTCAATAATTAATTTATGAATATATTTGCGAGAAGACGGAATATGGGCAACACGTAACATAAGAGGAAACATAACCCTAAAAGCTTCGCTTGCAACAGAAAAGGATTTGCAAAAATTTGGAAAGAGGCAGTTATGATTATTGCATTGAAAGGAGTCAACAAAATGGACTTTTTGTTTTCGCTCAACCGAATTTCTTCGGACCCGAAAGTAGACCCTACAGATTTTCAACCATTTCACTGACTTGGCAGTATGCAACTCTTGGTTGGAATGTCGCATTGCTCGCGATAGTAAAAAAAATTTAATGGATTAATTTTCATTCCGGAATAATGTAAATCTGAGGGATTACTATCATTGTCATCAGGTCATAATCTCTCCAGAAAGCGAGAATGACCCAGACTAACGGAAGACGCAGCTATTTCTGGCACCTCATTCACTTCGAAGTCGAGGTTAGTATACGCAAGGGCTTCTGCAGTTTCGATTCGTTTTGATGCCATGGAACATTGGCCGGAATATACAACCGTAAACCGCATATGCAAGGTAAAAGGATGCAAAGGATATTCTGGATATACTTTTTCAAAATGCAACGTCCATTTATGCGTACCATATAAAGTAAGAAATTGTTTCTGATTATACAAGGAAAAATAAGGTGGGTTAACTAATTTGTTTCTCTTTTTTTCATAGACAGACATAGGCAGACCTAATGAATAACTGGGTTTGGCGGTAAATGAATTTTTTTTTTGGTTTTAACATTTTGGTTAGTGGGTTCTCTGAATTTGTGCTGCTCCGTAGGATTTAACGTAAATTATTTACAGTTTTAAATGCTGAATGTTGTATTTTTACAAAAAGTTGTATAGCTGTTCTTTGTGTGTCCGCGGATGGGTCGATGCGTTGTGTATTATCGTGTCTGATCCAGATAGTTTTTATCTTCCCTGGTTTTCTCTTTCAATCGTAAATTTATGTTGTTTGTTGTTGGTTATTAGAATATTTGTGATTCGTGCAGCCTTAACTTTATTTTTTGTGTGTTTCCAGTGGTGTTTTGTGCCCCATCCTACTGTCTATGGTAGTCATATGTCTTCCATGTCAAACGATACCATTCTAATGTCTTTCGTGAATTTTGCGTACTTCAGTTTGTTAATCAGTTCCGATGTGTTCGTTTTTTGTGGACTTTGCGCAGCTGTAGATTATCGTGGAGAATCGCCTTTTAGTATTCTGATAATCGATAAGCAAGTACCGATTTGTAGTTTACTTGGATCTCATTAGAACATCCGGCTTGTGTATATTTGGCAGCGCTATCAGAACAAGTTCTCTGGTGGAGCAGTCGGGTCAATCTAACTTAACGTGGATGCAGTATTTGAGTTTGAAATAAGCATAATTATATAAATATTAAAAAATTTAAATATTTTATATGAACGGATAGCTGTTGGGGTTTCTTGTTCGGACTTCACGTATAGCATAAAATTAAAGCACTTGAATTTATTTGTTGTCAAAAAATGGCCATGTCTTTTAACGTAAAACCTTTAAAATTGCACTAACAATTTAAATTTATGTTTTGATTTTTTGATTGATTTGTTTCCTTTAATTACATTTGATGCCATGTAGTACGATGCCTAACAACTAATTTGCTAAAAAAAAATTCAAAAATTTGTATTGAATATTCATTGCGTAGACCTTAATGCTAAGAAAATGGAAGAAAATGATTTGTTTTTTTTTTTAAACAAGAAATAAGCTCTGAAAGGGTTAATGAAAATATAAAGTTTTTTTTGCTTCTTAAACTAAATTATTTGAAAATTTGTGGGACGTTCTCTGTACATTTTTAATACTCTCCATACAGGGGAGCTTCCTTACATATAGAGCAATAAGTAGTTGTCATCCATTTTTGTTTTTGTTTGATAGATCCGTTTTTTTTTTGTTCTAATAATCAAAGCAAACCGCGGACTGACAAACGGCTAATTATTCCATTGTTTATGCAACAATAAAATTATGAAGTACTGCCGAGCACATACAGCGATAGGGCTTAACGGTAATAGGTAACGGGACTTTTTATGCGGCGTATACGTAAAATTTACATACATATATTACATGTGCAGGGTTAAGGACACCTGTCGATTGCCTCTTATTGACTTATAATTAAGACTTTCAAAACTCAGCTAAAATAGCATGGCCACCAACATTTAACTGCATTAATTAAAATAGTAATGTAATAATTTGGCGCTTACACCATAGCTTGATGTTTGGCCGAACTTCACCTACAATTTCTGCTGTGCATTTTGATGTTGTAACACAATTTGAGGGACCTGCAGTTTTACGCCGACTCCGAACGGCCGATAATTTTTTGAAAGAAGTTTTTTCATGGCAGAAATACTTTAGCCCCTTTATGCCAAGGTGTGACCGCTAGTGAAAAAACTTGTTCTATACTTTTCGATGTTACTTGCCCCGGCCTGATTTGTATCCGGAACTTATCAAATGAAGAGTGCCAACTCTACACACTCAGCTACCGCTGCCGTCCTGCGTCAATTGAAAATCATATTAATCAAAAAGTCGTTTGTCGCGCGTTAAGAAGCAAGTCTCAAACAATCTCCATTCATTCCATTAAACAAAACAATCATCGTAAATTAGTATTGCCAATAACTTTCGTTGTACAAAAAAACAAAAAAAAAAATGTATATCTAATCTAGAGAAAATATTCAAATTACACTCAGGCACGATAATAGAAAGAAAAGAGTGATAACTTGCTACATTAGCCATTTTATTGAAGACACGAGTGCAGATACTTCACTTCACTTCCGTTCAGCTATTAACGACTTCAATTACCTTTAATGCAATAAATTAAATTTTTATATACATATGTATGAATGTAGGTAACTCAAATTATCGTGCGAGTATAACAAATTTCAGCTTCAACACATTACTTACTCAAAAGAACATTTTCCATTTATTGGTTTCAACTGAAGTTTCGTACACAAGGGATAAATGCAGACACGTAAATTCAATTATGATATATTTACTTGGCAATTTCCGTAAATGCAGAAGCGATACAACACGCAAACCCATTATCCGAACGCTGTTGAGTTACAAAAGAAAATGACGATTAAACATTGCATGTGCATTTCGAATTCATATTAACAAGTATGCTTTTGTAACGGTGATATTAAAAGCTAGCAAACAATGAACAAATGAACTAAAATGATATAAAAAAAGAAAGAAATAAGAAAATCCGTACTTTGAGTTGTACGCTCTTTTAACTAAAAAAAAAAAAAATGGTACTACGTGTGTTTGTGCACTCGTAGCATACGAATCGATATAGAGGAACGAAAAAGCAATTTCAGAATAATTTATTACACTGACGTTGATGGTGAATGAGTTCTGTTGATTGTACTATTTGGCTATCTATAGTCACCGAATTGATGACGACGACGTTGACGAATCAAACAGAATGCAACTCATGGGAGACACAGTTCACGGATAATTGTTGACTGCTCATAAAAGAAAAGGTCATGGTACTATTCATCTACGTATGTATGTGAGATTTTAGCTACGTAAATACCCCAATTGGGAATACTATCTACCTGTGTCAGAGGTTTATTACAAGAACATAATCGAAATGTATGGCAGGTTGAATTATATGTACTTAGTATTTCAACCGTACGTTGACCTTAAAATCGATTTCCAAACTTGTGGGTAGATTTCTACCCATATTGGAATTTCATTTAAATATTTTTGAGTAAAAAATTTAAAAGCAGTGAATTGTCTAAATTCTATTTATTACGAAACGAAATTTTACTTTTCGTTTATGCCATTGCCGCACATTGGACGTGCATGGCTACTTTTGCAGGTAGGTTTTTCCACTTGTTTATACTTTCCTTGTAACAACCTTTTTCGCATTATTCACGTCCTTTTTGATTATCTGGCACTTCCACTTTAGCACCCTTAGCTGGTTGTGGATCAATCGAAGAAATATCTGGTTTCTTACTTTTGAAAGTAATGAGAAGCACGAGGATGACTTTGAATGTAACAAAATTCCACCCATAATGGTATGCAAAAAAAAAAAACTAGTTAATATAATGTAAGCGACGTTAAGAATTATAAACCTTTTACTAAATTGTTCACAATTGCTAAATTGTTTGAAGCCATTATGAGGGATACAATGGGGGTTCCGTTCGAAATTTCATACATCGTGGCTTGCAAGTTTTATGGCGGCTGGGTGTCAAATTGATACGGTATACCTGACTTTGTTAAGCCATTCGACAGAGTTTCTCACAGAATTCAGCTCAACAAACTAGCCTGTTTAAGTTCATTCTCTAATTTTCTAACCTGAATCAAGTCTTATTTCAGTGATAGGTACTGTGGCACTCGAGAACACGTCCCCTTGACCTTTTCGTGTCAGTTCAGGTGTGTTCCAAGAATGTATCCTTGGGCCGCTTTTATTTATCATCTTTATTCATGATATTAACTCTTGCTTCCTTCACTCAAAATTTCTCCCGTACGCTATTGACTTGAAGGCTTATTCTGTCGCAGCAAGAATGGAGGATTCTTTTCCAATTCAATCAGATCTCATGCCTGTGTGAAAATCAACTTTTTCTTAATATAGATAAATATTGTCCTTGCATTTTTTCCAGAAAGCCGAATACTCTCAAGGCTACTTGTATTATTGGGGGTTCTCAGTTGCAGTTTGCTGCCATTCGTATACTTTAAAAAGTATATTTTGACTTTCTTTTGCAAGCCAAATTAATTTTATAGTGCCATATGTTAGCTTTTGTGCGTTAAAATAGTTCCGATTTCTTGGGTCCATATGAATATAAAAAATTGTCTATTGCCTTTGTTGGGCCCTGTTTGGAATATGCTCAAATTATCTGGTGGCCTTTCCAGGCAGTGTATGTAAGAAGAATAGAGTGAAAAAAAAAAAAAATATTAGATTTGTACTCCGATCTTTAGATTTCACTCCGCTCTTGTCTTCTTATAACTCCCTTTGTTTACTCCTTAGTTTAGAAATACTTAAAAATATAAGAAAATATCTCCATTGCTCATTTATCCTTATAGCCATATCTGAGAATTTAGACTGTCCTGCTTACTTGGAACTTGCCTCATCCCGACATATTTCATTTGTGCATTCCTAAATCTAATTATGACAGCAATGCTCCTATCAGTCGAGCTTTTAGACAATTCAATAAAATTAATCTATTCTTTGATATAAGCATCTCAATGTCGGAAGGAATATTAAATAACATTCTCCTTTATTAATTTAACAAAAACTTAGTTTCAGTGTATGCGTGGATATGATGACAATAAATAAATAAATAATACTTTTAATATATAAAACTTTGACGTGATTTTCTGTTGGACAAATATGGCTATTTTTTCTTGATTAGCGAACTTTGTCAGCCAATTTTTGGGTAATAAAAATCAGATTTGTTCGATAGTCATAACAGTCAATAACGGTCCAATTGTAGCCCGCCTTCATTTAGCCGGTGGTGGGTGTAAGGTTCAATTTCGTAGCATGGGGCGGAAGATGCGTGTGACAAGCCTTAAATTTGTGAGTTCATTTTACATTAAAACTTAATTTATATTCTTTTGTGAATGCTTATTATCTTTCAGAATTGTTATGGGATATAACGAAGTATGAAATAATTGACATTTATAGTTTCATATATTTATCGACGTAATTAACTTCAAATTAAAATTTTTCTATTCTAAACACAGGTTGACAATTACAAGTCATAAAAAATGAATTCTATTTTATAATAATTAAACAGATTAGAGTTATTCAGCTTGTATTACAGAGCGTATTACCGGTGTAACTCATCCCCCGAGTACTTTGAACCACTACCCGACCAGCGGCAGACAAAGTCTTATCACTTACCTCTTCTGCCGCTTCTCGGTCGCACCGGACATTTAACGATTTGATGCAAAATTATAAAGCGCTCTATCACGGTCTGCCGCCGTAGCCGAGAGTGTAGCGTGTGCGCGCTTCATTTGCTGGGTCAAGTAACATCCAAAAATTATAGAACAAGTTTTTACTAACAGCGGCCGCCCCTCGGCAGGCAACGGCAAACCTCCGAGTGAGCCGTTCGGATTTGGCGTAAAACTGTAGGTCCCTCAATTTGTGTTGCAACATCAAGACGCACACCACAAATTATAGGAGAAGTTCGGACAAATCGCTTAAGCAGTTATAGCGCCAATTAAGTAAGTAAGTAAGTCTATCACGGTCCGTACAAGAAGCCTCACCTATAACTATCGGTTATATTAGCGGTAAAATTAAGTCAACCTAGTGGCCAGTTTGATGGTTAGTTTTGTATATGCATCGCACATCAAATCTTCTTCGCTTTTCAGCACTTATGAAAAAAAAGAAATTGCGTCTTGACTCCTACATCACTGTTGACCATTACAATTTCGAAAAAGTGGAGGGCTTCGTTTATCTGATAACAAGCGACTAAGAATCTCTTTTACGAACAATTACTACTTTGGGCTGAGTAAACAAATTATCAGTAAAGCCCTCTCCTATGAACCAAAACCACACTCTATAAGTCTCTCATCATGCCTGTGCGTGACGTAAGAACCTAGACACTATAAATACGAGATGATATGGCTCATGGAGTGTTCGAAAGGATTCAATGCGGTAATAGCTGCTCGTAGTAGAGGAAGAGGACGGTTTCCTCTGCGTTGAAAGGACCAAGTGAAGAAGGACTTGACGTCACTTGGTATCTTCAATCGGCGCCGGTTTGCAGGAAGAAGGAGCGACTGGCTAAATTTGTTGAACTCGGCCAAATCGCTAAAGCGGTTATAGTGAAAATTAAATAAGTAAGTAAGAACGGTTAAAACTATGATGTAAAATATATTGGTATCGAATAGTCAATGTATCCACATGGCATCATATCGTATTAAAATTTGGGTCTCTACTGCCCTGTGGTGGATCTTGATTGTCTTCTGTATGCCCTGAAAACTCGGATCCTAGTGTACACAGCTCCACCAGTCGAAAACTTTCTTCGAATTTTACAGTAACTGACCGGGCAAAGCGAGAGTCATCTTTAGCAGAATCAGAAGTTTACAGTATATTCTCTTCAATCATTACCATCGTCAACTGCAATTTTATAGTATATAGTACTGTAATATCACGTAGAGTATTTCTTCAGAAATGCCACTCAATTTCAAACCAATATAACTTTTTCCGGAAATGTCGTGTGATTTCACAACAAAAGGTGCCCTGAATTGTTGTCTTCGCGCACTCACTAGTGTCACTCAGTGTACCAACCTCTTTTGACAATAAACCCGAAGATGATATCACCCGCAATATGTGGGATTTCCATAAATATGGTGATAGTGATTATATTCGAAAAATACTGTATACTTTGATTTGCACAGACATATTACGATAAAATTGTATGCAATGGTAATAAATGTGCATTGATATGGAATTATTTCAGCTTTTATTTGCAATGTAGTTAGTTAGGTCGCTTGTCTACAATTGTTAGCAATTCTATACATTTAACGTCGTAATATCATTCTATCTGTCTGCTCTACCTGCTGGTACTGATAATGACGTTTGGTTTGGCTGCCCGAGCGGTTGGCGTATTTGACGAATGTCCTTCAGCAATGTGAGCATTTCCATTTACTGGTCATTAAATTTTCTCCATGCTACATGTCAGTCTGCCTGTATCTATGTACTTGTATTGTACCGCAGCAAGCATTGGTTACGATGGCAATGTCTGCCTGCCCTCTTCTCACAGTAGTAGTAAGTTTCATGCTCTATATGTTGTGTCATTGTACGACAAACAAGGACACGAATTTTTCTACCATGGCAAGGACCATTAGCCTTCTTGTCTTGTTAAAGTGTCAACTTTTCACTTCTTTGACGAATGGGTTCACATAAATGTTCAAAGACATTTTAATTAGTGTAACCAGAAGCAACAAGTATGCACAGAGAGAGAGAGAGAGTGAGAGAGACAGTGGGTTTAATTGTTGGTTGAGTGATATGGCGGAGTGAAGAGATGGTAGTGAGCTGTAAATTCCATGCGGCGCTACCCTGCAAAAACTGCGAGTACTCCCTGTATGCATGTAAAGAGTACTCCTTTAGGGCCACAGAGTACTCCAAAACTAACCGCATTGCATATAAAAAATGTGGTCCAATTAACATTGCGATGTCCTAGGGCAGGACCATATACTCCAGCTCTGCATGACATCAGAGTAGCACAAAACTACTCCAAGAGGTTACTCCAAGGAGTAAGTACGGGAGAGTACTTTCGAAACTACTCTGAGGTAATTACTCCAAGGAGTACCTACGGAAGATTACTTTCGAAACTACTCTGAGGTAATTAATCCATGGAGCATCTACAGAGGAACAGTCTCGATACTACCTATTTTGCCGCTTAAGGAAAACTAATTTAAAATATAAAATTTATATTGAAAACTCAATTTCCTTTATTCATACTAATACAAATGTTGACATACTTATATGCACGTATATTGGAAACATAAACCAAAATTTTAATACTTTTAATTTACACCCCTATTGCGGGTGTCGATTGTCGATTATTGACAATTTTTTGATAGTCGATTTCTCAGTCAGTTAGCGACCGTGAATAATTCTTACTCTACCACCCTTCCACAGCTACGATAATAAACATTTTAAGCTATTAAAACAAAGTCACGGCAGAAAATTCAAAGAGAAATCGGCACTTTAAAAACTGTCGATGTTCGACAATAGAAATTCGCAATAGGGGTGCTAATTTGATAACTATAAAAAAAATTTCAGACAGTTAAAATTAAACTTAGGAAAATTTTCTTATCAAATTGCGCTATCTTAAATTTTAGCAGTCTTAATAACTATATTTTATTTGTTAAATATATACTTAAAAATCTTATTGTTAAAATCAAAGCATATCACATATTTATGATTACTATAAACGAAAAAAATTAAAAATTCTTCATTATAAAAAATCAGTAAGATAACTTAAAAATAGCTTTTCGTTTAACTTACTAATTATGCATTCATAGATTTTGAGTTAAAAAAAAATTCATCACAATATCTACATATTAAAAAAAAAGTAAAATAATTTCAACTACTTATAACTACATTTCCGTGCATATATGTATAAACTGTACATAGCTTAAACTTAATTGACTTCTTTCTTTTTTTGGCTGGATACTTGACGAAAGTGCCGTTTTTTCACAGCTTGAAGTGCCATTCTTAATTCTTTTTCTGAATTTGGAGTAGTGTGACTTAGTGCAGCTGAAATAAATATATGTATATTTTATTGGTTTTTACAATTACCAAAAATATTCCCACTTCACTTCTCCTCATTACCCTCGTTTAAGTACCACTCCGGCTTAAGCCAACCGATTCAACATTTTCGAATCCTGCTGCTTCATCGGTGCACTGCACTGCATATTGTTTTTTATTTAATAATTTATAATAATTATTTCAATTTAATTTATTAACCAATAAAACTCACTCTGGCCTTCTTTGCAACTCAATTTCACTTTCAAAAATTCTGTATACTTAAAACCAGTTGCGCAGTTGTATCATGCAAGGGTTGCCATAATAGATACCATCTGTATGTTGCAAGATGTTACGAGTTTGCGCATACGGAACTGACACTTTATATAGATGCAACTGAAGTATAAATAACCAAAATTTATCTTCGATCATTTTACTAGTTCTCAAAAATATATATTCGGCTACAAGTTCGCTTTGATTGTCAATTTATTTATTTTTAGTACTTAATTAAATCTTCATTGTTCACTCTTGGCAACACAGCCCAATCAAGATCGTGTAGAGATAACGATCGTTAAAACACGAGCAGTGATCGGGTAACAATAAGCTGGTGTAGAGACATGAATTGGTCCGCTACTGCATAACGGAGGAGCATATTTGTAAGTACTCCAATACAGCACAAATGGACCACATGGTCCAACGATTTTTGCAGGGTACTGGCACTCCTCGCTGTCGTTACTTAAATTTCGTAAATATTTCTGTTGGCAAAAGTTCAAAGTAAATATCTTTTATACCGAATAAAATATTGAAAAAGGTAAATCAGATCGTTATTGATATTTTATCTTGGGTTTTTTCGTTTAATATTTTTGCCATACTTAAATTTGGGTACTCTTTCTGTTTCTTTAATAACTCATTCTAATACAGTAATTTAAAATTATGGAAAACAGATTGGATGTAAAATTTCTTTAGTTTCGTTTCGGTATTAGTATTGACTAATACTTTCACATATTGAATTTGCCGATGTGTCTTATTTCTCTTGAAAATTTGATGAGCAAGTATGCTAAATAAAAAGTTATTTGCGTTATTAAATATGTTTGTTGAACTTCTTCCAGTAGTTCCAGCATCGAACATATATATATATATATATATGTATGTCACTTTGTTCCAATCCCACTCCAAATTATGAACTTGGACAATATGTGGTTCCAACAGGACGGCGCCACAAGCCACACAGCGAATGTCACAATCGATTTATTGAAAACCGAAATGGCCCAGTCAATTGGCCGCCTCCTCCTTGGTCATGCGATTTGACGCCGTTAGACTATTTCCTGTGGGGCTACGTCAAGTCTATGGTCTATGCCAACAAGCCAGTGACGATTGGTGAACTTCGTACGAATATCGAACGTGAAATTGCAGCAGTATCGGCCGATTTCTGCTTGAAAACCGTCGAAAATTGGGTTCAGCGTCTGGACTTCTGCAAGCGTGCCCGTGGTGCTCATGCAAAATAATAATGGCATCGAATGTACTTTCACAGGAATAAAGAATTTAATTCATATCTCAAACCGGGTTTGTTTGATTTAAAAAAGCTTTTGTAGCGTTCCTATTGAAAAACCCTGTACTTGATTTAATGCAGTTAAGTTAATTAAATAGATTAAAAATCGAGCTAACATCAGCTTTATTTGCCTGCTTTGGGCGCGACTCCAAATTAGCTTTATAAATTCTTTAGGTATTCACTTGTCAAAATTATATCAATCTGCTAAACATGATTTAAACATGAGCTCCCCTTTTCACTTTCCTACCACAACTGTCAAACTTTATCGCAGTATATGCAGTTAATTGACTTAAGACATAATTATAATACAAATTGATAACCCTGTCGGAAATCGAATTACTTAAAGGCAATTGAAAAGGTACTTTTTTTTACCAACTACAAGTGGTTGAAATGTTTTCTTTTTTCTTGTAAGCAACTAATTTTATTAACATGGCGATGCCTTGGGAGCAAGTCAGTTATCTAACTCGACATTTTATTTTAACTGCTTTTAAATATATTTGTCGGAAATAACATCAAAACTATTTCTTTTTTTCAGTTGCAATAAAATGCTTTTATATCCAACTATACATACATTGGTCTACTTTATAGTAGCTATAACATTTTTATTTTTTAGTATAAAGAAACAGCTTTCAATTTAAATTCAGTATACTTGTATTAAAAAATAATTACACCACTATTTCGAGCTTTCGAAATAACGCGTACAATCTCGACCGCCAATTTTATTGCACAGGAGTTTTGGTATTACAGTAATAGCGAATGGATTTGGATAGGCATTTGTTTCAAGCCTGTTGACTTCCAACTACTTTTTAAATTGGTAAATGTTTAAACTATCTTTTTTCCGACAGGGAAATTACTCCTTTTTTTCATACCAATGACAGCTTTGACAAATCTGACGAATCTGCTTTAGTTTACCCTAATTGATTAAAGCAAGATGTATGGTTTGCTAAAGGTTTTGCTCAATAATTCACTAACAAATCTGTTGTTGTAGTGGTAAGTTGGTTGTTTTAAATTATTTTAAGTAACTGCTTTTTTGAGTTACACAAATAAAGATATCCAAAGATATCTAAGATTTCGGCTATATATTGAATGAGTGGTGGATGGGAATCTGAGCTAAATTTCACACCAAACTTGCGAAGTAAAAAAAGAAAAAACTAAAGTGATTTCCATTAATTTTTGATCACTTCCGTTTCTGATGCTGACAGGAGTGCCAATAAGGAAATGTTTACTATGTATATTTTACATCCACGCTTTTGTTACTAGGAAAATAAGTCCAAAATATTTACAATTAAAATATTGAAGGATTATACACGTATTGTAATATTCGCAAATATCTATTAGATATTGTTACGAAAAGAGTAACACTACGAAGTCCTTACATTTTTGGAGAACATTAGTTGGCTCGGACTTTTTAACATAACAGAGTTGCGGTGGTACAATAGATTTTCAGTCCGTATTCGAGTAGTTGTACTAGGTATGCACAAGTGTAATAATCAAAATTTATGATCTGAGGGCCTAAAGAAATTAACTTATTTCTTCTCATGATCCCTTGTTTATTTGTATGTGTTGTTTCCTATAACCTAATACTATATCCAAACCAATAGTTAATCATCTCAAATCGAAGTTTATCCACTTCACTAACTATTTCTGTCCATACCGCTTTTTAAAGTTTACAATTTATATAAAGAAAATACGGTACTTTCAATTGCAAGAAAAACATTTTAGTTTTTTGCTTTTCAGTTGAGGGCGTGACAGGAAATTAAAAACGATTCCAATAAACGAATGGGTGGAAAGTCACAAAAAAAAACAAAGCTTGAATTTTCCGAATAAAACGTTAAAATGTAGAAGTGAAACTCGAAACAAAACAATCAAATTCGACATTTTCCCCGCGCAAGGTGGAGATAGAACAAGCATTCAGTTCTTAGAGTGCTATCACGTCATATAAACTCCCTTAATTTGTTTGGTTTCACTGAAGATTGACAGTTTCTTCAACAAGCAGATTGCGCAAATCATGGTTGCAAAAAGGATTAAATGTGGATTAAATTCTGATCTTCTTCGTGACGAGATTTTGAAGTTACATTTTTGTATAGCGAAATCTTGCCAAATCAATTGGGTTCGCGAGACAGTTCCGTTAGTTGCGATGACTAAAAAGAATAAGATTTAGTTTAGACATGGAATAAATTTAAGAAGTAATTCGACTTTATTTTTGTATGGGAAAATACAAATTTTAACGAAATTGAACATCTACGTTAACTATACAATTTTTTTTTAATAACAATTGTCTCCTTAAATGTAACAGTTTAAAAAAAGTAGTAAAATGTTCCAAGATTGCGTTTAAAATACATCTCTGTACGAATTTCAAATTTTACCTAAGCTTCAAATTTCTTAAATTTTATAACCCACTATTGCAGATGCTACATATATCAACCGATAGATCTTTGAATTCCAAATTTTTTAATACATTTTAAGGAAAGTTGTGTTAGGTTATAGTATTAAATGATAATTTACTACTTTAAGGAATATCGCACCTACACAAATGCTGTACATTTTTTATATGGAAGAAAAAAATCCAACATCAATATAAAAAAAAATTGGAAAATGTCGGCGATGATACGCAAATTTTCCCAGCTTGCTGTTTATTGTACTGAAATACAGTGGGTAACAAAATTGCATACTCGATATTTTTCTAAAAAAACTGAATTACATAATTTTTGCGAAAATTTCGCAAACAACTGGAACTATTTCGAATAACTAAAAAAAAGTAAACTATAAGTATATGTAGTAAACTAAGTCTCCTTCATAAATATTTGAGCCATATTTTTAAGAAATGCGCGATAATTGATGGTTGTAATTTTTTCCTTATTTTTTTTTTTTTAATTGCTTATAATTTCTTATTTAAAGAGTTATTGACCAAATGTACTATACTGCGAAGTTGTAAACATTATGATCGAAATCCATCATAAATTTTCTAATATTAGCAACGGTATCTTGTTACAATTTTTATAAAAAAAAGTCATGATTTTACAGCTATTTTGTGATTCTTATTTTTTTCGATCCCAAATAATTGTTATTCCTGAATTTTTGTTTTTCTTGCGATCAAGTTTGAAAGTTGTTTTCAAATTTTTATTATTCGATAAAGTTTGATCGTTATTTTGTGATATTTTTATTCGATAATAATAATAAATTATTGCCACCGCCGGCTTATTTGTTTGTGTAAAATAGAAAAGTTGTAAATACAAAAATATCAAAAAAAAAAAATAAAAAATAACGATCAAACTTAATCGAACAAATAAAAATATGAATATAAAAATATCGCTCAATTATGATCGGAAATATAAAAATTCAAAAATAACGGTTATTTTGGATGTAAAAAAAAATTAAAACTGAAGATCAAAATAGATCAATAAATTAAAAATCCAAGAACAATAATTAGTTTTTATCGAAAAACTAAAAATCACAAAATAACGATTATGGAATGATTTAAAATTTTAAAAAATTCAAACTAAAAATAGGGTCAGTTCGATATATTCGAGTTTTGTTTTGAACGAATTCTTGCCAATGATTTTTTGATGCGAAAGAATCAAAATAACGGTCATTTTCGATCCCTGATATTAACTAGTAAGTTTTTGTTGTCTCTAAGTTTATTACTGCTGAATTGCAACCCACTCTGCGCCTTATGAGCAAACGTTTTATTTTTTTTAAATTTATGAAGAATGTAGCTTTCCTATTTGAAAGTCTCATTAGGGTTGCGTTACAGCGAGATAGTTTTTATCGATTTTTTATTATAACAAGAGTGGTAGATCAAAATGAGATTACTTAGATTTAAAAAAAATGCCAGCTGTGCCATAGAGAAAACATTTGAGGCATTGGGCACAAATGTCTACCGACTGATATGGCAGGCAAACTCGTAGTATGTTTACAGTTTTTAGGCATATAAATCAGTTATCAGAAAAAAACTCTTCACCACCCCTAGCCTAACTTCAAACATGTCAGCTAAGTCCTACTAGCCAACCAAATAATGTCAAATGAAAACTATTGACTCGTTAGCTCGAATTGTGGCAATTCGTCAATTGACATTAAATATGCCAATGTGTTTGCGCATGAACTTTGACGTTTTGTTGATTTTCGTACATATCGTTGAAAATTGTGTTGCTGTATTTTTTGGTTATGCATCACAGTCGCTTTTTTTGTGAATCGATTTAATTTTTGATGCTTCCGGCAACTGCTCTCCTTTGAAGTCATTTTAGTTTTTCGTGTACGCAAATGAATTTCCAGTATTAGGTGTGTTCATTATTTGGAAAAATTACTTCGAAATTGATTCGAAAAAAATTTTATTTTACGTTTGTCGACTCTAGTCGAAATACAAAAAAAAAATCGGCACCCTTTTCTCATTGGAATTACAAAATACATTATATTTTAAGACGTTAAAAAAAATCGGAAGAATTATAATATTTACGATAGCTAAAATGATTTGAAATTACCTACAAAAATGGGGTTTTTTTATAAATAAAAATAACCTTAAAAAAGATCATAAAATACTCAATTGACAGAATTCGTTTAAAACAACACTCGGATATATCGATAGCATAAGGGTCCAAATTCCAAGCAAATCTTACATTATTTTTTTTTAAATATATTGATTTTGTTTTAAAGGGTCTTGCAATAGGGACGCACAAAAGTAGACCGATAGTTACAGCAAACGGAAAGATATACGATCCAACAACAAGTCGAAATTATTAAAATTTACTACCGAAATTCGGAGTCAATGGCCTCAACTTTAAGAGCGCTACGTCAAGTCTATGGTCTATGCCAACAAGCCAGCGACGATTGGTGAACTTTGTACGAATATCGAACGTGAAATTGCAGCAGTATCTGCCGATTTATGCTTGAAAACCGTCGAAAATTGGGTTCAGCGTCTGGACTTCTGCAAGCGTGCCCGTGGTGCCCATGCAAAAGAAATCGAGTTCCATACATAATGACATCGAATGTACTTTCACAGGAATAAAGAAGTTAATTCATATCCGTTTTTGTTTTATTTTAAAAAAAATTTTGTAGCGTTCCTATTGCAAGACCTGATATAACACTGCGTAATCGTAAAAATGATTTAATCGTTATAATTTCTACGATAGACGTGGATTAAACATATTTTTTAATTTTTATCTTTCCGATCAAATTTGATCAATGCTTGGTGATATTTATTTCTCAATCATAAAATATCTATCGAGTTTAATCGATATTTTTTCGATCGATATTGATCGATACATTGTGTTTTTATTTATCAATCATAAAACGTAAATCGTATTATTAATCGAAAAATTTTAAATCCAATTATTAATTATTAATTTTTGATCGAAAAAATAAAGATCACAAAATATCGATAAAACATGATCGCAAAATTTTAGACACAATAATAATGATTAGTGTTGAGCGATAAATACATATTACAAAATATCGTTCAAATGTTATCGAACAAAAAAAAATCGCAAAATATCGACTTTTGTTTAAACTTTGTCAAATTTGTTCAACGAAATCGTAATTATAAGATTTTTGACCATTTTTGGTAGATCGGTTTATAAAAGAAACTTCAAAACCCAGCCAATACTTGACCGATGTCGACTTAATCATGTCATTCACGTGCCAATTGGAAATATATTTTCTCACCTTTTTTATTTTTTGACAAATAAAGTCATTCACGTGCCAATTTTTTGTTTTCGCGAATCTCTTTATTATCGATCAAAAAATAAATAAAAATCACAAAATATCGACTAATTTAATCGTAGAAATTGTAACCCAATTATAAAAGGTCATACTTTTTTTTTAATTATTGCTGGTTTAAATTAAAAATTAAAAATTTGTTTATCGAAATTATAGTGATAAGATATTTGACACGGTTGTTTTTACCTTTTTTAGAAGATTACATTAAGAAAAACTTCGACTTATAAGGAAACATTGGAAATGTATTTTCCCCCTTTTTAATTTTTTGCAAGTTAACTCATTTACGTGCCAATTTTTGTTTCAGCAAATCTCAAAATAATTTTTATGCTACTATTGATCTTTTTGATTATGCTCGTCTTCTAGTAAGTGAGCGGTAAGAAAAACTAATATTTTAATTTAATTGTTTAGTTATCAAAACTTGATTACAGAGAAAACAAGGAACTCCCTAATATTTACCAACACATACGCTGCAGTTCACCCGTTTCGCTGGCATTGTGTAAATGCCCAGAAGTCGAAAGTCTGCAAAAATAAATAAACCGCAGCCAAATATTTGGTAAATGCATTGTTGAAACATTTTTTTGTTCTCAGCTATAAACAAATATGCGCGGTGTTGTTTATGGCAAATATTTTGTATTTTATTTGTTTATTGGCCATATGCCAACCTGTGTGGCCTCCAGCTATTGACAACTCAAATAAGAAACAATTGCATAATAATTGACATTACAAAATTTAAAGAAATTAAAACAATTAATGTTATTTTAGGCTTAATAGCTGTTATTATTATTGGACGTTATGCTAGCTGGAGGACTTTGTTAATTTGGATAATTTGGAAAAAAACAGCTTTAAATTCTACCAGCACCATTATTGTTGTTGGGCTCAAGCTGATACAACTATTTAAATCATTTTGAAGTAAAATACGATTTACTTTTCGGCATCAATGTAATGCTCAGATTTTTAGTTGTATTTGTGGAGCTTTACAAAAGTGCTTAAAAAACGATTTTAATATTCAAAAATGCGGCAATTCGAAGAAAAAAATTTAGATTAAAATATTGGTTTATTTTGAAAGAGATCATTTAATTTTTTACAGAAATTACCGGAAATATTGGATTTTTTATGTGTCAGAATTAAACAGAAAATTTAATACAAGTTTAATTGAAATTTACCAAAAAAAAACAACGTGTGAAGAAAATAATTTGATAAAGATATTGGTTATGGCTTAATAATAAAAATTTCTACAAAATATTCAAGTGATTCATATTTTGTTTTCCCAATTGAAAATTCAAACTATTTGTTTTCGTTTGATATTATGTCCATTTGATTAAAATATATGAGCACAATTGATTTTTAATGTTTTTGGTTTTTAATGCAAAAACATTCGTGCATGTGAATGTACATTTTTTTAAAGGTAAATTGCGCAAGAGTAGCATGGCTATTACTTTTAAATAAATGTTAATATTTACAAATGTATGTATGTATGTATATCTAATACGATTACACTGGACCACGAATTTCAACTTTTTCTCCTTACCAGAAACGCCGTTATGAAATTCATATGTAAAATCACCCCCTGATTTTGAAAATTGAGTTCATTTTTGATTCTATGGTACCGTTTTTGAGATATTTGCAATTTACCGTTATTCGAAAAAAACAAAAAGATGGCTCCCTTTAATTACGTATATCTCACGAACGGGTTAAGCAATTTCGAGCCTTGCAGATGTTATGAAGTTTCAAGGCGCATTAACTCATATTTATACTCGGAACAAGAATAAAATTGAAAAAATCAAGTCTTACCTAGACAGAAAAGTTCCTTTTTATACGAAGCCGGGAAAAGAAAATACTACCTGCTTTAGATGTAGGCTTTAAAAGTTTTCTGTGTCTTATAATTTTGAAAATCTACCTGCATACTTACCCATAAGTGACGGAAATACATGTTTATAACTACATGCCTACAGCAGGTTTCGAACCCAACCACTCTACCTACTATAAAACAATTCGAGTATTAAAAGTACTATTTGATTTATTTAAAGAAAAAGTATTATCATTGGTATGGTGTTATTCGTTTATCCGGATAATATCCCATTTGCACTTTATATCTTTAATATATGTATGTATAGTACATACATTGAAATTGCGCAACCTCGGTATTTTTATTTGATCGTTTATAACTTACGTAGTTTTGCATCGATTTTCTTCGATGATAGCTTATCTTTTTTCCTATTAAACAGAGCTTACGTAAAGAAAAAATATCTTGAAAAAAAGTTTTGGTTTTGGAATGCTGCCCTCGCAAAGAGTAATTTTTTTCATATTTTTTCATAAAAAAAAACAAAAATCTAAAATGACAAGCTAATATCTCGGAAACTATCTGGTTGAGCAAAAAACAATATGTCATGCATTTATAGCAAATTTTATTGTCTTTCCGATTCTGTAAACTCTTTTGCAATTGCTTAACCCGTTCGTGAGATATACGTAATTAAAGGGAGCCATTTTTTTGGTTTTTTCGAATAACGGTAAATTGCAAATATCTCAAAAACGGTACCATAGAATCAAAAATGAACTCGATTTTCGAAATCGGGGGGTGGTTTTACATACGAATTTCATAACGGCGTCTCTGGTAAATTTTGGCCGTCGACCTGTGTTATCAAAAGACAGATGGCGATGGACGATGTGCAAGTATAAGCCGAGCGAAGGCACCAACCATGGGAATGACAAGCGCCACCTTCTGGTAAAATATTGACTCACAGATGTTACCCTTTAGATATATTTAATAGCAGACGCACGATTGACAGTTATTTTATCTTAACTTCTCATTTTCTCTTAAGATTTTTTTAAATCAATTAAAGAAAAATAAAGCGAATTTTGAACTTAGAGGAAAAAAAAAATGAGTAGAAGTTTTAAATAATATTAACTTATCACTCTTTAAGCTAAAACCAAATCGAGTTGGTATTTTTGTTATCGTTTCACATGTCATCTTGGGAATATTTAGTACGGTAATATTTCAGACTTTGCAGCTTTGAAAGGCTTGAAGAAGAGCAACCCAAATTTAATTCAGCGATCAGCCTCATTTCTCTCCTAATGACGCAGTTCAAGAGCTGCGATTACCTGCAAACATTGAAACTGTGAATGCCACCAGTTGTTGCGTCAAAATATCGGACAATTTACTGTCTCCAGTGGAAGCCCGTAATCTCGATATTAATGCCACTCTGCGTTTGAAGTTATATATTGCGAAAAAAATTCGGTGAACAGTTAATTTCAGGCTTGGGACTGGATAGCTGTGTGCCCTGATTCTGCGACATCAGAGACCATCTTAGCCGTAGTTATGACCAACATTTAAAAGAAATAATAAATATAAAATAATGGCAGTCGCCCAATACAATTCAATTACTATCATTTTTTAATAGGCACACGCACATTAGGGTTGTCATTAAATATATGAAAAAATAGTCAAAGGTATCATCTATAAATTTTAGTGCCGATTGAAGACGCTTAAGACGTAACGCACAAGATTTCAAAGTTCAGATTACTCTATGACGACTCAAAAAATGAAAAATCAAGATCCCCCTTATGATACGAGAGAAGATTTTTTTAACGGTTGTGTACGAGAAAACTAGTTTTGAGCAAATTGTCGCTTACAAAGTCAATTGCAGCATTCATTTTTAAAAACTCTTTGAGGAAGAAATAAAAAGAGTCTTATACCAATGACATAAATTTTTGCTTCGCTTGCGTGGCATTCGGCTTAATGTTGAAAATTCGAATGTAACAGAAAATTAATTAAACAATTTCACCAAAGGTTATAGCTTTCAAATAATTTTTAGTTTCGGTTTAAAATTTTTTATTATCTAAACAAAAAATCTACCACTACTTAAGGGTTGCCGACCGCGGTTGGTTGCTAAAAATTTTTTTGCCATTGGCAACTGCGAAGTATACCATTCGGATTAAGTGAAATCTAATTTATTGCTAGAAATGCACAAGGTAACCAAACGATGGTGACATTTAGTAGTCTCATTTTCATGTTTCAGTTTTCTTAAACCTACTTCCTTTGCATTTTTTTTTTAATTTAACCCAATTTGCATTTAAACAGGTGACAACCTGCTTTCAAAAGATTTGCGGAATTAAGCTTTATTAAGCCGCTTTCATTTGACACCCAGATTGCAGTATTTGATTTCATACGTTGTTTTATATTCATTTACTTAAGATGGCGCAGGTGGCAACTCACTATAAAAATGAATTTTTTGGTAATATATATAAAGGACTATACATGTCCTAAGTCTCTTTCAGATCTATCTAGTCTTTATATTTTAATTTATTTATTTAATTCACAATAAAATTTTTAACAGGTGGCAGCTTTCCGCAAAATATAGCCTATTTGTGAACTGTGTGTCTGAAAAGTTAATAACATAACACACTCTCTCACACACTCCCTCACACACACACAAACTTTCACATTTATAATATCAAAAGAATATATATACAATATATGTATATTCTACAATTGATTTTCCATTTCCTTGTGATTTTCCAAATCATAGTTCTATGAAAATATTTCGACTGTATCAGAGTAATCAAAATTTTTTGTGTTACTATAATTCTACATGGTGTTACGAGTACTATAATTCTACATGCCTTTTTTTATTAAAAATTTGCCTTGAAGCCGTAGAAATTAACAATAGCGTTGCTTTTTCAAGTCGTCTCAGTTCACATATGTTGCTTTTCATGCTCCTCGCAATCATTGCTTTCGAAAACATCCTCCTAGCTGGCCCGGCATGCCAATAAAGTTTTTGTTTTTGGTTATTAAATTAACACATTGTACAACTAAATTCTCCTAAAATCCTTTTTCTGTTCTATATCTTTGCCTTAAATTGTAAAGAAAATTGTTTATTTATGTATTTATTTAATGTGTAACTAATTGTTACAGGTCCCATAGCTCGAAGAAAATAGTTATTTAACTAAAATTTAATATTAATTCATATATACATATATACATATATAGATGTCATAAATACAAATGAATAAAACCAAATACATTGTTTCGTTCTACTAGCACTTTATTCTCTTCTTTCCATGGCGCAAGTGTGGCAAAATTCATTCACTTGGAAAGCCATGTGTGCAAATAAAGCTTTTAAATGGAGCTACAGAAAACATTTATATGCGCCTATATGGATAGTTATATTAGGGCGCTTCAGCAGATCAAGCTCGTTTTTGCTTGCGAAGCATTAAACTTAGTACTTGCTTCGGAAAATGAAATTAAATATCTAACAGCAAAACTACAACACCGGCGTACGTTGATGTCGTTGAAAAAATTAAATCTTATTTAAAAGAAAATGATTCTAAGCTTTTTTTGTGAAAAAATTATTTTTTTTTACGATATGATATGATAAATACTAATATCCCATATTATGCCCTAGGCTATTCTTTATCCACCTGTCAAGGTTACGTTAGGTAAGGCAGCAGTCACTAGTGGAACACTTTTAGACTCATGATTCATCGTGGTATCATATTGGGCCTATTAAGTGACTCCTGTTCCTCTAAAACAACTTTGTACTCTTAAGGAACCTCGTCAGGCCTTTAACTTCGACTGGGGTGAGTTCATCTAGCTCATTAAGGAAGTAGCTATCTACTGCTTCGGCTTTTCTGTCTAGCTAGTGTCGGACAGCGGCAGAGATCGCTTTGTATGATCTGCTCCTCCTTCACATCACGGCAATTCCTATAGTACCACTAGTCCAAGGTACCACTAGTCTTGCACCTATTGCACCTATTAAACAATGCTCGGTTAGGGCTGCAGTCGTCATCTTAATGTCCCGTCTCCCAAGGCTGCGGAGAGATTTCATTCGTTGGTTCCTCATCGATGACCCGAATGCCCTTGTAATTTAACAAATGGATTTACCATGTCACCTGCCGTTTGCGATGCTAACAAATTCCCTGTCTGTCAATAGCTTACATGTCTGTAAAGGGTTACCGAGTGAATCACTGATATTAGAGCTCGCCACGGCCGTGTTTTGACGTATGTACGTCACAGTGACCAGGATTCCACACAGTATGAGTTAGGAATGTCTCTATACTGGGCGGAAATAAAGTAACGCATAGACGTTTTAGTGGCTGTCATTTTCATAGTTCGGTTATTTAAAGAGGGGCTATCCTCTGAATTCTTTCTATTTTCTTAATATTTCCTTTTTTCGCGATAGCATTCTGCTAAACTACTGTAGCATAAAAAAGAATTGGTCTTACAACCGCCGCGTAGATTCATGGAACAATTTTGGGTCCTCAGCCCCAGTTCTTGGATATTGCCCTACTGCATGAGTAAACAGCCGTCATGGCTTTGCGGACCCTTTCGTTAATGAACTTGGCTTATTCCGTTCTCCATAACGTTGCTCCAATTAGAGTTGAATTTTCTATTGGAGGGCAATGTTGTTTTCTGGTAAACATTTCAATTTTGGTACGGTGCGGTACCCTCGCGTAAACTTATTGAGCAGCCCTTGTGTCAGTTTACCATTGAGAAAGGTCAAAACGCTACTGGCGAGCCAAGCGATGGCAGCCCTACCACTGAAAGGGTAATCGAGTAGTTCAGTTCTGAATCTATCTACCCAGAAGGTAAACATCTGGTTCCTTAAGGCATTTATCTAGTCTTTCTTAGCGTGACTAGGGTACCATAGCAGCAAATATTTATTTTTCCATGCGAGCAACCAGACATAATAATTAATAAGGATTTCGTCTTAAAACGTTCCTCCAGTGTATAATTCCCTAGTCGTGAAGCCAGAAATTCTATACCTTTTCCAAACTTGGCATCATTTCTGCATCAGTTGTTAATTGCTGAAAGTTATATAAGGCTATAGCTCTTCTGAGGCCATCGTTTTCTGCATAAGAATATGGAGTGTAGTCAAACTCAGAAGGAGTACGGTATCATTGATACAGTAAGAGCCCGCAAGGCTACCAAACCTTAGTTGTAGTTTGCTTAGACGCAATCTGGCGACGTTTTCTAATGTTTCTGCCACCGGCTAACGGAAGAATATTAAAAATTGGCTAAACGATTATCCAGCAAAACCATCATATAATTTTTGAGTTTGAAGTTTAGGACCGACCAATGAATCTTCTTCAATCAGCTTATCACCAAAGAAGTTCTATTTAAGCCTACTTTCAGCATAATGACCAGATATTTGACTTTGTCAGAACAAAAGTGCGACCTGAATTCTTTCGTAGTAAATCAGATTCAGTAATCGCAGTTTCGCAGATTTTACAAAAATTCGGACTAAGGGGAAAACATTGAATCGGCAGTGTTATCACAAGAGCGCACAGAGCAATATTGTTGGTAACCAATTATGAATCTAAAAGTCGTTTGGCTGTTTTTAAAAAGGAGAGGACTTTTGGTCTTTGCTATTTCGGAAACCTGTCTAGAAATAGTCGATTTAAATTCTCAATAATAATTAGCTCTGAGCAGAGAGATCAGAGGTTTGACAATAGCACTGAAGCACTCCTGGATTATCACCATCATCACTTGCAGCTTCGAACAGTTTAAAGAATTCTACAGCTGCATCTTTTTGCTGTAAAATTCAATCTGCTTTAACATCTCTAGGCAATTTATGTCCCGCTTGAGAAAGAGATGATCAGTATCATGCTTCTTTAGATTTCTATGACTATTTTTATAAATTTATATGCAGATGAGAAACCGCAGTCATGTCGTAATAGACTAAACCGAATTATTCAACGGTTCTCTCTCTTGTATTATTATTGAAAAAAAACGCGAAAACGTCATTATTTTCGCCATCTAGAAGTCAGTAACTCCAACTAACTATTCCAATTTACCTAAGCGATACATTAGCGTAAAAATGTTGAATGTATCTTTAGCCAATACTCATAGAATATTAGGTTTTTTTTGCTATTCTATCGTTTTTTTGGCAATAATTGCAAAGGGTCCTCGAAAACAGGCGTTTTACCTATATCTCGAAAATGCTTCCATGGAAAAATAAAGGAAACGGATTTGTATGTTCAGCGACCAAAATTATTCTTCAAAGGCGAAGCTCACCGCCATCAACCGGACTTGATATACCTATAAATTAATGGAGTTGGATTAGTTTAATTACCGAATATGGTATACAGCGCCATCGATGGGTAAAAGCAGCTAACTCCTAGAGGGCGCTGCTGTTGATGAACTATTTAAAATTAACAGGCACAACTGCGTCTAGTTTAAAGATTCGTGTGGCAAAAAAATACTCGCACTGTTTCTTGCAACATGAGGCGCCCTAATGCGTTTTATACAGCATTCTTGAAAGAGTTAACTTTGGCTTCCGGCTTCCTTTGTTTATTGTTTCCATTTGCACCTTTATGATTTCAACAAAACAAAAGATATGCACAAATACCCGTACACTTGCTTCATTTGCAAAACTTTGACGGCAGACTCTGACAAGCGAAAAGTGAATGTAGAATTTATTCGAAGGATTACGGAAATAAAATATGAATTTGTGTATTAAGAATAAAATGCCTAAAGTATTATTTTTAATGCGTGCCTGCCGGCACAATGGATATACATAAGCACATAAATAAAGTATTTTGAAGCCATAAATCATTATTTCTAAATATTGAAATGTACAGTATCAAATGAAATAAAAATTTTGTGGTGTACCCACTTTTCAAAACCTCGACTTGTTTGGTTGTCAAAACAACAATCAGAAACAATTATTGTAGGTCAACAAAAAACTTTATTTCACGGGGTTCACAGGTTAAAAGTTGTTTAAGTGATGCCCGTCATTCGGTAACATCAAAACTTAGAAAAATGTTTTGCGGTCATCCCTTGGCTGGCTATAGCAGACCACCGACTTTACTTCTAGTATAAAAAGGCTTTTCACATAAATCACTTGGAATAGGCGCAAAGCTGTACATATGTGATAGAAAATGAAGAGAAGCTGGAAAAAATTCCGAGATATATGATGTGCGTGCGCCATATCATTATTATTATTATTAGTAGGAACACACAACACATTTATGCTAAAAAAATGTAACAGAGCAGAGGGCAACTCAACGAAAATTTGCAACTTTTTTTCAGTTGAAAATCTGCAAAAAATTAGAATATGCACTCATTTTTGAACGTTTGTCCGCTTGCAAATTTTTTGTTGTTGTAATTTTCATGGCATTGCCCAGGTTATCATCCCTTTTCGTCCAGATGCTTTTTTTTTAATTTTCAACAAAAAATATAATAGTCGCTTGTAAACAAATATTTAAAGAAAAAATTCAAATCTAAAGTAAAATGAATTTTACAAGTTTATTTGTCCAGAGGAAAGGATGATCCAGTTAAAAATTTCTTGGAAATTTTTCGAGGAATTTGGAAGTTCGATTTTTTTTTTATTATTTGCTTTTATTATTTTCACAGAGACCTCTTTCATTCGGAAATTGTAACTGGACTTGGAGAGATAAAAAATTGTACACCTCCAATTATTTAAAATTAACCTGCAAATAAAGAACTCAAATAGAATTTGTTTAACTAAGTTCTCGAAAGTACTAAGAAGAAAAAGCCCAAATAAATATGAAAATTTAAAAACTTATTCGATTCATTTTTATCTATTTGTAGAAACTATTCCTAAAACACATCAACTAATTTTCTCTTTTCCTGATATTCGTGATACCTACTTTCTTCAATTTCGAAGTTCGAATGTTAAAGAAGAACAGAGACATAAATCATTTTTAGCAATAACAGTCATGAATGTTTTAAAAATTATTTGTGTTTTTCATATTCTTCTTTATATTTTCGCTATTTTTAACACCATTATGTTCATTTATGAACAGCAAATTTAATTTTTTTTTTGGCATGGATATACCCTGGTATAGTAGAAAACTTGTACAGTGGAAAAGGTGCTCTTTCAAATTTGTAGTTTGGATATAGGAAATGGAAAATTGAAGAAAATTCCACGATAGTTTGTAAAGGGACTTCTCTTGGAGAGATGGGCTCTCTGTTGTCTCGGCGAGCGCTGGGAAAATGTCACGACATGCAAAACTGCAAGGACCCTCTGGCCGAGAGTGGATCGTGGGCGCTCGAAGGAACTGAGGTCGCTTACTAAGCGGCAACTCTCGACCCTCTTAGGTGTTTTGACTGGTCATTGTAAGATGGGTACCCATCATCTCTTCATTTTCTGCTCAGCTGCCCTGCCTTTGCGAGACTGAGGTTCAAGCACCCCAGAAGAGCTTTCTGTGGTAGGGATAGGTGATTTGCGTGACTTCATTCGGGGTACGCAACGTTTCTCCGGTTAATCATTTTTGGTTTTTCGATTTTAGTTACCGTTCATTTAACAGGTGATATCACAATGGACTCTTCTATGTCTAAGTGAGTTCCGATCGTGGGAACTACCACATTAACCTAACCTTACTTGGTAAACAGAATCAGAACAATATTTCTTTGTTTTCATTAATCGAATTCTTTATTTGCTTTTCATATCAATTTGTGGACACATTTTTTGTCATTTTGCAAATTTAAAAAAAAAAACAGCCTTAAATTCGTCACAAATTATACCAAAAATGTCGATGTGGTGTCAAAGTAATTTTTTGGACTCAAATTGTGCCAAAAAAGCGCAATTGTGGCAACTTTCTAAAACACGCCAAACATTTAGAACCATCGTGTTAATACTTGGGTTTCGCGGTGCCCACAGCAGGAAATTATTCCTCATAAGACGAGTATTAATTATTTGCTGCTTCTATCCCATCCTCTTTATGAAGCTTAAATAAGATGCTTTGGATAAATGATAGAAGGAAAATTGTCGTATTTATCAAAAAAAAAAAAAGAAATACAAAAACACAAAAAAAATGGTTTGAAAAATAGTCAAATGCACGAAGTTCCGGGTACCCAATATTTTCTGACCTTCATAAAGATGAAATGATATTGTACCTTTGATTCTTTGCCCAAGTATGCGAACATAATTAGCTCAAAACTCAAACTTATTTATCCCCAGTTTAACAGATATCTGACTGAAATTAGGAAAATATATATATTTTTATAATTTATTTATACTTTTTGTAACAGAGAAGATCGTACCACTATGGGATATGTAGCCAATTTTTATCAAAAATCATTTACGGTTTCTAAACCGACCTTGGGTCCTAAAGGAGTTAATTTTTTATTTATGGTTACATTAAAAAAGTTTGAGCGCAGAAAAAGTACAGTTGTTTATTACAACCATTGATACAGTGGACCATTTTGGAAAATTTTGTCAAAGTTTTTTTTTCAACTTAGTGTGCAAGTTTAGAAACTACAGTTTTACCTTTTCTAACATGTGGCTCTGAACTGCATATTGAAATGTTTAAAACACCCACTAAGATAACCAAAAAAAAAAACGCAAAAAGGCGAAATTTATTAATTTTCTTTATGTCTATATTAAGTCTAAAATATAAAATCATTGCTTTGAATTACGCAGGAGTTATTTGCACAAAATATACAATAAAACAAACATTTAATTGAGAACGAAACACATACCCACTTTATATTTTATTTTCTATAGTCAGGTTCAGCTTTTGGAAAATTATTATAAACACACACGAAAACAGCTAAAAATTACAGAGTATTTTTACCATAGCCTTAAAGTTCTATTTCAACTAGTTTATTTAATTTTCTACAGTTAAGTGGCAACCACTTTTTAAATACGTACATAATTTTTAAAAAGTTAATTAAGGGATCCTGTGTTAAAAACGATTGCCACTTATTTGAAGAAAATTGTATAAACGAATTGAAATCTGCGGCAAAGGCACAACGTTTTCAAAATTACGTTCGTATTTCGCTAGCATTTAAATTGAACGGATTTGGAGCAATTTTTTGAATATTTCTCTTAAGAAAAGTAAAGATTTCTATATCTTTCAAAATGTGCACACTGAATCAATTGATATTAAAATTAACTCTAATTCATCCTTTAAATTTAAAAACTTGCATTCGAAAGCGGACTTATGAAATTACCACAAAACGAGTCTAGCAGTTATTTATTCCATATTGCCACAGATATTTTAAAACCATACCTATTTATGATCTATTCCCACTTCTGTCATACAAAAGTAAAATTTCAAACACATTGCTCTAGAATCGTTACAGTGGGGTTACACTTACACTTTTTTATGTTCATCCAACGGTGCTGTATATTTAAAAATAATTTGCACACCTTGTTGGATGGTACTCAGCTTCTTTCTATCGTTCAGTTTTATCTATTCGTGAAAGCCGACAGAAAGTGTGTTTGTATTGTATTTGTTAAGATTCACTTTTGTATTTTTGTAAAAAAATACTAGCAATCGTTGTACTACTGTAATCGACGACTTTTCATTTCTGACTTTCTTTACTTCAAATCACAACTTTAAATTTTTAACATCAAAAAAATTATATCCATTTTATACTAAATTCCTTGGGAGCAAAGTGTAGCTGGCTAGGTCGGGTGTCTCCAAAGCTCTGCCCCCATTTAAGGAATACAGTTTTACTGAGCTCGATAAACCCCCATTCATTCTCTAAATTAAAATTCCTCTAGAATCTTATCTTATTTGAAATTTGCCATTCTATAAAAATTTTATCAATTAAAAAGCATAGTATATCTATTTCGCTTGTCTTTCCTAGCAGCAAAAATCAAAAGTATCCCGAGAATGCACAATTTGTAATATGTATCAATTTTGTGATGAAAATCGTTTGTATATAGAAAAAAAATCGAAATAAAGAGTCCAGCTGATTTACTTTTGGGGTAGACCAAACAATAATCGTATTTTGCGGAAACTACAAAACAATGACCAACAAACAATTCGAAAAATATCCAAAACAAAACTGTGCACACTATTTTCCGGCTACAAAGTAGACAAGATATTGAAAATCACAGGAGAAGAATTTTGCAACTACAGCAGAAAAGTGCAATGGAGCAGCAATGCAATCATCTGGCGTTGCAGGGAGCAGCAACCGAAAAGCATCGACTCAAAAAATACAATGGAAAAAATGAAAACAAAAAAAAAAAAACGTGTAGCTAGTTTTGGGAATGAACGCATTAGCTATACAAACTGACACAACCAAGGATGAGTAAAACTAACCTTTTGCGTTATGAAAATTCAGTTTTCGCAGTAAATCTGGAATTGCTTTTTGTCTTCAGTCGATTTTCGGCTGAGTCCACCCATTCGATTTTGCAAACACCAAATGCTGAGGCAAGCAACAATTGCAACCATCGCCAATGCAGCCGGAATTCAAAGTAAAGCAGAGAGCAAGTCAAAGCGAAGCACAAAGTTCATTGCACATTTTCTAAATAATGCCTATTCGAAATGCGTAAGAACGCAGGCTCGAGGGAAGCTACCTACGGTAGAAGTGTGAATCATATTCACTTTTATAACTTAACTGAAAATCTGGGCTACATTTGTGTTCATACACTTATTTTGATTTGATAAAATCACTTGTATCAAAATAGGTAATATTTTTTTTAAACATGAATTAGAATATTTTTTTTTTTAATCTCAAGTTAAATATTTTGAAAATCTACATATTTCAAACAACCATTGACACGAGCATTAACCGCATATTTAATAATAAATAAAAGTAATTTAAACTTTTTTTTTGGTAAGAAAACACAAATACAAAAACAAAAACGGTACATAAAGTTGTTGTATAAAAAAAAAATAGACTGAATGGAATAATTATTTACATATTTATAAATACATGAAGCCTCGATCTGATTCCGTCGATTTTCTGTAAATCTTTAACATCGTACAAACCGAGTTTATAGTTTCGAAATCCATACATTTTCAACTAAGAAGTTCTTATCATCTATCAATATGAGAACTCTTATTCTCAATAAACTCAAATGACAGTTAAATTCACTGCAAATCCATCACAAAGAGTCCCCAGGAACGCCAAGCGACAATGGGCGTAGGTTAGACATTTTCAAAACAACTTTCACATGCTGCGACCTACCTCTGAGATAGCCAATATACCAAAATTTTTTTTAAATTAAGAGCAAAGATGTTTATGGTCAACAGTATCAAATTTCTTAGAAAAATCCAGAAAACAGAGAAGTGTTAGATACTTTTTGTCAAAATTAAGTCTGATATCGTCAAGTATCTTTTTCATAGCTGTCAAACAACTGTGCTTAGACCTAAATCCAAACTGAAAAAGAGACAAGATATTAAATTTATCAACATGGTTGTAGATTTGCTGAAATATCAGAGATTCGCGACTTTTGACAGAGCAGGCAGCATACTAATGGAACGGAAATCACTGAGGCTTCAAGCCAGTTGTGTTTTTGGCTACAGGAAGCAAAGTAGCAACTTTCCTCTTTCATTTAGGGAAACAAAAGGTTTTAAAACTATAGTTTATTATGTGAGTTAGGGTGGGCAAAACTAAATATACAGTTTTTTTTTATAAACTGAATTGGGATGCCGTGGTTGGGCCGTATTTTATAAATACTTTTTTCTTACCTCAAATTCAGACACTGCACGAAACTCAAACGTGTGACCAGGAAAAACAACATCATCAGGTAATGTTGAGCAAGAGATAAGAGTACAAGATGAAGAGGCAAAATTTACAAGAGAGTCATTAAGGGTATCGGGGTTTTAGTGTGCACGCTGAACTATCACTCACATGAATACGTAACTTTTTTAAGTTCCGCCACAGAGCACTGTTAGGAGGTGTATTGGCATATGTATATAACTTTTTTTGCGAATAAAAAATATTAATTACTTCGCCTCCTGCAATAACTTTCCTATCAGCAATAAAACACAAAAAAAAAAAAGAAAAGCAAAGAATGCGGCGAGCAAAGCATTTCCGATGAGACATTTTGAAGGAGCCTTAGTTGTGGTATCTGATATCTATTTCAATATTAAACAAATTCTCGTTTGAAGACAATAAACTGTAGTTCGAAAACTTTATTTAAGTTATTGGTCACGGACTTAGAAAGAAATAATCGTTTTTCTTAAGTTTTATATTTTTCTCAGAAAATGAAACTTAATTTGTGCCCTTGCTCTGTGATCCCAATTCGGCGTGAATTAATCAACTCCTTAGAAGAGATACAATCCACGATCCGGACACCTTAATCAATTCCTGCTATCAGAAGTTCCTCAATTATAGAATCAACACTGACATCACACACATGTATAGAAGTCTCTCCAGCGTCTAAGGTACAAATGCCATTAGGCTTATTGGTCTGAAATCCACGCTTTAGGAATAAAAATTTTTTTTTTTTAAAATTGGTAATCAATCAATTTTAGGTGTAAAAAAATTAACATTCATCAATTTTATTGGACTGCAACTATCGATCGCAGGCGATCGCACCCTTAAACTCTAAACCAAATTAAAGCTTGAAGTCTCAGCTAAATAATAGAAAAGAAAAAAAGCCAACATGTTGCCTCTTTTTAAAAATATGAACTAAAAACTATAAAATGAGCGTCTAAAATTGCACGTATGCGTAGTACTCATTGCATGCATATTTTATTTTTTGTTCAGCGCTTGTTTTTTTGTTTTGCTTAGCTTGTTCTTGTTTTGGTTTTGTTTTGAAAAGTAGTGTAACTTATTACTTCTAAAAATGCTGTAATAAGTAGCGTAATTTTATTACTTTTTTAAATGGCTAAATCAATTTTTGTAAATAAAAAATAGTTTTGGTTGCATAATTGTAAGCTGGCAATCCTTAAACTTAGTTTTACAAAGACGCGGTGAGACTAATTTGCTCGATATTTCATTAAAGTTTCATAGCGATAAGTTAATAAAGTATCTATTTTACCAATTCATGAACTCTACATATACATACATTTCACTGCAGCACGTTTAATTACTATTAGTAAAAAGCGTTTTAATTTGTGTACATACTAATAATTCAATGAATGGTCGTAGAGTGTTTTATGTTCTATAAAATATGTATGTATGTACATAACTGGTGAAGTTTAATTATTGATTGTGCGAGGATAGCAAATAGCAATTATTTTATCTTGCTTTGTTGTGTTTACCAAAGTCAACGTATGTTTATGCAATGAATTAAATGTTAACTTGAACTTCATCTATTCTGCATGATTTAATTTTTGCTAAATTGTTTTAATCACCAGGTTTTACTTGCGAAAAAGGAATGTTATCCCAATAACATACAAGTTAGTGAAAATGTTAGTCAAGTCGCTCTTCAAGATTTGCTGGATCATACTGCCGAAAGAATTTTGAAGTCAAAAACTGTCAGTGAAATTCGTGAAATGCCTAATGATTTAAAACTCATTTCGAAATGGGGATGTGATGGCTCGTCTGGACAAAGTGAATATCAGCAAAAATTCACAGATGAAAATATAACAGATAAGAGTATGTTTTTTAACACATTATTATTGCATTTGAATTACAATTACCCTTTTAATAAGCAGGAAATGTAATTATTTAGTAGGCACTTACTAATATTCACAATTACTTATCACTTTTTAACAGGTATATTTTTAACTTCACTTGTGCCATTAAATTTGACTAAAAGAGGTGACTCATCATTGGTGTGTTGGGTAAATTCAAGACCTTCTTCGACCAGACTTTGCCGTCCTATTAAATTTCAATTCGTGAAGGAAACGGCGATTGTCATCAATGAGGAAGTCAAGAGAGTGGAAGATGAAATTTTTAATTTAGTCAACACAGTGGTGGAATTTCAAGACAAAATTTTCAGTATTAGCCATACACTTCTTTTGACCATGATTGATGGTAAAGTTGCGAGTACATTAACTCAGACTTCATCCATGGCTGTATGCTTCATTTGCAATGCTAAACCTACGGAAATGAATGATTTGGATATTTTAAAAACCAAAACTGAGTCAGAAGAGGCACTTAAGTTCGGAATTTCCCCACTGCATGCCCGTATTAAATTTATGGAATGCATTCTACACATTGCATATAACAAAAATTTTAAAGCTTGGCGAACAAATACAAAAACAAGACCAGAAAAAGAAGAAGCGAAAAGGAACATTCAGAGAAATTTAAAATCGGTTTTAGGAATAAATGTTGACGTGGTGAAGCAAGGTGTAGGTAGTACAAACGATGGCAATACATCTAGACGATTTTTTGAAAATCCGCGAAGAACTGCAGAAATTGTAGGCGTTGATGAAGACCTAATTCATCGTTTTAAAATTATATTGGCTACAATAAATTGTAACGAGCCAATCGATATAAAGAAATTTCGTAGCTATTGTATGGACACTGCAGAATTATATGTTTCTTTGTACAGCTGGTACTATATGCCAATTTCGGTACACAAGGTGCTAGTCCATGGATATCAAATAATAGCAGCAGCGATTCTCCCTATAGGAATGCTATCGGAAGAAGCCCAAGAAGCTAGAAACAAAGATTACAAGCAATACCGCTTGCATCACACTCGAAAATGCGATAGGGTTTCTACAAATGTAGACGTAATGAATCATTTGTTAGCGTCTTCAGATCCTTACATGAATAAATTGTGTTCACAGCCTAAAAAAAAACATTTAGAAATGCATGAAGATGTAAAAAGTTTGTTATGTGATTGAAATTTGAATAAAATTGATTTTAAATTTAGATTTTCTGTTTGGTGTGGAGGTGTCTTACTTCGAGTAGTTGCATAAAAAAGTCCTTTTTTATTCGTTTTTGATTTATATAACTATGAACATAGACGTAATAAATGATTTCTATGAAGTTGCATGGGATGTTGGCGTGTTTGTGGGCGGGTTTAGTTCATATTTTATATTTGTGAAGAATAGGTAAATAAAGATTTTTTGCAATTTTCAACATCCTAACTGTAAATTAGCGCAATTTATGATACTTTTAAAATTTTAGTTGTATGGGATGAATGCGTGGTTGTAGGCGGATTTTTTTCATATTTGCACCAAAGCTTTTATGTGTCGAAAAACACAAATTCACCGAATTTCGTTGATCTAAGACAACTCCTTCTATTTTTTGCCGCGGCTTGTATGAAGCGGCACCACTGTGCGCCGTCGTCATTGGGCCGTACTTCTTCCGTGATGATCAAGACCGGCACGTTACTGTGAATGGGAATCGCTACCGCTCAATGATAACCGAATATTTTTGGCCCGAATTGGATGATATTGACTTGGACAATATGTGGTTCCAACAGGACGGTGCCATAAGCCACACAGCGAATGTCACGATCGATTTATTGAAAATAAAGTTTGGTGAACGTTTTATCTCACGAAATGGCCCAGTCAATTGGCCGCCTCGGTCGTGCGATTTGACGCCGTTAGACTATTTCCTGTGGGGCTACGGCAAGTCTATGGTCTATGCCAACAAGCCAGCGACGATTGATGAACTTCTTGCGAATATCGAACGTGAAATTTATGGTTGAAAACCGTCGAAAATTGGGTTCAGCGTCTGGACTTCTGCAAGCGTGCCCGTGGTGCCCATGCAAAAGAAATCGAGTTCCATACATAATGGCATCGAATGTACTTTCACAGGAATAAAGAATTTAATTCATATCCCAAATCGTTTTTGTTTTATTTAAAAAAACTTTTGTAGCGTTCCTCTTGAAAGACCCGATATTTCTCTTCTTAGCGGCTTCTAGTTTAATATTAGCCATCCTCGGAATTTTTCTGCCTGGTTCGGGATCACTATTTTTGAAGCTTCCAGTAGCATTATTGATAATATTCCATCCATACCCGGTGATTTGAAAGGGGGGTAAACTAAAAAGAGCGAATTTTATATTTGACCTCGGTAGTAGTTCTTCCAAGCGAACCGCTGAGAGGATTGATGAACAGTTCAGGGCAGTTTCTAGTCGATTTATTCTGCATCATGGAAAGTGAGTATTTAAAAAATCACCAGCTGACTCGGTCTATTCACCATTTGATATCTTTTTACATATATGTTGACTGAAAGTGTTCTTTGACCAGACTTATACTTAGCCTGGTGGACTCCTTTGCATCCTCAATGGATTCAGAAAACTCAATACTCCTTTGTGGACGCTTCTTTTGTATTCCGGATCGGCTTTTTATATTGATTTAAGTTCGCTTCCTATAGGTCCCAGAATTTGTTGAAGGATTTCCTCACTTGCTTTCGAAGTGATACCCCACATTTTTTTTTTAACTCATGAGATCCAAACGAGCTTTCGCCTTTCTCTGAATTTCTTGGTATTTTTCTTTTTGATGAAAACCAATGCTATGGATCAGCCAATTAATCATGTTTGTTATAATTGTTAACATATGTATTTTTCATATTTCAGCTATCATAAATATATCATAACTTTTTTGGAATGTGATTTCAAAAAGTTGAGCAATAAATTGGTATCCGCAAACAGAAGCATGTACCTTAAACTATGCAATTCAATTCGTATAATTTCAAGTCAATAAAATATTCTCGATAAGTTAGTTATAACATAAATCTTGTTGCAGTTTGAATACAATATGATATATTAACCCTTTCGCGGGTAATAATTTAATTGATTTTATAACCCAAATTTTATAACGCAAATTTGATAGCAAGGGGACTCCGGGAAATCCCACCTTTGAGGATACTTTGAGACGCTTACCGTTTTGTTCCATAATTGTGTCAAATATTTTCTATAAAGAAAGAACGGGATATTCCGACTGAGTTCTTATTTGTATTGTGTAAGTAATTGTAAATAAATGAGTTCAAAGTTCATTAAAGTCACATTTTATTAAAATAGATGAAATTTAATACAAAACAATAAAATAACTCAAATCTTCTGGTAAATATTATCCCGTGAAAATAAGTCATACGCCTTGAAAGTCCATTCGATGAATCTGAAATTTTTTGCATTATGCCTGATGTGAAAATCTTATCAAAAATATTCGTGGGTTAAATTTTTTAGTTCTCCAAAAAAAAATGAGAGTTAGTGCATTTTCATATGAAGGCAAAAAAGGCAAAAGGCGTGTAAGTTGTTTTATCAAAACTCGGCAATCATATATGATATGTGTATACATGTATATATGTATAAATGTATATATGTACGTATCTACAAAGTGCGTCTGATTGCTTTTTATATGCACATTCGTTCATTCGAACTGATATCGATGCAATAAATTTAATTTTTCTTGGCAGGAAATGAAGAAATTCACAACGATTGCTCACTTGGAAAATCGAGTGCGATCAGTCGGAATACAGCCAAGTAAAATATCAAATAAAATGCGAACCAATAAAGCAACGACAACAACAACAACAAATAGTTAAATAAAAAAAAAAAATTAAGAGCCCACAGCATAAACGACAACAAGTGCAACAACTACCAACAGCCATGGGCGGGCGGTGCCACTTATTTACTTCACGAGAAAGTTGGCGAGAAAGCGAAGCGAATGAAAAATCGTGTAACACAGCGGAAGCAGAACGATTAAGGTGGCAAGGTAGTGTCCACTGAATTTTCGTGCTGCTTTTCTTACTTTCCTAGGTAGAATAGCCCACATTCTTTTTCGCGCTTGAATTTTTCTGCAAATATTGTTTTTTTGACACTTATACTGGTAGCTATTACTTTAAGTGCACAAATTTAAAATTTTATGTCAGTAACACTGTACCACATTTTGAGAGCAATATATTTATATATATATTTTGTCTATTGTTTATTTATGTATATCATTTTATCCAAGCTGCGGTTGTGTCTAGTTAGCTCTTGGCAGAAGTAAGACAATGACAGAAATTAATTTCCATATAGCTATTGTGGCATATATCAATTATTTTGGACAGAAGAAAAGGGAAGTCAAAGGAAAGGCTCTACATAGAATACATTTTTTTTGAAATATAGTATATAAGCAATATTTTAGTTTTTCGAAAATATGATGTATGACCCTGTAATAAAAGTTTGAACAAGAAAGAGAACCACAACTACGTTTTAACTTTCTTAGTTCTTTACATATAATAATTTAAAATAATTTTTTAGCAAATTACCAATTTTGAACTTCTAATGCCCATATCGTAGAAATTACTGGTTTATTTAAAAAATAAAAATTGGTTTGGTCTAAAACCAAGAAAAAAAATTTAATTTGCCAAATAGTGTGAAGAAAACAAATTTTTTTGTTATTGAAAATTATGTGTATGATGATAAAGCACTCAAAAATCCAATTTAGTTTGCAGTACCAGTAAACTTTTACAGGCTGCTGAAAAAATTGATTACTGAAAAAAATTAAAGTAAAAATATTTCTGTACTGGTCACTGAATGAAAGTTCAGTTTATTTGGAATGGAATTAAATTTCCAAGCTCTCAGGTATACTTAGTTTCCCTTTCCATATGAGAAGCTTGACGCTTTCTCAATATATTTTACCCAAATATGCTCCATCTCAGCTTAGCAAAATCAGAACAGATACAGACGAAGTGCTTGGTTCTTATTCGTGACATACCTGAGGTACCTGACCACCCCTACTACGCTTGGCCCTACTTTAATTGACTGCGGTTCAATGGGCCGCATTAGTCATTACCTTGAACTCCGCCGTGTCCTGGCACCCACATCAGTTCAAGCTTATTCCATTTTCCAACACAGTTAATCCTCTACTTAGTTTCTTGGACCATTTTTGAAGAGGTGCGAGCAATTTCCAGTCCTCTAGTGCAGCTTGGCTGTCACTGCAGACTCTGATTTCGTTTCTACCCCACCTTTCGCCAGTTACCCAGTCCACTACCTTAAGTATAGCAAATATCCCCTACTGAGAAACTGTTGACATTTTTGCTAAGGCAGAAAACTATCTAAAATCACCACCTGGGTTTCACGAGTTCCAGCTCCATTTTCTCACTTGGAGCCGTCAGTGTAAAAACCGAGCCTCTAAAGATAGTATATAGATCTCTCCATTGTCCCCTTATTAATAATATTATTTGGTACAAAAAAAGCCATTATTCTAACAACCTTCCAAATAACTTTCTGCATCCGGGGTTCTCAGCGTCGGGCCACTGTGGGCATCCAATTCAATTGATTGTAAACTTTGACTTTGGAAAAGTTTGGTTGGCTTGTTTCAAGGAGTCAACTAAACTCTTGGCAATCAGCTTTTGGTATTTGATTCGTGTCAATATTCAGCCGAAACTCAATGAATCGATGATCAGAAAGGTGTTTCCTTCCGTGGCACTCCATCCTTGGTGGCGATCCTCCATACCTCTTTTAACTAAGTTCAGATCGATCACTTCTTATTTTCTGATGGACACAAATTTATATTACTGTATATTGCATGTGATCTGTTATGTATTTTAAATGGTTCACTATTTACTGGAATGAAGATGTGGAAAGCCATCCTCACCGTCTTCTCTATCCTTTAACCTTAGCCGTCATTCCCTTCATCCTTCCCAGTCCTTAATTGCAATGAGAAACTATACCTGAGAGCTGGGAAACCCGATTTGAAATTTCGTGCCTACCCTAATTTCATTTTAAAGATGTTACTGATAATGCAAATCAATTTACATAGCGAGTATTTTTATTGAGAATTCTTTTAGAAATCAGTAAAGTTTACTAGTACTGCAAACTAAACTTTATTATCAGTAAAATTTTACTGACTACTGGTGTTTGTAATCCAGTGCCCATCTATGATTCATTTCTATCTTTTCATACAGCAAGTCTCTCTCCAAGTGGGTCTCTACGTCACAGCTGGCTAAGGAGTGTTACGTCACCCGTCAACAGCTGACAACAAGGAATGGAGTCTTGCTGCGCTGGCTATCTGATCACGTTGAGATCAAAAGTAAGGAAGAAAGTTTTAGATTAATTAATGGTGTAAGAAAATCCCGAGCAAAGTATTTAAGCACAGGGGAATTATTGGAGACCACAGTTGGGAGCGGTTTTTGGTCATTCTTTCAGTAGAAGGGACATCATATTATCTATCCTCCTACAATAACCAGAGTTTTCAAAATCATCACCTGGGTCTGTCTAATTACTAAGGCAGAATACCAGCTATATCTTTAGGATGATGAAACATCGGAGGTCAGACGAAGACTGAGTTACCCCAGTACACGCATATTTGATCCGCAGTATTGGGAGTTCGCCTATCAAAGGATCTTTTAGGGAATCTTAAGTCATTCGGGGTAATCAAGGATGCAAAAGGCCACAACCTCAGTGCTCTTTCGTTTTTATTTTACCCCAATATTTCTTAATCAAGCTATATGGATTAAAGTTTTGTAGCAATACAATTTTGATACTATATATAATTTAGTTTTGCGTACATACATACAAACACAATTTATTCTTTGACATCTCAGGCTTTCCTGCCACTATGTTGAGCGCCAAACACTATATGGTTTACTTATTCTACTGATTGTGTGTCACATGGCATTTCAATTACGCTTAATTTCTATTGTATGTATGTACATCTGTACACATGTATGTTTATGTTTTTGTTGATAAATTTTACTGGACTTTGCTTTCGTGTTCAATCGAAGAAGCAGAATTATTGCCACTGGGTGAATAAATCAAAGATAATTTCATGATTTTAGACTTAAAATTAATTTAATTATTAACATTAGAATTATAGGAAATTGCTAACAATAGATGTCAAGTGAATGAATGCATATAATTGAGTGTGTGGTTGAATATGCAAATTGGACATGGGGAATGTGTAGATACAAATGAATGTCAACATCTTGCGAGCTTAAACCTTCTGTGCAGAAGGTGATACAAAAACATTGGTTATTGAATGTTTTTGTTCTCATTTTCGGAATATTTTTTTTTAATACTGATATATTATATTAACGAAAATATTTTAGAATAAAACCCAATACTATTGATTAGAGTAACTTTATTCAGAAATATAAGGGGATAAACAGGAATCGTCTATAAAAATTTAAGAAAAATTTGAAATAAAAAAATAATAGCACTCGTTTTGGAAACATAAATTTTAACTTAACATTACGAACATCACTACATATCATGTTTCATACAATGTTATATTACTATTGAGGGTATTTCCATTTCCCTTGGACCAAATTGGATTTTTGAGACTTCCGGTGGCTTTGGAGCTTCCAACTCCAAAATCTCAAACAAACGCTTTCGAGCAGCTAGTGAAATAAAACCAAAACGTTCTCAAAAATATAAATTCCAAAGCACTTTAACGAATTTTTTTTTTCTCTGAGCCTTTTCAGTCAGATAAATGAATAAATATGTTTTCCTGTCTGGTTCGAACATAAACTCTACGTGGGACTTCATACCATTTAGTATTACCATCTTTTCCGCGAAGAAATACTTTAGCTTTTTCGTCATCAGGTTCCAATTCGTCATTAATGATTGACTCTCGATCAATTTCTTGCACCTCGCTAACATAAACCAATTCACAATCCCTTTCAGGAAAAAAACCTAGTCTCTAGAGTCAAATTCACTTTCATTAAGCAAAGGAGCAACATCCACACGTCCACTGTTTTTTTTTTTCTTCCGTCTGCACACGGTGTTGGTGTAAGGCCTTAAGTACCTTACTGGTCTTAGGCGCTATAGGTCTTTATTGAGAAAACTCCGGCATGAAAACAGGAAATTAAGTAAATTAAGTGGCTTACAATTATTGGGGTTAAAATAAACCCACCTTGTATACCAATGGTTAAGAAATGCTATTTATATGCAAAATATGAGTAACAAAATAGCAATGTTTGAACTTGATTTTTAAATGATTAATGATTGGAATTCGATGACTTAATGGATAAATGTGGATGCCACATGATGAAGGATGCTTATGCTCAAGAGAAGGAAAATTTGCAATTTGCACTAGGCTTTTATACTCTACATTGGATGAGTCCCGATGGAATATGATCGGTGGTACTTCCAAAAGTAATTAAATGGAGCTGCAATACCGTTAAAAATCAAAAAGAGGCTTTATATTTTCTCAAGAAATTTATGCCAAGAGCCATTTTCACCAACTCAGTACCGAAGAGTTAAGAGTTTAGGGTAAGTAAGTCGATCTGGGTTAAATATATTACTTATTGACAAATAAAACAGCAGATGACTTCGAGAGTAAAGAACGTATGTAGATCGCAAAGAAGTTACATTACTTCCATCAACCGCCAGAAAGTTTTGTCCCATTTCGCCATACCAGAACTAACGTGACTTTCGCTGATGGATATTAGAATCTGATTAGATCCAATTAGTTTCTGGTGTGGTAAAATTGGACAAAAGTTCTTGTCACACGAAATGAAATGATATGCAACTTATTTGTAGTCTACATTCTTTGTTGATAGGCAGCGGGAAGATGGACATATGGGAATGGAATAATTGCTCCTTTTATTCGCTTTCATCTCCATTTTTGTTGTCATTTTCCCATTTGCATGGAAACCAAAGAAGTTCTATATTCTACTAACTGCTTATCTTACAACACCAACACAAATTTTACGTATCTTAATGGATATGAGAACTTAATTTGATTCAACAAGAATCGAAAGTAGATCGCAAGAATCGAAATTGCTATAAAAGACGGTATTTATGTCCCCAATTTAATTATTATAGAAAAGTATGCCACAGGTGTGATTAGAAATGCTTTTATAATCCGTCTTAGCTGACATTGAAAACAAAGCTATGTATAATATCTAAATATGGATTTGCTGGGTATCTTGACTACAAAGTCATCTAATGGATTTATTTATATATATATACTTTTTTTTTAAATATATACAATGTATATTTATGATATTTATGATTAAAAATAATTCAAATCAAATAAACTCTGTGCGATTAAAATCAATGTCCTTCAGTCAAAGTCGAGGTAAAGTTGACCCTAAAGTTAGTTACAGCTATTTTTTTTTTGCAGATTTCCATTGAAAATTTTTTCAAACATTGCTGCTAACTCTGGAGTCGACCTCAATTTTACTCTAATGACGCTTTTAAAACATTGCTTTTTGGAATTGGTCTTTTTTACAGCTGTTACTGAGTATAACAGTTTGGTTTGGTTCGCGCGGTTCAGTCGGTTCCGATGATGCTAACTTTTGGTTAAGTAGGTGCGTTAATAAACAAATTTGTCGCATTTGAATTGCTGATAATCCGCACGCCATTATTGTGACGCCTCATCTATGGGCAGGGGGAGTCACTGGTTCATATTGCTTTAAAAATCAAGCCGGCCATATTGTTACAGCCAATGGGGAACACTATAGAGCCATGATTAATGACTTTTTCGTGCCAGAATTCGGGTATGTTGATGTGGACGACCTTTGGTCCCAACAAGAGGGCGCTACATGCCATACATTCAAGGAAACAATAAAGAAAAATAATAAATTTATCGAAGGAAATTTTTGGTGAGCCCATTGCCTCGCATCGTGGGACTGTGGCGTGGACTCCAAGATCATGTGATTTAGCACCGCTCGACTTTATTTTGTAGAGTTATATCAAGTTGTTGGTCTACAAAGATTAGCCCTACACGATTGACGCTTTGGAAGATAATATGCGGCACGATATTGCTGTCATACGGGCCGCAATTGCTGCAAAAAGTAGTCGAAAAGTGTGCCTCTCGGCAGGAATTTCTGTGCGCCACCTTCGGTCATTCTTCTAAAGAAATTTTTAATGTACATACCAGGGACCGTAACTGTTATGACTTTTTTTCAAAAGAGTCAATAAATAATTGTTATTTTTCCACCGATATATTTTCAGTCAAAAATAAAAGTTAAAATTTGACTTTTATTTTTTCGGTCAAATATAAAAGTTAAAATTTGACTTTTATTTTTTCGGTCAAATATAAAAGTTAAAATTTTACTTTTATTTTTCCAATCAAATAAAAAAGTTAATATTTGACTTTAATTTTTTCAGTCAAAGAAAAAAGTTAAAATCTGACTTTTATTTTTTCGATCGAAAATAAAAGTTAAAATTTTATTGCTAATCTATTTGAATGTAACTGTTTAAGATAAAAACATTTTGTTGCTACGTATAAACAAGACATCTGTCATTTGTTGTATAACTAAACCTTAAATTAAAGAAATTGAATTATTGTCTAGGAAATATATTTACAGAAGACGGAAAATTGCAATTAAAAGGAAGTGAGTTTTTTACTTTGATTTTTTTTTTATTAAAACATATTGTATTGTAATATGTAAACTGATATTATTGACCGAAAAATTAAAACTAAAATTTTAACTGTTATTTTTCACCGAAAAAATAAAAGTCAAATTTTAACTTTTATATTTGACCGAAAAAGTAAAAGTCAAATTTTAACTTTTATTTTTGACTAAAAATATATCAGTAAAAAAATAACGGTTAATTTTTGTAAGAAGTCAAAAAAATATAAATCATATAGGATTAGCATTCCTTGGCTAACAAGCATCACATTGGTATATACAAATGTTAAAAAAACAAATTCTTTCCAGCTAACTTTTTAAATTGAAATTTCAAAAATAACTATTATTTCCGATCCCTGGTACATACACAACTTTTCTACATTTTTAATATAGCATAGCTAAATATACAATTTTGTTTTCTTGTGTGCCTTTTTCTAAAATTTCACAGATTAATGTTAAGTATTAATATCTTAAATTTCTCGACAAGACTCCCTCCTCCAACTTTATGTCTACCAGAATTGTGTAGGTACTTAGAGCTCAAAAATTCTTGTTCCAAATATTTTTCGTGGTCAACTCAATGCCCACAAATTTTACAAAATCTCTACTAATTGCTAAAATGCTTGCTGCAAAAACCATAGCACATTTAGAAAAGTCAGCATGCCTTATTTGACGAAAGCTGTATATGTACTTACAAATCAACTGAGGATTAAAACTGAAGAATTTTTGTATTTTATCAAATAATCCATCAGGCTGTCAGACACCGAAAATAGCTGTGCGTGCGCCAAGACTTGATTACCACTCCGTTTGGCTAGCGTGGCGTGTAGCAAAAAAGCCTGCAGCTGTGTTTTTTTCCAACTGTAGTTGAAAACTTTTTCCAAATGTTTTTTTGTTTTTTCATAATCTCTTCCTTTTTGTTGCTTACTTCAATTTGTCTGTTTTCAACGTTTTGTGGCAATATTTCGTCGTCTACAGCTAGCAATCGCTTGATGTCTGTGTCGAAAAGCTTTTGTAAAAATCAAAATCCCTATGGCCGCTGGGTGATCTCATGCTTGCGGGGCTACAAGCCACTACTCTACATAGTTGCGGTGTAAAGGACGAGGCTGGGTATGAGTGTAAAATTGTAAAATGCTACGATTACCTCAAAATGATTAAGCACTCAAATGCTTGACTGTTGATGGAAGCCTATTTTTGGGCGTATGCACTGCACACACTACACGCACTGCACACACACACCCACACATGCATGACTGTTGTGTTAGTGTGTGCGTTAGTAAATTATGATAGTGCTTTATATGCCCTAGCACGTATAAGTCGACATATATCGGCCATTTAATTCATAAAATCGCTTTGAGCTCTTTTGTTTTCAAACTTTTCAAGATCTTTGACATTATTTGACTTTTATGTCATTGACATGTTACTGAAGTTAAGCCCTCAAATCAACACACACACACACACATTTGCTCAACTCAACAGCAGCTCAAAATGCTATTTCATGTCCATATGCAGTTAGAGAGAGGGAGAGAGACAGGGAGAGAGAGAGAGAGATAGAGAGTGCCATAAGCTTTGCATTTGCAGTGTAATTTATTTGTGGAACCATAGGCATGACGCAAATTTAAGTGTTTATGTATATATTGCCTGGATAATACTAATTTATTGCCTCTTCATGTTTGTTGCTACCAGCTCAGCAGTGACACTTTTTCAACATCTCATTTTTGAGCATTTCTTCATGGAGACATTTTAAATAAATAATTTTCAATTTTTCATTTCGTAGCTGTTGTCTAATGCCAGCAATTTCATCTCACATACCACACCTTCTATCACACTGCTAACTCAAAAGCACACAAATTTTTGCAAACGAGTTTCTGTGCAAATGAATTTTTGTGAGTGCGAGTAAGTGCTGTAATGTTTGAAATGACGTGGTGCATATGTTCTGCTATTAAGGCAAATATCCATTTTTATATACTTTAAAAGTATTTACTTAAATATTTGACTGCTGTTTTTGTTACTTTCGCAATGAAGACGTGCATATAATTTTTTATTCGCAAATAAGGCCATTCTCACACTGTTCGTATCGTTTTCATCGCAGCGTGCATTTGCCATGTGGCAACGTTGGGAATACGCCATTTGATTCCCACCAAAAATGACGCTGAATCGAGTGATGAATAACAACTACTTTCTGAGTATTCTTGGAGCCGAATTTGTGATATACAGTGTCGGACAATAAATAGGAAAATTCAACAAAATTTAATTAAATTTTCAAACTTTTCAATTATTATTTCTATAACAATTCTAAGTACGCAGTTTTATGCCCGATAAATTTTGTTCATAATAATTTACTTAACCTCACTTTTTTGGTAGCCCCATTTCGGAAACGCATAGGTAACAATTATCGGCCCTTTTTAAGTACTTTTTTAATACTATTTTTAAGATGTATATCTTGAACAAAATATTTTATTAAATCAACGAAAAAATAATAAACATCCTTAACTAAGTTGACCAATCTTGTAAACAGTTTAATTATTTAGTAATTATAACATTGTATCATGTTTAATTATACCTGAGCTTTAATTTAAAATCGCAATCATATCGCAACTTCCCGCTCTACTCAATTAGTTGTTGGTGCCCCGTGAGCGTGGGACCAAATATCGAGTCACGGTGCCCTTTCACCTTGTGACCGTACCGACGTTTTTCAGTTTTGTGCCGTGAAACCCCATAACGTAAACTAAATAGAACTCAAATGAGTTTCAATATTTTATTTAATAAACTATGTGTTTAATTGTAGATATACATTAAATGAATTACAAAACACTACTTTATTTTTTGCTGGGAGGATACCCGTAAAGGGATGTACAAATTATGCTGTTCATAGAGAAATAAATCAACGCTCTTGATAACATGGAAATATACGAACAGAAAATATTTGATGGAAGAATAATTAACGAACAGACAAACTCCAACTCTGGCGCAATAATGGCTTTTAAACTCATTTAGAAAACACTCAACCTGGGCTAAGGTACCACCACACCTACATATACGACGCACGGTGGTTCCTCCCATACGACAAAAATAAAAAAGTCTATGTTTATATATTGGGCTTGTAGCTAAATAAATAGTTGCATATGCCATCAAATTTATGTATTTTGAGTTTGTTTTGATTATTTCTAACGGAACTTCTTGAGTGAAAGCAACATATGTACGGCCTTGCACAGAAGTAAATAGTTGACAAAAATAAAAGCGAAAGCAACGTTTCTGCAAAACATTCAACTGCAAAAGTTTAATTTAAAAAAGTGTCTAAATAAAAATACTGAAAATGGAAATTAAAGTAGATGGTAATAGTATTATTTTTCAGTAATAACAAGTTTTTAAATTGTGCTGTTGTTTTTAGAATAACAAATTTTAATGAAGTGTCTTTTTGATTCAGTTTTGTTGTTCTTTGTTAAATGTATTTGGAGATTTAGTAACTTTGTCAACCGAATGCAGTGACTGGATTAGTGTGTAAATGTTGATACAAGTATATAGTTTAAAATAATATTAAGTTCATGTGCAGGGATTTGCAGGTTTCTAAATAAAGTTCATTAAACTAACCTAACTTTTTAGTTTCAAAGTGTATTTTGTACATCAAATGTGCGTGCTATAGCATTGGTTTTTGCAAGTAATGTCAATAAACAAATGTAGAATTAGTTGTTGTTGTCTCACTCTCTCTCTCTGAGATTTTTATTTTTTAAATTTCTTATCGTAGGAACGTCTCATCAATGCATATTTTCTCGCCCCTATATTTTTGAAATTTGGTGCTCCAAAAATGGGTCAAATACGACGAAAGGTCAGGAAATTTTTGAAGAAGTTTTTGAAGATATAGTCAGAAAAACAGGTTTTGAAGGTGACGAACACCCGTTTGATGATATACTGAAATGTGTAAAATATTTATACAGACGCATTGGGGTGATGTGGAAACAAAACCATCGCGTAAAGTCAGACGTGTTAAGAAACTACTCGGATTGGCTCTCTTACAAAGAGGTTGTTACCTTAAGTCTCGAAACTCTATCTTTGCCATCTGGAAAAGAAGAAGCAAAAGCGAGTAAACGTGGTCGCCCAACTGCTGATTTCTCTGCATGCTCCAAACGGACTAAGCAACGTAGAATAGCAAAATTGGCAGAAATTGATAAGTCCGCAGCGGATACCTTACGTGAAGTACATTTGGAATCAAATCCACTTTTTCAGGAAGTAAATGTCACCGAAGTTCTTTCACTAATAATTGATACAAACTTAACAAAACATCAGTACTTAAAAATCAGTGATTTTATAAACTATAAACTTTCGTACAAAGTTTTACCCAGCTATAAAAAGGTTTTAAATGAAAAGAAAAAAAGTTATCCAGATGCAGAATTGGTTAGCGTGAGTGAATCACAGGCTGAAGTGGAGCTACAAAGTTTACTTGACCATACAGCTTCACGTATATTAGATCTCCAAACTGAAGTGTTGAAAGTCATACCCGATGTAAATATAAGCAATCTTGTTTTGATAGGCAAGTGGGGATTCGATGGTAGCTCCGGATACAGTGAATATAAACAACGTGTTAGTAACAATACTCTACAAGACAATAGTTTATTTGTAACATCCTATGTGCCCCTTAAATTAGTTACTAAATCTTCGACACTACAAGATACTAAAGTTATATGGAAAAATCCTCGACCGTCGTCCACTCGATACTGCAGACCAATACGATTTAGTTTCAAAAAAGAGACAACAGAAGTTTGCATTGAAGAGAGGAATTATTTCACGAAGAAAATTGATATGTTAAAGTGCACAGAATATTTAAGATCTGGACAGAAAATAAACGTCGAACACAAATTGCAACTGACTATGGTTGATGGAAAAGTATGCAATGCACTAAGTCAAACATCATCTGCTAAGTGTTACATATGCCATGCCAAACCAAAAGAGATGAACGATATAGATAAATGTCTACAAAAAGCCGTCCACAAAGAACATTATGAGTTTGGTTTATCACCTTTACATTCATATATTCGATTTTTTAAATATTTCATTCATGTATCGTATAGACTAGATATCAAAAAATGGCAAATTAGGTCGGCAGAAGATAAAACTCAATTCATGGAAAAAAAATTCAGGTTGGAAATAAGTTTAGATCAGAAATGGGTTTAATAGTGGACATGCCAAAAACAGGAGGTAGTGGGACGTCAAACGATGTTAACACGGCTAGACGCTGTTTTAATAATGCTGGTTTGGCTTCTCAAATAACGGGCGTTGACGAAGAGCTCATACTAAGATGTGCAGCATTACTGCAAGCTATGTCATCATTATATAAAATAAACGCGGACAAATTTAAGCAATTCGCACTTGAAACTGCTAAAGGGCTTGTAGAGAAGTACCCTTGGTTCTATCTTCCACCTTCAGTTCACAAGATCCTAGTGCATGGTTCCGAAGTCATCGAAAGTGCAATAATATCCATTGGAGAACTATCAGAGGAAGCTGCGGAAGCCAAAAACAAGGACATTAAGAGGTATAGGCTTCAACATACGAGGAAAACTTCTCGAATTGCAACAAATACGGATTTACTTAATATGTTATTGTTGAGCTCAGATCCATTTATTACAGGTCAACGAAAATTGCCATGCAAAAAGAAAAGCGCATTATTAAAATCTACAATAGAATTGTTGGAAGACTAATTACGTAAAGGAATTTTTTATTGAGGTTTACAACGTCCTTATTTTCCTTCCAAATTAATAAAATTTTTATTTGAACTGTAAAAAATAAATTGTTTAATTTTATAAAATTAAATGGCACATCTGTTTTCCTTTCTATTTATTAATAATAAATCCGGGAATTGGAACAAAATTTATCACATGCTCAGGTATTTTAACGTTAGAATTATATATGTAGAATATGAAAAGTGGGCGTTATACAATTGCGATTTTTTCAGAATATCGTACTTGCATGAACAGAAATATGCTGTGTATATTGCAGGTCAGTATCTCTATTCTAACTATTTTTGTCGCTATCCTCCATACAAATGGAACCACTGTGCGACGGAGACAACTGCGACTCAAAAATAAACTTGTTTGTATCTACATGCTATGGCAACGTAACCCGAATACTTACTACCTGTGAATAATAATAACTTATAAATACGGGCCAGTAGACGCGAAAGAAAAAATTACACTCAAACTTTAGAAGGGAAGACGGAAAATCGCTTCAGTAAACAACATCATTTCGTCTTATCGGAAAAACAAAAGCGTAAAATGGAAGAACAATAGTTATTTTTCAAACATTTGTTTAAAGCCATTATTCGAAAGTCCATTCGGCTTTTGAAGAGCAAGTTTTTTACCTTTTGCGGCAAAAGATAACCCGTTGATGCCATTAGCATTCCTTTCATTAGCATTATTTTCGGGAGTGGGCCGTGATCGGCGCTGTAGGCTGTATCGGGCATAACAATTTTTGGATTTTTGGAAAATTGATAACAAAGAAGAATTAAAAAGTCGGTATACCCGTTTTTGCCTTTGAAACAAAAGACTTTTTTTGTTCATTTTCACTTCACCAATTGGATAAACTCACCTAAATTTGGCAGCCAAAATTTAACTCGTGTCACAGTGGAAAAAGGGGCGGAATTCTCAAATCTGTGGAAGGAGTACACAACTAGAACTTATTTTCAACATTTTGTAATAAATATTTCAAATTAGTTAGCTAAATTTGTATATAGTACCTATTAAAAAAAATCGCAATTCGCAATTTTTCAGAAAAATACGTAAATCGGGTATTTTTACTACAGTTTTTATTATATTCGATTCAAGAGAGCATCATTCTAAACGGGGCTACTGAATTTGTCAAAATTATAACAAACTCCTCTCAACTGACAACACCTTATTATTATTATTGTATCATGGCTACAATAAGGTACAAGTTTCAGTTAGTTGAAAATTTTCGTTTATTTTTGGTTCTTTTTTTTATCTGTAGGTGTCACGAATTCGTTTCCATACAAAGTAGGTTCGACAATTTTTGTTGTATGGGGGAAAATAACTGATACTGTCAATTAAAAAAAAAATTAATTCAAAAGTTTGAAAATTGGATGAGATTTTGCTGAATTTTCCTACTTTTTATACAAAGTTTGAAATGTGTATTTGTACGGTGATCGTTATATAATGAGCTATACTTTTAAAAAACTTTAATTAGCATTAAAAAAAAACAAAAGGAAAATAGTCAAAACTTGTAAGAATGTCGTGTTTCGATTTTAGTGTCCGTCGCTATATATAGAGAACGACTGAGCAAAGAAATTGAAATTATTTTTAATGTAAAAATAATAGCTTATTGACAGCCGATTCCGGATATCAGTGTAAAGCTGACCTGCAGCATTGAATAATTGCTCACTAGCTGGACATTCGATGGAGGAGCTGACCGATATTTTAAAGATTCAAAAATTTCGCAATTTCATGTCAGCAGATGTACATCTAGATAAATGCCCAATTTGGAATTAATAACTTCATTTAGTATTATCAATATCAAGTAATTTCAAAAGGCTTGTTTAACTTTGCCCCAAAGAGGAATATATTAAAAGCAAAATTTTGTACAATTTTTGTATTAATATAAATTTACAAAGGTTCGGCATTATTTCGGCTTTTTGTCGCCAAAGCCGAATCGAACTTTATTGGCCGAATATGGCCGCAGTTGAAGCCGAATTTAAGTCGTTCACTAGATGAGTGATACTTGATAATTCTTCGTGTTCTTTTATTCTTCAATGTATACAATCCTATATTTAAACGTTCGTTGACCTTAAAAGGCGCCGGCTGTAGCTGAGTGTGGTACGTCCCGTGTTCGAATCCTAGCCAGGCCAAGTGGCATGAAAATTATAGAAAAGGTTTTTTTTGTAATAGCAGTCGCCCCTCGGCAGGCAATGGGCAATCTCCGAGTGTTCTTCTGTCATGAAATAACTTCTCATCAAAATCAGTTGCCCTTGGGATTCGGCGTAAAACTGTATTTGCATCAAGCGATGATGTAAGCGCCAATTTATTATACTATACGTAAATTTCTACCCACATTAAGGTGTCTTATATTTTGTACACAAAATTTAAAAGCTGCGAGTTCTTTGTATTTTATTTTTTACGAAGTTAAATTTTACATTTCGTTTATGCAATTGACGCACACTATACATGCATGGAGATTTTTGCAGGCTGCATTTTTACAAAAGCAATATTCAAGTTCTGTATTTTTGTCCCAGTTTGTGCCCTTTTTGTAATAACCTAAGCACCGGACACTCCCATTTTGATTATCTGGCACTTTCACTTTCGAACTTTTAGTAGGTTCTGAATCAATCGGAGAAAGACATTGACATAAGGTGGGGAAACACGCAATTGTATTTTTCTACCAAACAGCTTATTTATTACATAACACTCGAAAGTAACCGAGTTTGTTCCAAAATAGTTTCGTGACGAAGTCATTGAATCATTAAAGTCATCAGCTCGATTGCAACTTTCTTGATTGGGTATATTTTATTTTAATCTTAAATTTTTGGGTAGAATTGTACCCATAGTTCACAAACGATTAAACTCCATTTCTGATCAATCAACTGTTACTCTTTTCGAAGCCAAACGAGTCTAGCGCCAATTATAGACTGGCGCATTCCAATCGAGAACTTAAAATATATAAACGACTAAATTAGCTATTTAGTGTGCTTGTTAATTCAAAAGTTGAGTAAATTTTTATAAAATTCAGTATCTTGCAAAATCGTTCCAATCAATTTGGGTCGGGAGATAAAAACTTTAGTAGACCATTAAACAAATTTGAACTAACTTTTGGAAACCCTAGGTAACAATTTTTCCTTTTGGTTGGAATCGCAAAAAATTTCTGAATGGGTTCAAATTTTGAAAGAAATTCTTCTAAGTTTTTCTGAAGGTTGGACGTAAATACTTCAAATATTGCTCTGAACTCGGCACCGAAATAAGCAAAGGCATACTCTTGCAAACTTGTAACATTGAAAAGCGAGCGGTTTTACCAGCAGACTAGTAGAATTGAGAGTTGTGAACATCTTCTCAGCCAATTCTGCTTCAGTTTGCTTCACACTTCACTAGCTCTGGACTTAAAAAAAGCAGCTATCGGGTCTACTCTTGATTATAGAGTCTTGGTTTTTTCGAACTGCTGTAAATTTGTATTATGTGCTACGCGTCTTGTGACGTAGACATTACGAGCTCTCTCGCGCGCCGACTATCAACTCGTATTCGTTTAACATACGCGTTCAAGTTTATAGTACTCGGTAGTTCGGTACTCACTACTCCTGCTCTCGTGCAGGATTTGAATTCAAATTCATATTTTTTCAATGATCTGCATACAAATCGAGAATTATTTTTTGCCAACCAGACAATATAAAGACTGATTTCTCGAGTATGCCGACTAAGATGAAAATTCGGACTTGGTACGAAAGTTTAGGGTGGTCACACGTTTTGCTATATGATATGGGATTATGTATTGGTTATAAAAGAAAAAGTTAAGATGATTTGAAAAAAAGTATGCACCAGAACTTTTTTTTAGCAGAGGCGAAATGGATATTATATATATGAGTTTTGCAAAGATTTTTTAGTAGAATGAACTTCCTTACCAATGTAAAATGCGTGGAAACATTCAAAATATTTGCGTCGTCTCCAAAAAAATAGCTCAACTACTGAGCCCTTCCTTTTCCCTTTTCTATAATGCCAAAAGCGATGTCGCATAAAAAGCTTTGGCTTTGCATGACATTTGGATATTTGTCCGAAAAGCAAAAAAGCAAAAGGAATGTCGCAAAAAACGCTTTGACCGCACTCAATTTTTTATTATGAAAGGTTAAAAAATTATGATACTGAACATTTATTTGGATTAATCCTTAAATTTTCATTGTATTTCATTGAAAGTTGAAATGCAGCATCTGAAGCTTCATACGATTGTATGTATTTAATCTTAGTTGTCAAAGCGAAACTGTCAAATAAAGCAAAGCAAGCTTTTTATCTATCTAGTATAGCTTTAAATGTTGCGTGAAATTTCCGAAAAGTTGATTTTCTAGTGTATTTTGTACCATCCTATTTGTTTTTTTTCTCAGAGATCTTTGCACGAATATTGAAAAACTCGTTTTTCAATTAAAACATTAAAATAAGTGTCCTCATTCATTCATGCCATTTGAGCGGCCTAAAAATATTTAGTCCTTTTATTTTAACACTTGTACAATGCAAAAATAGTTCCCACTTTTTTTTTGTTTTTTGTTTACTCTGTCGCGCGGTAAACGTGCACGTATTGTAATTTCAAATAATAAATTAAATGAAACCTATCCGCATCAATGGCATTAATTTTGACTGAACCACTCGAATAAAGTGAGCTGTCACAAAACATTCATAAAGGTTTTGTCAAAATCAGACAGTAAAAGCAAAGTGCGACAAAAAATTCAAAATGCTTAAAAAAATATTTCATAAATTTGGCAATATTTGTCAAAGTCACCTTCAACAGTTGCCAAACTAACTTTGGCAGGCTGTGCCAACAGCGAAAGCAACAACAAATCTGTAGCAACAACAAATACAATAATAAAAATTCAACGTCAGTAACACAAACCAAATATGCACGCTTGCATGTAATATGTATGTGTGTATGTGTGTGTGTGTGTGTGTGTGTATTTTTGTTATTTTATAAAACGCAAAAACACTTCAAAAACAACAGTAAACAACACTCAACAAGAACCACATTCTATGGCTGGTCTGGTTGTTTGTTGTTGGTTTTGGTTAGCTTCATGTCCTTTGAGTCCTTCTTTTTTTTTTGCACTACTTTTGTTGTAATTGCTGTCAGTTTTTTCGCCTCTGCCGCCGAGGCTGCTACCTCTCGCCCCCAGCGATGCCATCGTCGCCATTAATTTATGAGAGAACGCGGTAAAGCGTAAAGTAACAAATCACTTTAACACGTTCGCAAAATATGCGCACAAACGGACATACATACCTACCAATCTATCCACCTTTGTATGTATGTAGATATGTAGCTACATATGTGTATCCATATACATATGTAGTAGATATCCATATTTATTTATGTAAATCTAAAAAAAAAGCTCTATCGCCCAGTAACCCTCCTCCATGTGGCCTCAAATAAATATGCATCGTAATGTTGAAAGAAAGTGATATTAAAATTGAAAAATATGGTTTCCTCGCAAAGTTCGCAGTAAACTTTTTTTTTCCTTTTTCTACCACGCAATCAACATAGTTAAAAATAACGGGAACAGTAAAATCAGCAGCCCTAGCCACTCAGTCTACGTATACACTGAGAAAAAGAAATTTCCTTATTTTGCTTGCAATTTTTCTGTAATTGCTAAATTTTCTTCAAAAATAATATAAAAAACCACATTACGTTTTCAAAAAAGTACGTGTATTTTGTGTTTGCTTTTGGGACTTTGACCAATGAAAACAATCAAAATATAAATAAAAATTTAAATTTGACATTTGACATTTTAAACCGTAAGAATAAAGAAACAATCAAACCAGCTGTTCTGTGTTACTAGAATGAATATTATATGAATTCGCCTTGGAACACACTGACTTATGAGAATTCGCAGAACCAAAGCGAAAACGAATTGCGCCCGACGACCATTCGCGGCGTCAGATTTTTTTGTATTATCGTCGCAGGCGAAAGCACCAAAATACAATCCATTCTGCCCATATGTTTAACCCTCATCCGGTCTTTTGGTTCATTTGACCCAAATTTCAATTTGAATTGCTTATAAATCGGTAAAAATTTGTTGCAAGTGATCCGGGGGTTTTGGCTCAACGGACAAATCGTACATGAATTTTTCAAACCTTTTGAAATCATCGCCGAAATGTTTGTGCTTAACGCTTTAATAAAAAAGCCATCAATTCGTAGGTGGGGGTCATATTGCCCCAGTGTATTTTTGTTTGCAATTAATGCGTTCGTAGGTTTTCTACCTTTAACATTCATTTCATTTTGGTTTCTTCTCTCCAGTTAACTCATGCAGCTTGGAAAATAATGGAAATAATGAAAATAATAATGCAACTGATGATTTAGATTCATCTGATACAAACGATGATGATGATTATTTGCCAGATGAAACTGTAATTGAAAGTGATTTTGATGATAATGATAATTCGGGCAACGAATCTTTGTCTCAAGTCTTAAGGGAAGAAATTGTTTCGCGGCCGCGTGTTTTATTTTTATCTCAAGAGAAAACAATGAAACATTTTAAAGACTCAATACTTGTTGCTCCTTCAGTTGTTTCTCGCGAACTGGATTCGCAATCAAGTAAATTTCTTACGGTTTATTGTTTTTGTATTAAATTTTTTTCCACGTATTAGGACCAATAGCTTTTGCCACAGATTATAGATCCCTTGTCATCATTTTTGTTATTCGTTGAGTTACTCAAAGCTATCTCCCTTATGCTGTTCATATGACAAAGCTCAACAGCCTGACAGTTGTCAAGTTAACTGCGCCTAAAGCTATGCATCGAAAACAGGTTTCAGCCCTCTAATGATGTCAACAGTTGTTGTAGCTGTTATGTCCTACTGTTCGAAATTTACCTGAAGAACCAGAAGCATCAGCACCAACTTCGCAGTGAATTTCGTTTCATTTGACATAAGCACCAGATACAATGAATTGAAATGACTTCGCTGTTATATGGTCAAACTCGATGGAAACGGCAATAAGCGCAGTGTTGGCTGTGATAATTTTGTGAATTATACTCGTCCTAATCACATATACCATTTGCGGGGAAATTGCGCAGAAAACATTAAATAACCATGCTATTTTGCATTATTATTTTTAATTAGTTGCTATTACTATTTGTTTTAACTTCATCCTTGATCAAACTATATTTTTCACTTAAACGGAAAAAAACCAAGAATGTTTAATATTTACTTAGTTATTGCAATGATTTACCTCTTAAAAACGAGACAAAGGCCGGAAAAATAAGTTGGTTCAATTTAACCCATATGGGACGGATTCGTTCACGGAAATAAAGTGCGGATAAAGCTCCCCTGCAGTAAAAAATGTATATAAATCTAAACCATTACTTACAAATTACCCTTTCCAAATGAAATCAACCGGTCCGTGCAGGTCATATTTTAGTATTTTGATAAAACTTAAATATGTTGTATTTTGGTTGATTTAATGAGAGACGTATCTTTTCTTTTGGCTGAATTTTTTTTCTTCCACTCGCATAACTTTGGTAAAAATGTATGGATTTTAACAATTTCTTCTTCAAATGTTTATAGTCGTTCATAATTTAAAGCCGAATTATCATAAGAATAAACAAAAACTATACTTTTTCTCAAAAATTTTTTCTTCAATAGGTATATTGCTTTCACTAAAAATTTGTTGTCAATAAATCGATAGTTCCTGCAAAAGGGCTATTACCGAATTTGTGTTATGAATATAGTCTCTTCATATGGCGGTGCGTAATTTAATTCTCACTGAAACTTAATAGTTTTATTCTACTAAAGTTCCAAGAATCTTTAATTTTAGAATAATTTAAAAAAATATTTTCTGTGAAAATCCAATTTCGCGCACATTTCCTAGTATTGAGAAGGCGACTGCGTGAATCATTCACTCCATTTTCTCTAAGGTTTGACAAATAATTAAAATAGCCTGTTTTCGTTATTACATTTACCATTGTCATTCCATGTGTATTATATTTTTAGAATTTCTTGTAATTTCTTGTCTTTCAGATTTTTACAGCATTATTCCAAAATAAGAATTGCAGAGATTTGGAATCAGTTCACGACAAAGCCGTATACGAAGCAAAGAAAACCAAATTTGGAGAATTAGATGGCATTGCTCATGAACTACCACGATTACTTCCTAATAGGACGGCGGATCAAAATGGAGAAAAACACCTCTTCAATGTTTTCATCATATCTCCGAAAAAAAAACAAACAAATTTTCTCTAGTAGCCAATTTGCTAGAATACAGATCAAACTATCTCTATATTGACAAAAAAAAAATTTGTGAGAAATAATAGTTGGAAAACAGTTTATTTTGGTTTATGGTTATGCAAATAAAAAATTACGAAATTTCTTCAGTTGTCGATAATTTGACTTTAAAGTATGAACGATTATATACATTTGTAAAAGAATTGTTAAAATCCAGAAATTTTTATTAAAGTTATGCGAGTTTAAAACAAAGCTCCCGCGAGCCACATAACCCGATTTTTACAAAAAAAAAAAACGATTACTTCGAAGAATGGAAGAAAAAAAATTTTTTAGCCAAAAGAAAAAATAGGGGCTGTAAGTAATAATAATTAATAATATCAAACAGATGAACTAAAACCTCATACAAATTATTTGACTTTGAACCAGACTTTACATATAAGGTAATTATTATTTTTAAACAACAATAAAATTGATTACATTCATATTCTTCTGTTTTGTTTTTGTTTTTGTTTTTTTGCTTAGTACCAATATTTAATTTCCAATTGTGATGCTATGGAGCATTCCGGTCGGTATTAGTTTATTTTTGATTTACATTTTATTTTTTTAGAAATATTGGTAAGAATAAAACATTGCAGTCACCCCGATTTGATTTCGCCGTAGCCTCTGGCGTTGGCGTTGAAATAAATCTATCGCCGCGATGGCCTTCGGGCGAAATTCGATGTTCGCTTTGGTTGCGTGTACTTTTCTTTTACTTGACAGTGTGTTGCATTTAAGATAGCGAACGTTCGCGGATCATATGTTTTTTTTTCCGAGTGTAGCGGCTTAAAAAGCATGACGAGAGAGTACAATTGAGAGATGGGGGGGATGAAATGGGCGTTAGAGAGTTCTAGTGGAAACAGGTGTACGGCGCATAACGGGAATGAGGGTAACAAAGCTAACAGTAACAATTGCTGTGCAAATATTTACGAAATGTAAATAGCAGAAAAATGATATATGTATGTATTATATTAGGAAGTGTGTGGAGCAATCGCTAGCGGGTAAAATCACACACAAACACCTACAATATCACATGCGTGTTTATCCTAAATTCTATGCATTCGTGTTGCCTCAAGTATGCGCCTGTTTGGGTATTTGAATGCCCGCAGATTTACGAGAATGGTGCGGAATTTCAAATGTTTTTTAACCGCAAACATAAATTAGCTGAATGTTATCTGTTGGCACTGAGATCTGAAGGTGAAATGTAGTAGTTGTAAAAAATTATACCAAAATTATTTGAAAAAAATTGGTCCCCATTGGGATTCTGTGGGGAAATTTTAGCTGGCTGAAATAAATTTAATTTTGAATTGAACAGCCAGAAATATTTTGATCATAACGTTGACCCATTAATGCCAATGTAGTATAATATAACATTCCCAATAATAGCTTATTGTTTTTTTTTAATTCGACAAAAATCTGGTATCGCTTTAGAATTTTATCTGTTTGTAGTTTGAGCGGGATGGAATAACAATTATTCAAAATCAAAAAAGTTTCGAAGTTGTTGTTCAATGAATTAATAATTTAATTTAATGTAATGATAATCAACCAACCATCAGTGAGTCCTTCGTGGTACGATTATCGTAGAAACTACGAAAACGCCATCACTGAGTTCGAACGATTACGTTGCAAAAATAAATTCGAAATCCGTAGAACAGCAAAGCTGGGTTCAGTTGTAGCTCCATTTCGTAAATTTTTAAAGCAATTTCTTACGACGTATTTTGCAGTAGAAGAAAAAAATTCAAATTAAATTAAGAATGCCCACATTTACATTGCCTAATTATTATTTGTAAAACATGAATAACAAAATTTATTTTTTAAATAAATTTGCTACCGTTATTTTTTGTTCGGGGTTAAAAATATTAACCAAGCGAAATAGTAGTAACATACGCTGCGTCTCTAGAGTTATACCAAGAAAATTCGGAAATTTTATAGGCTTTCATCAAATCCCAAAAATGTTCAAAGTTATTACTAGGATTTAATAGCCAAATAAGACGCCCTCTGAGTTGAGAAAAATGAAACTTGATACCATGGAATCGAACATTATGTTTCAAAATTTAACGACGATGTAAATAGTGTGTTAAATTCACGAAATTCATCTAGATAACTATTTCTATAATTACAATGCAATTGAACAAAAAAAAAAAATTTTAATATTTATGAATTAATAAATTCATTAATTGGATTGTATCTAAAACTTATACGGGTATTGGTTTGGAAATTTTATTTTCCACAGGAAATAGAAAACAAACTGTAACTATTAATATTTTACTAAAAATTATTTATTTATGAAAAATTATGAAAAAACATTTTTTCCACTAAAAAAAAGTATAAAGACTTAGGAACAACAAAAAAAAAACGAATTAGGCACGGAAATTGAATGCACTGTGTGTATAGGTATTTTTCATGTGTGATGCCAAATCAAGAACTGAAACGCCAATGGTCGCGTAGACCAGTCCTGCTTCAGCCGCGAGAAAATTTTTCTCCGCTCGCTCTAAGGGCATCTAACACATTGGTCATGTGCACAGAGTGTTCGTGAATCGAATCTCGGTCAGGGTAAGTAACAACAAAAATTATAAAAAAAAGATAATTTCTGCTATCTCTAATATCAGCCTAAGAAAAATATCGATAAAAAATTAATACTTGATGTACCGTGGGTATCGAAAGGTATATGCAAAATTTGCAACAGGGTTTTTTTCTAATGGGAAAATCGTCAACGGACACTATAATGAATGAATCATGGCCATGGGACTGTTGCGCAGTGCGAGGACATGCCAAAAAAAATAAAATGAAAAATTTCGGTCATCAGAGTTTTGCGGATGCGCCAATTCTGACAAAGTACCGCCAAGAATCATCGGCTAGACATTGTGCCACTAAAAACTGCCAGTCTATATACATGGAATAATGACAGATTAATGACCAATACAATTTTTGAAATTGACGAAACTTTAAATCGGAAATTTCGTGAGCAAAGTTTTGAGCACTCCAAAAGATCCAACTCAATTTTGTATGCATAACTCATATTAAACTTTCTTGCGTACACACCCTAGTCTGTAGAACAATTAACCCTCTAACTGCCTTTTTAATAAATTTGTATGTAACGTATTTGAAATAAGGCGAAAAAGGTCCATTCATATTGATCGTGCGCTATTGAAATTTTCTGCAAAAGGAGTTCTCATTCAATTTTACAAGAGGCCTCTAAAGGCAGCAATTATATTTCAAGTCGATTATAATTGATCTAAATATTGAAACTTTAACCCACTGAAAAAAATGTGATAAAGTAAATTCTCTTGAAACTTGCGCATTGTTCACCTTTTTTCACTCTTTCTATTAGTATATAATAGTTTTGCTTGCACATCAATGTGGGGTGTTAGAGGGCATACAGTTTTTAATGTTTTTAAAATCTCATACTTGGAAAAATGCTGAACTCATTTTTAAAATGGGGATAATCTTACATATAAAAATCTCGTATCACGGTGCTTATGGTCGAACTCCTCCGAAACCGCTCGACCGATTTTTATGAAATTTTTTACGTAAAGTTGGTAGGTATGAAAATACGTCGAGAAGTTTCGGTAAGGACTGCCATCGGTTTGAAAAGTCAAATTTAATTAAATTATATAGGTACACAAATTAAATGAAATATAAAGGTATGGTTGCCAAAGGATACGTTTCGGCGAGAAGAACGTGCGTACATACATACATATATTTTGGAGAGGATGACACTAGATTGAAACGTAAAATTCTAATAAAATATACCCAAGCATACAAAATATTAAAATATGAGTATCAAACGTTTCGCGTCATTGAGGGGAACGCGCAGAGCTATATAAGAAGGTTGCCACCTGCGTGAAAAGTGCGATTTAATTAAATTATTCACAAGTTATATTAAATATTAAAAATTCGGTATCAAAAGGTTCGTTTCGAACTTAAATAAATTAAACACATGTCATATGAAATAGTAAAATATGCGTGCCAAGCCATTTGCTTCGCTAGGAGAAAGTTCATAGGTACATTTTATATATAGGGTTGCCACCTTTTTGAAAAGACAATATTAATTAAATTATACATAATGATATAAAATATTAATAAATGAGCGTCAAACTGTTCGTCTCGATGAAAACGATACCTATATTTGTGAGAGGGTTGCCACCTGTTATATGGGAGAGAAATAGAAATGCAAGAGCAACAGCTTAAATTTCTATTATTAAATTTAAGTACTGTGTGAGATTTTGATTCAAATATGTTGCTAGTGTAGAGTATATTGACCATACTGAGTGTTTGAAGCTGAACGGCCGAGTGTGTCTTGAGTTGCAGCGTCGAGGGTTTTTAAAGGCCAGAGTTTTTTTTTAAAGCGCGGCTGAAGGCAGAACTAAATTGCGGGCAAAACAACCAGTTGAAATCCTCGACAGTTCCGGAGGCCAACTTACCCTAAAACGTCATACGCTTTAAAATTTGTGATAATAAATTATATATTAAATGAAAGGTATTTCTGGCTCTTTTTAATAAATTTAAAACCATTAAAAAATAGCAATATTTTGTGTTTTTTTTTTCAACAAAAATTTATTATTTATATAAATATGTGTACAAAGTCGACATCTTACTTATCTTTCTATCTGTCTATAGTTTAAAAATTGGTCAAAATTTTTGGAAAGATATGCTTTGCAATTTTCAAAATTACACTTTTCCTTCTATCAAACACCCACTCTATAAGATTTGCACAAAAAAGAAAAATTTAACTCATCCCTGTTTCCGAAGAAAAGTCGCGAAAACCGCCCACGAAACGTTAGCAACTTTAGAATGAATTGAATTTTTCGGAGGATTCTTTACCAGCGGATTATTCTTTATCCTTCACATCTATATTTCCCCTTCCAAACGCCTACATTACCTTCAATCAAATAGCAATCTGCAATGCTTTGTGTGCTGAACTAAATTCAATTACCGCTTTAGTTTTAAGTTAATTAAGAAGTTCTCTAAAGGTGTCAATGACCAATATGGAAGGAAGTGAGATAATTTAGGTAAAGTGGAAGTCTTTATGAAATACGTGAGGATTTTTAATCAAGGCATGGCCAATTCACAGCCGCTAAATATACTGAATAAGAAGAAAAATTAAATATCTCAGCAACAACGATGCAACAAATTCAAAAAGTGCTAGCCCCTTCACGTCAACCATAAATAAGTAAAACACTTAGCCGAGTTAACTTGAAAGTGAACGCTTGTGAAATTATTACGCGACGCAAGTGGGCTCACGGTGTTAATGAATCAGTTAGAAAATATTGGTGGGGTGAATATTCGCAAAAAAATATAATCGCAGTTAAGCGAAAAGTCAATGCCTGAGTGTTGTGTCGCATTCACCTCAGTCTCTCATACCACGGCGGCCTAACTGTCTGACTGACTGTCGTCAGTTTGTCTGCCTAAAGCAATCTGTTGCAAAACGATGTTGACGAAAACCACCAAATACATATACGCGATTGGTAGTAAAATAAAAAGTAAAAAAAAAAATTAAATACGAAAATAAAATGAATTAAAAAATTAAAAGCAAATAAAATGGGTAAGCAAAAAAATATATCACTTGAAGCGAAAAAGAAGTGTGTGATAAAGCCAAAGCAAAAACCGCCCGGGCAAACCGAAAAACAGAAACAAAAGGCTGTTTGCATATCAAAGCAACTCGTGCAAAGATGAGATGAGATTTTTTAATTAAATATCCTCTTCGTAGTTCGCTTCATACCGTATCTGTTTGAAATTTATTCCATTTTTAATTCCAACTCAAGGCGAATAATTGCATTCTATGTATTTTGTAGTAGGACTACGGAAGTTAGGCGGCGCGTAGATAAAGTGAGGTAGAAATGGGTAACGATGTCGGCTTGTGTACGTCATAGGGCAGGGGCAAGGGGCAAGGGCCAAGGGGTAGAGAAATTGAAATAAAATCTGCAAGTGAACTGCAGCAGATTGTGATGGCAGGCTCCGTGGCAGGATAGTCGCTGCGGAAGCGATAAATGGAAAAACTTTCTCACTACTTGAAAGTAGACAAACTCTCGCAAACACAATACACACACACACATCCATACACAACAACGTTTGTGTGTCTGTATTTATACTTAAGAATTTGCAGATTGAATTGAATTTGTTTGTGCTCAAAGTATTCAAGTGGAATGTAAAATGTCATTGTCACTACCCAATGACGACAACGACAACGACAACGATGGATTTGAGTACAATTTGGCAGAAATTTAATTTTTACACATGAAGCGAACGGCGACAAAAAAAAAACCAAAATGGTATGAAGTAAAGCACAATAGGGCAACGGCAAGGATAAGGGACAGCGGCGATATGGTTGGCAACGCCACATCCGGCTGTGTGTGGAGAGTGAGATGGAAGAGTGGCTGGGCATTGTACACGATGATTGCGTTTATTATTTTAAAACTTTTCAATACAGTCAGTTACAGGTAGTGCCAATTAAGGCATGCCAGACAGGATTGCCAATCGGTTTGCAATAGTTTGCGCGATGAAATTGCGTTTAAATATTTATAAGAACCGCCTTTTTTTGAATACTGTGTTGGATGAGCTGCAGTCGATTGTAAATTCGTGTCTAAAGTACAAATCAATATACATAATTTCCTCAAATAGTAGTTTAGTAGGTGCTACTTTATTATGCCATAAACTGGGCCGGATTAAGGGCAGGGCCAACGGGGCTGCGGTCGGGGGCCCCACATTTGGGGGCCCCACAAAATGAAAGAACAAAATAATTTTTTTCATCAGTACAAAGGATTTTTTTAGCTTTGACATTTTTATTCCATTTTATTTTATTTAATTTTTGTTACTCAGTTGATTTGAATAAAATTTTATTATATTACTCGACACAGTTGATCTTATCATTTTATTTTAACTTGATAGAAGCTGAGCGCTTCGGGAGGTATCCAAGTGGCCAACCCACTGCGGGCTCAGGGTCAGCTCAAGTAAGGTGGAACTTGTACTTTTCACGAGAAGGTATAAAGTGCCTTCGGTGACTCCACCGGTACTAAACGGTACCCGGTTAAGTCTTTCTACAAGTGCCAAATTTCTAGGCGTTATTTTAGATAGGAAGTTGAACTGGAAGGAGAATCTAGTTCAAGGTCATGAGAAGGCTTCCGTAGCCCTCTACACATGTAAGAGAGCCATAGGCAGGAAATGGGGTCTTAATCCCCGGATCTGTCGATGGATTTTCACAGCGGTCGTCAGACCAATACTCCTATATTATCATTTTATTTTAACTTGATATAACGAAATCTTTGGTTAAAATCGTGTTACAAATAGGTAACGCGATATTGGTTAGGTCATATTTCGTTCAATTTTCCCTCCACCTCTCAGTGTGAGCAACGCAGTTGAACTATCGATTCATATCGAGAAAATCGAGAGTAAACAAAAGTCAGTTGAAATTACGGGGTTACACTTAAAGGAAAATTTGTCTTACTTGTCTTACTGTGTTAATTGCTGTAAAATGAATCTCATTAATGATATTATTGTCTTTGAACCGTTTGTTTTGAGTTTGTTCGATTAATTAACGTCAGCTAGAAAGATAAATGTGTCAATATCACAAGTTAATAACGCATTTGCTAACATAATTCATGAAATGTGATTTATTTTTAATTTGCCAAAACCAAACGTGTAAAATTAGCTTTTCAAGAGTTTTAATTTTATTTTTTGATTGTCATTCGTAAAAACTAACCTTACTCACCTGCATTGTAACTCAGTTAACTTTGACATAAAAATACAATCCAAGTTTGATTATTAACAAATAATCGAATCATAACTATTATAACTTTACTTACATTAACAAACTTATCAATCTAAAGTGCACAGCGTTTGCATAATAAAAAATTAGTTTTGTTCAAGCAGCTGCGTTAGTGACTATATATGTATATACATTGTTTTCAGTTTGACTTAGGCACGGTAGGAAATTCCATAATATTCATTTATCGAATATAAAATGTCAATAAAATGTCAGGAACTCCGTAATCGTCCATTTCGCACAGACACGGTCATGGCATAACATAAGGATTGTTCAATCTCCAAATTAAAAAAAAAAATCTTTCTTGGTTTCCTTTAAATTTATTAATTTTAAAGAGAGATATTTGTATATTTTGAATTTAAATTTAAATAGTTTATAATAAAATATTGATTTGTGGTGTCAATGATATGATTTAATCATTTTAGATCGTGAATATATATATATCAATTTGTAGAATTAATTCTTATTAGAATTACAAGATTTGTTTTAAATTTTAAAAAACTCCATATAGTCAGGTTCTATGATTATCATTTCATTATTCATGCTGACAGTTTGAATGTGAATTGCTTCGAAATAGTATTTTTAGTCATAAAAAGGTTTTCTGTTTTATAATTGAACTATGAGATCTTTTATATGATTTTATTTATAGATAGATACAAAAGAAGGGCCCCACACGTATCCAGGCCCCGGGACGCCCACATTCTTAATCCGGCCCTGGCCATAAAAAACAAAAAGATGACGTATTATATTTTAACATTTTATGTATTTGTATACTGGTATAAATTATTCTTAAAAATTTCGGTTCAGTTAAAAAAAAAATGTATGCACACATTAGTGTGGCTCGCAAAAAAAGCTCGCTTTCCAACAAAATTATAACACTTATTATGTTTTAAAAAATCCACCAAGTTTATCGAAAATATCACGTGCGCCGAATTGATTTGAAAATTTCTTAAAAAACAAAAAAAAATTCTTTAGAAATAAAAGTAAATTTTTAAGTATTAAAAAGAAAATCACTTGAAATGATAACATAGTGCAAACTGGAAAATAAGCTTAGAACCGATTTGAAAATTAAAAAGAGATCTTATACGAAAAATAAAATTAAATACGTCTATGCAAAAAATAACGAAATCTTCGAACTTTTTCGTAAATTGTTTATATCAGTTCATAATTTTTAGTGAATGAGGCTTACAAAAAAATTTGGAAATGATGTTTTTTTGACAGAGAAATGTGGTGCTTAGAACTGTCGAAATTAGACAGAAAATGTAAAAGTTATTACAAATTAAATAAAAACCGTCAAACTAAATTAGACAGAAAATGTAAAAGTTATTACAAATTAAATAAAAACCGTCAAACTAAATTTTTGCTACATTCACTTTTTCGGTTGAAAATCTGTCAAGAACTTCATTTCACGGTCATTTGATCAAATATCACACTTTTTATGAATTTGGGTCCGCTGATACTGAAAAGGCCATCCAAAAAGCAATTCAAACCACTTCAAAATTTTGAGATATGGCGTGTCGAAGGTTTTTCATAAGTTGACCTTTTCTTAATGTTTCCGAAAACTGTTTTACGAATCGCAATTCTGAAAGCTGATCTGAGTTTAATATAAAGTTATGCAAATTTTGATATCCAACATGTTAACATTTTCGAAGATCGAACTAATAATTATAAAAAAGAAAACCACTTGAGATGATAAAATAGTCCCAGCTGAAAAGGTATGCTTAGAAAAATTTTAAAAATTTTAAAAACTTTCAAAATAATAAGACTTGTGAAAAAAATTTGGAACCTTAATGGGCTTAGTTGTAAATAAATGAAAATAGTGAGAAAATACCAATTTAAATTTATTAGTTTAAATCGGCCAAATTTTGGCTAAGTTTTTCTTAAACTGATCTTCCATTAAAGATCAAAGGAAACAGCAAAACGTTCTTTATTATAATTCCGTAAGCTTAAACCCTTTTTTTTTATTCAACTTATTAGAGAAGCCCCAAAAATGGGGATAATTTCAAATCGATCCACCTCATCTAAATCTTAATCTTATGGCGAAATATTTTGGTTGATGTCTTGAATGAATTTTATAATTGTGATGGGAAAACAGTACAGAATATGTCTGCCTCGATAAATCACAATTCAAAATAGGTGACATCGTTTTTGGACTTAAAACAATGTTTTAACTTATACTAATGGAGAAAACACTTCTAGAAAATAGTAGAGCAAACGCACCCCTTATTTTAAAGGTTACTTTAAGATGATTTTGAGATCATCAAAACTGCCGTCTTTGCATTGTCCTTTATTGGAGTGTTATTATTTTTCGAAATATTTGACTTGATTCAAAATCGCTATGCATATATAGCATTGAAAATGTACAAGAAATGAAATGCAACTCGTAAAGTTTTCATCTGGAATTTATCACTTTTTTCTAATAGAGCTGGCTTTGGAACCAATAAACGTAGGTCACGCTTGAAGGATAACACACTCTATGCTTCGGAATTAATTGATTATATTGATCTCAAATAGTCATCTGTAATATTAAAAAAAAAAAAAAAACAATTGCAGCAACTGCAAAAAATAATTTGTGACTTGTGGTACAAATACTTTATTAGAAAATATTGAAGAACTAGATTTGTAAAATTTTGTTTCTGTTGTTTTAAAAAATATCTGAATTACTATAAATAATATTTCTTTATTAATGTTGTGTTAACTGGCTGCACAGGCTTTTACATTTTTCCACCTTTTAAACTTTTTAACAATCAATTTTAATTTCAGAACAATCACAAGTTCCCGGAGGTACATAATACAATGTCGAAAATCCCGGAATCAGCTAACGCTAATTTAATTTAAAAAAGTGATTTAATTTTAAGTTGGTATTGCAATTTATGTTATAACATCAAGATGCACACCACAAATTGTAGGAGAATGAAGTAAGCAAGTAAGTACAGTTTGAAGATTTTGCTAAGAGCTTGAACCCCAAAAGCCACCCTTGATCTGGAACGTTTTCTATACCTGCCAAATGAAAAACTTAAGTCACAAAAACTAATTGTTGATATAAGTAAAGAGTATCAGGTCAAAAGATAAGTGACATTATTATAGATATACTTATTTTTCTATAGAAGTAGAATACAGTTTTTTTTTTGTTTCTTTCCAATCTCCCATTTTTACTAAAGGTTTTTTCGTTACATCTTCACAGTACCATAAAAATACAGAGGAATGCCCAGAAATGAAATTGTAGCCATAGCTTTAATATCCACAATGATTTCCTGACACGATTTTGTCTTTACAGAATTCCGAAAGTATAGCATTATAACTAACATAATTTTGATGCTTAAGACTTTATTAAAAATATTTTTGGGAAATTTGACCCAAAAGAATTTTTTAATGGTTCCGAATAACAGAGATAAGGAGAGGAACGAAATGGTTCCTAAAATTTTCTACTTGTTTTTCGAGTTTCATTAAACTATAGGCGACAATTTTCTATAATTATTGAAATAGTTTAGTAGAATCAAATACGTTTTTTTTGGGCATGACCACCTGTTTCCATTGCTAAGCTGTCTCCACTTTGAAATTATTCGTATTTTGGGTTTCTTTTACAATGTTTATTATAAATCATAATCGCTTCAAATTAAAAAAAAATTGGAACGAGTAAAATAGGAACGTAAATCATACACTTTGAGCGAAATATTTTGTCCTTACGAGAATTGGCTTCCGGGTTATGTTCCAAAAATATTATTGTTTTCGACTCTCCAAGAATTCATGTGGTGATTGAGATTGAGTTGAGATATTTAAAATTTTTTGTATTGATTGAGAGAAGGTGCGGGTTGATTTATAGATTGCCGATAATGTCTATAGGTAAGCAAAGCCCTCATTACACCATTAAGTGTTTGATCAAAAAAAAACTTCGTTGATGGTTAGTAGCATTGATTTTTGATCGATGTTATCCTAATACAAAAATATTACGTATACGCAATGTAGGTAGGCACATTCACAACTTTGAGTTCTTGAGAAAATTCCATAAATTTGCAGCAAAAAAAATACTATAAATATAACTGGAATGAGTTGAGTTGGGATTCTGAATTTCAAAAACTTGGTACCTCTGGCGCATTTATCGCTTATAGCAAACGGCTGCACATAAATCATGTTTTCATTTTTTTTTTGTCTTAAGCCATTCGAACTCGATATCCTTTGTTTTTGTTTTTTTTTGTTTAAGTAGTTTGTGTTGGCATTGAAAATACTATTTCTTTTGTGTTAATCTTTCGTGTTACAATTGAAGCAAGGAATATATAAAAACCTGAGATATTACACGTTGAATACGCTCTATGTTGATTGCACTGTAATGTCATTAGTGAATGTAGCACATGATTGAAAAGCAACAAAATTTTTTAAAACATCGCATACTCCATAATTTCTCCGATAAATCAATTTAGAAAACATACTCTTTTTGTTTTGTAACTTTGCTTCTCCGTGATTTTGTCTTTAACTTGTATTAGTGTTTCATCGAAGAAGAGTATCCAATCTTTTTAAAAGTAAAATTTTAATGCAGAAAAGAAAAGAAAGCTGCAACTACTTTAGTTTTTTATACCTGATAGTTCTTACCACCTTTATAATAAAGGTCTGATAATATATATATATATATATATGTAGTTTATTCGTTAGGATATGGCTGATCATTACAATTTTTACACCTGTCGACATTCGTTTCCATATCGTGCCAATTCTGACGCCAAGCGCATCTTTTTTTTTTAGAACGGAGCTGGTGAGTTTTTTGACGGACTGGTGCATGGTTTCAGGCAAGGAGAGGGTGGATACCGCTCCTTTCCATTTGTGGTATTTCCCAGAACTGGCAGGCTTTCTAGCATCAATCAAAATTTCAACAGGCCTCGAATGAGATCTTCCGCTTTTGGCGACGACTTCCAAACACCAATGTTTTAAGGACTATGATGTGCATACCAATGAAATGTCTGAGCTCTTTATGGGTAGGCTGGTTATGGCCGTTCTCACCGGAATACGGGCTGATATGACCGCTATCCAGGAAGTTAAATGGAAGGCGCAAGTTAAGAACCCATTTTTCCGCTAACGGACTGAGACTGATTCAATTTGCCAGTGTCGAAAACAAGGTAATCTGTTCCACGAAACTAAATCGATCATTATTCTATAGACGGAAGGCATGGAAACCTTTGTCTCGCCCCACGTTCCGTCGCTGAAGAAGGTATTGACTTTTAGTAGCCAAGAAAGAACGTTTGATACGCTTCGGAAATAGATGCTTACGGGGCCAATCCCCCATCGTTCACTACGCGAGCTACATATATGGAGCGCGCTATCCGTGGCTGAGGATCGAACGTATCGACGTATTATTCGAAGAAAGAAGAGAGAGGCCGAAATACGTGACAGCGTGACAGTTGTCGCGATTTACAGAAAACTTTAAAGACCGCGGCAAATTCCTGATGTCCAAAATACACATACGTGCTATATTAAATGGTTTGCTTTTCGAGTGCGGCCGAATACCCTAGTGCCCTGCTGCTTTAGATGTATGGGGTTTGACCATTGGGTGAAAGAGTGTCGTATGAAGCGTGATGTTTGTCGGCTTTGCAGGCGGGAAGGGCATCGTGCTGGCGAGTGCGGCAATGTATTAAGTTGCCGTAATTGTGCTTTCCAGACATTAATGACTGGGACAATCCAATTTAATGGTCAGGGGTCATATGTAGTGATGTACGCGATTGGAGCGTGGATGTTGGAGCGGGGTTGTGGCATTGCCTTGCTTCAGGAGGTCTATGCCACCAAATACGTGACAGCGTGACAGTTGTCGCGACTTACGGAAAGTTTTAAGGCCGTGGTAAATTCCTGATGTCCAAAATACGCTTAAATTAGGCTGGGAACATTTATCCACTTTTGTGAATGGTAACAGCAAAAGCGTTGGCGGAGAAAATAAAAACCACGAACCCTAAATCTTCACTCGACCTCTATGAAGTTCGAATAGCAATAACGCGACTAAGGAGCAACAAAGCTGCTGAGGCTAATGGGCTGCCAGCTGCGATATTCTAGCATGGTGACGAAGATCTCCAAAAAGGGTGATCCTTTAACAATCGCCAGCTACCGCGGGATCATCCTCTCTGACATCTCATCTCAAGTTCTATCGAGTGCATTGTGTTAAAAATTGAAGCCGACCGTCAGCGAACTGATTTTTCGACCTTACGGCTTTGCGACGCGACTACCACAGGCGATGAAGCTATGAACTTTATAAACTATATAAAGACATTGACGAAGCTCCGCGAAAAATATTCCAGCCCTGACACTAATCAACGCGGCTTACGCTGGTGGTGGCAGAGGAAGAGGGAAGCCTCCTCTATGTTGGAAGGGTCAGTTAGAAAATGGGGTTGGCTTTAATTGGGAGTCTTTAGCGGACGAGTATTTATCAGGCGTGATATGTTGGAATCGGCCAACATCGAATAGGCGGTTATTGTTACAATTAAGAAGAAGAATAATAAGGGTATGGCAACAAGCAACGGATCAGCTAGTACTAATTTATCTACTGATATTCACTGATTCCTTGTCAGATGGGTAATAATGTTTTCTAATTTTTAATTACGTTGAGTCTATAAAATTTATTTTGATTTTTGTGCCATTCAATGCAGCCAAATGTATGTAAGGTTTTCCACATTCATTGAATGTGAAATACTATAGTAGATAGTAAACCAGATGGCATTGTTTCTATTTGAAAATATTTGGAAATAGTAACAATGCCCCAGTAGTTTGTCAGCTCAAATTAAGGAATTTTTTTAATGAAAAGTTCCGCTTTTATTTCTCAAATATAATAAATTCAATGAAGCATTCAGTACTCTGGCTTTATTGTTACCAACTATTGCAATGAGCGGCTATCCCCTGCTATGTTAGTTCATATGCTCTGATTTTACTAATCTTTTTTTTATATTAGATATCAGTTTTTAACGTATGAAGAGGTTTCATGGTAAAAATAGAGTACACCCAAAAAAAACGTTCAACGTTCAATAACATAATTTTCAGTAACATGATTTTAATAAGATGAAATGTAACCATAGAACCTTTTATTGGAGAGTCAATCTACGTAGTAATTTTTGATAAGCGTTTTTAATTAAGTAAATGATGAAAAATTTTACTCTGCTTCTAGATGGAAGATGGTTTTTCTAACCTGAAATCAACACTGCCCTCTTTAATACATACATATTTCCAAAATATATATTCTCCTACATACATACATTCATATATCAATTGTAGCAGCTTTCCTTAGTTGTATTCTAACTGCGTGTAGTTGCTTTCTTGCTTCCTTCAAAATTAATTATAGCATATTTATTACTTCCTTTTTAATTTCATTTTTTAGATAACATGAAAAAAATGCTATAAATTTTTGTGTAATAGAATGATGTAGTGCAAAGCTAACATAACGGTACGGCATTACTTATATTTATACTGAAAAATGTAGGATGAGCTAATAAATTTATAACAAGTAGAGAAGAAAGCACTGCACTCTATGTTAGATATATTAATTTTATGTTTACGTACACCCGCATGTACTAAGAGTGTATTAGGGCCAGCCTTGTATGACTTTTAAAATTCAAAGGTGAAATTTCCAAATTCATTAACGTTCTGAGTAGAAAAATTAAAAAAATTAGCAAAAATTCATAAATCAATAATTATTTTTATATAATTTTTTTTTTATTAATTCATATTACTTTTCACTCTATATATTCAAATAAATTTTTAGTAAATTCTTGTAATGTTTTTTTTACATTTTTTAAACATTTTATTTATTTATTTTTGGAAGAAATAATTTTAATTGGATACTTTTACTTGGTTTTAAAAGTAATTGAACTTTTGAACATTTTTTATTTATATATTTATTTAAGAAACAAATAATTTTAATTGGACTTTTTTACTTGGTTAAAAAAAAATGATTTTTTAAAATTTTTTTATTTATATATTTATTTAAGAAAAAATTATTTTAGCGGATTTTTTACTTGGCTTTAAAAATAATTGAATTTTTAAAATTTTTTTATTTATATATTTATTTAAGAAAAAATAATTTTAGCCGGATTTTTTACTTGGCTTTAAAAATAATTGATTGTTTTTAAATTTTCTTATTTATATATAATTTTAGTTGGATTTTTTTACGTGGTTTTCAAAATAATTAATTTTTTTTTTAATTTTTTACTTTTATATTTATTTAACGAACAAATAATTTTAAACGGATCTTTTTCCTTGGTTTTAAAAATAATTGAATTTCTTAATTTTTTTTGTTTATGTATTTGTTTAAGGAAAAAATTATTTTAAAGGGATCTTTTTTTATTGGTTTCAAAAATAATTGAATTTTAATGCCCTCCACGCTCGGTGATGCAATTAATCGAAACTGCTTGAAATTTTTGGAGCATGTTCTTTTCAGGTCAACTAAATTTTTGTCTAATCCAGTTGAGTTTTGCTACTTTTTTGTCGCTAGCGACGTCCCTCCATAACAGTGCATGATTTTTTTCTTACAGATCAACCAGAATTTGTATCAAATAAACTCTTGCACTTTATTATATTGCGAGGGCAAATTTCATTTTATTTTTCAATGTATTCCCTTTTTAGCTTGATAGACTTAGTCCAATGATGTTTCAACTTTTTGATGCTTTCCGAAAAGTAGGCTGCGTGAAAGCCTCGAAAATAGGCCTCAGTTTCCAATTCAACTTCCTCATTTGATAAAAGTCTCTTACCACCAAACCATTTCTTCAAGTTTGGAAACAAACAACTGGCGCAGAGAGCCAAATTTGTTTTGTGTATTGAGATCTTAACCATGTCAGCTATCGCGCTCACTTAAAAAACGATAGTGTGGATTTTTTTCTATATTTTCTTCAGTGAGAGCGTCTTTTGGCTTTCTGAATGTTTAGCATCATCAATACTCGTACGACCACAACAATTGATGGTCCTTGTAATGTTTATGAATGTTTGTAAAGCTTCTGCAGGCGTTTTCTTGCGTAAAAAATAATAATTGATAATAACGCAAATTCACTTTTTTCTATTTTTCACAAAACTCGAAAGTTGTTTGCCCCAAATGACCGCCAAATAAAAACCAATCGACAGACCTTCTTGAAACTTAGTATTTAATGGTTTGAAGGTTGGCACCGTTTAGAAGTAATACAAATTTTTTTAGTGGAGACGCCTGATAAATTTTGCATGGATATATACTAGGAACACATTAAAGAAAATAACTTTAAACAACATACTTTTGTGAGTACCTGTATAAAACTCCATTGGATGGCTCCGCAGTCGAGATTTCCAGAAATTGCATATTTATGGCGCCACTTAGTTCAAATCTGACAAGCTTACTGCAGCTAAAGCAACGCAGCCTGGTCATAGTTGAGATAAAGTTAATTTTTGAGGGGGAAGTACAGTACAGTATTGATTATTTCAATCAAATTTGATCGATACGTTCTAGTTTTTTAGTTTTTTTTTGATCAGAAATAATCTGTAACAAAATTCTAGAGCTAATCCTAAAAAACTAGAAATTCAGAAAAGTTTTAAGTTGATCCTTGAGAGAGATCCTTAAAATGAAGACATTATTCATATTTATTTAGAGTCTGAGGTTGAAAAAAAATTTTTTTTTACTAAAGTGAAAATTGAAAATTAACAAATTTTTCAAGATCTTGTAAATTACATAAGCGATGATGCAATTTTTCTCTGAAATCAATAAACCAAACATTTCCTTACTCAGGAGGGTTTTTTATCATAGACGGAAAAAGGCAGAAAGGTTTCAAATTCTTTAATCTATTTAAAACAGTTTTTTATGCACTTTAAAATGAATGTTATATAATCAAAATCGGTTTGGTAGTTTTTATTATCAATTGGACAATTTTAAAAAATATGATTTCGAGAAAACGGCGCTTAAGGTTTGCGTTCAAGAGCTGGACGCCAGCTATTTTTTGAGAAGCATCTCTTCCACAATTACGAAAATTAGCTGTTGAAAATTTGACACGCTATTCTATACCTATCGATTAAAACAATAAAGAAAATATTCTGAAATAACTTGAGGTACTTTCCCATTAAATTAGTTGCAGCTATTTTTGGCATATATCTCATTATAGATTAGGTAAAAAAATTGGCAATTGTTTTTAAATTCAAAAAAAAAATTACAGTATATACATATATGATACAGCTCTAGTCGCTGAACTTGCTTTTCACTACTTTATGGCTATAGACGGGATTTTATTTTCTCTACATCGCTGAAGAAATTTGTCTTCGAAAAAACAAGCCATCCCTAATAACTAAAAATGCATGCATATGCATATCAACTTCTATTAAAATAACAATGTACACTCTTTTCAGGACACCCACCATGTTTATGTTGCTTTACTTGTTTATCAATAACATCCTGACGGCATTAAATACACACATACATGCATACATACATATAGCGCCGTTCGTACAGCGGAGCTTAGAACTCCTTTCTAAATAATTTTGTAATAAGTACAACCACCAGTCCAGTGCTCTTCCTTTGTTGCCAATAACTCTACCATCTTCTTGCCACGCAAGCGTCCACCGCCACTTCTCTTGGCGCGCTAAAAATTTACACAATGCGCTTAGTTTGATGCCTGCCCCAACACCAATACCAACACCAACACCAGCATATTTAATGCTATCGCTAGAAACACATATAGAGTCTATTAAAAACAATTTATGAAAGCAGTTACTGAATAAGTAGTACCAGTACCAATACACTAGTACACTTCGGTTAGTGAAGCGCTAGAAATGGGCTCTAACGAAAAGAAGGTATCCATAAAAATGCAGCAAAATATCCAGCAGTGCAATATCAACTCGCGGGCGTCGGGGTGTGGACGGTCGCAAATTGGTGAGCTGGCGATGATGATAAGTAGGTAGGTACAGAGTGGCTTTGAGGGTTTTCGCATGTGGTATTTTGCCATGGGCAGTGGCTTCTAGTTGTGCATCGGGTGAGTAAAATGGAAAGAGCGTTTGAGGCACTTGCTATTCGCGCTCTCTCATCTGGCTACAACTTATGTACAACGGTTAGCATTTGGCGCGTAGTTTATGGGCCGTAAAGTTCCGCTAGAAAATTTGGCGCGTACCAATTATGTGGTAATTAATTTAATTTGGTGTTGCTCGGGTGCTTCGCTGCATAGGCGTACCCCATTTTTTTCTAAGTAGCAGATAAAAACAATTGTACAAACATAGGAATTAAAATGTATGTGGAGCTTCACGGTGGCGGTAAATTATACAGTTCACACATTTTGTCAACATAAAGTACATAAATACTCACTTATGTATTTGTTGTATTTGTATTTTATAGGTATAAATTATTTTCAAGGGGCGTTTAGGTTTGTCGAACATGGCAAAAGTGCGCGAAAATTGTATTTTTTTTCCATCACATACTGGCTGATGGACAATTGGGGGCTTTTGTTGGCAAGTACCCTGCGGGAAATTAAATTAAAATAACTTAGACGCACTTGCAGAACAGCCAGTGGTAATAATAACAATAATAATAATTTGGCGCTTACTTCGTCTACAATGTGTGCTGTGCGTCTTGGTGTTTTCGTGATTTGTCTAGAGTTTTTCCATGGCGTAAGTTTGCATTGCTGGGCATGAGGCAACCGCTATAAGTAAAAACTTTTTCTATAATTTTTGATGTTAACTATCACGGCCAGGGTTCGAACCAGGGACACATCGAACAAAGCGCGCACAGGCTTCATACTCGTGTTCCAGTGTTGAATATGTAAATAAAGAGATAAGCAGCTCAGCGTTATATTATAAATTTCATAACCCAGATCTTGATACAATAAGGAAGGTAATTCCATTGGAATTTTCGCACCCAATATTAATTACCTGATAATTAACAGGTTATGATATTTCCTGCTACCTTCCATAATCGAAGTAAAACATTTTGCCCATAAAAGCGCGAGCCAGAAGTAAAATGACCTTGTGTTGACAATTTTTTTAAAATTATATAGGTGACTAAAAATATAACTTTATTGTATGTAAATAATAAGAAATTAATAACAATAAGAATATATGGCCTACATTTTGGGCGAAGCCGAAATTAAATAGTTTTATTTATTTAAATATAAATTAAAAAAAATCAACAGTTATTATGGCCCATTTGCTAAAATTTGGATTTTTAAATATTTCTATTTTCTAATTAAATCCTTCAGGCCAAATTTAAGCGAATTTGCTACAAGGTTTTATAAAATACGGGATAATTTGATTGTCGGTATTCTACTGAGTTAAAATGTAAATGGTGTAACAAATTTATTAGAATTTGATATTGTAGTTTGAGAGGTAAACGTATTTGCTCTAAATTAGGTGGTGCCACCCTATTTAAAAAATTTTTAACACAAATATTCCCTTCTTCAACTCAATCGTGTGTATAAAATTTGAGCAAATTACCATTTATAGTTTCTAAATGCATTTGGTTGATTTTTGCAAATTGCCGTTATATGAGGGGTTGTTGGTGTGGTTTCTGTGCGATTTCTATAATTTTCAAAATTATGCATACTAAGTTAAAATCGATAATGTGTACCAAATTTAGTAGAATGTTATTAAGTAAAAAAAAGTAAATTGATTCCACGAAAGTACAAGAGTTTTAAATTTTTGGCGGGGAGGGGAGGAGCTTTGAGCAGCACTTTGGCTTTATGTTTGCAAATATAAAAATAGGAGGCAAGCCCAAAAAACTGCACCAACATGATCTCAGTGGGCCATGTGTATATGTATATATATAGATACGTATTTTGTATTGTGTTAGTCATTTGCCTTTAAGATCGGGTTACTATAACTTTTAGCTCCCACACAACTGATACTACCTACATATATAAGATGAGGTTTTGCTTGAATCATAAAAGGTATATTAATAAAATCATCATGATCGGTGGTATATGTGGTATAGGTCCCATATCACTGATTCTTGAGATATGAAGTTTCGAAAAATATCTCCTTCAATAAAGTAGCAAACAACATGAAGTACATACATATATCACTTTTTTCTTGAATTCTAAATTTTGCGCTAAAAATGCAGCAATAGTTAAATTTTGAATTTTTTATATTCATGAAAAGCTCGACAGCTTCGGAAGGGCATTGCTTTTCGTATTTTGTCTTCCGTTCGTCAGAATAATTTATGTATTTTTATAATGTTCTACAATGTCAAAACGACGCAAGCTCTGCGCGATTCTCAATTTCAATTGAAATTGATAGGTTATTCCCAATTTGACTCTAGAAAATGCTGTCAACCTAAATTGAGTTTGCAGCTCAATATGTGTGGAATCGATATCAAGTTGCTGGCATTTTCACGAGCATCACTGTGACGTCAAATTTTTGTGAATGATTGATAAGCTCCAGAAAGATGCAACATGCCAGCAAATTATTTTATTTGCAAAAATTAAATTATTTTTCCCCACGTAGAATGAATGGAATTGGCATTCAGTGTGGCGATACTAATTCTACGAAAAGAGGCTGATATGAATTGAAAAAGCTGTTGTATCTTCATAGTGAATTGAAACTTGAGAATTTTCCGGGAATTCTGATAGAAAATTCGATAATATTTTTTTTTTTAATTAAACAGCTTAAAATTTTGACTTAAATGATTTATTTCAAATAATTAACTGTATTTCTATCAAAACTTAATGAAACAAATTTTGTTATGAAAAACATCATGAACAACTTAACAAAGCCATTGCACCCGTTTCATTTTGAGCGATTGTAAAAGTTGCTGTTTTTGGACGTGTGGCTTTCAATGAGGCAATACTTTTTTTTGGAGTTGGTCATTTTGACAGCGGCTACTTGATTTATATTTAGTTTGGTTTGCCATTTCATAATAAATATAATTACTTTGGAACAACGTTTGCAAATCGTGAAAGTTTAGTATCAAAACAAAGGTTCGGTTCGCGCGACGGATCGGGCGCTGCGTCCAACATTTGGTCGATATAATCGCTCAGCACAGTCGGTAATTCAAGCAACCATGGATCGGTTTCGCACCACGTTTACTCTAGTAAATAAAGCGCATCCTCAGAGATGCCGTACAGTGTTCACCGAAGAAGCTATTGCTACTGTAGAGCAGATCCGAATGAGTCCATCCGCCATCGCGTGCTACAATTGGAGCTGTGCTCATCCACTTTATGGAAGATTTTGTGAAAGAATATTGATTTTGGGGCTTACAAAATCCAACTCCAAATACGTGATGGCCATCAATCCCGATTTTCACAAGAAAATTTTGTTCAGCGATTAAGCTCACTTTTGGTTGAAAGGGTACGTTGGACTTTGTGAGGTTATGTAAAGTCACTTGTCTGCGCAGATAAGCCCGAGCCGATTGACGTCTTGGAAGAGAATATTCATCGCGTTATTGCTGACATACGGCGCCAATTGGTGCAAAAAGTGGTTGAAAATTGCGTCTTTTGAAATCATTTTTAGGCCATAATATTTATATATTATATTTATAATAAAGCTAAATTATTGGCCTTAACATTAAATTATATGCGTTTTATTTCTTCTAACTAAAAAACACCCTTTATATTTTCTTCTTGCCTACATAAGATTCTTACAGCCTTAGAACGTTATGCTTTTCGCAATGCCGAAATCTTCAGTGCCATTCCTGAAGTTTTTTCTAATTACGATAAGTAAACAAATAGCTAGAGGATTGCATGCGAAGTCAAAATGTCCTGCCTTCGCGAAGTGAAGTAATGAAAGGGTCAACAATCTGCAATCTGAATAGTTTTGCCACAATTAAAGTACACAAATATGCACATCATATTGCTATCAATGGACAGGATAATAGTCTAGGTCATTTATGATACAACAAATCAACCCGAAATAAATCTTCTTTCGGCCTCTCATATATTTGCCATATTTGCTTGTGTGTATAATTCTTGTAAAGATAACCACCCTATATCGCCATAATTAGAATATATTTTATTTAAAATTATTCCCTACGTCATTTCGTGGACTGGAATTGTCTGGCACAAAAAGGTAAATCTACTATGTACGTATGTGTTATAATAAGCATTATATGTATAAACACCTGCCAACGTACGCTGTCAGGAAAGGATATACTTGAAAGAGTAAACAAATATCCCAACGTTGTCTTTCCAGTTGGACATACAAGGAGGCAATTGAGATGAAATCAAGAAGACAACTGAAATGAGTAGAAATAGGGAAATATGTAGATATTAAAGGACAGCTTAAAGCAATGCAAGATGATGCGTTGAGACACAACGGACGTTGAGTAGGCGCAGTCAAAATCGGACTATAATTAACACGGACAACAGCTGGTGCCCGGTTGAGATTGAGGTTGTTGCCTTTAGGCGGACATTAATATCGCACGTCCTTACATGACTTAACACTTCAAGGAGAGTAAAAATGAAGACAAGGAATTGGCGCATAAATGCACACACATATGTACATTTGTATGTGTGAGTACATTATATTTTTATGGTTGTGTATTTTAAATATACTCGAAGGACAAACGCAGACTCACTTCAGCGGACAAACATGCGTGGAGTAGCAAATATTTACCCAAAGTGCGAATGTGTTAAGGACTTTTACGCAACAATATAAAGGTAAACTTAAATTGAACTTTGTAAAGTTGTTTGACTTTCAAAAGTGCAAAGATATTGTGAGTAAATCGCAAAAGAGTTGCCAATAGGAAATGAAGATAAACTTTATATGGATTTATAGTATGTATTCAAAATAAAATCATAATGTGGGAAAAGTTCTTTGCATGAAGATAAAATGATCTGGAATTTAAAGGGACCAGGGGCCGATCGTTGTCGAAATTTCAACTCAAAAAGTCGTGCAGATATAGAAATGCTATGTATATAAAAAAACAAAGGCAACATACTCCTTGTAATATGAATGAAGGTGGCGTTATTGATTTTTATTTTTCGAGTTAAAAAGAAGTTAAGTTTAATCGTTATTTTTTGAGTTTTATGTATTGCTCAAAAAAAAATTTTTTTTTGTTGAGTTTTATTTCAAAAATTAAGTTTTATTTTCTGAGTAAAATATATAACTCAACAAAAAACGATTATTTCTTAAGCTATAAATAAAATTCAAGGCATGACGATTATTTTCTGAGCAAAAACTATTACCCAATAAATAACGAACTAAAAATTTATTTTTTTAATAAAAGTCACGGTATCTGGAATAAACGCAGGTAGTAAGAAAAAATGCAGTAACCAATTAAAAATTATTTAATTTTAATTGAATAAACGCAGCGTCATAAATTGCAAATGTGTGATAACAAATTTATACAAAATATAAGTCTTTTTACGTCAGATTTTTGCGAGAGATTATTTCTAAAATTACAAAAAATATGTAAAACCAAATAGTTTTGTTTTATGCTTCAAAAGTTCCATATTTCAAATACTTAACTTATTAATTGTTCCTCGTCAAGCAAAAAACTAAAATGTTCTGCTACTCCACGATTAATTTAACCGAGCTCTAGTTTAGCAGACCATATTGTTCAAAGTTATACTGGAGTATTAATTTTTCATATCTTAATTTTATTATCTGATTATATTTATATAAGCACTCATTTTTTTTTTTTTGTTTTTAACTCAACGTAATTTTTGTATATGGAAGTTATTCGACAACCGGCGGACTTTCGTATAAAGTTAGAGCATTGGTACGGTCCGTAGTCAAAATGCTATGATTTTTCAGAAATTTTTAAATTTAATTCCATAGATTATATACTGAAAAATTTTCCGAAAATTTTTTTTTTGCAAAATATGAAATTTTGATGCAACTTTTTTACATTTATATAAATGTAGGACCTCTGGTTGGTCGATGCCTTTTCTTAAGGCTCCACACCCAATAAATGAATATAGCTCCGTGTATGTTACTCGCAAATTACATACATTTTATTGCAAAAACATGTGTTTAATATGGGTACAGAAATATAAAAGTAAAAATGATATTATGAACTAAACGAACTTATTACGCGCAGTGGCGTTTTCTATTCCCGACCGTCCTCCTTCAACTTCGTACTTCAACTGATATTTTCTTTCAACTTTTGCTCGTCTATCGTTCGGTTTCATCTAGTTTGGTAAGTTTAAGGTGAGTACTCTGTCTTCGTCCGCAATCCGTTACCCTACATCCAGCACTACATAAATATTCTACAAAGTTTGAACTTTTGATTTTTATTAATAAGTTATATTACGAATTAAAGTTTTTTAAAAATTAGCGAACAAAATTATCAAGAATCACGTTGTGAATTTGATTGAGTCACTTGATTTGCTACGATTTTTCCGAGCCTTTCCTACACAGTTGGTTTCATGCGATGCCAATCCTATGGCCGCACTGCAGTTTTGTTTGGAAATAGGTAGATAAAACAGTCACAACAGTTTTGATGGCTTACTTGGTACAAGTAATATCGTGCTCGCTTTGCATGTCGTAAAAATCGTAGGTTCAAGTCTTTCGGGAGTTTAGTAAGAACAATTTTGATGGGGAGATGTGGTGCATTCTTAAATATCAGCTATAACTTCTGCCACCTCGATTGTTGTTACTTTTCAAATAACTTGCAAATAAAAAAAAAATACATTGAGTTTGACTATTAAAGTTGTTATGTCCAAACTGCACAGACTAAAAATTAACTTTTACAACCCACACGTTCTGCATCGAAAATACACAAAAGGAAAGAAAATATATTATTGACCAAATTCAACAAATTTTGTCTCGCTTTCTATTGTTCTATAGTTTATAATTTTTGAAAAAGAAATATTTTTTCATACCAATATAAAATAGGTATTATTTGTTTAATTTTTTAAATTAGAAAAGTGGCTACTCTATAGTAATTAATTAGTTTTAATTTTTCGAAACAGGTGGCAAACCTCCTCACAACTTTTTTTATAAACGAAATTTTTTTGATATTAAAATAACGACGTTTCATTTAATTTATTTGTCAAATTGGATGAACCATTCTACATAACGCTCATCAAAAATATTTTCGTAATATAACCTTCTCAAACTTCTTTCGTTTGACACACTTGCTTTAATATTTCTTTTAACTTACCAATTAATGAGCATTCATTTTTTCAGACAGGTGCCAACTCTGTTTGAATACTTTCGAAATAACACTTTCTTAAATATGAAGTAAATATATTAGCGAAATTTTCAATCAATCCTGGTTAAGTTTAATTTGAAGATAAAATGGGTTTAGCATTGCGCCATCTGCAGTTCCACTTTTCGTTATTGAACGAAAACTAATGAAAATTTTCAATTCTAATGCACTAATAGTGATACTGATTAAATAATTGTAATATACTAATAAATGAATGAATGAATTACAATAATAAAAAATTTATTTTGAGTACTATATTTCTATTTTTCTGACGTTTCACTCACAAGCATATTTTGAATAGCAGCACCACAACTTTTCCTACAGTTTATTTAGTTGATTTTTTGTAGGTTTTTTTTTTTAACTTTTAAGACTAAAATATCTTCCATTATATGATTACTAGAAAATGGATGAAAACTTGCCACACATTTCAATTAGTCAATAGAATTGTAGCAATCCATAAAAACAAGTCTAAATTTCGGAAAACCGGCCTTTTACGCAATAGAACCATTGATTTAATGATCTAGTTCCGTTGCCTTGCTAGAAAAAAATATAGTCAGATTCAAAATTTATCCCTGCAAAAACAACAAAAAAAAAAAGAAAAAAAATGATTGAAAATTCGTATACAATTTCTTATCGTTGTTGATGCAGCGGTTACTTGACTATTCTCTGTGGATTTTGAGAATCCAACTTGTTCAAATATTGTTTGTTTACATATTCAGATATATGAAAAATAACCCTAATAATGAAAATTACCGTTTTGAAAAATTGCAATTTCGTTTACAGCGTTTGCTTTTCTTATCACATAATACATACTACTGTTGTTGCTTTTGCGCACCCAAGGAGGGTGGGTTTGGGGTTCAAACCCCTACCAAAATTTTAAAACTGTAGCACTATCTTGAAATTAATTTACTCTTTTTAAAATTAAATTAGTGCAAAACCAATCACCCATAATATTTTTCTGTGGGCGCCAAATATGGAGCGAAATGGAAAACGAAAACATAATACTTCCTAATAAAAAAACTGAATTCGAGCTGGGAAAAAAATTTAAAAATTTAAAAAAAGATAAATAATTTCGTATATAAGGTCAAAAATAATATAAAAAAAATTATTTTTTTTAATAAATCCTTAAAAACAGCTGCTTAAAAAAACTAAAAAAAACAGTAAACAAAAAAATTTACAGCTTTCGGCAATGCGTAGATTTTCTCCCGTACGCTGATATAAAACAAACAGTTGAGGTTGTGTTTCTCAAAAATTGCAGATGTTCGAGCCCAACATATTATTTTATACATATAACAACCGCCTATTTTATAAATACGTATTGATGTTTGCGTTATTAGAATTTGAAAATCAAAAAATAAAATTTTGAAAATTTTTTCAAAACAATGCTGTACGTTTCTTATGGGGCATGATGGATGACACGTTTAACATCAAAAATAAACTGTGCATAGGGTTTAAGTTGTAGTCTAGTTTTTTGCAATTCAGTGTTACTTCAAGTTGGCTAGTATTTTTTTTTGTGTCTGAAAAAAATTAAGACCTATACTTTCCAGAAATTTTAACTGTTTGTAATTTTTCTGAACCTCCAACGGCGCTAATTTTTTTTTTTACCTTAGCAGAGACATTTTTTGTAAAACACTTTTTTTTATGATAGGCATGGACGTTGAGTGAAAGTGGAATTAAAAACCAACAAACACCGTCAAAAGCCAGTCGACCACATTGAAAGTGGCAGAACTTTATTTCAAAAAAGTTCCTTAATTATTGCAATTATTTTGTTTAATTTCGTAGCAAAGCGGCAACGCTAATATGAAAATTATAGCACTTTTTATGAGCTTTTTTTTTACACTCTACAACAACACGATATTTACGAGGGTGGGATTCGATGTTAACATTTAACAATTTTTGACGCCAACAAAAATATAAACAAACCAGTAAACAAGCCACCCACCATCCAGTTGCTGCCAGACAAACCTCATAGCTTACCTATATTTACTTAGTACTTTTATAGACAGACCTCTAGCCACGCACACAAATTTTTGCGTGTGTAAATTTTGAAACAACCCAAGCAAAGAGTTTTTTTTGCCCCCAGCACAGATCACTTCATTTTAGGGCAAACAGGGCATTAACGCGCCTCTGTAGACACGCCATTATTGTATGTACTTGCATATGTCGTGATGTGTTTAGTATTATAAATATGTAGCGTATGTTATGCTGCTTGTTTTTGCTTAAATACATCTTTGGTCTTGCTTTTGTGTAAACTCATAAACGGGCTTTTCTTTAGCCGGCTGTGCAATGAAGAACACAGCAACCGGTCCACGCTCCAGTCTCTTTTCCTTCCAATTTAGAATTCATCACCACTTGCTGCTTTCTTCGCCAATTTCCTCTTGCTCTTCTTCTTCGCTTCGTTCGTTGTTGTCTTAGATGACGGCATCGTCCTCAGCATCCTCAGCGTGCTCAGCGTCCTCAGCTTCGTCACCGTTGCTGTTAGCCGCTTTGTTTTCCACAGCTTGGGTGTTGTTGTGTTTATCGTCTTTTTAATGAGCATAACATAAATCCGTTGAAGCAGAAGTTACACGCTTTACATATGTCTGACAGAAACAAGCTAGACACAAACACCAACACAAACATATATATCGCATTTTCACCTGCATTTTCTTGTCGACTCAAAGCCATTTATTTACACTCGCATATTTACTGTTGTTGTGCTGCCTATGTCGTATATATATGTATATAAACACAGTTGTTGTTGGGTATCACAGCGGCTAAGTATGTTGTAATTATAAACAAAAAACAAAAAAAAACAAAAAACAAAAAACGGTTTAATAAAGCAAGAAAAACCACTTTAACACGCTCTTATCGCATACTTAGAGTCTTAAGAGTGTAGTACATATGTTCTTGTGTTCTTGTATTTATATTTTTATGTAAATGTTGGTATATATCTATATACTTATATGGCTGTCTGTTTACAACACGTCATGGCTTCTGTTTTCATTGTAATTAAATTCTTTGCTTTGTTTTTATGTACCAAGCTTGTGTAGGGTTTTATAAATTTTTGTTACGTTTATTTAAATATTCAGATTGGTGAGCTACATAAAGATTGTTCTCAAAGGACACTGCGAAAGGTGTAGAAATCTTGTAATTAAGATAAGAAAACAGAGTTGAAGTCAACGACTTTTTAATTACTCTTTCTTGTAGTTGGTAAGGTTGGTTGCTCATACGCAACGTCTGACCGGCAAACAAAATGGGTGAATTCAAGCGAATATTCATTTATAGTTGTTATAGTTATGGCAATGAATCAATAAATATAGACATAAAACAAGGTTTTCGCCTTTTACGAAAAGGTACTAAAAAAGTAGACAAAGTGGTAGCACTTTTGAAGGTTATTTTTAGGGTTGAAGAAATTGGTTGTACACTTTCTACGGACTTTCCAGAAAAGGGGCTTGCCTTGAAGTTGAAGAAACACGCATCAATGACAATTTTTTAACATTAAAAATTGTAAAGCAGGTACCGAAAATAATCGTTGTTTTGATTTATTCGGTTCAAAAAAATATTTGGCAAGAATTCGTTATAAACAAAATTTGAATATATCGATCTAGTCCTTATGCCATAAGCTTTACAAATCTGACCCAATTTTTATTTTAAAAATTTATTTTTTTAAATCATTGCATAATCATGCTTTTGTGATTTTTTATATGTCCGATGGAAAATAATCGTTGTTGTTGGTTTTTTTTTTGTTTCGATCGAGTTTGAACGTCTTTTTTTTGTTGTTTTTTTTTTTTTTTTGTTTTGATCGACTTTTAACGTTATTTTCTGATTTAAAGTTTTTGTATCAAAAATAATCGATATTCATGGATTTATATTTTTTCGATCAAGTTTGATCGTTATTTTGTGGCATTTATTTTTTCGATAAAAATGTATCGTTATTCTTGTGTTTATAATTTTTCGATCATAATATACAGTAACAAATTAGTCGGCGGTGACATTAAAATATTTTATGATTGAAAACAATATCGCTAGTTTTTTATCGAAAAAATAAAAGTACAAAAATCGGAATTATTTTTGATCCCAAGAATAAAATTCCAAGAATAACTAAATTTTTAATATGACTATTTTTATTTTAATTTATCTATTCTAATTTATATAACTTGACAATATAAATTTTTGAGTTCAACGCCAGTTTAAGGAAAATATTTGGAAAAATGTCTATGGTAAAGATCACAAAATATTTAGTACTTTTGATCGAAAAAATAAAAATCCAAGAACAATGATTACTTTGGTAAAAAAAAAAGAATTCACAAGATAACAATAAAATTATGATTTTTTTATGAAAATTATATTCGTAACATTTCCTGTTTTAAAGGCCTATATGGTTGCAAAAAGCTTTGTGGATGAGCGAAAGCTGAATGAAATGACTCTATAAGAGTCTAATGCAAAGGTTTCCACTCTATGTGTATTTTTAGCCTGATTTTTACTTGATCTAAAACCATAAATAAAACATCCTGATTGCAGTAGAAACTCTAAGGAGGAAAACCCATTTTTATTCATTCGTGTAGAAAAATCACACGTACAAAACTTTAGAGGTTGCCTGTAAAGTTATGTACAATAATAAAGTTAATTAGGAACTATGAATTTATGCGAACAAGATATGAAGACATAATAAATTATGACTGGATATCGTCTTCCAATTGCGGAATTTATCGAATGAAAAGAGGAAACGCTACTTCGTTGTAAACGTTGTGCACCCCCTGGCTACAATTATAACAAGCTGTTATTTCTTTTAAGTTTATGTCCTTTGATGTATATTTAGAATTCAATAAAAATAAGCGGTCTAGAAAGAAAGAAGTCTGATAAAGAGATGTGCTGATCTCCGAAATAGCAGCTAACAGTTCTATCACTTTGAAAACTCGTTGTTTTTTCATATTATTCCTTATTTAAACCTGGCGTCGAATTCAATAAATTACACTATAAGTTGACTAAGTTTAGGACTAATTCAATATTAAGAACAATAAAATAGCTTTCTTTGATACAGCTATTCTTATCGTATGTTCTTTGTCCGGCTCTTATTATTTTATTATTACTATTTCTTGAATGCAAAATATATATTGGCGATGATTTAGCTGGGCGGGAAATCCTGTAAAGTCGAAAAGCACTCATCAATACTTTGTTTCAAAAAATCTTAATTGGAACTTACTTGCGCGTCAAAAATGGCCACAGAAATGGCAAAGACCGGGCAAGTAATGATAAATATATCATTTAAATAAAACAGAATTGAAATTTCTTAAAATACTAATTGAAATTCACGCAATTCGAAGGAAAAATGTCAGCGAATAAGAACGAAATAATTAATGTATGAAAACGAATCGGTGATGTCTACTCCTTGAAAAACTTAGTTTCTACGACTATTTAAAAATATTATTATTATTATTATTTGTTAGGAAAATATAAAATATGAACCTAACGTTCTAGCACGCTAGCTACTAGGGCCTACGGTGCGATTTGTATAAGGAGTATAGGCAAAAAATTGTGCATATGTATGTATGTTTTCGTATAAGTAACAAGATGTTTTAAATCTAACTAACATGTTATAACAGTTTCATATATGTTCCAGTATATTAGTGGATTTCAGGTAATTGTGTAGGCTGGTGACATTATCGTGGGTAATGTTTTTTAACAGTGAGGATGGTACGGTAGCTGCGAAAGTAGAAATACGTTTGGCGGTTAGTGTTGGACACAAATCCAAAATATGTTGGATAGTGAGCGGGCCATTACAAAGCCGGCACACTGGGGAGGGTTTCCCGAGGATTATGTGTTCGTGGGATAATTTTGTGTGTCCAAGCCTTAGTCTTGTGAATACATTGATTTGCTGTTTGGTAAGGGAGTTCGGGAAAGAAGATTTACTGCATGTAGGGTTAAGTAGGTTGTATGGGTGGTTTACAGAGTTTATACAAAAATTTACGAATAAGTAACACTGAGCCGATTTATTTAGTGCAAATGAAAAAGGCGTTTATTTACAAAACTTCTCATTATTGAATCACGATTTATAGCTTATGCAAATAGATAAACAAGATTATTTTGAAAAAAAATAAAAAATTGTATACCTTGCATAAATTATATTTAGATGTTTAACTGCCGCACTCAGAATACCTTATTGATTACTAACATCGTCCCTTAGTAGATATTTAAAAAAATTTATTCTCAGAGCCAGTTAATAATAATTCGTTGGTGCCCCTCAAAAATACTTTAATTTAAGTGCACGAAAACTTTTACTTAAACTTTTAAAGCTCCAATATCTTGGTTTTTTATTTTTTGATTTTTTTCTGTTCAATTTAGATTTTTCAAAAAAGCATAAGAGAGTTTGTTCAATAGGGTTTCTACGAGATCATTCTATAATCCCTTTGCCAAGTACTCGATTCAAAAGTTCCATGAGCAATGTAGATTTATTCCTGACTTTGCTAATAATTTTATTTTGTCTCTACTGGCATCTAAATTAAGGAAATCTTAGAGAAGAGAGCTACCATTTAGGCCCAGCAATACAGATTTCGTACATACTTTTAGAAGATGAATGCGAAATTTACCTCATACAGAATTATTATTGTATGCCAGATATGTATATCGCATGAAGCAGTTAATCTAAAATTCTTTGGATTTCAATCAGAATCTAACCGAAATCCCTAATAACTACTCTCAAATTAATTATGTGCTATCTTTTTACTTTTTATTATATAATAAAACTATATGCCAACAAATGCGTTAGATGTGTAACACAAACAAATGTCTTTTAAATAACTCTATACCATATAGATTGGAATGATTTTTTGTCATCCCTTATTAAATTTGGTTTGAAAGCAAGCAACTTTCAAAAATGAGACAGCGCCGGAATTGGTTTGTTGCCCAACCAAATTTGACAAGGGATAACAAAAAGTCATTGCAATACATCTAGGTTTCATCCTAACAAAAACAGCATAATTAGAGGAAGCGTATATGACGTTTATGTCCGGGTTGAATATTTGCTTGTACTGATAATATTTTACCAATGCATTTTGGATTGGCTCAAAATGTAGTTACGGAACATCTGTCTGAATAAAGCGATAGATTGAAAAATCGACTATAAATGGTTATTTTCCTTCGGGAAAGCGATTCAAGTAATCGTTATTTCGTTTCAATTAATCGAACTATCAACCGAATAATAATTTGCAATAGCATGCGAATAAAAAAAAAAAAAACCGATTTTTGTGAAATTTTTACCGTGAGCCCCTGTGAACCCTGTCGTTGGAGCTATATTAATTTTTAAAAGTTGGCGGTGCCACGCCTTCTATTCGGCAACTATTCGGTATCAAGTTATCATAATCTTCATATTGGAAATTTAATGGACCATTATTTATTTAAATATAAATATGATTCCATATCAGATTTGCAACCAATGTTGGCAATTTCGATTAGATACTTTTGTCATACCTTTTACCAAAAATATATCGGCACGAGCGTCAATTCACTTCTTTTTCATCCCTTGCTATGTGCGCGCGAAGTTAATTAACACTCACTCGATGGTGGGCGAACGCCCTGGGACTGAGAGCGCTGATCGTGCATGAGGTTCTTTTAAATTCTAGACACAAAATCTACTTATGATTCCGTCATAGTATTTCTTCATTCACTTATTTAATGAAAAAAAAAGAAAATTCAAAATGCATAAATTTGTGAAAAATTAATTTGTTATTGATATTTATAAATATTTTTTGTAATTGTTCTCACTAATTGGCATGTGAAATGGTGTTTGTTAGAGTTTGATACACTAGCTTTTCAAGTAAATTTATGTAGTTGCAGTAAATTGGTTAGTGCTAAACATATTTCAAAAAAATTGTTACCCACTTACTACTTTCTCCCTCCCAACCTAGTGGACAAAATTTGAGAAAATTGCCGTTTCTAGTCGCTAAAGTAACGGGTCTTTTCAATTTTTATAATCCACCGTTATTGAAGAGGTGGACGTGCTTTTTGTATAATTTAGGATACAAATTTCTACAGCTACTTTTTACAGTCACACAGTCACACGAAGTGGAGTGGCCCAATTTTCAATTTCAGATGGATCTGGCGCAGAGATCTAGCCGAGGTTGTGTGCTGTAATGCATTGCTGTTAGCTAGTCGATTATCGAAAACTAAATGACAACAAATATGAAGCTGTTAACTCTATCGATAAAAAAAATGCATGATTTTATTTTTGAAAAGAAACAAATTCGACATTCTTTTGAATATTTAACATACGCATGACTTATCACGAGATGAGGAGGAGGTTAGCCCATACAATTAATTTTGATATTTACCCCGGGATGTAGGTAGCTTACGTAGTCTTGTATGTAATATTAAATTCTAATTTCATATTGCTAGGTTGTAAGAGTAGTTGGTTTGAAATGCTGGTTGCAATCAGAAACCAGTAGGCGAACAGTAGGAGACTTACGATGCTCTCCATGTCTACCGCAAATGGTAAACGCCAGGGTTTATGTAGGATTCAAGTATAAATACCGTTCGTTTTTACTTTATAGATCACTGATTCTCATTACAAATTTTAAATATAAAAGCTACGTACTCTGCAGCACAACACGATTCAGAAGTTTGCGCTGTGCGAAGGATAATGGAGCGAATTTTGAATATGAAAACGATGACAGGTTTTTGATTGGAAAGTTTTAATAATACATTGAAATTCACTAAATAAAAAGAATTTAGTTGAAAACAGTTTCAGAAACTATTTGCAGGAGAAGTGATAAATCCATTACCAAATCACCCAGAGAAATAATAAATAACGTGCGAATTTATATTCTGTAACACGAAATAATTTGTTGTTGTTATTTTAAAATTTATCGCTTTGAAGAAATACAAAATGACAGCTAATAGCTGTTGTTAGGGATGTGTTAGAGAATCGCACAATCGGTACTGCAAACAACAAATGTCGAGAAAAATTGCGATTTTCGGATCGTTTAAAGTTAGTAAATCACACTATTGGTCTGGGTTATGTCGCTCCTATGCTCTTCATTTATTTTTACTCGCCCTTCATTCCTCAGTCTAGTAAAAATTTCCATTTAGCAATAGTTGCGCTACTTTTTATTGGAGTAAACCTGGTTCATACCGGGTATCGAAAATCAGTTGGACAAATTTCAATGGCTACCCTGCTTTTGAACCTTCCGATTTCTCAGAGTCATTTCAATCAAAGGTACACTTTCTCTTGTAAAACACTAAGCTTTTGCATCAAAACACATATTAAATAAATTGTCTACTCCATTGAAAGCGACAACAATAAGATATTATCTACTCGTTTAAATTTTATTCACATAAAAGCAGAATGAATCGAACACTGAAAAACTGTGGCATGGAAATGCACAGCTCTCTTCCCTATTCCAAGTGATTAAACCGTACGCCATTTAGTCGACTTGTTTTTTTTTTTCTCTCCTTATTTTCTATTACATCACAATTTATTGCAAAATTTGCATACCACAAATATTTATGCGGGAAATAAAACGTAAATTAGATTCAATGATGCTGAAAAATAAATGCGCGCCTTCGCTTAAATTGGAAATTGCGATTGTAATATATTCATATTAGACTATTTGCTTGCAGTTGGCTGATTCTAGTCGGCGGTCGGTCACCTTCATTACAGCTTTAAGAGTTAATATTAGTTTAGTTTAAATTTTTTTTAGCTTTCACATTTGCCCAAGTTTTATCCAAGAAACTTTCGATTACACAACTTTTTTCGCTTTAATTTGCAGTTATGTAAAAATTTTCCATGTATTTGAGCAAAAGTTCTAGCAATTTCGCTTTCCATTCAGTCTACCTATTCTTGTACAAGCAAAAAATGTACCCAGGGCGTATGATGAATGCATCAACTTGCTTTTAGCGTTGCGCTTGGCTGGATGGCATGGCACATGGCACATGGCGTGTCGTACAGCAAATCGACATTTTTTTTTTCACAGCCAACCAGCAAACAATTTACACAAACTTCAATGCAGGACCTTGTCGGCGTTAGTGTGAAAAGTAGAGCGATAGAGGGAGTACGCAGCAAAGGAGATGACCAGCGACAGGAAGAGGAAGTAGTGTAGAAGGTAAACGAAAAAAATGTAACATAGTGAATCGCAACAGCTGTGGAAATACCTTGGAGTTAAGTAGCAACGTTACCACAATATCTGATACGGCAGTCGATGTTATATTTTGGAGCAAAACTTGATGTAGTACAAACTTAAATGCAACAGTTTCACTACTCTCCGTCACAAGTTGTTGCACACACTTCGACTTGCCTTTGCATTATTTTCACTATCTCACCCGCATTGTTGTCTATCTGTTCAAGCATTTTGTTGAAAGTGAAATCCGGCTGTACTTACGGTCGGCTGTCCATGTACAATGTTGCACGCCCGATACGCCATAATGTGCATACTTATGCAATCAATATTAACAGTATGAGAATGCTGGTTTACGTGCGATAATATTCTGGGTTAATTATAAATTTATTGCACTATCTGCCTAGGGCGCGCTTTTGAGTGACGCGGTTAATATCCGTTCGACCTACATACATGGTGGGATAATAAGTATACGTATACAATTACATATGTACATATGTGTTTTTATGTACACACATACATATACCCTGTAGGAAAAAGCAGAGAGTCCTAAAAAATTTTCCAATTTAACAAGGAGTTGAAAGTCAACTGCAAATGAAGCAAATGCATGTGAAATTAATTATGTTGATCTAAGATGCACCAGGTACTTATAAAATATGAATATAGCTATGTGATAAAATTTAAAATATATTAAAGAGCGATTTTTTACATCGCGTAATGAAAGTCGTGCCGATATCGCGTAAAGAAGGTCATATTGACATCGCGTAACGTAGTCGGCGCATGACGCTTGTATGAGAAAAACCAACATACATCCTAAAGTAGCGACATATCAATGTGTATGTATGTATGTACATTAGGGTGGGTCAATTAAAAATTTTCAAGGCATCATCACGCTGCTGGTACTATGGATCATGGTATTTTTCCCCTATGGAACTATAGCTTTTAAATTGCATTTAATTAATTCAACTTCCGACAGGGTATATATTGTAATTTTATTCGACAGATTCTACCACAGCAAGTGGGCGCTCACATGCCAGCATATGTACGTAACGTAAGTACTAACTAGAGTATGTATGCAAATGCAAATGAAAATTGTTGATAAATAAGCGAGAATATTAATTACGAGATAAACGTGGATTTTTAATTGGTGTTAATATGACTTTTTCAATCATAAATGTTTTCACTTTTTAAAAATTTTTTTTTTAATTTTGCCGGGAGCTTGCTTTAATGGTTTTTAATATGTATTGTCGTGCGTCGGGAAGAGTTACGATAGTGCGCGCAGATCTGGCAGGTGATTTAAGTGTAAATAGTTTTTTAACACTCTAGCATTCTAAACTTTCATACTACTGATAACCAGCAATATATCTAAAGTTTCAGGCAATTTTGTGACCAGAATTGTTATATGAGCCGAATACTCATTTTGAAGTCAGTTGAAGGTGAACCTCGTGGTGTCACACCGATGAAACAGGATCTAGTAGTGCACTGGGCTTAAATGATGAGCACAGACATTTCCGAACTCTTAATACCAGGGTGGGTAAGGAAGCGATCTGTGATTACACTGTCATAAAATATACTCTCCACGATGAAACCTTCGCTAATGGATTGAGACTGATCGATTTTACAGGGGCTCGAAGCATAGCAGTTTGTAGCGCCGGGTTACAGCTAAGCGCCAAGTTACGGCCAAGCTACGTGGCTGTCTGCAGATCGAAAAATGCGAAACGAGATTATATTTCGATAAGCGGACGACAATTTTTGACTTGGATCATTATCTCATCGTAGGCAAAATTCGCACGCGCGTCTGCGCAAAATATTTGCTCTAAATACACAAGGAGCGTTCGACGTCGAAAAGCTGCAATCGCAACAGACAGCTACTAACTTTACTGCTCGACACTCACCACTGCTCACCAAGAGCACTACGCCGCTAACAGAAATCCGCGATCAAACCCTCGTACTACCTGTGAAGAAATTATTCAACAACTGGTACGACGACGAATGTCGCGCTTCCATAGAAAATATAGACAGTATTTACAAAACAACACTGTGATCGGACGCAATGCGAGCTGTATGAGAGCTCTATCGGTGGCTGAAAAAAGAAGACAGATGTACTAGATATTAGCAAAAAAAAGAGGGAAACCGAAATACGTGAGTGCAAAGAACTTGCGATGTTAGGCGAGAGCAAAAGCGGCGAAAAATTTTATTACAAGGTGCGTTGGCTTACGAAAGGTTCTAAGATCTAAGATTATTGACATCCCGTAACCCCACCTCGACAAAGTTAAATAGCAATATCGGTTACCAGATGATCAGTCGAAATAGCAAACATTATATTGATCTTCATATTAGCTTTAAATACTTTATCAAGAAGATTTGTTTTCTGCAATTTTAGAAGCTTTGAAAAATTCGCCTCCAGAGTTTAGAATGGATAGGGATTGAGCATCAGACATTGAAGGTTAAATACATGGAAATTATATGATAATAGTTTATGTTAGTTCAATAAGAACAGCGCCAACATTTGAACATAAGTTTGAGGTGTCATTTATAATACACAGATAACATTAGGTATATTATTTGTTCTGTTAGAGTTGGGTGTAAATAATGGTAGCCTATTGTAAGATGAGAGTTGTTATTTAAAAAGAGAAGCTACTTATACGCAAACTATTTAAAGGTGTCCTAGAAAACCAACTACTATTACTTTATGGAATATATATTTGTTCTTATTTTTTATTTACCAATCAGGAATTGAAATGATTTTTTGATTTCCAGATAGATACTGTGATTAAGTTTTCGCGCTTAAAGCTGTGGTGAATAAAACAGCTGTTTAGTTACTTTAATTATTTATTTGTTAATGTTCGATTTCAATTTGACTAAACATTTGTTTTATTCAACACGGTCTCAAGCTCGAATACCTAAATACAGTATTTAAATTGTTTTAAACCAAATAGATGCTGACCATTACAAACAAAATCTGAGACAAAAAAATTGCAAATTGTAAAATTGCAGCTATGGGGTCTGAAAACAAGGGCGAGGTGATTTTTAATAAAATTTGAAATTTTTGAAGCTTGACAAGATTGTGAAACACTCCAAATCAACCCGGACTCCATTAGTATTTTATAAAAGTTTACCTATTCAGCAATAAATTATTCTGAGAATTTACAAAAGTGTGATCCATTGTTTTATGTCCTATTACATTTTTCATGAGGCCAAAGTTGTTTTCAAAAAAGTGCTAAATATTATTAAGCTATAAATATCTGTGAGTGAAATCAAGGTTTAAGGTATATATTGGAAAATTCCACAGGAAATATTTTCGTAGATTATTCTAATCCACTTTATTCCAACCAAAAGTCAAAATTCTCCAAAAATACAATACTTTTGGTAATGCATTAGAGAATTTTCAAATCATTTATTTTCCTGAAAATTTCACTAAGGGTCTTCTTAGACAAAATCTTTATCCGTAGTAGGAAAAAGGCCACAGAAATTAGAAACCAATTATGATCTCTTGGAAGATGCAACATTTATTTATAGTACTCTTCATTAACATTCATATTACTATAAGACTATTTGAGCTGAGTTTTTTAAAATCCGTTGAAAATATTATTACAAAATATTAACAATGCCTTGTGTAAATTGAGTTGCCGTAAAATTGTCGCATACTGTAAATGACAATTATGTTCTGAATAAGGAAAAAAATTTAAATGACCACCCCAACTTTCTTTACAGCAGAAAACCCGATGATCCTTCAACTAATGTCGGCATTAAAGTTGGTGGCAGCTTTATGGCCCATCTGGTTATCAGTAGGTCTTATAATCATATCGTTCTTAAAATCTGGAAAGCATTTTAGGTTTAGATTCAGAAAGCCATTTGCAAAAGTAAGTAGCAGCTGAATTTTAGAAAGCCATGTTCCCGCGCTAAAAATATTCATTAACCATGAATATAGTTTCAATTTTGTGTAATGCGAAAGGTCACTTCAAAAAAGTGACAGAAAAAAAGGATGCCACGCTCGGATTCGGAATATAGGATATTTTGTTCACTAATGCAGATTACAAGCCATTTGTATGCAAATGTAATTTAATATTAATTTTGCGGTTAAATAAATTGATAAAAAGAAGTGCATTATTATACAATATACATACTATTTTGAAAGCAAAGTTGGGAGCTGATTCACAAGAAATTCATTTTTTTTTTTTGGTATTTTGTTGAATTAAATTATAAATATTTTATAACTTCCCGATAGCAGATAAGAAAAATTTCAAATGCCGTCTCTCAATTATTCAACATCTATTAGTTGATGCGTTTGCCATTCAAATTTCTCATTTTGATTTGTGTACTTTAAGTATGCAAGAAAGTTTGTTTGAAATACGTCTAAGCAATCCGTTTCATATGCTTTGCACTATCGCGGTCTTGGCATTAAATCGCCACTTCATGTAATTCATTTAACATTTTCCATTGCAAAGGTATTTTAATTTAACTAGTCTTAATGAACAAATATTCGCATTACTTAGCGTTAGGGGTGAGTTGAGTGACTGAGTTGGAAAGTTAACACTTTGTTTACATTTTTGACAGGGTGGTGATTATGAAAGTTTAAAGATAACCAATTTATGTAATAATTTAAGTCGTGTTAACTTAAAATTGACTAGTGCTTAGTGTTAGGCATATTTATTCACTAAAGATTGAGTTTATTGATACAAATGCGGTTATATACTCAGCATATCTTTGAATAGAAATAATTTTGAAACTTTATTAGTAGACATCAGTAGTGGAAATAAACCAGCAGCAGAGAGTAGCTAAGCGGTTAGTAAATATTTTTTCATCAGAAATGCCAATAAAGAAGCCTAAAGATACGAGGATCTACAACAACACATACATAATTTAATGAGTGAGCTTGATGAAGAAGAAGAGCTACACTTTGACAATAGTTTGGATGAGGACGATGTTCCAGTTGGTGGTACAGTAAGTGGTTCAATTGGCGTTGAAGGCTGGCCGCAAACGAGCAGAAGAGTCAAGCATTTTCGGGGTTTTAATCAAAAATTTGGTATTCTATGCCCCAAAAAACAGAAGCTACTGCTTTCTGGTACGCCGTTGATAGATCCCATTATACCTGGAAACAAAAGCAAGTGACAATATATACCTGATTATAATGCAAACAGAGGACGACGCGTCGACGCAATGGATTAAACGCTTTCTACATATTCTAATGAATGTAAAACAAATTATTGGAAATTGGTTAGGTAGACCGTACGTACCCTCATGCATTCATCATTTACTCCGAAAACAATGACCTTATTCAGAACACAGACAAACGACGAAAGCGAAGCCTGTCTGCCGACTTTGATTAATCCAAAAATTGCAATACAAAATATTAATAGCAACCCAAAATCTATACATAAACCTTTAAATACTCACCAAGGAATATATAACAAACGCGAAATTGCGGTGGTAAATATCTTTTGTAACTCAAAAATTTTCTCACATTAGAAAAGAAGAAATCTACGAGGCATTTTTAAAAGCAATAAAGCAAAGCAACAAAGCAAAACACTCCTTATTCAAAGGTTTAAAAAAGCACATGTAATTATATTTATGATGAATTTGGTCTCCAAAAAAAAGAAAATTACTTTTTCTTTATATTCTAAGGCAAGTAAATATTACATTTAAATCCCTGGGAGCGATTGAAATGAGACATATTATACTTACCGTCAGTGCATAACCGGTCGAGTGGTAATTTGTCTAAAATTATAGCAAGGTTTTTCGTGATGTAATTTTTCGCTAACATTATATAAAATAATAGTTCACGTAATACATGTAAATAATGCTTAAAAATTTATGAAAAGATTTTAAAAACTCGACAAATTTTCATACAAGTCTTCAATTTTATTTGAATAACATTTATATATTTTTGGCTATTTTCAGCTTTGCAGTGTATTTAACTTCAGTGATGCAAAGTGCAAGCTCAAATTGGGTAGAAACTGCAGTTGAATTTTTATAATTTTTTTTTTCATTTTTGGCCCAACCAACTTTTTGTCATATTTCGCCTATCCGATGATGAATACGGATGGCAATACAACTATTATAAATCAAGGGAAATTTTCATAAATGCATGCGTTTTACCAACACAAGTTCGCAAGACCAAAATTCAATATATAATAAATATCTCAAGTTAAAGGTATTTTTACGCTTATTTTGGCTAACCTATTTTTGGATATAGTTAATTACGTATTTAAAACATATATATAGCATGAGAATAGTTAATAAAATATACGTTATGCGTGGAAGAGAGTTTCCACCTGTTTATTGAGTTAAGTTTAATTAAAATATGAACAAGTTTTATGAAATATTAAAATGTAGGTGTTCGGTGGTCCGTCTTGGCAAGAGGGTTCATAGCAAATTTGTATGAGCGTTGCCACGTGATTGAAAATACGAATTCATTTTCAATTATAAACAAGTTTAACGGCATATTGAAGTATGAGAGTTAAGCGATTCGCTCGGCGAGAATAAGTCTTATACTTATATTTTGAACAGGGTTGCCACCTATTTGAAATGCGATATTTTATTCAATTATACACAAGTTATGTAAAATATGAAAAACTGGGCACTAAACTGTTCGATTCGCAGAGGTGAATGTTTATAACATATAATGGGTTGCCACCTGTTTGGAAAGTCGAATTTAATAATATTACACTTATACTTATACAAATCTTATTAAATGGTAATATATGGGCGTGAAGCCATTTTTGTTGCTAGGAGAAACTTTATAGGTATATTTTGGAAAGGGTTTCAACCTTTTTTAAAAGTAAAATTTAATTAAATTTTACACGAGGCTATAAAATATCAAAATATGAGTGTCAACCTGGCCGTCTCAGCGAGAACAAGGTGCATACTTAAATTTTTGAGGTGGTTGCCTTCTCATATGTGACAGAAGCCGAAATTTGTTTTCTGGTTACAATAAGCAAAAGGAAATCAATAAATAAATATAAGCGGATTAACGGCTGCAGGATTTCCCTATATCTTATATATAAAGATGCCCAGCGTGTCTAGTTGTATGCAGTATACACTGGAAAACTACTGAACCGATTGACATCTAATGTATAGGGTGTGTTTGGAAAGGTTGCTATTTTGCAAGCGAAAATTCCGATAGGTGACGCTGACCTCGAGATATATCTATAAACCGTATTTATAGTCTGATTTCATTAAAATTCCAAAAATGTATTAGCAATGTAAATTGAAATATTTTGGTTGAAAATTTGACCGATAAATGGGGCTGGCGCTCCGAAATATCGCTATAACCAATATTCACAGTTCAATTTGATTCAATCGCAGAACATATGAATATTCGTATGGTGTGGTGAAACATTTTGCCCCTCCCTAATTTATTTGCACCAAAAAAACAGTATAATGTAATGGATGCAGTAAAAATGGGCGGGCTACGCCAACTTCTTCTTAAGCTCACCGGACACTGTCCTTTACTTGTTCCATAAAATTAACATAGAGGATTTATCAAGTAAAATCTTGCTAATTGCTCTATCTTGCTCTATTGTAAAAATATGTTTACGAAATATGATATTTCACGTCGGCACGTTTATATCATCAAAATTTAGTCACGCATACTTTCCTTTATAGCCTTTAGTACATTAGTATAAAAATAATTAATTTCATTTTGTGAGAAAAATTGCGAGTTTCAATGAAATAAGTTATAAAACGAACATCTAGAAAAGTTAGTCGCAGGTATGAAATGCAAAAGAAATACTATTTGTTTTTTATAGTTACTTAAAAGTTAGTAAACTTAAACTGTCACCATCAAACTACCAGAAAATATGCGACTCTCAAGTGCTTTAGCTTTCATTGCGCGCCGCTCAAGGAGGTCATTTGTGTAGAGCTAAAACCAAAATTACTGTCATCTTATTTATCCTTTGGCACTCAAGTACCATCTATTTATCTTCGTTTTTGTTCTAGTACACAGCACAATTAAATCGAGGTGCATACAAGCATATAGATATGTGAAGAAGATGCCATCAAATGTACAAACAAAGCAAAAACTTTTTCCCACAAACTACATCATTTCGCTAACTTCCGGCAACGTGTGCTTGCTGAGGAAGGTGTTTATTAGATGAACGTGTCATAAAATATCTCACACATATAGAGATAAAGAGCATTCGTACGCATTTATTACGATTGTAATTGTCAACTCTTAACGCAAAGCCACAAAACCGCCATACACTGCGTATGAGTAATTATTTTGTGTTGCGTAAAAAGGAGTGGAATGTGAATTTAGCTGCTGCTGCTGTTGATTTACTACTTTCCACTTTCCACCTTCGACTAATATTAAGCCGCCTAAGATGTATGAGGTGTCTTCTGGCGCATCTTATGTTTGTGTGTGTATATGTGTGTGTGTGTTTATGTGGTAATTTAATGTGAATTTAGGTGTGCCATATGAACAATAAAATATAGCATAATGAAATTTGACTTAACGTTGAGGAGGTAATAATTTTAAAGCCTTTCATTGGAGAATAAATAAACAAAAAAAAGTATAGTAGAGTGTGGCATAAATTTTACTTATTGTTATTCCAACAATTCTTGCTATTACGCTTCTAACTTTCTAACTCAACTTTTACCTTCTCCTGACATTTCAATTAAATACATTCCACTACTCAATTCTTAAATATTTCTAGTTATTAGCTTTCCTCATTCTAAGTTATTTATATGCATTTTCTTCTTCTGCTTCATGCTCTGTCAACCCCATCAATAATTCTGGCTAGCAGTTAATTTATCACCAATACATTTGACATTATTGATATAGCTACTCGGAAATGAATAGTTCAGTCGCCTTGTTGTTTGTATTTGTTAAATTTAAACTAGCTGACAACTCTAAACTTTGTTCACTGCGGCATCCGCATCATCACTAAGTACGAAAGTTGTTTGCAAGTATTTCTGTTTTGCTTCTTGTTTGTCACCAGCGCACTTGGCAAGTTTTAGTGCTATTTCGAGTTTCACATTTCGCGTGCCATTATATCCGTGTTCTCTCATTAATATTGATTACTTTCAACTTTTCCCATAAATGCCAATCGAACTTGGATGTATGGAGTAAGTTGTATTCCTTCAAACTAATTGAGTAAAAGTGTTAATCGGTTTAAGAGAAAAACAATTTTTGATCAACTCATTTACTGGATTAATTCAGATAATTCAGCTCAATAGCTTGAATACTTATTCAAAAAAAAGCTGCATTATCTTACTTTAAATGAACCGAAAGTCAGTGAGCATATGAAATCCCGCCCCGTGAAGGTGGACCATAAGAAGGTGGTCGGGTTACCTGTTCCGTCAATGAATTTTTTGGTAGTAGAAAATGAAGAAATATTTCAGTAATTTTTACGCAGTTTTTCGAACTATTTCCACAAAGTACAGAGTTCGCCATAAGTTTCTGAGATTGCTACATAACTTTTTAAAGAAGTGGTAATTTGCAAATAATGTTTTTTTTTAATTATGTGGACTACTTTTTAAAAACAGCATCAATTAGCATTGGACTTCAGCGTGCTGGTATACACTTTATTCTTTTAATAACCCCACAAAAATAAGTTCAGTGGTGTTAAATCGAAGCTTATTGGAGGCCACTCAATATCACCTTTTTTTGATTTAACACATCTAGCAAAATTTGGATTGCTGTGTGGCATTACGCCTCGTCTTATTAAAACTAGAAGTCAGTCAAACCTTTTTCATTTATTTTCGTACACCCATATTGTGATAACTTTCATCGATATGGTTTCCATCGACTGTTTCGCCTTCCTGAAAGGAAAATGGCACCAGTCGCTCTTTCAATGTTAAGCGTCCCAATCATGGGTACTGGTTTCAAGTTTCCCAAACATGTCTAAGACATTAAACCGTTCGAAAGAAAATAAAACACCGCGCTGTCCAAACAAAAAAACTATTTCAGTCTAAAAAATACTATAAGTGTCAATCCCATCAATCCTTATTATGTCACGGATATTTAGTGTTATATTTCTGCGCTCGCTTGTTATTCTGCTGCAATATGTTAGTTTTTTTGTTTCATTCGTGTTAAAAACAGATATTTTTCGACGAAGACCGCCAATGCTGCTGAAAATAAGGGAGATTGGGACCGGTTAAAAAACTGCAGATAACTGAGACGTCGTCTAACGTCAGGCATAGCAAGTGAGCCGGACAAAAACTTGAGTCGAATGAAGAGGCCTACTTTGCATATCTCGGGAAAAGGTATTTCTCAGACGAGTTAAAGCAGTTGGAGCATCGCTGTATAAATGGTATGGAGCTAAAAGGAGACTGTGTTGTGAAATAAATCGTCACCTTTTTCAAAATTTAAATTTTTCTTTAGTAGGCTAAGACTTATTTTATCTAATTATAGCCTATCTTAAAAAAAAAATATTTTTGTTGCAGAAGAATTTACAGTATTTTTTTTCGCCAATAAATTAAAAAGAGTACACCGTATATTTGCTGCCCCTAATGAAACCCAGAACTGTGAAGTGTCTCCCGATTTCGAGTATGAAATAATAAAACAGTTTCGGATAAACCAACCTGTCATTTGCTTGTGACGAATACCTCGGTGGAACTTTTTTTGTTTTTGTAAATGAAAATCAAAATTATCATCTTTAAATTCATTCTTTGTTTTTTTAAAAAGCCGATGCTTCGCATAAATTCAGAAAAAACCAATTTGAAATTCTGTTTTTCAGAAAATGTTATCTGAAAGTACCAAAATAATCAAAAAGAAAAAAATCAGAAAACACTTCTTAGAAAAAAAAAGGATCAGGATGTTAAATTCAGCCATAATGTTCCAGAAATATACTAGGAAAAATAATACAATTTAAATCGCTTGCTCGTTTACATTGAACGAACGACTTTACAATATTAATTAAAACCTTATCGAAATATTTATATTTACTTTTCCGTTTTCGATCTGGCTCACTCCCAGTTGAATTATGATGGATGTAGTTTTGTTTCTGGTAATGTCCACCTGTTTTTTTATTTTATTAATAAAATGAAATATGTGAGGGTGTGTGTCAAACGCAGTTGGATTGGCGTTGTGCGAAAATTCAAAAGTTTTTCTGTTGTCTTATTTCTTCTTCAGTTTTTACTTACGGATTTTGACTTAAGGATTTCGGCGTACGAATTTTGGTTTTCTAAAAACTGTTTCTCCCTCATGTTTTATGAAAAAATGTGTTTCAGAATTTTTTGGGCTTTGAACTCATGGGGGAGCTAACTTCGGCGCGCTGATCTCTGAACACAGTTTCCTTAATTGAAAAAATACTTAAAGGTCAGATACAGATATTCCATAAAAGTTTCCTGCGTTGTATCTTACACAGAGTTACTGGAAAAATGGTAAATTTTATCCCTTTTCCAAAATATAACTCAGACATGAACTTTTAAATCGCCAATAATTGTATATATTTTCATGATAAACTCTACTAAAATTGATTGCCGAAATCTTGTGTTATTTTCCTGTTTTTTGGTTTTGTATAGCCCAATTAACTACTCAAATCCTCCTGCTTCCCAAAAACTTAGTAGCAAAGTTTACAAAAAACAAAAAAAAAATAGAATCGTCAAAAGTGCATGAGAGCTATTTCTGTAGCAAAGCCCATAAAGAAGAAGAGCAGCTCAGGCATCAGGCAAGATTTCTCAATTTTGAATGCATTCGATTTTCGATTGCTGTTCATTTTCGTTCTTCAGTAAAACGTCAACTCAACGAAACCTGGTGCGCGAAGAATGAGAAAGTGTAAGAGCTTACGGCGATAATATCAGTTTACAAAAAAAAAAAAAATAATAAAGCAACAAAAACAACAACGCAACCCCTTAAGAGCTAAAAGCACAAAACAACAAACATAATGCGGCCTTAAAACCAACAAAACTGACAACAGGCAAGCAAATTTGCATTCAGCCATAAGTGGACTAACACGCGTAAAGTAAAAAAAAAAAGTAAAAGCACGCACCGTACAAATACCATCTGTTGTTCGCTTATTTCAAATTGCTTCTTGAATATTGTGTTTCGCTTTTCGTCTTTTTTATGCACGCCATGCATGCATCTACTCATTCCTCTGTTCGCTAAGTCTTGCACTCAAAAAAAAAAAAAAAAAAAAAAAAATACTCGCGTTGCAACGCGAAATAGTTTTTACGTTGATCTGCTGTTGTTGACGCTCACATCCTGTTTGTTGCTGTTAATGTAAGCGCTTGGCATTTCTTGCAAATTCCCAAATTTAAGGAATTTTCTTCTCGTGTTTTATGCAGAGGATATTTCAAACGAACCTTGTGAGCTAACTATCACTTTCAGTTTCGTATTTTTTTTTCAATTTTTTTGGCAACAAAAATTTGAAATGCATCGCAGAACAACGCGGAACATCGTACTAACTATGTGTGTTAAAAATTCAATAAAAAAACATTTTCAGCAATTTTAGTTTTTCTTTCTTTGTAAATTTGAAAGCTGGAAATCATCTCGGCACTAGTTCAGGATCATTTGAGGGCAAGTTCTGGACCGTTTCGGCACTATTTTGGACTAGGTAATTCGGGACCATTTTAGGACCTTGCAGTAGTTCGGGATTGGTTCACCACTACAACTACTTATGCTCCTATCTAGCACTACTACTTATTACTGTTACTACAACAACTTCTACTACTACTACTTCTAATTACTATAACTATCACAACGACTACTACTGTTACTATTTTTACTAATTCTAATACTTATTTATTTACTTATTAATACTACTATTTTAACTTATGCTACTACTAGTTACTACTATTCTTTTTAATAATTTCTACTACTAATAATAATACTACTGATTCTACCAATTACTACTACTATTTTTACTAATTACTATCAATATTTTTTACCCATTTCTGCTACTGTTAATGTAATCCTACTGTAATGATAATGCTACTATTCATTACTACTTTTATTTTCACTAGTTTTTACTGTTTCTTAATTAATTCTACTGCTAATTACTACTACTATTTTCACTAGTGCTACTACTAATTACTACTACTATTTTTAGTAATGCTACTACTAAGAACACCTAACCACTATTATTCCTACTTCTACTACTACCACAACTATTACCACTAGTACTACTCTCAAATTAGACTCTCTCTATCTCTTTGTAGAGTCGGCACTGAAATTAAACTTCGGGCTCGCTCACTTTGGTGAGAATAGAGTAACTATGGTATTTTTCGGAATGCAGACATCGTTCAGATTAATTTTGCTGAACAAACTTATAGTCCTCCGCATCTGCGTTTTTTTATTTGCACCCGAAGGTTGAGGGGTTGACAATGGATCTTTGTAACATAGGTACAAAAACTTGAAGGGTTAATGCTTTAATTCCAAACATTTCACATCAATAAAACAAAAGAGGGGTGGTAGCGGATAAAATTGCGCATATGAAATATTTTCCTTTTTACAACGAACAAAATTTTTTAATTGTGGTACGAATATCCACTGTGACCCGATTAGCTCTCTAAGTGTACTTATAAGATTGGTGAGCAAAAATTATTGGACGTCAAGCCAGCCATTCAGTGTTAAAGAATTCTTCAAAATTCTTCATTTCCGAACATGAAGAATGCTTTTGGTAGAATGAAGATGAACTTGTCTTTCGTGGTATTATTTTTATACACTCTTACATTGATTTTTTTTAATTTTTTATAGATGGTAATTCTATTCTAAAATTTATCGTGATAAATGGCTATAGTAAGGGCTGATTTTAGTGAGTCATATCTTTGATGACTATACGTAAAAGTAACATATCGACGCTTTAAAATTCTGCAATATGATCATATTGGCTGTTTTCATTGTAGTGGGATTATTTGCCATGAAACAGGTTATAAATAGTACTGTTTTTCTTAACAAGTTAATTTTATGGTACTTCATTTAACCTCGTATATTTATTTCACTTATGTTATTAAAAAATTTGGATTCGCTTTTTAAACTGTTGGCAACTTTCAAAAATTTTTTCGATACTAAGCTTCCTTCAATCTCCATTAGCTCAAACCAGTATTTCAATGCTTTATTTATCATATAAATTGATTTAAATTTTTTTTTAGTTAGTGACAATCCTCTCAAAACTTCTTGCATGAATCAAGCTCTCTTAAAACGTTTTTCGTTTGACACAACTACAGAGAGTGAAAATACCACCTAAAATGCTGTATTAGCCAGAACAAAATTTAGCGGATTTCTCTATGATAGTTTTCCAATAAGAATCCCTTCTCCATTATGAGTGGATATGCTTTAAAAAAAATTAAGAAGATAATCCGTAAAATGAAGATGAAAACTTTTGCAGTGTAATTAAGAAGGTGACCCGTAGCATTAAGATTAAATTATTTTCAATAAAATCTGGTAGATAACCTATAAAACTGAGAGAAAAACTTTTTCAATATAATTAGGAAGCGAATCTTAGGTTCCATTAGAATTTCTTCTTAATTTTTATATGCCGATGACCAATTTGAAATTTTTGCCATCTAAATTTTTTTAAGTAGGGGAGGTTCGCCGGTTATGGGACACGTTTTTTTGAAGCGTCATAACTTTTGTTAACAAGTGGATCTTGCCGTTATAAATACATAAATTTAAAGTTTGGGTCATAAACTAACTTTCTTACATTTAAAGTGTATTGATTCAATGAACGTTAAAAATTTTATACTTGAATTTGTGTAAGAGTGTAAATTTCGAGAAATAAAATTCTTCGCCGGTTATGGGTCACTCGAAAAAAGTCAGTCGAAATTGTTTAAAATCAAGTTAGTATACAAAAAATATGCATAATCGTCATTTTTATTTATTCAAACATTTTGGTACAGTAAAAATTCTCATGTTTAAGTGTTTAAATTATCGAATCATTCTGTTTGAGATCAATCAGATTCGCAATGCACGCAAGTAAATATGCCTGTTGGCGCTTTCGCACATTTAAAATGAACAGCCCGTTTACATGAATAGCACTCGATATAATTAGTATCAGTCAATTTTTTTGGCATTTTTTTCAAGCAAATGATACAAAAGTCTTCATCGTCGGAATAAGTTGTAGGTGATTTATTCTTCTTGGGTAGCGATTTTCGAATTTTGCACTCGGTCATTTAATTTCCAATTAAGCAGATAGCTGGCCGAAGAAGTTTTTGACCTTGATCGTATTTAGAAATCATTTTTTTACTCAATGCAGTTTTTCAGTGATTTATAAGCAAATAGACAATACATTCAGTATTTGAATATGTATTCCGTCATTTAAAAGTAGTATATTTCAATGTAAAAATTTTTGTTGAGTCCTAGTACAACATAAATAAGATACGAATAGCTAATTTCAAATTTATTCATGCCGAACTTACAGGACAAATGTAACGAGCAAAGTGTCCCATAACAGGCGATACGCATGTCCCATAACCGGGAAAATCAACGTTTTGAAAATAAATTCGAGAAAAATTTTGTCGTTTGAATATTGTAAAAATTAATTGTCACACCTTTAATTATGAATAATACACTAGATTTTGACGAAGTGCACTTTGCTGTACAACTCACTTATCACAATGTGATAACATTGTTAAAAATGACTGGCAATACTTTTTCGTGCTCTTGTCACATACGTTGTTCCGAACTGATAGATGCAGTGCAAATATTTATCATAGTCACACATCAAAAACTAGAATATGTGAAAATAACATTTGCGTCAAGCAATTGAACAACAAAAGAAAAGGGTGAAAATCGACTGTCCCACAACCGGCGATGTCCCACAACCGGCGATGTCCCACAACCGGCGAACCTCCCCTACATAACTTTCAGACAATAAACATCACACTGTTTTTTAAACAGTTGTTTCTTTAATTATATTAGTTCTACTTAATAAGTTTAAGTATTTATATATTATTTTACATATTTTGCATATTTACTTATAATAAAAGAACATTTAAAGTAAGTATAACAATATGCGTTGCCTTGAACTGAATAAGATATTTATTTTTATTCACTGAACACTTTTTGAACAATAAATACTTCAATCAAAAATTTTCATTTTAAAAATACATGAATCCAAAGAGCAATATCCAACATATTAAAGAATAAAAAGTACATATGTATGTATGTTGAGGTAAAATTTGATTTAAAAATTGCTCTTTGGGAAATAAAAAGTTTTCCTTATTAATATATTCAATATGGTAAGATCTTATTGAAAATTTGGAGAATGTCCTTATTAAATTACTTTGTATAATTTTTAACATAATAGCAAGAAAATTTCTTCTTTCAAAAATGGCAACCCTTTTAAAAAAAATATTTTTATATGAACGCTTTTATTTTAGTATGCTTATAATTTCAGTTAAATTATTTAATATTTTCAAAAAGGTGGTATTTTCATGAGTTTGTTTTCATAAACCGAAGACCTATGAATCTCATGCCACAATATTTCTTTCAACTTAATAATTTAGTTTAAATTACTATTTAAGGGGGTGTCAGCCATCTTAAAGAGAATAAAACTCTCTAACCTCCCTGAATTTATATTCATATTTTAATATTTGAGTTATTTAAATATAATTTTGATTAAATTTTCAACCAAAAATACAATATTGATTTATATAAGATCCTTGGATCGAGCTTTCCATTCACTTGTTATATGGAAGAAAATACGTGAAATTAAATTTGAATTATTTTAAACAAGCATTTCTTAATACTGTGTATATATGAGTTCTGCTTAAAATATTTAAAATTTTGTTAAAAACTAGATTTTTTTATTTTTATTTCGAATAAAGTTTGAAATTTGGATTATTATTTTGTTCAATTGTCTCAATTCGCTAAATAAATAAAACCGTGGAATAGTTTGCAATAATTATTGAAACATTTTCGTGGCTTTAGTTTCTCTATATATGGCATAATAAGCTGATATCCCCTTAAAGGTTCCGTTTCACCCGAACTTAGACACTTCTTTACTTTTTTTTTTAATTTCAAACGAGATAAATATGAAATAAGCCACAAGAAAAGAAAGTGGTGTTGAGCAAACAATTTTATAATTAATAAAATTTAAAAAAACTACAATTTCTAGTACTAAATGCAAGTTTTTTGTTTCTTTGTAAGCAGTAGGTATTCCGAATAATTTTCAATTTTAAACAAATAACAAAATTAAACTTTAAACAAACATTTCATTTGGAAAACCAAAAGAGACCACCACATTAACTTCTATCCTACCAAAACCTTCGTATCTATATTGTGAATAAAAAGAAATTTAACTTCAATTTATTACTCTGACCTAGTGTGAAAAGTTCAAGTTTAAAATGTAATTTATTCTACTCATATAAAATTAAGGAGCTTTAAAGAAAAACATCATATCTATACAATCAATAGTATGAGAGCTATACCATATGGAATACTAATCAAGGTGATTTTCTTAGTTGACTATGTAGGACAGCTTAATAAATAGCAAACAAAATTTCGTGTTTTAGCTGTCAGAATGATAGAGTTTCACAAAAAAGCCTCATATCTGAACAATGCGTTGTATTATAGCTATATAATTAATAGCGAACCGACTTTGTAGATTTTTATTGCACACTTTCTATTTGTTCTAAGTGAGACAAGTACCACAATTCATACTCCTAACTGATTTCCTTTCCCTCTTTATTTTCTCGCCGGTTTCTGTAACCCATTAAATAAGATCTTCATTTACTACTCACTAAAACAGTATAATTTTTCTTGATCAATCATTTAGTTCTTCAATACTACAATGATGATGAATTACGTTGCGCGCTCACTGCAAATTCAAAAAATACGACAAACAGCCAAACAAACAACTTAACATTTGCTATCTCTTTCGACGAGTCTTAGTAAAGTATACGCAATGTCCATCAATACAACTTATGCATTTAAATATGTACATTAGGGCATTCATATTCTTGGATTTTTTTTTTTTTTTTTGGTTTGAAGACTTGTGGGAAACGAAGAATTTTACGAGAAGCTTCGGAAATATTAAATGTGTGTTAAAATATAAAAAATCTAACGATTATTTGAGGTATGCACATTTATATAAATTAGTACGACTAAATTATTTTCTATATTTAAAACAGGCAGAAATGTTGTGAATAGAAGTAATTTGAGGTTATTGTAAGCACACTTTCAACATCCAAGATTTAATATTAGAAGGTTGAAAATTAAATTTTTCATAGGTTTAGTTCAATTAAACGCATTGAAACTCATTAACTTTTAATTTCGCGGTATTTTTGAATTACCAGTACAGCCATTGACAGTGCCATATCATTTGCAGAAATAGACTAAAATTGATTTCAGTCCAGTGAAACTTATGTATATGTGAAGCTTTTTTTATATTCTGTCTAAAATCAGTTTTTAATAAAAACATATATATGTAGATTTATCAAAAGCTTAATACGAATTAGGTTAGAGCATTTCAATTTAAAGACAACCGGTTCATTCGGGGCATGGTTTTCTCTTTCAATAAAAATCGAATATATTGTTTCTTAGTCAAAATGATCAGACAGGAATTTTTTCTATTGACCGAAAAAATTGTTTTCAACATTTTCTGGCGATTTTAAATTCTCTGTGAAAATCGTGTTTTACGGTCTTTAAAATTTTCCTTTTTTTTTTTAATGAAAATAGATTTTCTAAAACCGACGAATTTTGATATAATAAAACAAAAAGTTTTGCCTAACAGAATTTTATCAAAAATACATTCCGAAATGTTTTTTATCTGATGTAAAAAAAAAATAAAAAAAATAGTTTTCGAGAAAATAAACTAATATGGGGACATTTTTTCAAAAAAAAATTGTAAGACAAAATTAAAAAATTTTGGATTAAAATATAGGATATTCCTTAAATATAGTTGCGATTTGTTTAAAAAGTTAATTAAAAAAAAAATCATAGTATATGACAATCGAATGTAAATTCGAGAAAGTTTTTTTACGAAAATACTTTTATAGAATTTCGCCCCTATAAAAAAACTAAATACAATTTAGTTAAATAAAAAAAGTATTTAAAAAGTAAATTCAATTACTTTAATAATCTTATAACGACAACCTTTTAAAAATGATTTACTGAACAAATATTTGTGATGAGAGTTGCCACCTATTTAAAAAGTTAAATTTAATATTATAATACTGTTATAAAATACTAGAGGTTAAGGAGAGTAAACAGCCTTGCGAATAATTATATACCAAGAACAATACAATAGTGGTTTAAAATGAAGGAGGGTTTTACGAAATCATTTTTGAACAGAGTTGCTGCCAGTTTGAAAAATAAAATTCAATACTTTAGTGATGTTACAATATGGATGTCAAATTAAAAATCTTTAAAAATGATGCCACCTATTCATAAAGTTAAATTAGAACGTTAAATAAAATATCATAAGTATAATACTGGTCTGCCAAGTAAGAGGCTTATAAAGGTCTAATTTTGAATACGTTTTTGGAAAGAGTTACCAGCTTTGCGACAAATTAACTGCAAAATACAATACAATACTGGTTTGAAATAGAAGAAGTTTTACTTAAATATTTTTGAACAGGGTTGCAGCAGTTTGAAAAATAAAACACCATTACTTTAGTAGTCTTACGATATGAATGTCAAACGAAGAATCTTTGTTAGAAAAATATTTCTGATGAGAGTTGCCATCTATTCAGAAAGGTAAATTATATTTTTTAATACTTTTGTGAAATACAAGTGGTTTAGGAATGCCAAATTTCGAAAATATTTCGGAAAGAAGTGACCAGCCTTGCGTAAAATAAAATACAATGATGTTTGAAATAGATTTTTGAAAAAATATTTTTGAAGAGGGTTGCCTCCAGTTTGCAAAATGAAGTTCAATTACTGAAAAAATCTTACAAACGCAAAAGCTTTATTGGAAAAATATTTCTGGAGAGAGTTACAACCTATTTAAAAAAGTTAAGTTAGAACGATGAATTAGATATAAGAAAACGTTTTCAAAGAAGCTAAGAAGGACTAGCTTTCCGAAACACTAAATAAAAAAAAGCAGATAATATGTATTAGAAAAAATATTGTAACCAATTTGCTTTCTTGAATTTTTTATATGAAATTTCAATTTTTCGGCAGTTAGCTCTATATTATAAATTCAAGGGAGCGTAAAAGCTTGTGAAGTTCCTTTCAAATATTTCGCAAACTCATAAATGGCGATCACATTCTACGCTAGTAAAGCAAAACTAACTTTAAGCCGTGTTACTTTCCCAAACTTTTCTTAAAAGAAAGTTTTGCACAGTTGTATAAATTTCTACAATACATGTATTTTTAAATCCATGCTATGGAGCGAATGTTTAAGATTTTTTTTTTTTGCGATTCACACTTCCAATAACCTCAGAACACATAATTGATGATGTAACAAAGTAAGGACCGACCTTCTCTACTTTTCCACAAAAATTCATTCATTTCTACCAATGAACCGCAAAGTTGAAAAAAACTTCTTACCCTAGTATACAGATGCACATACTATATAAATAAGTAGGGCAAGATGAAATGTGATTAAGTAATGCCGAAATTGAGCAAAGAAAATTGAGTTATTTATTTCCTTATTTTATTGACCCAAAACCAGCAAAAGAGGCAAGAAATTGCGGTAAAAACCTCGCTTACCGAAAACAAACTACTTTTATTTGGCGGGAAATGAATTTGGTACGTGACAATGAAAAAGTAAACCGCAATTTGCTGTTTTTGTTACCGGATGCAGCGCCATATTCTGCTATGTACGCCGTGTGTGCAGATGTGACTGAGAAGTGTCGTTGCTGTCGTCTGGCAAGTTGAGGGACGAGAAACAACGAGAGAAACGTGCATGTGGCTGTCTATGTTATTTATTTATTTGTATGTATGTATGTACTATGTATATACATATGTATGTGTATAGTAAATGAAAGTGTTTGTAGAGAGAAAATTGCGTGCACTATTCTGCTACTTTTCCATCAATTGTTGGCGCTTGCCAGTTGGCAGCTGCCTATTGGCACGTGCTGTATACGCCGTTGCTCAGCTAGCTATCTAGCTATTTACTTGAGTGCATGATAGTTTGCTATATTTCTCTATTTTATTTTTACTTATTTCTTTTTGCTTTTGTTTTTATTTTTGTTATACAACTTATTCTCTCTATACCTTAGGTATTCTGTTGTTGCCAGCTGGCGTTCTCAGTCAGGAAAAGTCGGCAGTAACTTTTGCTTCTGTATTTATTGCGGCACAAAACTAACAGATCGATTGATAGCACTGTAAATATGTTTACTGTGCGTGTCGTTGCGGTTACAGGCAGTGTTAAATATAACGTTAATAGCATTGCGGTTATGTGGAGCTGAAAACAAAAATGTCTGCAAGTAAAACAATATCTGTGTTTGTGCCTGTGAATGCGGCTGCCATTGGCCATTGGTGAGAGGAGGAGGCTTTGCATAATATTGTATTTTCACACGTCAAAGAACTTTAAATATAAGAAGAGCTTTCATTTCGTTTCCCGAGGTTACACAAATCACGGGCGCGACGCAAAAGTAAAGCAACTTAAAATTTATCAATTTTGATCCTATCTTTATATTTATGAAGCTAATATAATCCAAGTTCATATATTCAGTAGGAGCTGAGAAATATTTTGTCTAATTTTTTTGTTTTAGTTTCAAAAACTCTATAAGTATTTCCATAGAAATTTCTAGTTTATTGTGCCCATCTTCAGTGAAAATTTAATAAAAAAAACTATTATTCCTTATATTCTTCCAAAAAAGTTAGAAAACTTATTTTTGAAGTAACAATCCTTTAGCGGCAGTTATTTTTTACATCCCCTAATGACAGTGGCGTCAGAATCGCTTTACTAATTTCAACCACAATTATTATTAATGCCACCACTAGTTTATACCACTATTTTTACTGATACCTTTTACTATTTTACTAATTTCTACCACCATTTTTACTATTTTTTACCACTACTTTTATTAATGCTACTACTAATTTCTACCACTATGTTGGTTTATTTCTACCAATATTTTTACTAATTTCTTCCATTATTTTAATAACTTCTTCCACTGTTCTTACTATTCGTACTACTAATTTATACCACTATTTTTCTCAATTTTACCGCTATCTTTACTAATTTGTTCTACTGCTTATTCTAATTTCTACCACAATTTTTACCTATTTCTAATACTATTTCTATTAATGCTATTATTAATTTCTACCACCATTTCTATTAGTTTTTACCACTATTTATACTAATTTCTTCCACTATTCTTACTTATTTCTACCACTATTTTTATTAATGCTACTACTACTGTTTTTACCAATTTCTTTCACTATTTTTACTAGTTTCTACCACTAATTCTACTCATTTCTACTAATTTCTTCCACTGTTCCTACTAAATACTGTAACTATTTTTACTAATTTACTCCACTATTTTATTAATTTCTCCCACTATTTTTGCGTTTGGTACTACTAATTTCTACCAATATTTTTACTAAAATGTACCGCTATATTTTTACTATTTCTTTCTGCTGCTTTTACTAATTTCTACCACTATGTTTATTAATTTATACCACTATTTCTACTAATTTCTACAACTATTTTCATTAGTACCAATTTGGACCACTAACTTCCACCGCTATTTTAACTAATCCCTGCGGCTCATTTTACTAATTTTTTCACTATTTTACTAATTTCTATTACTATTTTTACTATAGGGTTTCACTGTTACTTAACATTCTCTATGACCATTTTAAAATCTAAAACGGCCATCAGCTCTGACCTCTTTGCAGCACATGAAGGTTTTAATTTCAAAAAAGGACCCTGGAATTACACAGTGTGAGATCAACCATATGCCAAAAAGCTCATGTGGGCTTCTTTGTTATGATGTTAATACGGTAAGAAGAGGATATCAACTTATCTGCTAAATTTGCCCCTCCCATTCACGTAACTTGCAACGCTATTCGGACGATTGATATTTATGTATTTTTTTTGGTTTTCTTATCCAATCGACGAACAAATAAAAGTGGTCGTGTTCCAGTAGTCGTGGTCGCCATAAGAATCGCACCACTGTCCATAAATTTTAAAATCGCTAGCTTCTCATCTTCTCTCACAAATTCATTAAAGATGCTTCTGTATCTTTTCAGAAGGTCATGGTCGGTGGAAACTCTTGTAAACAGCTCTTTGGATGATCGGTAAGAAAAACAACTACCACTCAATCAACTCCAAAGAACGGTGGAGTTGCCGTACTGGTTTGGAAGTTTGATTGTAAACAAAGAAGCAAGGAGGCAGAGTGATTTAGTTCCTTGTCGCGGGGTTCGTGGATTCGATGCTTGCTGAAGTCTAGAAAAAGGAAGTGCGGAAAGGAGGAGCTATAACTGTTGCCCGTTTTAACTATTGCTGTATTACAAGCTTTCCAAAAATATAGAAAACCGGCCTTAAGCCTGTATAAAATATTGTTAAACGAAATTTTTTGTTAAAAAAAAGTTGCATCTACAACAATTTCGCGTCAGCTTTTGCCATCCTTGAAGAAAAATTGGCTTCAACGTGCATTAAAAGAGAGCGGTAATTGAAACGCTCTTGAATTTGCATCACCGTTTTGTGACACACTCTCGAAATTCACCAACAACAGATGACGTTGGCGGCTTAACGGGAGGGATAAAGAGATAAGAGTGCATATTTGTATGTATGTTTTTCGACATCACCACCGACTCATAAAATGCGGGTTTCATCAGTCGTGAGCTTTTCCGGTAACACAAAGAACATACTTGGGCTACCTTGGGCCTCTCTTTGGGCCGCCAGCTTAATCTAACCTATCCTACTTCTATACTAACACTTTGCATGCATACAAAATTTCTAAATTATATCAGAATGGATAGTCGCTATCAAGGTGGATCTATAGAAAGAGACAACTAGGTAAACATGGTGAATTCGCTGGGTATTTTGTTAGTATAATCTTGCGAGTGAAGTATCAAAAACTGAATTCGCCCAGAGTGCTCTTGTATTTTGCTTGTGTAAACAAAACCATATAGCGAATTTCGAAAGAGTAACAATCATTTAGATCATAGGATGCTATCACCAGGTATGAATTCGCCTTCGTGGGTAGCTCCCGAACATCCATTTGGGATTGAGAAGACGAACCTGGCGACGTTTCTCCAACGTTTTCGGCTTAAAGGCTTACCAGGGTTTTGCAGCGTCTTTTCATGAGCAGGTGCAAGTGTGTCCTAGTTTAAAATGCCCCAGAATCTGGTTATGCACTGAGCTTGGTACCCGCCAAGTAAAAATAGCTTTATAGGGTTACAATCCTTCCTGGAATATCCGGACTTTTAATTGGGAAAATACTTCTGCCCGGCTGGTGGATGTCATCGTAAAGGCAAAGGCTAACATCACCGCTATCCAAGAGATGCAATGGACGGGGCAAAGAATGAGGAGGATCGGATTGGATTGTTCAAGAGGATGATTCTCTGAAAAATTTGTTGGCCTCTACGCCTTTGCAACATCAAACAATAGGCTGTGTAAGGTTTTCCGCGACATAGACACATAATTAAAATGCAGCGTCGCACTGAAAGTATTCAACGCGGTACCAGCTGGTGGTGGTACCAAAAAAAAAAGATGGCCTTCACTCTGTTAGAAGGAAAAAGACTTGACGTAACTGGCGCGATTTGTTGAACTCGACTAAAATCGCTAAGGCGGCTATATCGCCAATTAAGTAAGTATGTGTGTGTGATAACCGGCAGCTACTTATTACAACCTCACGTAACATAAGTGTGCCAAATGAAAATGTAAAATTCAAAACAAAAACAAAATAGGCTTGTATTGTGTTTTCATAATATTTTTTTTTCCATAGCAGCAACTAGATGTTGCAATTTAATGCAGTTATAATTAACCCAAAAAGTATTTCTTTGTTGGCAATCAATTGCATTTTTTTTTTGCTTATTTTTCCTCATTCTCTAATTAGCCGACACAGTAGCAGATATCATGGCATTCCTTTGGTGCTAAGTGACCACACTGACCCAGTTGGCTGGAAAGAATACAGCAGAATTGAAAGCAACGTGCTGGGCATCTAAGCAATCAGTAAATATGTAGTTGTTGTTTGCGGTAACACAAGCAAGGTACAACAATTAGAAATGGACATGTTCTAAGTTATTAAAAAAATTAAAAATTAATAAGTAGATATTTGCAATTGAGGACTGTTAGAGTTGTATCAGTTTTGCAATGGAAATGGAAACACGTAATGAAGCTTTAAATAATTAACTGAAAAGAGTGATATACGAAAATTATTAATGCAGAAATTTGTACGCAAAATCAGTGGAAATAAAGTTTCAATTTTGCATTTGGTGTGCTTTGGGTTTCAAGTTATTCAATACCTTTTGACTTTCAAAACACTACACCTAGTAATGCGCCAACTCACTAGCAGCTCATTTCTTTCCACTGGTAACATCAAGGCGCATCACGAAAAACTTTTTGCGTATTTTATTTAACCCTCAAGTCGAGAAAAAATTTTGGGTGTACATTTTTTTTTAAGTACCCAATAACTTTCTTATTTAATGTCCGATTTTTTAAATCTTTATGTCACCTAAAAGGACCCGCTCAGGAGTTTGTTTGGCCCTTGAAAGGTTTAAGCCTTAAAAGTCGTTTTGATTTGTACCTTCACTAATTTTGGAACTACTATCACCAGGTATTAATTTTTATACTATAAATCTAAAGCTCTCAGAAAAATAGGAAAACTTTGATAAAATTTTGTTAGACTTTAGTCACAAACAAAAAAGTTATACTGTTTGCGTGACTCGAGTTGGCTGTAACGTTCCTGGCTAGCTAGTTTAGCAAATAGCCTACCAACTTCGTGTATCATGGTTCAAATCGTGGTAAAGTCTAGAAAGAAATAAGTCTCATATGGAGATGTGGTGATCTCCGAAATAGCAGCTATCACTTCTACCACTTTGAAAAATCGTTGTTTTTTTCATATTATTCCCTAATAAAAACCTGGCCTCGAGCTCAATAAATTACAGTCGTTTCTAACATATAAGGCCAAAAATAACATATATAACGAATATATTTCCAAGAAATTCGGTGTCTGAAACTTACAAAATGAACAAAACGCTACGGATTTTGAGTGTGATAGTGAAATTTCTCATTAGAAAACAGTAATGTTTGTATATATTTAGTACATTTTGTGAGAATAATGATATTCTGGCAGTTCTTCATACAAGAATGGAGGCTCAGTATTTTGAAATACATATATTTCAGTCTGTAGCAATTGCTATCGGAGCAGATATTTCTTCGGCAAAAAATGTAACTGCCCCGAACCGCATTGGTTTAAAATAATTTCCTTGAACCTGATGATATTCTCACTGTGCCGCTACAGTTGTATATTTTCCCCAAATCTATACCGCATTTACATACAGAGATTCGGGATAAACGATTCCACTCCTCGTCTAATTAAACAAATTAATTATTGCGTCGCAATTTGTGTGCAACTGGTTGCTCAAAATACTCTTCGGTTAAAAAAAAACATTTTTTACAGCGTTTTGCGTTCGCTTCTACAGTAAAATTTCACACTTTCAAGAAAATAAATTTTTTATTTATGCTAAGCAACACAGAAACTCGCTAAACTCGCTTTGAAATTATCTTCAAACTGATTTTCAATCAGCCAAGTTTACCAACATTTTTCGATGGTCGAGCTACATCCAAAATCCATTAATTTATATCACAAAAAATTAAATAAAAGCAAAACTAAAACGGTAAGTCTCCTCCACACTAATATTACTAATATAAAAAACATTTCAACTTTTTTGATTGTGAATAAAGTCTGACAACTTTTTTGGCAAAGTCTGCATAGATTTGCGTGAGATTTATAGTATAAAAATAAAAAAAACACTCGAACGTAATTTCAAAATTAATAAAAGTAAAAATCAAAACTTCCAAAAGAATATAGTCCTTAACGGGACATTTTAGGCGACATAAAGATTTGAAAAATCGGGCATCAAAAAAAAAGGAGAGTTAAGCAAAAAAACCCATTTAACTGTTCTTAGCTGGTGCCTAAAAAAAAAGTTTTGCATACAAAATTGTATCCCAACATAAATTTTCAAAAAAAACTGACCCGCGCTAAGCTTTTCCCCCCTTTATATGACGTGATCCGGGATAATGTACGTCTATATATGTATAAACAGCAAATCATAGCATAGTAGAGAAGTGGCTCTGAGTGTGAAGGGAGTGATTCTTTAAGAAAGTTAAAAATAAAAAATAAATACTGCTTTTCTGTGTGTGCGGTGATTTTGTTTTAGGCGTATGAAATATTTAATATTATCAGCGCGGAGTTTTCTACTGAATTTTAATTTTATTGTTATTTTATTTCTTTATTTAGACCAAAAAGGAAAAAGGAGCAGAACACTAACTGCTCTGGCAATCAGCTCACAAGTCAATTTTATTATTGAAAACTGTTCTATGTAGTTTTTCGGCTTTTTTTGCAAGCAATATTGGGTCTTTTAAATTATGTACACAATATATAAGCATATAAGAATGTTTGTGGATATGTATGATCATAATAATAAAAAAGCTTTTATGTTTTCTTCCGTTTGAATGCCCTTTACTCTCTACACTCTTTACACTCTATTAGAAACTTATATTCGCTAAAAAATAGGTTTAGTATTTATTTGTATTGAATGCTGCACTTTAGTTAATTTCCTTTGGGAAAATAGAAGTGGGTATTTGAAGTCAATCAAGCCCATTAAAATAATGATTGAATATTTTCTTTTGCTTTTAACTTTTACTTATATACCACGCTTTATATATTATGTATTTGATTTTTCTACTATAGCGCCATTTTTTTTTTGTTATTGTAAATTGGCTTTCGGAACCGGTCAATGCTGTGACTTGTTTTTATTAAATATTCGTATGTATAACTATATACATATTTATATTAGGTTGACGGCAGAGTACACGCTATAAGCGGAGCGAAGATTGAAGCGATAATATTTCTTGCTATAATCAAAGCTATCACATGTCAGAGTGTATGCTAGTAAAAAAAAGAAAACAAGAAGAATATCAAAAATTCAAGCGAATTCATGCTATAAAGCAGTTCACAACATACTTTGTAGCTTCACGCTTCATTTATAGCATGAATACGCTTTGCTCTTCGCTTACACTCTGACATGCATCAAGCAAACACATAAGAAAATACATGATGCTATTTATAGCACGATATAGCTTTACTGCTTTGCTCCGCTTATAGCGTGTACTCTGTCGTCAACCTTACAGTGAAAACCTTTTCCCATACCAAATGAGCTACTCGACCAATAAAGAGAGCATACAGAGATTCGTTAATAATTTTTTTTTTTATTTCTAGGTATGCAGTTTTATTGCTCAATACATTTTAATACAATGCAGTTCAAATCTCAAGTAGCTAACGATTTTTGTTGATTTTTTATATTTTTTTGTACAGAAGGTTTTTTCAATAAAATTTGAAATGATTATTTATACGGTCACTGTTACATAATTAGCTAGATTCAAAAAAGAAAATACAAAATAAGAATATCGTGCTTCTTTTATTGCGTCAGACAAAAAAAAAACTTGTGTTTGTATTCAAAAAAAAAAATGATATGCGTACAGAAATTGAAACGAAAACAACAAACCCGATTTTTATTTACCTGCAGACACGAACTCCAAAAACAACCGCGAACCTGTATGGCTACAAATAAACAGGAGGAAACATTGGCCCACACATGTAATACTACTACTATCTTGGAATAACGTAAATCAAAATGATTTTTGTGAGAATTGGTTTCCATAGCCAAAATGCATTCGGAGGTTTGTCATTGCCTGCCAAGGGGCCAGCGTTATTAGAAAAATGCTTTACTATTGATGTTACTTACTTAATGGGTCTTCGAAAATGTCAGCTTTATATGTAGTAAAAAAAATCGTAAACTATCTTTAGATTCTCACTCGAATGCAGTAAAAAAGTGAATTAATATTTTCTATTATAAATGTTTTAATTGATTGCCAACTCAATTTGCTTTATCTAGATAACGGTATTAAAGCTTAGCTCCAAATAAATCTCGCATGTGAGTCAAAGTACAGGAAACTTATTCGAGCCAAATGCACAAACGTGAGCAAATTTAACGTTATCTTATTTTTAAAAGAGCGCATACAGTTTTTGCACATTTAGTTATTTTACTGGGGTATATCGGTCATAATTAAATATTTTAAAGAAAATTCTAGACCAGGTGAATGTACATATAATACAAGTATAGAATAAATGAAAAACGAGTAGGTTATCAATATTCAATTTTATTAGATATACGATCAAAGCGTTCAAATTATGGTATGAAAAAAAAAGTAAATGTTGTTCGAGAGAACGCCTCCACCATTCCTGTTTATAGCTTTAGAAAGTGGCAGAAAAATTGTGTCACCTATTACTAAAGGTGTTTGGGATATGTTTTTAACTTACACGACTGTCTAATTCACATAAAAAAACCAACAAAATTTAATATATCCTAATAATACTAGCAATAATTTTGCTAGTGTATCATACATATAGCTCAATAACTGGCCGAACTTCTACAATTTGTGGTGTGCGTCTTGATGTTGTAACACAAATTGAGGGACCCACAGTTTTACGCCGACTCTGAGGGCAGAAATACACTCGGAAGTTTGCCATTGCCTGCCAAGGAGCGATTACAATTAGAAAAATTTATATGTACTCCTTGCCTGTTATTCAGTAAAGATAGCTATAAGCTTTAGATTAGCACATAGTATATTTCATAAATATTGAGAATATTTTATTACTTCATGTAATACCACGAGAGGTACGGATGGCTATTTATTACCCTTGTGAAGTAAAAGGGCTTCTTAGATAACCTTAGAGGCATCAATAAAATATCTCTATTCTGCAGATTTTTCCTGAGATGATGCCTTGTGGCATCGTTATCAAATACTAAATTATCGTCTCTTCCACTGTTTTAATCTTTATTCAAGTAATTAAGCTTTAGATCTTGAAAGCCCTAAGTCTCGAACAAAGTAACTAAAATCAGATTGATTAAGAAAAAAGGTTATTTCGATGAACTTAAAGATGCAGATTATGTGTATGAAGGTGACGGAGTACATCAAAAGAGAAAGCGCGAAATAGCCTGAGACCACTACAAATATTTCCATTATCCTTATTTCCCGTATTTTTTAGAGTTTCTGGAGGTGAAGTGCAAGAGGAACTTGTCTTTTGACAGGTGTAATACTCGAATACTTATTTTTTTTCGAGAATCCTGTTGCATGACAATAGAAGCAATCGTATTCATGGTTCTGAGGTTCACTCTAAATAAATGCCATTGCAATTGGCATAGGGTTTTCTTCGCCTTTCAAGGCAATCTCTTAACGTTCTTGAGCAACTGGTAGAGCAAAATTTTGGCAGCCAATTTTTATCTCATTCAGCGACAGGGATCAAAAATAAAGCTGATCACCTGTTTTGATCTGATCTGCTATCCCTCTTCATAAAAGCGGCAATAGGTCTTCGATTGAAAATTACCGTGGAATAGCAAAGCTATCGGCAATTCCAAAACTATTTGAAGCAATTATTACTAATCAGTTAAAATATACGGTCTCTTCATCAATCGCAAACTCTCAGCACGGATTTTGTAAGGGCAAATCAACTATTACCAATTTACTGGAATTCACAACTCAGGTTTCAAATGGTTTTAGAGAAAATATTCCAACAGATGTTATATACACCGACTTCAGTAAAGCTTTTGACAAAGTTTACCACCCCTTACTTATCCACAAACTTGATCTGCTGGGCTTTCCACTCTCTCTCCTCCGCTGGATTTCTTCTTATCTACATGATAGATCTCAAATCGTTATATTCAAAAATGCTTTTCCCAATGTCATTAATGTTACTTCGGGAGTTCCCCAAGGCAGCCATCTACGCCCGATTCTGTTTTTGTTATTCATAAATGATATTACTACTGCAATAAGATATTCGAATATACTAATGTATGCCGATGATGTAAAACTTTTTAAATCATACGCTTCGATTGAAGAAAGAAATTTATTACAAATAGAAATTAACAGCTTAGTTGATTGGTGCAACATAAATTATATGCAACTTAACCTTGAAAAATGTAAATTTATGAGTTTTTCACGAAGAACTATTCAGCCAGCTTATTACACAATAAATAACTATACTCTGGATCAAGTGTTTGACTTTGTTGACTTGGGAGTTACAATGGATTCCAAACTTAGTTTCAATAGTCATGTTAATGCTATAGCTAATAAGGCTAGAGGGATATTTGCCTTTATAAAACGATGGTGAAAAGAATTCAAGGACCCATATGTAACAAAGGCTCTTTTTACAACTTTAGTAAGACCTATGCTAGAATACGGTTCGATAGTTTGGAACCCACGTTATCAAGTTTACATTGATCAGCTGAAATCAATTCAAAAACAGTTCTTACTTTTTGCCATAAGAGACTTTAGATGGGATTCTCGGCTTAATCTTCCTCATTATACATAATATTCATTACTAAACTACTCACAGGGTCTATCGTAAGCACATTTCTTAATGCCGAAGTTAAACTAAATGTTCTTTCTCGGATTTCAAAAAACTTTAAACCTCTTTATTTAAAACAGTGTAAAACCAATTATGAATTAAATGAACCTTTCCGATGTGTATGTCAAGATTTCAACCGTCTTTCCAGCACTTTTGATATTTCGGACTCACTTTTCACCATAAAAGAGCTGTACTGTCCTTTCTCAATAAATGATTAACGGCGGTAGCTGAGCAGTTTTGGATCTCGACGCTTAACAAACTTTTTCCTTTTAACAACTCGGCACAAAAAAAAAAATTATAAAAATAAAAAAAAAAAGATCCGTACGTCATGCGGACTGTGCCCTTCGTGTCGGTTGGGCGGTAAAGAGGGTAACCGTTGGGCTTATTATTATTATTTTAAAAAAAAAAAAAGTCACTGTTTGGTATTTCAATGAATCAAAACCAGTCCGCAAAACGTCGGCAAGTTCACGGCAATCCAATAAATAAATTCATCAAAGAAAAATTAAAACAAAAAAATTTTCATGTAATTATTGATTCCGCAATTGGAAAAATACCTAAGCTAAACACAAAATACTTCATTTAGATACATATATACATAGGTCATCGACTTTGGGCTAAAGTTACCAAAAAATTTAGCAGTAGAATATAAACAATTATAAAAGAGGTTCTTAACTGGCTGCTGTAAAGTGACAGCAAAAATGTACTACCATAAAAATCACTTACCACTCGTATCTTTTTTTCTTTTACTACTTGAAAATTGCAAAAATTCTGCATGAAACTGTGAGAAGAAACCAAGTACTTCAAATAATATGTAGATTGCCAATTTGTGCAAAATCGCCAGTGAAATGTGAAAAATGAGATGAGTAAATCGTTTAAGCAGTTATTCGCTAAAGATCAAACAACTCGTTAGCTTGAAGAGATAAATCTGTCGGAGTAGATGCGCGATGATCCGCGCTGAAAAAACTATACACAAGCAATACAACAAAAATACAATAACAGCAAAATACAAAAAAAACAACCACACAATAAAAACCATAGCGGATTGCAAAAAAAAATTAAATAAAACAAAAACGATAGCACCCACATTATTTTTCAATAAAAAAACAAAGACTCGCACACAGCTATCCAGAAGCACACAGGCATACATACACACATATACGCATACGTATGGAAATGTAGACACACACAGCAGCCGTAGTCTGCATTTTGCCTTAATATGACTCCCAGTGGAAATATCCGTTTCATACGCCACAGTATCATTTCCTCTGTTGATGCGTTGTCGCTGCCATAAACACAAAAAGAAACAAAAACTAAAACAAAAACGGAAATGAAAACAAAAACAAAAGTAATGTTTCAACTGCAAATTAACTTATATATGAAATATATATTTACATTAAGGCACTTCAACCTCTTTGCGAGAAAAACTGATACTCTTTCAATAATTTTTTGTATTTTAACAGCCAATTTCATAAAAAGTAAAGAAGATTTCAAGTGCCTCATATACCGAAAATTTGTAGGTTGTGTTTTTACACGACAAAAATATTTAACAAAATAGGTGGTAAACCTTTATTTATTTTTTATCGAAATGCCGCTTCCTCAAACAGTTTTAGCTTGGCACCTCACTTAACTTATTAATTAAACCTAAATATTTATTTGGCAACGCTTTTTAAAAAAAAAAGTTCCCAAAAACGTCTTTCGAGTCGCACAAGTATTATTAATTAATTTATTCATCATTTTTTAGATAGTCGGCAACACTTTGCAACCTTTTGCGGCCGCCGTAGCCGAGTGTGTAGCGTGTGCGCGCTTCATTCGGTGGATCCCTGGTTCAAATTCTGGCCGGGGGAAGTAGCATCCAAAATTTATAGAACAAGTTTTTTCTAATAGCGGCCGCCCCTCGACAGGCAATGGCAAACTTTCGAGTGTATTTCGGCCATGAAAAAACTTCTCACAAAAAAAACCATTCGCCGTTCGGAGTCGGTGCAGAACTCTAGGTCCCTTAATTTCTGTTACAACATCAAAACGCGCACACCACAAATTGTAAGAGAAGTTCGGCCAAAATCGCTTAAGTTGTTATAGCGCCAATTAAATAAAAAAAAAAAAAAATAACCCTTTGCAACTTTTCGCTGATACCCATACACCAACATTTTTTTTAAATTTATTAATTTAATTTTTTTTTAAATAAGTGAAAGATCTATTTAACACTTCGATGAATGAATCGTTGTCTTTGGTCGAGTGACTCATTTCTATTTGAACGGTTTTTGTATAAAATAATTTTTTAATTGATTATTTGATTTATTATTGTTTGTAAGTAAAAATAAACAATAAATCAAGGCGAATTTATAGAATGTGATGGCATGAGAGCAGCTGATTTGAATTTTTTTATTCAGCTGCATGTATTTTGTTTTTGCTTTTGCGTATGAGCTTTCAAAAGCCGTAAAAGCAAAAACAAAATGTATTTAAATTTTGAAAGCTCTTACGCAGAAACAAAAACAAAATACATAAGAATTGTAAAATTGTAAAATTGTAGTTGTATTTATAACACCACCTTTTATGGATTCGCCTTGCAATAAATTGTATAAGGTTTTTTTTGTAATATTATAATTAATTTTAAATAATGTTTAAAGTGAAAAAAGCTTCAAAACTATTATTGTGGAGGGTGTTCCGTGTCTATCATACTAAATTGCGGCAGGAATTGCAATAGGTCCCGGTTTTCCGCTGCCGTCCGTACCCAGAACGACATAGGCGACATGATAATCAATTTGCCCTAGTCTTATTGATATTATCTAAAAAGAACTAAAATAAAATAAATCAATAATCAATATTCTGCTTTTGCAATTGGAATTGTTTTCTTTTTTACCTTGACGTCAAATGATTCGATAATCCAAAAAGAAACGAAGATTAAAAATTAAAATTAGGATTAGAAATTATTTCTTGAAATTTCAGTACAAGATCCCTACGTACATTTTTATACGCCTTCAACATTTTCAAACGATACTCCAAAAAATTCTCTTGTAATACAGAGTAGCTTTTAGGGGACCATGACCTGGCCGAAATAGAAGTAATTTAAATTTGAAAATGAAATAAATTTGAAGAAAAAAACCCATAAGTGGGTAGAGAAGTGTCAGAATTTGTGTGGCGGCTATTCCTCAAGTACATAAGCTTTTATCTTTAGCAAAAAGGTGTCAACCTGCGAACGAAAGTCTGGTGAACAACTTTTTCTAGAACCTTAGAAAAATCTTCAGATATAAAACCATTTTCAATTAGACTCTGTAGAATCATTTCAGACTATTCAGACAAAATATGATTTTTCCACAATAATATGCATTTACAGCAAGTAAAATAATTAGGCCCTTTTCAAATGAACAGCACTAGTTGCATGCTATTAAAAGCGTTAATATATTAATCCACCTTTTTTCAATTCAAATTAATTTTTTAATCTAAATAAAAACAAAATGAAATAATTATATATTCATCGTAGCACAATCATATTCGAAATACTTTGATATTAACGCATTTCTCCTCTATAATTGAATTTTTCTTATCAAATATGAGCGAATTTGTACATGAGATTTAATAAAACAACAAATATTGTGACTTCTAGAATTATGAAATGTGTCCTGGCTTCCCCTGTCGCGTCGCACCCCCCTCGAATTCGAAAATTCGAAATTGTGCTTACTGCGTTGCGAGCTTGATGGAGTACCAAATTGGATAGAGTTTGATACAGTCGTTTTCATAATTTTTTTAGCCCTTCCTTTTTTCTCCATCCCCATCCTGAGTACAGAAGTTGAGCAAACTACCTTTTGTAGTTTTTTAGTTTTTGTCCCGTTTTTCTAATTTGTAAAATTGTGGTGAAAAGCGGGTACCCCATTTGGAGGGGCTTGGTTACATGGTTTCACAGATAAACCTATTTGTTTTAAGATGTGCGTTGTTACGCCCATTTCTCTTGGGAAAAATTACACAAGTACTCACCCAATCTGGGGTATTGAACTTGAGAACATTATCTGTAAATGCAATATTACAAGACACCGTTATGTGGGCGCGTGTTAATCGATTTCAATACCAACTTGTTTTTGGTGGAGGACAAAAAGTGTGTATCAATTTTTACTTGAGTTATCCTTAGGCTTAGTAGAATTCGCGTTTCATTCTGAATATTTTGGTATATAGTTATGTATATACAGATATATGTATGTCTCTATTTATCTGACTTGATTTATGATATTGCAAATAAACCTTAAGTGAACAAAGTTATATTACCATCGACACTAGTGCGTTCGGGTATAAGAAGTTTGGACTTCGATATTGGCCTCTAATTGAAAACGTCACATTTATTTCCAGTGTTGAAATTATGAATGGTACTTAGAGATCGCCCTCAAATTTCATCGGTAAACACTTTGGAAGCTAGCGACTTGCTCAAAATAAATTAGGACGTTATTGGAGGACAAGCATAGAGATAGAGAAATTTCGTTGCCTCGATTGGAGTTCAAACTGAGAAGGATAGCAAGCGGATTTGCAAGATCAGCAGAATAATGTTTAAAAATTTTCTTGAGGGTATAACCTGCTCTCCATTTTGCTTTATAAAATGTAATTTTTCGATAATTTTTATAATGCAACAAAATTTGCTTTTGAATGGAAGCAAATGATGAACACCGTCAGTAAAAAAAAATATCAGAAATCTTCCAGAATTTTCCGCCATTTAAAACTTGAACTTTACTATAGAAAAATTTAGTAGGCTACACAACTGCATACTCAGAAAGTTTTTAAATTTTATTAAAAAACTTAAAAATTGTATGAACAATTTTTGAAATTTCATAAATTTTTGTGAATTTCGTAAAAAGTTGGAAATTTTTCTAATATCGTTTATGTTATACTTTTACAAAAAAATATGTTTGAAAGTAAATTGAAGCATGTTCGCGAATAACGTTGTAAACGACAATTTTTTCAAAACTGTTTTTTTGAATTTTACAGTTATAATTACTCTCTTCTGTCTGTAAAAAAAAATTTGAGCAAATTACTGCAGGCATTCCTACTCAAAATGCTCTCTAATGCAAGCAGTCAGTGGAAGAACGTTACATGTTATTTATGTTATCTGTGCAAAATGTCAAGAAATGAATATTCATGTGTTCTTAATAAGACAAACAGAGGGTCAAAAAGGAAAATAAATATAGAAAATTGGAAAGACCTAAACAATAAAAGATTAAGAAATAGTGGGCAATCATATGTGAATAGAAAAAATAAAGTAGCGCCGGCTAAAAACGCGCCTGAACAGGTAAAGTGGAAAAACGTTTTAAGTTCAAGATTTTCTACTATATATTTGAGTTGTGTTTTATACATAGGTTTGTGGCTGCAGATGCAATTTTCAGTGTGATAAGTTTAATTTATTACATATAAAAGAGCTATTTGATAGTTTTTATTAAAAAAACTACAACGATCAAAGTTCATTTTTAAGTTGCTACATTGAATTGAGTGAACCTCAAAAACGAAGAGTTAATGAGGGAACTTCTAGGCGAAACACCAGAATCTGCTATTTTTTGTTGCCTTCTAACGGTCAAAGAGAAAGAGTGTGTAAAAATATGTTTTGTCACACATTCCAGGTAAATAAGTATTGAGTGTTTTTATTTATTTATTTATTACCTACTTCTTATTCATATTTTTATTCAGATAACGCAACGCAGAGTACACATTTTGGTTGAAAAATTAAAATTTGGAAAACTTGTTACTGATCAGCGTGGTAAACATGAAAATCGTCCACACAAAGTCGTTGAAGCGGAAAAAAGGTGTGTTATGGAACACATAGCAAGCTTTCCTAGCCAAGAAAGCCACTATAGTCGTTCTACATCAGAGAAAAATTGTTTAAGCCCTGATTTAAGTATTAAAAAAATGCATATCTTATACAAAGTTAAATACCCTGATACTGCAATTTCTTATGACACATACAAGCATATTTTTCATACGGAATATAAGCTACGATTTGGTTACCCGAGAAGTGATACGTGTAAGGTTTGCGATAAGTATTTTATTGAAATGGTTGCTGCCGCGAATACAGAACGATTCGAAAGTATGCAAAACTTAGCTGCAGCTCATCACGAGAAGGCAGAAAAAGCTTACTTACAGCTTAGAAATGATACCAACACCGCCAAAAATTCACACAGTACTGTAGTCATTTGTGTCGCCATGCAGCAAGTGATTTTCACACCAAACCTGACACACTCCGATGTCTTTATCAGCGGCAGTATTCAAATTATAACTTTGCTATTCATAATATGTCAGACAATGCAGTGCATATGTATACATGGCATGAAACAGTTGCAAAAAGAGGATCTGCAGAAATCGCATCGTGTATTTTGAAACACATTTCCTCAAAATATAGTATTTTAGAAAATGATGGAGTTAGAAAATTGATAATATGGTCAGATAAGTGCGTTGGGCAGAACAACAACTGGACAATAATCGCTTTGTGCCACAGTCTCTTAACAAAATACTTTTCTGAAATAAATCAAAAATTTTTAACATCGGGACACAGTTTTCTCCCCTGTGATCGCGATTTTGCGCTAATTGAAAAACAAAAAAAAAACAGCTCAATTATATACCCCAGAAGATGTGTGCCATATGATTGAGTCAGTAAGAACTTCTCATGTACATCAAATGGTTTCAGATGAATTTAAAAACTTTGAGTTTCTAAACAAAAATTTAACTAGAAATTCTATGTGCAAAATTACGGATGCTCGATGGCTTCAATTTTCAAGAGATGATCCAAACACCCTTAGAATGCGCAAAAATCATAGCATTACTGAATCCTGGTCATGCTACACTATTCGACCAAAAAAAAATTTATCTAATAACACTTTACCGGTGCTTAGAAATGGTCCAATTGAATTAAGCTCTGAGAAAAAAAGGATCTTCTTGCAATCGTCCTATTTGCCAGAAAATTATGCAGAGTTTTATAAAAACTTGCAATAAATAAATTTATCACACATAAGACTTTAAATACATTTCGTAGTTCCTTATGTAAAAATTAAATATCATTTACTTATGTATATTTGTAAGAAGAGAAAAAAAGTTACGTCTTGTTGGTTAAAAAGAAAAAACTAATCGCTTTGTTAACTTTTTTGTTGAAATAAAACTTGATTCTTTTTGAAAATATTAAAACTTTCTTTATCTTCGCAAAATGTTTATGGAAAAACGTTTTAAACGCCATTGCACTATAAGTTATGCGTAGTGGAAGAACGTGTTAACATCCATTTTATTTTGGATATAAAACGTTTTTCCATTTTGAAAATCTTATGAACGTATTTGTAGTTGTGTTTTGAGTTTATATATATTTTTTTTTAGAGAATAAGGTGAGAAATGTTGTTTTTCACTTAAATATAAAAAACAATTAATAAAAAATGCAATCTACCACATGTTAACTATTTTTTTCGTTTCCTCAACTATTTGAAATTTGTCGTTTACAACGTTATTCGCGAACATGCTTCAATTAATAAAAATAAGTGGCCAACTGTATTATATTAAATTTTGTTGCTTATGATCGGAACGCACCAAAGCTTTGTGGGTAATCAAATTACATTTTTAATCGAAATATTTTTTTATTCTTTCATTTTATTCCAAATATGTTTAATTTGGATAAGCGGTTTGTTTATTATTAGGAAATTACTCTTATTTCGATTTTAAAAGTATTTAGTCAAGTTTAACTGTTTTAAGGGACTGAAAATATAAAAGTACGGATTAACTTATTATTTTAATTCAAATAAAATAAAAATCAAAAAATAACTTTTTAACGACTTTTATTATAAAAGAGCCCCGCACTTGCTCAAAATACAAAATATATTTTTAAGACTCGCGCGGAAAAGCTTTACTAATTTATATTTATTTATTTCGCTGATTTCTTTAAATTTACGTTGATCTCTTCTTTTTGAAAATGTTGTTATTGTTTCTGATTTCGCTACCTCTTCTTATCAACATACATTCTTTTTGTTTTTTGTTAACCTACCATTACAATTTCTTTCGGTTTACCTTTCTCTCTGTTGTTATCATTGCTGTTATTATCTTTGCATTTGTTGTTGTCTTTTGCTTTCCGCTTGCCTGGCAAGCAACAGACTTAATTTGACGCGGGCACCTAAATACGTCGAAAGACACGGAAAATCCACTGGCATCCACTGACAGCGCAACCGAATGAAATATGGCCGAAAAGCTGATGGGGTTAAGCTGATACTCCGGCATATGCGCACTTAACACACACATGCATACACACACACACGCTCGCATGTACACGCGGCGTACAAGGAAGTGGTAAGTAAAACGCCAAATGCGGAGGGGGTTGCGACTTCAGTGCGGCAAATGAACGAAACTATAAAGTGAAAATGGGATTTGCATATAAATTTTAATATGGACAAAAAACAGACATGGGCTCACACATACATACATACATTTATACAGTTTGGCAGTGACACACTCGTTCACTTGCCCTGCAGTGGAAAAAGCTAACCTGGTCAATAAACTTTCTAGTTCAGGAACTGGTATTTAATGAAGGTTCGACTATGAATCAGAGCCATAATAAAATGAAAATGCAAATAAGCCCACTCCTCTCATATGTAAAGTTATTTTGTAAAATTTAATCTAAACAAGTTAAACAAGTAAAACAAGTGGAGAAGATACTAACTTTTGTTAACTATTGTTATTGATTTTGAAAATTAAACGATTTTTATTTATTTAAATATAAACAAAATAATAAAATAAATTACTATGCTTTTAAAGCAGCATAGTAATTTTCCATAATTTTACGTATTTCTCTTTCTAAATTAAATTCTTCGTACCAAATGATTTAATGGAAAGCGAATATTTTGATTTTGCATAAACTACCGTTTTAAGAGAGGTGTATGTTATTTTTCCTGAAAATTCTACAATTTTCAATATTTTGATTGGTATAGCACATTTGGTAGACTTTAATAAATTATATCTACTTGCTCTAAGGTGAGGGCTGTTAAGCCCCTTTGCGCAATTTCTTAACCTACATCTTTTTCTTCCTAACCCAAGCAATCGTGTAAAATTTGAGAACATTTTTCTCAATATATGATATAATATAGTATGAGAGGTGGATGTGGTTTCTATAATTTTCAAAGTACGCCTACTTATAATAAGAGTGTGGCAAATTTGATGTAGTTTCGGCCCTAAGCCGGTAGCCGATGCCACGCACATTTTCCAAAAAACTAAAGTATTAACTACTAAATCCATTTCCCAACCCAATTCATATATAGAAGTAGTTACTGAAATATCCCATTCTTTTGATTTTCAATTCTCTTTTTTAATACCAATCTATTCAGGACTGTGTGTATTAAGTTTCGTTGAGATATCTGAAGCCATTGGTTTTTAGCTAGCCTAAAAGAAGATTTTATACGATGAGGAACGAAGCTCCGCTAAGGAAGGCCAGATGCTGCCTACTGAGCCGTAAGAAACCGAGGACTATCTTCCGTGAGCGATGAGTGTGATGCTAGCCAAAAGGAAAAATGCTCGAAAATTCCACCAGTAGGTACAGTGGCTGACAGAGGGTTTCAAGACCGGGATAATTAACTGTGAGAAGAATGAAAACAGCGACCTGATGATCGACATGCAGAGTACACTCGAACTATGGATGAAGCACTTACCCGCGCACGGACAACGACAGCGATGCTGACTGCGATCCTATTTTTAAGGAAGACAGAGTCAAAGTCCCGTTAGTGTACTTGGACAACCCTCGAATGGCAATAGCGTGGCTAAAACACAACAAGGCGGCTGGTGCTGTCAGATTGCCCACTTGCAATATGCATCAAATACCGTCGGATCAGTCTTGTAAACTTAATGTATACGGTTTTATAAAGTCTAAGGTATGATAAACTGCAGCCAACTGTCAGCGAATTAATTGGATCCTTACAGTGTGCCCCTGTATCTGGAGACTCAGCGCTTTGACTACGAAATCCATTTTCCATTATATGCCAAATCTTGAAAAATACCCGTACGAAGGAAATCCACATGCAATGCCTCTTTGTCGACCTTAAATCCACTTTCGATAGCATGAAAAGGGGCTACCTATTTGCCGTGAATGTCTGAATTTGTTGTCTTAGAAAAATTAATACGGCTACCTGCTCAGTCAGAATACGAAAGGACCTCTTTGAGCCGTTGGATACCAAACGATGTTTCCAACAGTGTGGCTCCCTATCGTGCAACTCCCCGTTCATATCGTGCGATAATTCTGCTGATAAAGGAGGGCAAAATGATTCTGGTGGTAAACGAGGGCAAAACGAAGTACCTCCTGTTCCCAAGTAAATGGTCAGCAAATTCGCGTCTTAGCTTCCGCATCTAAGTTCACAATTGCGATTTTCAAAAAGGGATGAGTTAGCTTGTCTGGAAACCAGCATTAACACCAACAATAATGCCAGCTTCAAAATCGAATGTAAACTCTCTTACTTACAAGTGTTTCTTTGAGCTGAATAGACAATTGAGCAGTAAATATAAGTTTTTTTTTTTTAACCTTTGTGTCTTTGCCACGGCGAATACCGCGAGCGATATAAGTTTTATGAGCTTTTCTGCGACATTGATAGAGCGTAGTAATTAAATTAGAGCAGCCAAGTTGGCTAAGAGTTTGTGCAGAGAATAAGATGATTTTTCTTATAATTTTTCAGCTACTTTAACGCTTGTGTATGTGTAGTTATTTGTGGTCGTTAAACTCATTTTATCTTAATTTGTTAAATTTTTGAGACAATTGAAAAAATTATCTTGCATATATTGCATATTTGAAAAATCAACTTGTCATTTGTTCGAGCGAGATGAGAGCAGTTGCGATTGGGGAATAGAACGAATCGGTTGTGTAAAAAGAATATTTCTACAGCGATAATAAAATTATTTAAATAATAGGCAAGCGGTTTTTTATTTAGAAAGGTGGAAAACATTTTGGTCATTCGAGCCGAAGGGTTTAAGGATTTACAGTCGATTAGGTGGAGGGCGTCAGCGAAAAAGCGAATAGAAGGAAGGTTTGAGACACTAATTGCGTGCGAAAAGTATGTATTCGGTATAATTGAATTTTTGCTCTTGTACTGGTCGTTCTAATTCCACTACAGTGCGTACGAATCACATAGAATATTCTAGGTTCACAGGTGAACACTCGCTTGTGTATTTCGTTCAATTTAACGAAGAGTAGCGGCGATGGCAGAATTGGAAACGATGTATGTAAATTATATGTACATATGTGTGCATATTGTTGCGTTTGCTTGCTCTACTGCTGGTTTTTGGTTATGGAACAGTCCAAAATGAATTTCAGCGAATGTTTCGGCAGTCCATATGTTCTTATTGTATCATATGTATCGTGCGGGTAATTTGAGTATGTACATAACTATGTATGTATATGCGTAAGTAGGTAGATACGGGCAATTCAGTTTGTTTTTTTTTCTATACTCGTTATTGGATTGCTGAGTGTGCGAATGAAAAGGGAGAATATAATGTACATATGTACATATGTAATAAGCAATTCGTTTATCATTATGTTCCTATGACGATTTTATCTTCTATGTGTGGAAGCTTTCTCGCTGAAAAATTTCAGCAGTTCTTTATTTTCACTCTTCGTGCGTACATGGAGATTTCCGATTAAGGTCAATTGAGGCTGATTATTTTAGACTGCGTAGGACTCGTTTCTACATAATAAATATTTTAAAAATAAAGCCCTATTATAATATTGTTTTTTTTATAGAATTTTCAATTGGAAATATGCCGAGAATAAAGGGAGCAAAGACGTTGAGAGAGGCAGAGCAGAATATTCCAGTAGCAAGGGCGAGCAAGCGTGCTAGGGTATCACTAGATGCTGGAGAAGGGAGGAAGCGCAGCGTAGAGAAGACAGCAAACATAAAAAACGCAATAAAGGCGAATGGTGCGTATTTTTGCGTGTTGTTTGAGGCTAGATTGTGTTATGCGAAATTGGAAAGCGACTTGATCCGCGATGGGTATATGCGCGTAACTGCGAGCTTAGATGCAACAGCGACTTAAAGTTATACATACATATAAATAAGCGATTCGATGCACAATAAAAATGCACTTTAAAAGGTTCAAATGCGAAATATACAACAAAAATATCTGCGACTTTTTATGTAACTCCGGCGGCTTTTATTATAAGTATCATGTAATTATTGGTTCACTGCGACTTGGTATGCAATGATTCGGCGACTTGAAGCACTTTCGGGGATAGGTGTATTAGCGTATTATGTTTAAATTTCATAGGCGGAGTTATGATATTGGAGACATGTAGATATCATTGGATTCATCTTTGTTATGCACGGCGAAGTGTTATGCGAATATTTTGAGCGACTTATAGAATAAAGTTTATAGTAATTAGGTATTTCGGGTTTTCTTTAAGCGGCATCGATCTTTTTTCTTTTAATTTCTCAGGCGGGGTTCGAAATATGGTAATGCATAAAAAAAAGGACGCAATCAGCGGGGATAATCCCACACCTGTTGCAGAAAATTCAGAAACGGCGGAGGTCGAAGTCATTGTAGAAGATCGGAATATGCGGATAGATATAAATTATGCTATATCCCAAATTCAGCGCCAGTCCGATTGGTTGGCATCGACTTCGTCCGACGATATGAATGTTGAAATTATTAGGACTCGCCTTGATATTTTAACTAAAGCTTGGGAAAATTTTGAAGCAAAATTTCGTGAGTTGCAACAGGGCTTGCGAGATGAATTACAGCAGGCGAATGATCTTGCTCGTCAGCAAGAGGTTGAAGACATCTACGTCAAGGTTCGGGCAGAGTTATGCCAGAAAATAAAGGCAATTGAACCAATCTCTTCGACAACATTGTGCAACCATGCTACTACCCACTCATTGCCACCTCAGTTTGCAGAATTACCATTGGCGGATCGCCTTCCAATATTTAGCGGTGATCATCGAGAGTGGATTCAGTTTCGAGACATATTTGCTGCTGAGGTGATACAGAACCCACACCTCACGGATCTGCAACGGCTTCGCCGTCTCCAAGGCTGTGTGAAGGAGAATGCAGCTAGAGCCTTGGGTTATTGGCCTCAGCGAGACAACAGCTTCATTGATGCGTGGAAAACATTATGTTTGGCATATGATAATGAATATTTGTGTCATGCAGCACACTGCTCGGCAATTTATGACTTGCCGGTTAGGCCAAGGGCGTTATGTTTTACAAATTCCTCTTCGTCGCGATTGGAATCGTATTGGTTCTAATCGTGCGACAGCGCTTCAAAGATACTTACGGTTAGAGCAACGATTCAAGAGAGAGCCAGAGTTAAAAGAAAAATATCAGACTTTTATAAACGAATATATATCGAAGGGTTGGCTAAGACTAGCAACGAGACCACCAGAAGGTAAACCATATTATATTCCACACCATGCAATAATGAAAAAGTTTCGGGTGGTGTTCGATGCATCCTGTTTGACTGATTCTGGGGTTTCGTTGAACGACGTTCAAATGATCGGGCCCAAGTTGCAACGGGATTTAATCGATCTCCTTTGGGGATTTCGCTTGCACGCTTATGGTGTATCAGCTGATATTAAGCAGATGTTCCCGCAGGTAAAAATAGCACCTCAACACTGGGACTTGCAGCGAATATTTTGGAGGAACGAGACAGGGGAAATAGCTGAGTATTGGCTCTCTAGAGTAACATTCGGGATGGCATCCGCGCCCTTTTGTGCAGTTAGAGCAATGCAGCAGTGTGCTAGAGATAATGCCAGCAGGTGGCCTCAAGGGGCTCAGGCGGTGTTGAACAATTTTTATATGGACGATTGCTTGGCAGGTGCAGATACGGAAGAGGAATTGTTGCTCTTATGTCAGCAGTTACAACAACTTTTGGCTTCGGGGGGCTTCGAGCTTACTAAATGGCGGTCAAATTCCAATGATATTCAGCATTCTATTGGTTTACAATCTGATATGGACGACACATGGCTGAGCACGCATATGGAAGCTTCAGTGCTAGGTCTTAAATGGATTCCTTCAACGGATGAATTGGCGTTTATAGTGAAATCTTTGCCAGAGGTTGATTCTGCTTGCTGGACTAAGCGCATGGTTTTAAGTGTAACGGCCCGAATTTATGACCCGGATGGGCTGGCATCACCATTTATAATAAATGCAAAGATTTTGCTTCAGAAAATCTGGCAGGAAAAATTGGGTTGGGATACAATGCTACCTGAAACGCTGAGGTTGGCTTGGCAGGAAATTGTGTCACAAATACAACAGTTTAGTAACCTTCGTATACCGCGTTGGATAGGCTACGCACGACGACTAAATATGACTTTGCATGGATTTTCCGATGCATCTACCCAAGCGTTTGGAGCAGCAATATATGCGGTGATACAGGACAATGGAGTAGCGACATCCAATCTATTGCTAACGAAATCTAGAGTGGCGTCCTTACGTACGGAGACTATACCAAGACTTGAGTTGCGTGCAGCAACATTGCTCAGCGATTTAATGCAACGCGTGCTGTCTATTTGCAAGACTCATCATCGGATAAAAATCAGTTCGAGTAACTGTTGGTCGGACTCTATAGTAGTTTTGTGTTGGTTAAAGCGAGACAGTGGTAGCTTAAAACAATTTGTGGCGAATCGAGTACGGCAAATAAATAAAAACACAGCAGACTGCGAGTGGGCTCACACATACATACATACATTTATACAGTTTGGCAGTGACACACTCGTTCACTTGCCCTGCAGTGGAAAAAGCTAACCTGGTCAATAAACTTTCTAGTTCAGGAACTGGTATTTAATGAAGGTTCGACTATGAATCAGAGCCATAATAAAATGAAAATGCAAATAAGCCCACTCCTCTCATATGTAAAGTTATTTTGTAAAATTTAATCTAAACAAGTTAAACAAGTAAAACAAGTGGAGAAGATACTAACTTTTGTTAACTATTGTTATTGATTTTGAAAATTAAACGATTTTTATTTATTTAAATATAAACAAAATAATAAAATAAATTACTATGCTTTTAAAGCAGCATAGTAATTTTCCATAATTTTACGTATTTCTCTTTCTAAATTAAATTCTTCGTACCAAATGATTTAATGGAAAGCGAATATTTTGATTTTGCATAAACTACCGTTTTAAGAGAGGTGTATGTTATTTTTCCTGAAAATTCTACAATTTTCAATATTTTGATTGGTATAGCACATTTGGTAGACTTTAATAAATTATATCTACTTGCTCTAAGGTGAGGGCTGTTAAGCCCCTTTGCGCAATTTCTTAACCTACATCTTTTTCTTCCTAACCCAAGCAATCGTGTAAAATTTGAGAACATTTTTCTCAATATATGATATAATATAGTATGAGAGGTGGATGTGGTTTCTATAATTTTCAAAGTACGCCTACTTATAATAAGAGTGTGGCAAATTTGATGTAGTTTCGGCCCTAAGCCGGTAGCCGATGCCACGCACATTTTCCAAAAAACTAAAGTATTAACTACTAAATCCATTTCCCAACCCAATTCATATATAGAAGTAGTTACTGAAATATCCCATTCTTTTGATTTTCAATTCTCTTTTTTAATACCAATCTATTCAGGACTGTGTGTATTAAGTTTCGTTGAGATATCTGAAGCCATTGGTTTTTAGCTAGCCTAAAAGAAGATTTTATACGATGAGGAACGAAGCTCCGCTAAGGAAGGCCAGATGCTGCCTACTGAGCCGTAAGAAACCGAGGACTATCTTCCGTGAGCGATGAGTGTGATGCTAGCCAAAAGGAAAAATGCTCGAAAATTCCACCAGTAGGTACAGTGGCTGACAGAGGGTTTCAAGACCGGGATAATTAACTGTGAGAAGAATGAAAACAGCGACCTGATGATCGACATGCAGAGTACACTCGAACTATGGATGAAGCACTTACCCGCGCACGGACAACGACAGCGATGCTGACTGCGATCCTATTTTTAAGGAAGACAGAGTCAAAGTCCCGTTAGTGTACTTGGACAACCCTCGAATGGCAATAGCGTGGCTAAAACACAACAAGGCGGCTGGTGCTGTCAGATTGCCCACTTGCAATATGCATCAAATACCGTCGGATCAGTCTTGTAAACTTAATGTATACGGTTTTATAAAGTCTAAGGTATGATAAACTGCAGCCAACTGTCAGCGAATTAATTGGATCCTTACAGTGTGCCCCTGTATCTGGAGACTCAGCGCTTTGACTACGAAATCCATTTTCCATTATATGCCAAATCTTGAAAAATACCCGTACGAAGGAAATCCACATGCAATGCCTCTTTGTCGACCTTAAATCCACTTTCGATAGCATGAAAAGGGGCTACCTATTTGCCGTGAATGTCTGAATTTGTTGTCTTAGAAAAATTAATACGGCTACCTGCTCAGTCAGAATACGAAAGGACCTCTTTGAGCCGTTGGATACCAAACGATGTTTCCAACAGTGTGGCTCCCTATCGTGCAACTCCCCGTTCATATCGTGCGATAATTCTGCTGATAAAGGAGGGCAAAATGATTCTGGTGGTAAACGAGGGCAAAACGAAGTACCTCCTGTTCCCAAGTAAATGGTCAGCAAATTCGCGTCTTAGCTTCCGCATCTAAGTTCACAATTGCGATTTTCAAAAAGGGATGAGTTAGCTTGTCTGGAAACCAGCATTAACACCAACAATAATGCCAGCTTCAAAATCGAATGTAAACTCTCTTACTTACAAGTGTTTCTTTGAGCTGAATAGACAATTGAGCAGTAAATATAAGTTTTTTTTTTTTAACCTTTGTGTCTTTGCCACGGCGAATACCGCGAGCGATATAAGTTTTATGAGCTTTTCTGCGACATTGATAGAGCGTAGTAATTAAATTAGAGCAGCCAAGTTGGCTAAGAGTTTGTGCAGAGAATAAGATGATTTTTCTTATAATTTTTCAGCTACTTTAACGCTTGTGTATGTGTAGTTATTTGTGGTCGTTAAACTCATTTTATCTTAATTTGTTAAATTTTTGAGACAATTGAAAAAATTATCTTGCATATATTGCATATTTGAAAAATCAACTTGTCATTTGTTCGAGCGAGATGAGAGCAGTTGCGATTGGGGAATAGAACGAATCGGTTGTGTAAAAAGAATATTTCTACAGCGATAATAAAATTATTTAAATAATAGGCAAGCGGTTTTTTATTTAGAAAGGTGGAAAACATTTTGGTCATTCGAGCCGAAGGGTTTAAGGATTTACAGTCGATTAGGTGGAGGGCGTCAGCGAAAAAGCGAATAGAAGGAAGGTTTGAGACACTAATTGCGTGCGAAAAGTATGTATTCGGTATAATTGAATTTTTGCTCTTGTACTGGTCGTTCTAATTCCACTACAGTGCGTACGAATCACATAGAATATTCTAGGTTCACAGGTGAACACTCGCTTGTGTATTTCGTTCAATTTAACGAAGAGTAGCGGCGATGGCAGAATTGGAAACGATGTATGTAAATTATATGTACATATGTGTGCATATTGTTGCGTTTGCTTGCTCTACTGCTGGTTTTTGGTTATGGAACAGTCCAAAATGAATTTCAGCGAATGTTTCGGCAGTCCATATGTTCTTATTGTATCATATGTATCGTGCGGGTAATTTGAGTATGTACATAACTATGTATGTATATGCGTAAGTAGGTAGATACGGGCAATTCAGTTTGTTTTTTTTTCTATACTCGTTATTGGATTGCTGAGTGTGCGAATGAAAAGGGAGAATATAATGTACATATGTACATATGTAATAAGCAATTCGTTTATCATTATGTTCCTATGACGATTTTATCTTCTATGTGTGGAAGCTTTCTCGCTGAAAAATTTCAGCAGTTCTTTATTTTCACTCTTCGTGCGTACATGGAGATTTCCGATTAAGGTCAATTGAGGCTGATTATTTTAGACTGCGTAGGACTCGTTTCTACATAATAAATATTTTAAAAATAAAGCCCTATTATAATATTGTTTTTTTTATAGAATTTTCAATTGGAAATATGCCGAGAATAAAGGGAGCAAAGACGTTGAGAGAGGCAGAGCAGAATATTCCAGTAGCAAGGGCGAGCAAGCGTGCTAGGGTATCACTAGATGCTGGAGAAGGGAGGAAGCGCAGCGTAGAGAAGACAGCAAACATAAAAAACGCAATAAAGGCGAATGGTGCGTATTTTTGCGTGTTGTTTGAGGCTAGATTGTGTTATGCGAAATTGGAAAGCGACTTGATCCGCGATGGGTATATGCGCGTAACTGCGAGCTTAGATGCAACAGCGACTTAAAGTTATACATACATATAAATAAGCGATTCGATGCACAATAAAAATGCACTTTAAAAGGTTCAAATGCGAAATATACAACAAAAATATCTGCGACTTTTTATGTAACTCCGGCGGCTTTTATTATAAGTATCATGTAATTATTGGTTCACTGCGACTTGGTATGCAATGATTCGGCGACTTGAAGCACTTTCGGGGATAGGTGTATTAGCGTATTATGTTTAAATTTCATAGGCGGAGTTATGATATTGGAGACATGTAGATATCATTGGATTCATCTTTGTTATGCACGGCGAAGTGTTATGCGAATATTTTGAGCGACTTATAGAATAAAGTTTATAGTAATTAGGTATTTCGGGTTTTCTTTAAGCGGCATCGATCTTTTTTCTTTTAATTTCTCAGGCGGGGTTCGAAATATGGTAATGCATAAAAAAAAGGACGCAATCAGCGGGGATAATCCCACACCTGTTGCAGAAAATTCAGAAACGGCGGAGGTCGAAGTCATTGTAGAAGATCGGAATATGCGGATAGATATAAATTATGCTATATCCCAAATTCAGCGCCAGTCCGATTGGTTGGCATCGACTTCGTCCGACGATATGAATGTTGAAATTATTAGGACTCGCCTTGATATTTTAACTAAAGCTTGGGAAAATTTTGAAGCAAAATTTCGTGAGTTGCAACAGGGCTTGCGAGATGAATTACAGCAGGCGAATGATCTTGCTCGTCAGCAAGAGGTTGAAGACATCTACGTCAAGGTTCGGGCAGAGTTATGCCAGAAAATAAAGGCAATTGAACCAATCTCTTCGACAACATTGTGCAACCATGCTACTACCCACTCATTGCCACCTCAGTTTGCAGAATTACCATTGGCGGATCGCCTTCCAATATTTAGCGGTGATCATCGAGAGTGGATTCAGTTTCGAGACATATTTGCTGCTGAGGTGATACAGAACCCACACCTCACGGATCTGCAACGGCTTCGCCGTCTCCAAGGCTGTGTGAAGGAGAATGCAGCTAGAGCCTTGGGTTATTGGCCTCAGCGAGACAACAGCTTCATTGATGCGTGGAAAACATTATGTTTGGCATATGATAATGAATATTTGTGTCATGCAGCACACTGCTCGGCAATTTATGACTTGCCGGTTAGGCCAAGGGCGTTATGTTTTACAAATTCCTCTTCGTCGCGATTGGAATCGTATTGGTTCTAATCGTGCGACAGCGCTTCAAAGATACTTACGGTTAGAGCAACGATTCAAGAGAGAGCCAGAGTTAAAAGAAAAATATCAGACTTTTATAAACGAATATATATCGAAGGGTTGGCTAAGACTAGCAACGAGACCACCAGAAGGTAAACCATATTATATTCCACACCATGCAATAATGAAAAAGTTTCGGGTGGTGTTCGATGCATCCTGTTTGACTGATTCTGGGGTTTCGTTGAACGACGTTCAAATGATCGGGCCCAAGTTGCAACGGGATTTAATCGATCTCCTTTGGGGATTTCGCTTGCACGCTTATGGTGTATCAGCTGATATTAAGCAGATGTTCCCGCAGGTAAAAATAGCACCTCAACACTGGGACTTGCAGCGAATATTTTGGAGGAACGAGACAGGGGAAATAGCTGAGTATTGGCTCTCTAGAGTAACATTCGGGATGGCATCCGCGCCCTTTTGTGCAGTTAGAGCAATGCAGCAGTGTGCTAGAGATAATGCCAGCAGGTGGCCTCAAGGGGCTCAGGCGGTGTTGAACAATTTTTATATGGACGATTGCTTGGCAGGTGCAGATACGGAAGAGGAATTGTTGCTCTTATGTCAGCAGTTACAACAACTTTTGGCTTCGGGGGGCTTCGAGCTTACTAAATGGCGGTCAAATTCCAATGATATTCAGCATTCTATTGGTTTACAATCTGATACGGACGACACATGGCTGAGCACGCATATGGAAGCTTCAGTGCTAGGTCTTAAATGGATTCCTTCAACGGATGAATTGGCGTTTATAGTGAAATCTTTGCCAGAGGTTGATTCTGCTTGCTGGACTAAGCGCATGGTTTTAAGTGTAACGGCCCGAATTTATGACCCGGATGGGCTGGCATCACCATTTATAATAAATGCAAAGATTTTGCTTCAGAAAATCTGGCAGGAAAAATTGGGTTGGGATACAATGCTACCTGAAACGCTGAGGTTGGCTTGGCAGGAAATTGTGTCACAAATACAACAGTTTAGTAACCTTCGTATACCGCGTTGGATAGGCTACGCACGACGACTAAATATGACTTTGCATGGATTTTCCGATGCATCTACCCAAGCGTTTGGAGCAGCAATATATGCGGTGATACAGGACAATGGAGTAGCGACATCCAATCTATTGCTAACGAAATCTAGAGTGGCGTCCTTACGTACGGAGACTATACCAAGACTTGAGTTGCGTGCAGCAACATTGCTCAGCGATTTAATGCAACGCGTGCTGTCTATTTGCAAGACTCATCATCGGATAAAAATCAGTTCGAGTAACTGTTGGTCGGACTCTATAGTAGTTTTGTGTTGGTTAAAGCGAGACAGTGGTAGCTTAAAACAATTTGTGGCGAATCGAGTACGGCAAATAAATAAAAACACAGCAGACTGCGAGTGGAGGTATGTGCCCACCGAAGTTAATCCGGCAGATCTTATCTCCCGAGGGATGTCGATGGAGGAACTAATCGCCTCCCAACTATGGTGGCATGGTCCCGATTTTCTTCGGATGCCGGAAGGCATGTGGCCGAAGCTGCTAGAAGATATAAATAAAAAAGCCGAAACAGAGGTGAACAACGAATGCCGTCGAGGAAAGGTCAGCAGGGGAAATATATTACCACCAGGGCGACAACTGCCCGGTAATTATCAGCTTGTTTCCAACGTTGGCGCACTATTGATGAATGAGGAATCATTATTGCATCGATACTCATCGATCACTCGTTTAATTAGGGTAACGGCTTGGGTGTTAGATTCACCAACAACTGCCAAGCCTTATTAGCAAACAGACGTAAATTACATTTGAGCGTTACGGAACTAGATGATTCGCTTTCCTTCTGGATCAGGCAAGAGCAATGGGATTATTTTGAGGATGCCATTCGGAAGCTGAAACATTCGGGTCAGGGAAAGGGCTCAGCTAATGACTCTCGATTGTCAAACGGGATTGCAAGCTTGGCACCGTTTCTTCAAGATGATATACTGCGTATGAACGGGCGATTACAGGAGGCAAACTTACCTGAATGTCAGCGGAATCCAGTAATATTGCCAGGGAAAGGCAAGTTGGCTTGGCTAATAGCTCAATCAACGCATCTGAAACTACTACATTGCGGCGCTCAACAGCTAATAGCGTCATTAAGGCAGAAGTATTGGGTTATCGGTATACGAGCATTAGCAAGGTCCTTAACCAAGAGTTGCATAATGTGCGAAAGGCTGAGAGCAAAAATGGGGGAACAAATGATGGGAAATTTGCCAGCTTGCCGAGTACGTCCAGCGCGCCCATTCCTGCATGCAGGCGTTGATTATGCAGGACCCATACAGGCACGTCCAGATCGCCGAAGAGGAAATCTGCTCATAAAGGGTTATATAGCGGTATTCGTGTGTATGGTATCCAAGGCCGTACACTTAGAATTCGTATCAGATTTGTCTACCAATGCCTTCCTAATGGCATTTATTCGCTTCACTTCGCGTTATGGGCACTGCTTGCATCTTTGGAGCGACAATGGGACCAATTTTGTAGGTGCCGAGCGAGAGTTGGGTCGAATGTTGCAGACTTGGCAAACCTCAGATCTCTTCGAGCAGTTATCAGCGCGACAAACTGAGTGGCATTTCATTACTCCATCCGCCCCACATCAGGGAGGCCTATGGGAGGCTGCTGTTAAAGCGGTCAAACATCATCTGCGTCGGGTCATGGGCGCACGACTATTGACCATAGAAGCTGTACAGACATTGTTAGCAGAGATAGGGGCGGTCCTCAACTCCCGTCCATTATGCGCACAAAGTGCGGATCCTCGCGATTTGAATCCCCTGACCCCCGGCCATTTACTAATTGGAGAAGCCTTGGTTCCTGCTCTAGGCGAGCATATTCCTGTGGAATGGCCGGAGAATCGGCTGAGCTATTGGCAGTCTCGGCAGCTCATCACTCAGAGATTCTGGAAACTATGGAGCGATAGCTACCTTCATGAACTTCAGCAGCGTCCCAAATGGCGAGAAGCTAGGCAAAACATGAAGGTCGGCGACTTAGTGGTAATTAAAAACGAAGCTACTCCACCAACTTTATGGAAAATGGGACGAGTTACTGCATTGCATCCCGGCAGCGACGGATTAGTTCGCAATGTAACCCTTTGGACTGGTCATAACGCCATTAGTCGTCCGGTACAGAAGCTTTGCATCCTACCAGTTGAACCTGTTGAGCCTCGAGAGGTATCGAGTCTCAAGGCCGGAGGATGTTCGAGCGAGATGAGAGCAGTTGCGATTGGGGAATAGAACGAATCGGTTGTGTAAAAAGAATATTTCTACAGCGATAATAAAATTATTTAAATAATAGGCAAGCGGTTTTTTATTTAGAAAGGTGGAAAACATCATTACCAAAACTTATTTTCTATCAAGCGCTAAATGGGATGGATTTTATGAAAATTTCGAATAACTAAATATATCAAGTTGTAGTTTTGAAAGCCATCTTTAAACCAATTGATATAAATTATTATAGTTTTCTACGAAAATTTTGCTAATGATATTTTTGGCTGTTTTAATTACACTAACTTTATTTTACATATGAGGTGATGACTTAAATTTACAATCGGTGATTGCGAGCAGAGCTGTTAATAATCGATTAATAATCTTACTCATTAATAATTTAATTAAAGTATTTTCATAACTTGATTAACTATGACTTGTTAAAACAAGCCTCGCTCTATTTTAATACGCCTCTGACATCCTCAGCGCCTGTGGAGAGATTGTTCACTTTCGCAGGAATTACCAATAGCGCCAGAAAAAATGCTTTGAATGACTTTTCATTTGAAAAATTAGTATTGCTAAAAGCAAATAATTGAATTCGTCATCTTTATGGCTGAAATTATTGAAATATTGTTGAATTTGTTTGTTTAAATTTTTGTTGAATTATTGTACTGACTATATTTTGTTATTATTTATTTATTTATTATTGAATTCACGATATGATTTATAGTAACCATTTTCATTATTATTGCCGACTCTCATTAAATAAGAATAAATTATGATTTTTTAACTAATGCAATATTAATTGTCCATTTAATCCACTTTAATCCACATTAATCAAAATTTTTAATCAAACTAAATTTTTGATTAAATTTTTTTAATCTGTAAATAAATTTTTCAAACTAAATTAATTCCCTTTAATCATGATTAAATTTCGATTAAATTATATTTCAATCATTAGTTAATCAACGAATTGCGAAATAAATTAATAATTGAATTAGTTAAAAAAATTTATTAATTCAATTGATTATTAATTTTAATCCACTTTTAACACATCTGATTGCGAGTATTGAGGTCTCTAGTAATATTCAATCTGATTCAGATAGTGTTGCTTCCTGGTGCAAAAGAAATAAGCTAAATTTAAATATACGAATGTGTTGTCATGCCATCTGTTCCAAATATCGCTCTTCCATAACTACATAAATCTTACCACATAGATGGCTCTAGATTGTTCAATCCAAGTGAAACTATTAATACTGCTGTGGTTTTTGACTACTCATTTTCTTTTCAAACTCATTTAAATTACACCATTGGAAGATGAACCTCACATTTTACTGTTTTTGAAACTCTAAAGGTTTACCTCTCTTGTGCATTCTAAACTAAACTATGCTGTTTTTATTTGGAGGCAACGTTATGTATGCCATATTAGTAGACTTGAAAGGGTTCAAAAAGTCTGCACGGTATGCCTTTTTTGCCGGTATTTATAAAGGAAGATGCTTGCTCAATAATCCACAATCTTTAGATAACGAAAGGACTATTCTGCTCCTCACTTTTGTATTCGATTTAATAATGCGATTGACTCCGCATTTTTGCTGGGAAAAAATAATTTCAATATTACTCACCGAAGTTTACGGAATCATGATATTTTGTGGCTAAGCATCGATAGAAAAAACTATACGTACGATGCTTAGAACATTGAGAGACTTCAATTCGCTTACAAATTCTACTTGTCTTAATTTTTCTTCTACAAATCAATATCTGGATGAACACATTTTTACGCTAAATTTTTACTGTTTTGGGATACTGCGTGCTTTTATTCTCTTAGAAAAAGGTCAAAATTTTGAACTGGTTAAATGATTGGTATGACTGAGTTATAGACGGCCGGTTGGCATTACATTTGAAAATTATAGGAAACAAAGGAGTTATGTATGCTGCTAAGAGAATGGGTAGTAAGTCTATCTCAGACTAGTTAGTTTCACTGCGTGGTAGTTAAACACATCTAGTGTTATCTGAAATAAAAACGAACACGTTATCGGTTTGCAACAAAGTTGATATTGATATGCATGAAAAACGTGTTATATGTATTTCGGCGGAAATACAGAGATAAAAAAAATCCAAAATTAAAGAACGGAACACACAATGCATAAGTATAGATACTTACATACACACACACACACACACACACACATAGTCCTTTGTTTAGATAAATATTTATTTGCATGACTTTGGTGTTAGAACAATAGGAAGCGATAATTTGCCGCTCGTAAAATTCGCTACAGCACGCCTTGTATGCTGACTACTTAAGCAGCGAATTAGCAAATTTATTGCATAACCAACTTGCGTACATCACTACATACTCATACCCCCACTTTTCGCGTGCGTGAGCGTCTATGTATTCGCGAATGTTTTCTACTCGATCTCTTTAATTCTAATTTACCAAATAAATTAGGTGAAAAAGCATTGTATTCGTTTTCGGTTTCTACTGTCCTAAATTCAGTGAAAAATACGCGAAATATATACATAAATGAATAGTGGATTTTAGATATTTGTTTTGCTATACTAAATCAACTGAGGCCGTGACAGATAAGAGAATGTGGTTGCGCGAATGCAACTCGCAGGCAAATTAATTTGTGGCGTTAATAAAAATATTTATACGAGTAGCTTTAAGATTTACGTAGTATCTGTATGTGAATCACATAGTTTTCTCATATTGTATTTCATAACTATGATTTACGTAAAATCTCCTTTGTTTCTTGTACTAGTATGAAAATAAACATCGCCTTAGTGTTGGGCTAGTATTGTTTCGAAGAGCCCTATGCATGTACCTATGGTTCGCTTTCTTTCATAATAATAGTTTGGCGCTTACGTTATAGCTTAAATTTTGGCCGAACGTCACTTACAATTTTTGGAGTACGCTTTGAGTTCTATAAAAATTGAGGGACCAACCGTTTAACGCCAACCCCGAAAGGCAGTTTAGATTTGTGTGAAAAGTTGTTTCATGGTAGAAATGCACTCGGAGTTTTACCATTGACTGCCGTAGGGTAACCGCTATTAGAAAAAAAAATATTCTATGATTTTTTCATTTTACTTGGCCAGGATTCAAACCCGAGCCCCTAAATATTCAGCTTCAGCGTTAGCTTTCTTGACCTCAAAATCGATATGAATTGCCGACCTTGTGGTTGGATTTCTATCGATATTGAGACTAAATATACATATTTCGTGCGAAATTATAATTATTACAAAAAAAAAAAAGGGGTATTTTCATAATAGTTTCGTGACTGAGTCGTTCAGTTTTAGATCGTTTAAAACTTTTATTATTAGGTATATTTTATATTTCAATAAAATTTTTGGTAGAATTCTACCCAAGAGTCAATAAACCGTCTTTTTGGAAGAGGGTTGCGAGCTGTTATTAACTTAACTAATTTTGGGAAAATTTAAATTTTTGTAATAACTCGATTTTATGCCTACATTGAAAAAATTAACCATTAAGACCATATTTGAGATGGAATGGAAATTATTGCAGCAAGGAAATTTAAAATTGCCGTAACCTCAATCAGAGTTATTTGGCTACTAATTACGAAACAATGAAAAAAAAAAATAAGCGCTAACGTGTTCCCAAAAAAAAAAAAAATTGCATTAATGAGTTAACAAACTACGAGGATTAATGAGGTCTAATTTCGAAAATATTTTTTTGGAAGAGGTTTGCGAGCTGTTTGAAATATTAAAATTTAATTTATTAAATAATCTAGTTGAAATATAGCGATATTAGTCGGAAAAAAAAGGTTTGAAAAAAAAATTATGAAAACGATTGCCATCTACATATTTAACCATTCGTTGACCTTTGGGTAGAATTCTACTCAAAATTTAACATTAAAAGAAAATCTAGGCAATAAAGAAGACTTCAATAGAACTGAAACTGAATAAATTTAAAACAACTCGATTACTTTTGAGTGATTTGCAATAAAAAAACTTATGAAATCCCAATGTCTCAATGTAGAAATCTGCCCACTAGGTGAGAAAACACATTTTAAATTTCAATTCAAGGGTGGTTTAAAGTATTATACCAATTTTTTTAGTAAGTTAATTAGTGTCAAGTGCAAAAGATTTAAGAAAGCTCAATTTTAGGCACACATTACGATCGGGTCATATATATATAAAATAGAAACAAAGGTATAGAATAATAATCCAGCTAAAGGCATTGAAGATGTCACAACGATTTGCCTTCAAACAATCTTGACCAGGCATCACTGAAATTCGTTCCCAAGCATATCGCTAAGAAAACTGTTTATTTCATTTAACAGTTTATTATTTAGATTCCTGTATTGTAAAATATTTTTACCACATTTATTATCTTTTTATTGGAATTTCGAATGACCCTTTTGACTATGCGGATTTCTTTGGGCTGACACCGCAGACCGTTATTGAGATTATCTATTGCATTCCATTTTACTTCAAACGTGGTATGTCTAAGGATCATATTCTTGATTTGAATTTTTTCTCTAATATTTTATGGAAGCGGTTAGGAGAATTTATTAATAATTGGACCACTAGTTTTAAAGTTTATTTTGGTAGGTTATACAGATTTTTGTCCCAAACAATACAGCCGTAATGATTTCTTCTACGAAAGTTTTTTATTTATGACTTGCTTTCAAAATGGAAGGGTTTCTTATATTCAAATATTAGTGAATACATTTCAATACTATATGCTTCGCTACCATACAATGCCTCATTCAATAAGTAATCCAAATTTTCACAATTTCTACAACACTGCGTTCATTAAAGCAGGGATTATCCGCATACTGGATAAAATCTGGATACTACGGATATCCGGTTACTATTCGTTGATGAAATTATTCGAATATCCGGATTTACAAAAATTCTGTTAATATTCGTGTACTCGAATATGAAAAAAAAATAAACGAATTGACGAACAATAATAATAATCATCATACACTTTTTGTATGCTATTCTCCGATATATCGAAAATTAAAATGTCGCAACTAAAAATACTGAAAAAATGTCGAAAAAAATATTTCGAAAACCAAGAATGTAGAGAAAAGAAATATCGAAAACAAAAATGTCGGTTAGTACATAATTCGAAAAGTATTCGCCCTTAACAATGTGATAATAAAGAGATTTGAAAAGTTTTAAAAACATGAAACTAACTTTCAAATTTTTTTTTATTTCCACATTTTAGTTTCGGTATGACATGATTTCGACACGTCCAGTTTCGGCAAGACATCATTCTGAAATTTTTGAAATTTTTATATTTCGATATTTCAGTTTTATACCATACCATGCATATCACAAATTGTAGGAGTAGCTCGGCAAAATGTCGAGCTATATGATATGTGCGTCCGAATATTATTATTATTACATGCAGAAATAATAGAACAATATTAGCATATATGTAAATGGTGGATTTTTTTCGCTGTAACTAAAATATTGAATATGACTATGAGTAACATTAGTTTCCCAGAAAAAAAGTCAACCTGTTATGTACAAACCTTTGGAAAAATTTTCTCATATACCTGAAAAAATTTGGCATTTTTCATATGAGCAGAAAAAACAACCACCTAAAAATCAGATATTCAAACATTCATTTGAAATGCAATAAATATTTGATTAGTTGATTCATTTATTAATTGGCCACGGGATATTAAACAAGAAAAGCTTTAAATAAAGTTGTCAGAGTAGAAGGTTAAGAAAAGATAGACATCTATTTTCCTTGATTTATTTAACTCTCACTCAACGTAGGAATTTTTAGTATTTCCAGCAATTTTTTTGAACGTGAATTTATTTTAACTACTAACGACTTGATTTAACAGAGGAATGCGCTGAGATGAATCCAACAAATTATTAACCTTCCCATTTATCGATCGCAGTAAAATTAAACCATTAACTTCCGTTTAAAGCAAATTTATATTCGAGTATATATACAAATTTCAATAATCTCAGCAATGCTCGCCCGCATATTTTGTTGGGTTATTTTATTTATAATTAGCTATCATTAGCCTCAAAATGACGTTAATTGCCTGTTTTTGGAGGTTAGAAGACATTAATTTTTTAACATCGCTATGATAAATGTTAGAAATAAACGGTAGGAGAAAAAAAAGAAAGTTCGACTAGGTAGGTAGATATATGTAAATCTCTTAACGCAAAATGTGACCTGAAAGAAATCCACCTTAACGAATGAGTAAATTTTCAGACTTGCTGTGCTATAAATTTTCATTCACACTTTGGCCTGGCCTGCTCCACAGACTTAGTATTAGCTTAGGACCACCAGCGTTCAATACTGGCCACTTAAATTATTGCAACGCCTGTAATGTATTACCAGTTGATTACAATGCTAGAAGCGGACTTTTTTTTTTTTGTTTTGCTGCCTCAACTTTGCCAGGAATTTGCTGCTAGCAATGGGGTAGATCAAAGTAGCATCGTAAAAATAAAATGATGAACTCGAAAGGCAATTATAGTGCCTCAGATTCTCTACAACGCATTCGCATGCAACTAGTGTTTCTATCTAACTATGTATTGGGTGTGTGTTTGCATACAAACTATATTTTTACGAGCCAAACCTCGCCAGCGTAAAGAAGACGTGCACAGTGCGATAGAGTCGCATAAAGGGCCAGTGATTTTTTCTTTAAGAATTTTTTCGATTTTATTATCACAGCAAGCGATGCGCAATTTCGAGCGCCCTTTTTTATAACCTCAAAGTATGAATGTGGGCGGCGTCGAATGTGAAAGCAGAAGATACAAAAAAAAACAAAGCAGAGAAAAGTCTGTAATTTAAAGAAACGAAGATATGAAGCGGTTAGTAAATATTGGGAGGGAAAAGTGCGCGAGAAATTGAGTCATCAATTGGAAGCTAAAAGCAAGCGAGGGCATGAAAAAAGGAAGAAAAAAGAAGAAAAAAAAAACAGTAAACATTTAAGTTAAGAAGGAATTACTAAAGCGAGTCTGCGTTTCCATATAAATAGTGCGTACCATAATTTTAGCACCATCATTAACGTATTGGAGAATTTTGACTGGTTATTTTTCTCAGTTTAGTTGTAGTTATTTTTTTTATAAAAATAGGGGTAATTTCACGAAAAGAAAACGAAGCCTTATTCCAATGGTAAGCAAACTCCATAAAATTTATTCAAGATTTCAAAATGTGGAACTTTGTGTAGAATTCTGCCCAAAGTTCAACGAATGGTTAAGGATTTTTTACCGGAATTTTTGTAATAAGTCGGTCTTATGTTAAATTGCCAGAGTTTAATATTTTACATTGCCCCTTTTTCGAGATGGTAGAAAAATTATTGGCAGTAAGCAAATTTAATTTAAGGCACTTTGACAAAAAAAAAATTGCAATAACCACAATCAGAGTTATTTGAAAACTATAATTAGAAAAAATAATAATAACCAACGTATTATAAAAAAATGAAATTTTAAAGAGTGTGGCCAGCTATTTAAAATGGTTTATTAATAGGTTAACTGAGATGCATTTATATTGGTTTCAAAAGAAAGGGGATTAATAGTAATACATATTATTAATAAGGCCAAATTTCGAAAACATTTTTTAAAAGCTGTTTGAAAAATTAAAATTTAACTCACTTAATAAGTTAACCGAAATATAACGATATTAGTCTGCACGAAAAAGGTTGGACAGAGAATAATTTTGAAAACGGTTGCCACCCATTTAACAATTCGTTGACCTTTGGATAGAATTCCACCCAAAATGTAAAATTGAAATAAAATATAGCCAAGAAAAAACTATAAACTTTGCTCAAATGGTGAAACAATTTGTAGCCACTTAAAACACACATTTTGCTGTACTAGAATTGAGTCAGCTATAAAACTGCAAACCTCAATTTTTTGTAAAAATGTCTGGTTAAAGTTTCGAAATCTAGAGCAAAGTTTTTTGAATTTTTTACCTTTCGGAAAAAAGTGGTAGAACTAACCATCTTATATATAAAAGTCTCGTATCACGGTATTGTGGTTCGATTTGTATAAAAATTTGAATGTATATTTTGTCGGTATGAGAATGGGACGTAACGCAATAAAGAGGGTCGCCACCGGGTTGAAAAGTCTAATTTAAATAAAATAGACACAAGCTGTATAAAATATTAGAATATGGGTGTCAATATGGATGGCAAGCGATGTAATAGCTACCTTTTATGGGGGTTGACACCTGCTTCCAAAGTTGAATTTGATTATATTATATACAAGAGTATAAAATATAAAAAAATATGAATATTGAACGGTTCGTTTCGCTGCGGTTCATAGCTAGCTATATTTTGAGGAGGGTTGCCACCTGCTTGAAAACTCAAAATTAAATTATACACGAGATATATGAAGTATTAAGTGGTGGGTGTCAGCCGTCTCATCTTGGCGAGGAGAAGTTTCATACCCATATTTTTGTGAGGGTTGCCACCAGCTGGAAAGGTCGAATTTGATAAAATTATATACCGGAATATGAAATTATAACATATCGATATGAAACGGTTCATTAAGCTGAGTAGAAACCTCATAGCTAGCTATCTTTTTGACAGGGGCTGCCACCTGCTTGAAAAGTCAACATTAAATTATACACGAGTTATAATTAAATTATAGATGCCACGCGGTTCGCCTCGGCTAGGAGAAGTTTCATACCTATATTTTGCAGAGGGTTGCCACCTGCTTAAACGGTCGAGTTTAGGTAATTAAATTAAACACAAGTTATATGATAGGTATCAGACTTTTTGGGAGTTATCATCTGTTTGAAAAGCCAAATTTACACAAGTTACATGAAATATTAAAATATGGGTGTTACTAAATTATACATATGGAATACATATGGAATAGTAAAATATGAAGGTCAAACTGTTAGTCTCAGCGAAGACTAACCTAGTGCATACCTATACTTATGATAGAGTTGCTACCAGCCCATCGTCTGCCATTTTCTTTTGCTATTTGTTTAAAAAATATTTCAAATTAAATGAAGAAAAATAAGCGATAAAAACTGGTTGATATATGGTGATGCTATAGCTATGACACGCACTGTATAAAGTTAATGCAAAAGCAAAGCAAAAGTGACCACAAAAATTTAAGCTAAGCTATCGCATGCATCCCGTGTACTCAAATACTTGCGAGATAAAATGTGCCCCGTAGTAAAACTTTCTATTTCTAAACCAGTACGATAAGCCCCCCAACTACTACGTTCAGTTTATTGTGCTCATATAACCACAGTTGCTTTAAGTTGCTTTCTTTCAAAATGGCGATGTCTTATGAAATACCAGCTATCAGCCTCTGCCTCAGAATTTAATCGAAGCGAAAAGAAAAATATTATTTTACTAGCATCGCCGTAGCGATTTTGATAACAATCAAAAGGAGACACAATGTTTTGTAATAATTGAATTGATTTTCATGTTATTAATGTTAATTGGGTTTTTTGATTTTGAAAATGTACTCAATGCTGCAGTTTAGATCTACATTGGTTTGAAAAATCTGCAAAGGCACCCAGCGTCGCCTTGTGGAAAAATGCTCTTTTTGCGCTTTGCATAGAAACTGTGAAATTTCGTAGCTATATGGGGCTATCGAACTAGTGTGGGTATCCCCAATTAACTACCAGTTCATAAACTTCAAACTCTGTAGACTAGATTGACCTTTTTCACTACTGGGTGCTGATAGTGTTAACCAAGAATAACATAAAGCGGAAAAATTGACAGCATCAATAATCCGCATAAAAGTAACAGCTGCAGTGGCGTCAAAGGTAAAAAAATCATAATACTTGTACTAAAATTTGCCACAATATTGGAAATTGAAAACCATAAAACTCGCCCATGCCGCAATTGTTGGCAAGCCAATACTGGCAATTTTGTTGTGTGAGTGTGCCCTCTAGGAAAACTGTATATTAACGTGCTAGTGCAAACCAAAGCAGCATTAAAGATAGATTATAAAATAACTGTTGCTTCTATATTGTTTTGTAGTCGAGCTGGCCTCTTAAATGAGTAGATTCTTTTTCATATAGCTACTTTGTAAGCTGATAATATTAACTGAAAAGTTTCGCTGGCACCAAAAAATTCTTTTTATGAGCAGATTTATTACATATCACTTGTTCTTTCCTTCCTTTTCTAATTTTCACCAAATGAAAATAGCAATTGAGATTAAAGAATTTACATTTGGTCTTCCTAACACAAAATGGGTTTTCCTTTTTCACCATCTGCGGGCACCCCGTTTTATACTTTCAAGACTGAAATCTTTCATCCAGGGAACTCAAATAACGATTATTGCACAATTTCAACTAAAAAAAATTATGCGGAAAGAGAAATGCTAGATGTATAGAGATTAAAGCAACTTACTCCTTGTAACAAGGACTACCTAACGCGACATTGATTTTTATCTTTGAGTTATATTAAAAAAGAAAATGTAATCGTTATTCTTCAGTTTTATTTATCGCTCTGAAAAAAAACTTAATTAGAAAGGGGTTTTTCGTATAAATTTTATTTTATTTTCTGACCAAAAAATAGAACTCAACAAAAAACGATTAAAAATCATTTATTTTTTAATAAAAGTTATAACCGTTATGGTTTCTGGTTTCATCAGGATCTAAGGCACCGAGGCTCTGCATTTTAATTCACGGGCCTAAACAAATTTCGTCCGTTATAAAGCTCAAACAGCTCATCGTCCGCAGTAGTCTCGTTCACAGAACCTCTCTCGCGCAAGATTCTAAGAGAGCATTGCTTCCATATTTCAGTTCTGTAAAATAGGAGTAGTTACGAAGTAACAAGAGAGAGTTAGTTCTAATAGGAAATATTTATTACTTATATCCAAAGAAGAAATGTTTTTGTACAACATTTAACCAATATGTCGATATTTAATGGGTCCATCTTCTATCACAATCAGAACAAAGGTATAAAAGAACGGGTTAAAGAAATATTGTTCTGAGAAATAATTCCGCTAAGCAGTGTCCATATTCATAACATATGTATCTACTATATGTATATTGGATAGGTGAAAGTAAAATTTGTTTATAAAATGAACCTTATCCGGTTTGAGCATTAAGACGACGAAATGACCTGAAAGGGCAACATGTTAACGTTTTATAATTTCACAATGTATAAATATTTGATTGTTTTCATTTAAATGGTACGATTGTCACAAAAAAGTACCTAATGAAAACTAGGCATTACAATTAAAGTTTATGACAACCTGTGACGTCATCGAACTACCATCACTACACTCACAGCGGACCGAACTTCAATATTTCAATTACAAAAAAAAAATTATGTTTTGAGCTGTTATTTTAAATCATTTTCCATTTCATATTTATAAAGATATCTAATTCGGAAAACATCTCCGGTTTCGAAGAAAAAAGTTAGGAATCTTCAAAGTGGGTTTCTTTGTTTTTTGCTCAGTTGCCCTTCTTTCTTTGTTTTAAGCCTTGGGCTGTTCAAATTCAGTGGCAATTTTTTTTCGTGATTGTAAAAGATAACAAACGACACACACATTATCAGGTTATTTTGCGGAAACTTTGAATATTGCTGAAGACATACTGTAACATAAATGAGTACGTATACTAAACTTTATCATTTCGCAATTATTTAACTATTTTTAGTGGACGCTTGTAAGTTGACTTATAACTACATAATACTTATACTAATACCTAACCCATTTTAAATAAAAAAGGTTCATTAAAATCAGCACGTTGTAATTGTTTGGAGCAAATATATGAAATGGGCTTAGTAAATTAATTATGGACAAAGATTTGGGGAGCTTGTTACATACGCAAAACGCTACCAGCCTTTTTGTATCCAGTTTCACAATTTTTCAAAATGGAAGTTATTATTGGATTTTTTTTAAAGCAAATATTTATCACTTCACATTTGTTCACAATCAAATATTGCAAAACACAACGTTTTAATAATTAAATTATTTACCTTTTTTGATAAGCATTTCGTATAATGTAAAAGTTATGAAAACGGTTTTCCAATACATTTTTATCGAAAATAGCTAATTTTTTCTTCGAAGTAACTGAAGTAAATTTTTTTTTAATTGTTTACGTTTACTGTTCTTATAAACGACGTCCAGTATTAGAGCTGCCGGGCATAGAAGTTGTTCATTAAAATAAAAACAAAAATTAAAATTTATATATTTATGCAGTCCAAAAATGTATTCTTGATGAACTATTAATATTTCTTTATTAGTATGTTATCAGTTAGTAGATTGCTAGATCCAAAAATGCACAGCAAATTTAAACGGTGGCCATCCGGCTTCGAAACCTGGCTAAGCCAAGTAAGATAAAAAAATATAGAAAAGTTTTTTTTATAGCAATCGCCTCTCGGCAAGCGACGGTAAACTTCCGAGTGTATTTCTGCCATGAAAAAATTTTACACTGAAATCTTTTACCGTTCGTGGTCGGCGTAAAATTGTAGGTGTCTCAATTTGTGTTGGAACATCAAAACGCACAGCACATATTGCTGGTGAAGTTCAGCTGACTATTAAGCTATGATGTAAGCGTTAAATTATTATTATTATTATAGTATAAACTTATTTAAATGAATAAGGAACCCTACCCATTTTTTACCTACTTCGTCCTCAATCATATGATTTCCAAGTTGTCATAAACTTGTTCTCTAAGACCCTTTCATTGGAAAATAATATTATAAGTGACAGTTGAGTGAGTAATGAATGTCTTTATCAAAAACTAATTTCTATTTTTTTTTTTTGTAAGTAGTTCGCTATGAATATATTTTTAGCCTATGCCCAATGACCCAAGGTTTATGTTTAATTAAAAGTGCTAGTTATTTAAAATTATATCCAAAACTATACTTTTCTGACTTTATCGGATATCCAATAAGACCAGCATGTAGCCAATTTAAAGACGCATATTACTTTTTATATTCTACTTCTACTATATTCTTCTATTGCATTCTTTTAAAGTTATTCAGCTTAGCTTTATCTGTTCTGATAATAACAATAAAAATAAAAATAATTTCCCCTTTACACCATATGCATACATACATAGCTCGACGATTGGCAGTCGCGCCCGGTAAGTTCTGGCATGACTTTCATTTCAATATTTTAAAGTGGAGTAAATTGAAAAAAGTTTCCACTCACCTATGAATATGCCTGGCTCTAGAGGTATATTAAAGACACTTTTTATACCTTTCATGAGAATGAAATGGTATATTAAGTTTGGTCCGATGTTTGTAAGTGCCAGAAGGAGAAGAGATAGACCCATCAAAAAGTATACCTAAATGATCAGGACGATGAGCTGAGTCGATTTAGCCATGTCCGTCTGTCTGTCCGTCTGTCCGTCTGTTTGAACGCAAACTAGTCCCTCAATTTTAGAGCTATTTTGATGAAATTTGGTGAGCAGGTGTCGTTGTACAAATGATTAAACATTTGTCGGAATCGGCCAGATCGGGTGACTATAACATATAATACAACCGATTATTCAGATATTGAATTTTGCGCCATAACTCCTCCATTTAAGCAGCTAAAGGCTTGAAATTTTGCAGAAATATCAGCCATTATTAGCTACGTATCAGTATTGAAAATCATGAAGATCGGAGAAATATAACATATAGCTCCCATACAACCGATTGTTCAGATATTGCATTTTGCACCATAACTCCTCCATTTAAACAGCTAAAGGCTGGAAATTTTGCAGAAATATCAGCCATTATTAGCTACGTATCAGTATTGAAAATCATGAAGATCGGAGAAATATAACATATAGCTCCCATACAACCGATTGTTCAGATATTGCATTTTGCACCATAACTCCTCCATTTAAACAGCTAAAGGCTTGAAATTTTGCACAAACATCAACCATTATTAGCTATATATTAGTATTCATCAAGATCGGAGTTCACAGTGTAAATCGGCAAGATAAATTCAGGACAAATATTTATTGCGAAAAGTAATAAGCTCAGCGCAATATCACATGAATCATAGCGTTAAACGTTTGGGAACTATTTACGGATCTGATAACTGTTTTCAAAGACCGACATATGTAGGTCTTACATATTAATACTTAATTATTTGTATTTTTTAAATGTTGAATATCAAGCGTCGATACGATATTAAAAATATTCAAAAACCATTCCCTTCTTAAAACATAGTTATTTTTAATTACATAAGGAAAAGCATTAAATAATTTATAACAATGCCTTTACTAGAATTATTTTTATTGATTTGAAGGAAATTTTCGCTTTTAACTATAGGTAATACGAAATTGTAATACAATAACACGTTTTTTACTATTCTTCCATTCATGAAAGGTATGAAGCCTTCGGCATAGCCGAAGACAGCGCTGTTTTTACTTGTTATATGACATTTAGTTCAAATTTATTGAGAAAAGCATTATCTAAACCAGCTTATTAGTCAAGGCTGTGTTTTTAAAACCAAAAATTGTAGAAATTTTAATAGAGAAATAATAAAAATTTCTAAAAAAAATCAAAAAACCAAAAATTTGTTACAAAAACTGCTATCGATGCGTAATCATCCAATCTACCGAAATGTTTTTAAGTGTAGTACTCGTATACACCTTTTTTTTTAGTGATATTCCATAGAAAATACAGGGCGTATGAGCAACATACAATATCTTGCCCGACGCCTGCAACACTTTGCAACCATGCACTTACCTCGCTCCCCCTGCTTCTATGCCATTCAAACTAAGAGTTGAACCATCAATGCACTTTCATCGTTCTGCGTTTTGCCGCTGGTGCTCATAGCTGCTTGCCACAGGCGACTATTGCAACAACAACCAAGTATGTATTCGATTCCCAAACAATTTTCCATGCACTTGCTAGAATTTCTTTTGGGGCTAATAAAAGGAGTAAGAAGTGCATAAAACTACGCTTTGATAAAACAGCAAATGAAAAGATACGCCATTGGCACAAAGGCACATGAGAGGAGATCACGACAGCGTTGCGCTCTCAGTGCAACGTAAATTGCAAAATGTGTCTTCAATTTTTATTTTATTCAATTTTTGCTATATCATCACAATGGGAGTTTTATTGGGTATTTATTGTTTCAATTTTGTAGGAAGATTTGCGGCATGTCAAAGAAATGAAAACAGTTATTGATTTAGGGACACTTTGTACGATCTTGGGTGATTACTTTAATGCAATTTCTTAAATACAGTCGTGTGTACATATGTGAGCGTTCTAAGTATTATAACTAGGTATTCAATAATATTTTGTATTGTTTCAATAAAACAAAGTACTAAATCCAGTTTTATTAGGTCGTAAAAATTGTGCGACGCTGTAAAGACAGGCCATTGTCAATTGTATTATTTAATTAGCTTTAGTTACGTTAGAAACTACCTATGTACATTATTTTAAAGAAAAATGTAGACACTGGTTTTAAATAAAATATGTATATATATTTTCTGAATAATTTACGTAGCTGTGTGTTAAAAAGTTTTTTTATTTTATTTTCTTTTGGGTCATTGTTTGTTTTTTACCTTAAACTATCCTGATTGTGACTGCGGCCAATTCACTACGCTCTATTGAATAAAGTTTTGGTACTTAGTGATGAAAATAGGACAGGGATAACCAGCAGTAGTTGGGGAAGTAGAAGGATTAGGAGGAAGCCTAAGAGTCGGAATACGAGAGTGTGTAGGGACAAGTATAAAAGTAGTAGGTGTACTAACAACAAGAATATGAGTAGGGAAATAAGCAGGAATATGGTTGAAAAACTATTGGCATTAGCGGTAAGCATGTTCTGTAGATATCAGCTTGTACCTGAAGCCATAATATGAGAGGATTGCATGGGATAAAAATTGCTAAATAGCTAAATGCAAGTTATCTTAAAAACTTATTTGCTAATAAATTGAAATGACACTTCGATGTTAAATATCCTGATTAAATTTCAAAAGGTAATCATTTACAAATAAGCCAAGATCCTGGTTTTAATAAACATTTCAGCTATATCTCAAAAACTATTCTACTTTTTGAAGTAAAACTTCTTTAGCGGCAGCACTTTAAGTGCTACTACTAATTACTACCACTAATTCTACCAATTACTGCCACTCTACTTACTGATTTCTTCCACTGCTCTTACTAATTTCTTAATTACACTACTCGACAAATTTTGATCAACTTTAGTCTCCAAGAATAAAATAGTCCTTTCCTAAAGTGAAATTTTCTCCTGATTCCGAATATGACTTTCATTTTCTTGTGGCAGATCTAGTTTCCGAGATATCGGCGAAAATATGAAAATTCCCATTTTTGCAGAACACTACTTCATATAGGTACGGCAAAAATTTGCATTTTTCATTTTTTCGTTTTTAACTGTTGAATTATGCATTATACTAATTCCCATAAAAATTTCTTGCCTTCTTCGCCCTCAAGTATCTTCAGTAGTTTGGCCACTATGCCAAAAAACGTTCAAAAAATGTTGAAAAAAAAACGAAATTTTTTACACAATTTCAGATTTAACCACTTTAAAATCGGAAAAATTCTATTGACGAAAAAAAGTTAGCCCTCCTATGTTGTAGGTAATTTAACTACGAAAATTTTAAGCATACCAGTACAACAATCGGACGTGCCATTGAAACTATAGCTCCGTTAACTTGCAAGCGTCTATCCTACAATTTTAGTATTACTCTGATAAAATTGGCGAGACATTTCATTTGGTCACTCTACCTTAGGGTCTAATAAATTTAAAAAGACATCAAGTATTTAATTGTCACTACTGTTTGTTGTAAATTTTGTTTTGCAAATTGTAGTGCAAATTTATACATACTATATCGGTAGATGTGTTTACGAAATGGCTTGTTGCAAAAGAGATTTTAAATGTAAAAATAATCCGGATGATTTTTGCTTTATTTGCGGACATTATATTTTCGGAAACTCAGCTCGGAAAATAACTAATTCTGTCAGAGATGCATACTTTCATTATTTCGGTTTCCGTGTAAAAAATCTCGATAAATCTTGGACACCTAATTTTATTTGCGCCTCCTGTAGATTAACTTTAATGAGATGGGTATCGGGTAAAGGTCATAACATGAAGTTTGATGTTCCAATGATGTGGACTGAACCCTTTAACCACGACCAGTGCTATTTTTGCGTGATAGACCTTAAAGGTAAAACGAGAAAAAAGAGGAAATTAATAAGTTATCCAAATGTGGCATCAGCTAAAAAACCAAAACTACATGACCATACCTTACCCATACCTAGACCGCCTATAAGTTTTGAAGCCTCAAGCGAAAGTGACTCCGAAGCAGATAATTCAGAAAGTGGACAAGAAGGAGAGATCCCACATCGAGTCTCACAAGCCGTTTGCAGCAATGGGGCAGCCTGGGTCCTTCGACAAGTACTTCCAAATTTCGAAATAGACACAAGACTTTATCTTCTTTTTTTACTAAAAGTGAAAATATTTGCTACTGCAATGATGTTCAAGGTTTATTTGAAGCACTAAAATTAGAAAATAAAGTGGATGATTGGCGCTTGTTTATAGACAGTTCAAAGCATAGTTTAAAAGCAGCATTACTCCATAAAGGAAATTCGTTACCGTCAATACCAGTGGCACATTCTGAGAATACTAAAGAAACTTATTTAAGCATATCAAATTTACTTGAGCTCATTCAATATAAACAATTTAATTGGAAAATTTGTGCGGACTTAAAGGTAAGCAGTTTCGGTGGTACAGTTTAAAATAAATAGTATATGAAATACATCCTAGGTTGTAGCTATAGTTCTCGGACTTCAAGGAGGTTTCACTAAATATTGCTGTTTTCTCTGTCTTTGGGACAGCCGTGCTAGAGAAACCCATTATATTCAGGAAAACTGGCCACCAAGAGCTGAGTACGAACCAGGTGCCTTCAATATCGCAAACCCGCCTTTAGTAAATCCCGAACGAGTTATTTTGCCAGCACTTCACATCAAATTAGGATTAATGAAAAATTTTGTAAAGGCTTTAAATAAGGACGCGCCATCCTTCCAGTACCTAACGAAATTTTTCCCTAAAATAACTCAAGCCAAATTAAAAGAAGGTATATTTGTTGGTCCGCAAATTAGAAAGTTGCTGAAAGACGAAAATTTTGCGAATCATTTATCATCAGTAGAAGCAGCGGCTTGGGACAGCTTTAAGCAAGTCGTTAGTGGGTTTCTTGGCAACAACAAAGATCCCAACTATAGAGAGATGGTCAAAGCCTTGTTGAAAAACTACAGTGCTATGAAATGCAACATGTCCCTCAAAATGCATTTTTTGCATTCACATTTGGATAATTTTCCCGCAAACCTAGGTGCTGAAAGTGATGAACAGGGTGAAAGGTTTCACCAAGACCTCATGATTTTTGAAAAGCGTTACCAAGGTTTTTGGAATGAAGAAATGATGGGAGATTATTGCTGGACAATAATACGGGAGACAAACCCAGAAAATTATAAACGGGTAGTTAGAAGTACCCACGTCCCTCACTATTGACCACCACGGTAAAATCGCTCAATTTGACTTTTTTAGATGTAGATATGTATGTATTTAATGTTGTTGTCGTTGTTGTTTTTTACTGAATTGCTGATTTATACTCATATTACTCAATTGAATACAGTTTAACGTGCAAACATATGTCTATAATAAAACGTTATAAAAAAATAAAAACCTAGTTTGAATAAAAATTTTCTCTATAAAAAAATTGTAGGATAGACGCTTGCAAGTTAACGGGGCTATAGTTTCAATGGCACGTCCGATTGTTGTGCTGGTATGTTTAAAATTTTCGTAGTTAAATTACCTACAACATAGGAGGGCTAACTTTTTTTCGTCAATAGAATTTTTCCGATTTTAAAGTGGTTAAATCTGAAATTGTGTAAAAAATTTCGTTTTTTTTTCAACATTTTTTGAACGTTTTTTGGCATAGTGGCCAAACTACTGAAGATACTTGAGGGAGGTGAAGGCAAGACATTTTTATGGGAATTAGTATAATGCATAATTCAACAGTTTAAAACGAAAAAATGAAAAATACAAATTTTTGCCGTACCTATATGAAGTAGTGTTCTGCAAAAATGGGAATTTTCATATTTTCGCCGATATCTCGGAAACTAGATCTGCCACAAGAAAATGAAAGTCATATTCGGAATCAGGAGAAAATTTCACTTTAGGAAAGGCCTATTTTATTCTTGGAGATTTTTTTTGTCGAGTAGTGTTATTGGTACTAGTAATTACTACCACCATTTTTATCATTTTCTATCACTATTTTTACTGCTTTCTTCCACTGCTTATGCTAATTTCTACCACTCTGTTTACATATTTCTACCACTTTTTTTTACTAATTTCACCTACTATTTTTACTAATTTCTACCACTATTTTTTACTTATTTCTACTACTATTTTTATTAATAATTTTAAAAACTAGTAGTAAAGTTTTTAGCACTATTTTTACCTATTTTTACCACTTCTTTTTTACTTATTTCTACCAGTACTTTTATTAATGCTACTACTAGTTTCTAGCACTGTTTTTACCAATTTTTACCACTTTTTTTACTTATTTCTACCAGTATTTTTATTAATGCTACTACTAATTTCCACCACTATTTTTACCAATTTCTCCAACTTTTAGTACTCATATCTTCGACTGCTTTTACTAACTTTCTCCACTATTTCACTACTTTCCACTACTACTTTTATCAATTTCTACCATTACTTTTACTGATTTCTTCCACTACTTTTGCTAACTTCTACCACTATTTTCACTACTTTCTACCACTATTTTAAGGACTTTCTAACACTATTTTTACTACTGCTACTACTATTCACTACCACTACTCTTATTAATTTCTACTACCACAAAAAAGTTTTACTTCTAGCTCGCGCAATTAGGTGCACGCATGTTTTTTTCATATTCATTTCATATTAATGCCCACTCAATTCAGTCATTGCCATTATTGATTATATAATTAAGAAAGAAATCATAGATAAACTTTTGTAAGGCCGAGGGAATATAAAAAATCCAATAAAAACGGCAAAAATAGCAAAATATGTTTGTAAAAGCGAATACAATTAGCTAAAAGAATGTTGTTTTTTCTGTTTTGCCATAAGTTTTTTTCAGCTTTGCTTTTACGCCGTTGTGTTGTTTCGCTGCAATTTCGAACGGACCTTGTTTGCAGTTTTTCTTCTTAAAATTAAAAAAAATGAAGATAAGCATAACGTCGAAACCGGTTGGACTCCCAACCAAACTTGACTTTTGGTTTGTGAGTTTACGAACCCTCTCGCAATACTAGCCGAGCTGCCGCGGGTGACAGGCCAAATAACTAGGCCTGGGGTGCGGGATGCTGAAAGGACAGGATTGGGACAACAAATAATGATACCTGGCGACCACACTAAAATACGTCCAATAATGGGACAACAAAATAAAAATACTTATCGGCTTGGGTGCGAGCCAGAAATAAAACTTCTTTGGAGAAATAGAAAAAATAGTGGTAAAAAATAGCAAAAAAAGTGGTAGAAAATAGTGAAATTAGTAGTTGTAATTAGTAATAGCATTTAAAAAAATAGTGGTAGATAATAGCAAAAATAGGGGTAACAATGAGTAAAAGTAGTCGTTGAAAATAGTAAACACTTTGTCGCTAAGTCTGGCTACCGTCAGTAGAGAAATCTGGTTATGATTCCGGTTTTCATTAATTTTGTGAGATTCTAAAAGTCATTTTAAGCCGATCGATCTTTAATTATTCGAAGATAATATGTTTGTAATCTTTACAGCTGCAATAACTGTGAGGTAGACATGACGTAATTGAAAGCTGAAATAAAACAGCTAATCAAAATGTGTTATTATTTTTGAACACCACCATCACTGCACCTTTACTGAGAGTCGCCATAAATTTTTAATACTAAAAACCAAATTAAAGAAGTGAAAGTCAGCACCGAATCATCATAATAAGTTTAAAGGAAAGGTAATGCAATATTCTATTCGAATTCTAATAATATTCGTGTTCTTGGAATACCAAACACGTGGCGCCACAAGCCAAATCGCCAAGAATCGATGAATCCCAACAATAAAACAATTTACCTACACACAGATTTACTAATGGCCCAATTCAACGCAAATGAACCGAAAAAAAAATCATTCTCTTATTTTTATAGTCTACTTTTTTTCTATTTTCCTCTCTTGTTTTCCCCCACAATGCCCACAGTAGTTATTAATGGCTTCAATTTTCCCTTAATGTCGTAATACTCATAATTATCAATTTTCCTTTTTATGCGCCTTCATCGCTGCATTTAGTACTTTTCACGCAAGTCTTTTGCTAACCCCATCCGCACACCGACACACCAACTGGCGGCAGACATGAGTGCAGTGCATGTCATAACTATAGCACCACCTGTCGGATTGTTGGTGTTATCGGCATTGTGTGCTCTAGAAGCAAACTGACAAGTTTTGACTATTTACTTTTCTTCCCTTAATTTACGTTATCTAAACTATTATAACTTTCTTGCCAAAGGTGATGCAGGGAATGTTATAGAATCAGAGACCGTACCGGTTTTAATACTTATTAAACAAGTTATGATTTTGTCGTTATTTTGTGATTTTTATTTTTCCGATCAAAGATAATCGTCATTATCGGATCTTTATTTTTTCCATCAAGTTTGATCGTTAATTCTTAAATAATTTTTTTTTTAAACAAGTTTGGTCGCTATTTTTTAATATACATTTTTATGACAACAAATAATCGTTATTCTTAAACTTTCATTTTTCCAATCATATTTGATCGATATTTTTTGATTTTATTTCTTCAATCAAATATAATCTTTATTCTTGGATTTAAATTTTTTCGATCAGATTTGAGCGAGAATTTGTTAATTTTTTTTAGATCATAAAACATATTATTTTTTATCGTAAAAATAAATAAAAAAAAAATGAAGATCAAATCAAGAGTAATGATTATTTTTTATCGAAAAATAAACCTCACAAAATATCGATTTAGGACAAAAAATGTTCTTAATAAAAATAAAGGAAAAAATGCATATTTAGCATATGACATAAGGATTAAATTGATATATTCGAGGTTTGTTTTGAACAAATTTTTCCCAATTGAAATAACGATTATGGGGTACATTTAAGCAAAATATTAAATCGTGGAAACCAATTTTATCTTAGAAAAAGCTTAGAAATATTTTATTTTGTATGAAATTTTATTTTTTAAATGGCATCAACGTATGTTGTTTGTTGCTGATTTTTTTTTTAAATTTAAACCAGTTCAATTTACATCATTACTTGAAAATTAAACCCTATGGTTCATTCGGCAATAAACACCATTTATTCAAAGTTTCAAGGTTTCTTAAAATGGCGAAAAAATTCAACAAAGTGTAGTTTACGGCACTTTAGAAATTTTAACTAGAATTTTTAGGAAAAAATTGGTAATGCAGTTATAGCGGATTCATTTTTCACATAATAAAGTAAAAGTGTAAGTTTCCAGCTGCTAGGAATTACTGTTGATTTTTGACGATTTTTTAATGACAGTATTTTCTAAATAAAAAAAAACATACGGGCATGCGTTACATGGAAGAATTTTCGAAAGAGTTTCAGCAAAAAAAAAAATAAAAAAAAAATCAACTGTAATTTTACCGAATTCAAACATGCACTTTGTTATACTAAAAGAAATAAATAAAATGGCTATAATACTGCGTACCCAAATTATTTCTAACCATTTTAATCACGAATTTAATACGCATCCGTCGTTAACAAATAATTATGAAAAAGCCGCTCATATGTAAGTTTGACACAATACTAAAAATATCAATGCAACGTAGAAAAATGGGTGTTATGCATTTTTATGATTTTCTAACGCATTATAAAAATAACCAGTTGTCTTTCATTTTGTTTTTTAATATTGAGTTTCAGTTTTATTAATGTAGTGTCGAAATATGAAACAAAAACTGATAACATAAAGAAATAATAACGTCCCACATTTTCGCATATAACGAAACAGTGCTCGGGATAAAATGATTTTTTTTTACATTCATCAAAATGTATGCATATTTGCCCTCTCGACGGAGTGTGCGGCATCAAGACACGCTGCGAGGATCCGGGCTTTTCGATTTTGTTTTTGCAGCTTCAAGGAATATTCTCTTCTCAGCGCATGTTCCCACTGATCGGTGCCACACGCGATTACCAAGTTCGATCTGAACTAAACGTCTGCGAAATTCTTTTTGATGTGGCTTTAAAGTGAATTCGCTGTGAAACTGACCATCGATCGAGTTATACTGTTCTTCCAACGATAGGTCTCCACTAACTGGTTCATGATGTCTACGCCGTTTCGTTGAATTATGGAAGTTGATTATCTGTTGTTTCCTTTGGAGCGTCGTGCTCACTCACTCGGCACAAACATAGGAGCGTGCTAAAGTCCTGTATACAGTTTGTTGAATTTTTTCCTCTATTAGAACGGAATTGGAAACTTTGATTTAATCGGTGCTTGTTGGGGAATTAACTATATTTTTATTTAAAAAAAATAATACAAAACACGCGTGCACCTAAAGGCGAATTGAAATTTCTGCGCAGATTCATAAACTGATAGAGCGTTAAATGTGGGAATAATAGCGGTAGTAGTCGTTAGTAGTAAGTAGTAGTTGGTGTGGTAGTAGAAAAAGTGATTAGCAGTACTCAATAGTAGCACTAGTAAAAAATAGTAGTAGAAATTAGTAAAAAATGGTAGTAGTAATTAGTAGTAGCATTAGTAAAAATATTATTATTATTATTATTATAATAGAACAACTAAAAATAGTGGCAGAAATTTGTGGTAGCATTAGTAACAATAGTAGTAGTAAATAGTAGTAGCGTTTTTAAAAATAGTAGTAGAGATTCGTAAAAATGCTATACGTAACTAGTGATAGCATTAGTAAAAAAGTAGCAAAAATTAATAAAAATAGTAGTAGTAGTTAGTACTACCATTAGCTAATATTAGGAGTAGAAATTATTTAAAATACTATTAGAAAGTATTTAAAAAAGTGTAGTAATAGTTAGTGTCATTAATAAAAATGAAAGTAGAAATAAGTAGTAGCGTTAGTAAAAATAATAGTAGTAACTAATTGCAACATTAAAAATAGAATTAGCTATTAGTAGTAGCATTAGTAAAAACAGGAGTAGTAAAGAAGAGTAGTAATTATTAGTAGTAGTCTTTCGTTATGCGATATCGAAACTACTTGCGCGTTACGCGATGTAAAAAATCACTCACTTGCCACTAAAGAAGTTTTACTTCAAAAATTTAGTCATAAAAACTAAATAATCATAACTTGTGAATATGCGGTGGTGATATAGTTATGACATGCACTTTACGTATATCCATACGAGTATGTATCTACACACAAACACATGTACATATATAGATACTCATGAAAGCAATAGCCAGTATCAATGCGTATCAGCTTAAGCGTTGAAATTATAAATGCGAACAGTAGGTATTACATAAACACTCACGCTCACAAATACTCAGACATATATACATATATATATGCACGTGCAATTACTTTCAGTCGACATCAGCAGCACATTACGTTCGACTGTCATTCCCTCTCTTTCCCTTTTCCGACACTAGCGTAAACTCATATTAATTTCAATCGATTTTTAATATTAAATTATCCGATGTGTGGTTGGATGTGCGCTGATATATAATGCTTTCGTTTTTGTTTTTTGTTCTTTTTGTCAATTTGGTTCTTTTTTCTCGTTTTTTTTTTTTTAATGCATTTACTTCTTAACATTTTCCATTTAAGCCATTGGGTTTTCCCCGCAAAGCTGCCAGCGGTAACTTGTCTTCGGCGAGAGATCATGAAAATAAATTGCATCCGTTTCCTTTGAACGTTAAAATACTGGAGCAGAAGCTGGCCAGTTGGGAAGCTATTTGCTGGTTAAGCGACTCGCTTAAATTTTATATGCGTGTGTGCGTGTGTGTGTCGGGTTTCTTGATTCTTGTTTTTGGCTATGAAAGCAGATTTTGTTTTTGTTATTCACAAACTTCATTATATTTAGTGTGGTGTATAATGTTAAAATAAAATTTTAATATTTTTAATGAAATTTGTGCGCACCAGCTGCTGCTGTCCCGGGTATAAATAAATTAGGTAAGTTTGAATAAAAATTAATATTATATGGATATTAGATGGTATGAATAAGAATGAGCAAAATTAGAATATCCAATAGTTATTTGATACTATATATAATTTAATTGGTTACTTGGTAACGTTTGAGAACCAAAACATGAGCAATTCCTGGTCAATGAACTTCGCAATATTTTCCAGTAAATTTCGTTATGTTTGATTTGCAGCCTATGGATAGAGCAGTGGGCTTGCGATAAAATTCTTTCTGAAGTCTTGAAATAAATATCATATGATAAAAGTTATATTTATGGTATATGGGCGTTTTACCAACAAGGTCTGACGTTATGCAACAATACAAATTGTACATGTTTGCATTTTTATTCGCACCAGAAGGTTTACATAACGGGACTGAAAATAATTGTTATTTTGACTTATTCGGATCAAAAAATCGCTGGAAAAAATTTGTTCAAAACAAAACTGGATTATATCGATCTTATCCTTTTGTCATATGCTATACAAATCTGTGCTTATTTTTGTTTAGAAAATGTTTTGTTTTAAATCATTACATAATCTTTGGATTTTTAATTCTTCAATCAAATTTGATGGCTATTTTTTTTATCCTGTTTGATCAAGAATAGTTGTTAATAAATTTAAAATTTTCCGATCATATTTGATCGAAATTTTTTTAAGTTTTTTTTTTATTTCTATGTTTTCGATCAATAATAATCGTCATTCCTGTTTTTACAAATCATAATAAACGCAAACAGACTTTTCGGCGATGGCAATGATATGTTGTATGATCGAAAAATTTTAAATTCAAAATTATTTTTGGTCGCAAAAAATAAAAGTCAACAAATATGGATATTAGTTTAAACGTAATTCTTTAATTAAAATTTTTTTATTTATTTTTTGGACAAAAATATTCGTTATTATTTGTCGATAATATTAAATGCAAAATAAATTTGTGGACGATAATACCAATATATTTTATGATCGAAAAAATATCATCAAATTGAATGGGATCGAAAAATTTTAAATAAAAGTTAAAAAAATATCGATCAAGTATGACCGAAAAAATAAAACCTGAAGCATACCGATTATTTTTGATCAAAAAAATAAAAATCACAAAATAACGATAAAATCATAATTTTTTCAAATATCCGTTACGGTGCTGGTTATATACCCTCATATAAATGGTATTATTTCCGCTTGTGTTGTTCTTGCGTCTAGTGATTTTTTTGAAATCTGTTTCGTGACGTGCAGCAGTATCCAAATTGAAGCTAAATTTTTCTACAAAGAAAATATCTCGTGATTTTTAAAGCTATTTTTAAATTTTGTTCCAACTTTAGTTCTGGTAGATACTTTTGTATATCTGTATTTGATTCTATCTCGCCGCGCACGTGATGACTAAAAAACGACCTAGCTTCGGCTTTGGCAATATTCGACCAACATAACTGTGTTCAGTTTCGATTCGGTTCGGTCAAAAACAACCGAACTTTGGCCGACCATTTGTGAAATATTTATTTATTTAAAAATTGTATAATGATTTACTTTTAATAAGTTTCCTGTTTGTAAAACGTCAGATTAGCCTTTTAGATTTATGATTTGCAATTATAATACAGAAAGAAATTATTCATTACATACATTACGTTCTCAATAAATATATGCTGCCGAGAAATCTGAGCTTTTTAATACCATATTTTGTGGCGATAAAAATGTTCTACATCGAGTATGTCAAATATTCATTGCTGAAGGTCAAATTTAGACTGTTATCCGGAACAAGTTTAGTTGATCTATATTTTCGTACGTAGATCGATTGGCTTATGTATGGTTGAATATCATAGCACGGTATAATATATAGCATTGCGAGTTGTGAAGATACTAATGCTAATATTGCGTCACTATTTTTGGTAATTTTCGCCCCTGCATATATGTTTTTTTTTTTGTTTTTTTTACGAGAAGGAAGCATCGACGGCCAAAACCCCCAAAAACTGAGCATGTGAGTCTTGAATCCGAACTAAACCTTCTATTGTCGAAGTACCAATTCCCCCGGTCCTATCGTCAAATATGCCAGCGAAAGGTGGTTTAAGCGCTAAGCTCTACGTTCTTTGCAATCCTAATGTATTCCCTGGGAACGGGCATCATCATCTGTTCTTCAATTTAGCTATTTTTGGCCTTGCACCTCGGTAATTCGGTCACTTTTGCATCTAAAGCAAAACACAATAGCCCTTCACTGATATAAAATCCCTACTGAGGCAGTCGGAATGAACGGAACTCGCCGCCCGAGCGATAGATTTCCTGTTGGGCAAACGTATGAAAGAACTAGTTTCAAAGCTGCGCTGCATAGGCGATTGGAATGTACTGGATTCCAGACCGCAAGTAAAGTTCAGTTTAGCCATTATATTTCGTATTGGACAGGCGATTTGAAAGGACTGCATAGGCGGTTGGAATGGACTGGAGACCAGGCCGCACTTCCACTTCTATCTGTGTAGTTTTTTGCGAGACGCAATTTAATTAGATTTTCTTATCTGATTCAGTTTACGACCACTAGTTTACCCGCCTTCTTGGCGTTCGCGTCTACTCCCCTCTTGCTCCCTTTAGCGTAGTTGCAGCATCACCTCGGCATGGCATACGCTGTACCTCATTCCGGGCGTCTTTGCAGAGAAGCAACATTGTAGGTTCTGTAGATTCAGCATCATTGGTGTGATGTCACAGCCGAAACTATCTTCTAGTTTTTTCTTTTGCCTCCTGAAAGTGGGATATGAACTGAACATGCTCAGCAACTTCTGGTGCTCACTGAACACAATAGTGGCTATGAAAAGTAGGCTTTAAAATAACCGTCATCACCCAGAATTTATCCGTGCTGTCTTTTGACCCATGCATCGACTTTGAGGATGAACCGATGAGTACAACCCCTTTTTGTGCTATCCCATCGTACCTGCCACTGAGATATGCAGCGCAGCTTGACGGCTCTTCGGGACACTTCATGGACCTTGCCTCTCCCATTACTTGCACCACCAAGTAAAGTGGGCATAGAGCAACCATCATGATCGCCGCGTCTTCTGAAACCATTCTAAACGTAGAACAAACGCTAAGAGCACGCAATCGGAACGTGAAATTTATATTTCGAATGTATGAGGTATATTTTAGAGCATCACACCAGGCCGTTGCGCCATAGAGGAGGATAGACCTCACGACACTCGCCAAAATTAGCTTACTATGTTGATACTAACTATTTTGTAGTGACTCCAGCTAAGCAGATCATAAAATTTAATTTTAGCAAGTGTAATTTTGAGTTCGTAAGTAATTTATTCCTGGAGCTCGACTGGGATCTTACATTTGCTGACTTGGACTTAATTGATTGCTTTGGGGTTTTTAAAGCAAAACTGAATAGCGTGTGTCTGGAGCATATTCCTCTTTTTCCGGCCAAAAAATACAAAATACCCTGGTATAACAAGGAGCTCAAGCATTTAAAAAAACCGTTGTAATAAGCTATATAAAAAATTCAAAGCTTCAAATAGTCCGGATATTTATAATGTTTATAAATGCAAGCTGGCAGAATTTAGGAAGCTCGACAAAACCTTGCATAATAAGTACATTCTGAATTTCGAACAGAGCATAAATAAGAACCCGAAAGCATTCTGGACTTTTTTAAAATCGAAAAGATCGACTTCAAGTGTACCATCCTCCATGTTTTACAGAGAAAAATATGCCAAATCCCTCGAAGATGCATCAAACCTTTTTTCTGAATTTTTTAGTGCTAATTTTGTATGCGATATGGATTGTGATACAAACTATTCAGATTTCTCTGATTTGTCAGATTCCTCTTTGTCCTTTGGTGCATTGTCCGTGACGGAAAAGGACGTCCTAGAAGCGATCGCTATTCTGAAGCCCTCATTCCTAACAGATACTGATGGTCTATCACCTGTTCTCTTCAAAAATTGCCCCTAGCTCATTAAGCCATTAACGTTCATTTTTAATAAGTCACTTTCAGAGGGACTATTTCTACAGGACTGGAAAAAATCTTATACAACTCCAATCTTCAAAAGTGGGAATAAAAACGACGTCACAAATTATAGACCTATTACGAAACTGACTACAATTTCGAAAATATTTGAGACCGTTGTCAAAGCAAAGATTACTTACGCAGTTTCAAGCCTCATAAGCCCGAATCAACATGGATTTGTGAGAGGAAGATCTACTGTGACTAATCTCGCAATTTTTTCTGAGGACTGTCTGGACAGCTTTCAGGCCAGCTATCAAGTAGATGCCATCTATACGGACTTTTCGAAGGTCTTTGATAGGGTCTCACATAAAATATTGCTACGTAAATTAGCTCATTTAGGATTTCACTCCACTTTCCTAAACTTAATAGCTTCATATTTATCGGGTAGGGTTTCCGCTGTTGTGCTTGACAACGCTATTTCCCGGCCTTTTCAGGTTTTGTCAGGTGTTCCTCAAGGCAGTATTCTTGGGCCACTACTCTTCATAATTTTTATCAATGATATAAGTTCATGCTTTCTCTTCTCGAAATTTCTTCTCTACGCTGATGACCTAAAAATTTATTCTGCCATATCCAATATTGAGGCCTCAGTTTTATTGCAATCGGATATAGACAGGGTTTGTTCCTGGTGCGAGAAAAATCGTTTATATTTGAACACTGACAAATGCTTTCAAGTAGTTTTTTCCAGAAAAGTTAACACCATACACTATTCCTATCATATTTCCGCGTCGGAACTGAAATCTGTAGACCAAATCAAAGACTTAGGGGTATTTTTCGACTCTAGACTCACTTTCAGAAACCATATTGATCATTTAATTCCAAAGGCGTACGCTATGTTAGCCTTTGTGCGGCGTAATAGTGCTAATTTTTCAGACCCTTACACTCTCAAAAAGTTGTATGTAGCATTTGTTAGGGCCGGGTTGGAATATACCTCTTTTATCTGGCGGCCTTTTCAAGCCACTCACACGAATAGAATTGAGCGCATACAAAAGGTTTTTATTAAATTTGCTTTGCGGCCACTGAATTTTTCAGAGCCCTTGCCATCATATGACTCCCGATGTCAACTCTTGAATCTAACTTCACTACACAGTAGAAGAATAATTTTATCGTGTTCCTTTGTGTTAAATGTGCTGACAAATGAGATAGATTGTACTGATATCTTGAGAAGATTACCTCTCAATATACCTGTCAGAAACTTGCGCCATTTTTATTTGTTTTATGTGAAATTGAACAAAGTCAATTATGCAGTCAATGCTCCAATTGCGCGAACCTTGAGAGAGCTCAATAGTATTGAGGATATCGACCTCTCATTTCCTGGAGTGGTATTGAAAAACTTGGTAGTAAGTCATTTTCAAACTCGAAGATGCTAATTTTAAGTGAATAGCTAGTAAGAATTTAAATGTATTCCATGGCTAATTAAATAAATAAATAAAAATAAAAACTCGCTTTTATCAACCACCCAGGAACACATTTTTAGGCAGTTGGTAAGTCATTCGGAAGAAACCAAAAAAGTCAGCTGTCAAAAATTTGACGTTCGCTCATTTTCTACGGAAAGTTTTAGTTAATTAATAATAATAATTAATAATAATAACCGAAGTAATTTAAGAAAAAATAATTTTTATGAAATATTTGAATGGAAATAAAAACTCGCTCTCACTTAACTTAAATGCATTGTTTCGATCTTTAATTTACTTTAAAACAAACAACATTGATGGTAGGTAGATATGGTAATAGGTAACTAGCTTTAATTCGCACAAAAATAGTTAATTAATAATTAGTTTACCTTTAGTAAAAAGGCAAATTTGTGCCAAATAATAGTTAGGTATTAGTTGGCTGTCAACAAATGCAGAGGTAGCCAGGGCCATCGCCATACAAAAGCAATTAGCTTTTCTCACAGAAAATATGCAACTAAGTAATAGCCAGAATTGGTATTTCCGTAAACATATTAAAGTTTGGTTTAAGCTACCTTCATTTTATGTAGTACATGTATGTATGTATGTAGTTGCAGATTCTTTCATACTTCCGAATACTGAATATCTTCAGTACTACAAATATTCTCTACAACTCACTGGTTAATATTTATAAGAATTTCCTTTTCCCTAAAAATATTAAAAGCATTTCCTTGCTATTATTATTATTATTTTGTGTTGAGATTAATTCATGCACATAAATGCGGGTAGTGGTTTGATGAATATGTACTTGTGTTTACAAAAACAACTCCACTTAAGTTTTATAATATTTTGTTTTTCTTTTTCCTGGTTTCCAGCTATATCAGGTTTCTCTCTGTCGGACAATTACGTACACAATAGGTAAGTAATATATTTACATATAATTTAATCTAAATCTTTTACTGCATACCTGGCTAGATGAGAGAATAAAATATGATGTGTACTACATACATACATACAAGTTCATGCAAGTGAAAATAATCTCTTCTACACATTATATTCAATTTATGGTGATTTGAAACAAGTTAAGTGTACTTAACACATTCTATGTGAGATGAGCGAGTCCATTGGGCGAGTAGAAGATTATGGTCAGTTGGGCATGTAGCAAGTCGGGAGATTTTAAGCTAACACATTGCATTTTAGTTTCGATGTAGGTAAAACAAAAATTTGAGTTTCTATTAAAATTGTACACTATTTTAAATATGCAGTTCAATACAAACTATATCTTCACATTTCTATATATGTATATTACTTTTGTGTTAAATCGTGGTACACATTTTTATAAAATGGTAGAAAGGGCACTACAATTTTTGGTAGCAAAGCTGCTTTAGAAATATTGTACACTTTTCAAAAGCGCCGCTACATTTTTGTAGACAATTTAGAAAATCAATTTCTATAGAGAAGGCATAGAAATTCGACATGATGGAGCCAGAACAAAATCATTTCCTCGCATCGCCCGATTGAGTTTTCAAATAAACTCGAGGTTTTTAATGCACTGCTTTTTTAATTAATTCAAAAAATTTTAAATCGGTCTAACAAGGCCCAAACCGTTTTTAAGGTATTTTTGAAAACGGATATTTGTAAATTATCTGATAAAAATGATGAAGAGGGATGATTTAGTATTTTCCGGAGTGTGTGAGTATAATACTACGTTTTCTGGCACAAGCGGCTAGACATAATTGTACAAAGTTTAGCACACAAATATCCCATACCCTACGTTAATGAATAGGCTATATTTTACGGAGAGCTGCCAACCGGTTAAAAAATTCATAGTCAATTAAATAAATATGTTAAACCACATATTGCTATACATTTACTATAGATTTGAATAAGACCTGGCACACAAAAACGATTTTTAATGAGGAGTTGCCACCTGTTTAAAAAGTTACATTCCATTAAAATAACGAATGAAATAAAATATTTCAGTATTGATATCAAACGAAAGAGGCTTAATGAAGCTGTATATCCCAAATAGTTTTCAAGAAGGTTGCCAACTGTTATGTTATGCAAATTAAGTTAAATCAAAATATGAACGATATTTTACATATGAGTGCCAATCTACAAATTTTAGTTACGTATAATTTCAAATATAATTTTGAAGAGTGTTGCCAACTGTTTAAAAAATTTATAAAATTTTTAAAATTAAAAAAAAAAAATTTTAATAACTTAAATCAAATATTGAAGAATAGTTCGAAAACAAAAGTGTTTTAAGAAATTTTAATTTTGAAAATACTTTTGAAGAGGATTACCACCTATTTAAAAAATAACAAACATTATAATAAGTTAAATCAAATACAAAAGAGTTTTAAGAGAGCTTAATTTTGAAACTACTTTTGAAGAGAGTTGCCACCTGTTTAAAAGGCTAAACTAAATTTTATTATTAAGTTAAAGGAAGTGTCACGTAATGACATTCAAAAGAAGTAGGCTTGAACAAAGTTAATTATGAAAAGATAAGCAAGGAGAGTTACCACGTGTTTAAAACAATTATTATTAATGCTTTTTGTAAGCTTACTGAAATATAACAGTATTACTCTAAAATGAAAGAGTTTATATGAAAACATGTTTGATGAGGGTTGCCACTTTTTAAAGACCGTTGCATGAAATTAAGTGGTAAGGTAACGGAACAATGGTGTCAAACAATTTAAGGAGAAACCTGGAAATGTTAAAAATTTGTAATTCAACTAAATCCAAAAGGCAAATGGAGCATTACAGTACTTTTTTGAACTGACAGAGGTTAAGGGAAACTTAGTCTCGATAAAATTTTAAAAGCTCGCTATCGGTCTGAACATTGCATAGAAATAAATATATTTTACGTAAATATACATATTTATACACAAATTGCAGTGCGTGTTCTCATTTAGTGTTTGGTAATTAATTCGCCACTTGTGCTTCCGTGATTCCAAAAACCAATACAAAGTATTTATTTATTTCAAAATAACTGCATGTCTAAACGAAGCACGCCATAAGCTTTTTGCATATATTTCCATGATTTTTTGATGATTAAAACTTTATAAATCGTTTCAGCTTGGAATATAAATTTCTGAATTAAATGTGTGTACAATTAATTCCAACGTTATTTTATTACGATTCAAGGCCATCGATGACGCTATTAATTCAACTCATTTATCTTCAAGTGTTTAGTGAAAGCTGCTAAAAGGAAGCGATTTGTTATAATTTGACAATGTATCGTATTTCAATTGAAATAAAAACACTCGATTAAGGCGCCATTGTGAAGAAGCTTTGATTGTATTAACATAACTCTAAGCTAAACAAGAAACTCACCGCCTTGTGGCACGGGAATTTAAAACTGAAATATTAAGTGAATGCCAATAAATAACACACTCATTCCGATAAACTTTCCGTGCGGGTGGGAAGCTTTTAAGCGCGACACTTAAAATCAAAACACGTATTACGTCGACATCAAAATGAAATTGAAATTAAAAACTTAAGTGCTTTAAATTTACTTAATAATGCCATTACTCATTTTGACAACTGTCACGTGAGAGTAATGTACATGCAATCGAAAATAGACAAGGCAAGTGAATGCAATTGGACTCAATTTAAACCTCTGGTGGTTTTAAAACCATTACTAGTTCGTGTTTATTATATTTTTTTTATTGTTTTAAATGTGAATATTTTTGCGCAGCTATAGAGTGATGCCTTGTGTTTTTTTTTTTCAATTTTTGAGTGAAATTAAAATGTATCATCCTAGTATTGTTTGAATAGTTGACGCAATTTGGTACTTTAACATTCGCTAATTTCAAAAAAAAAAAAAAAAAACAATGCGGAAAATGCAGGAAGACGTTCTGTGATATCGCAGAGAGACTACAGAAAAAATACTGCGTTCTTCAACTAAAGCTAAATTCTAGTTTTGAGGTGTTGCATGAATATTTTTTTTTAAATGGAGCGGTTGAGACCACTAACAGTGAATTTGAAATCGAATTACGTGTCCGGTAAGCGAGCTACTCATCACGAAAAAGTGAATTTTGTGAACGTACGGTAAGTGCGTTAAGTGAACGTAACCCTTGAATCGTAATTTGGTATTACGAATTCAGTGAACGTGCCAGTTTAGAGGTGAACATGTCATATTTTAGGGTTTACCGTCGAAGAGGATATAAAGGGTGTTTGTTACAGACATGTGGGTTTCAACAAGAAATAAAACGCATATAGTTTAATATTATGACCAAGAGTCTAACTTTATCATAAAAATAAGGGATTTCCATTAAGTTCTAAAAATGATTTCCGGCAAGTGGTAGCCGCTGCTTGCTCGATTTAATTCCAGCCAAGAGGCCCAAGTTCCGACCACTTTTTGCAGCAATTGGTGCCGCAAGTCAGCAATAATGCGCCAGATATTCTCTTCCAAGGCGTCAATCGTCTCGGGCTTATCTGCGTAGACAAGCACTTTACATAACTCCACAAAAATAGTCCAGCGGCGTTGGATCGCGCGATCTTGGAGGCCACGCCATAGGCCCACAACGTGAGACAATGCGGTTATCAAAAGTTTCTTTCGATAAATTTATTGTTTCCTTATTGTTTCCTTGAATGTATGGCATGTAGCGCCCTCTTGTTGGAACCAACCATCCACCATCAACATCATCCAATTCAGGCACGAAGAAGTCACTAATCAGGACTCCATAACGTTCCCCATTGACTGTAACATTATAGCCGGTTTGACTTTTGGATCAATGATTCCCTCTGCCCATAGATCACACCAAACGGAGACTTTTTGAGGACATAACGGCGTCTCACCAAAGGCTTGTGAATTATCAATACCCCAAGTGCGGCAATTTTATTTATTAACGTGCCGGTTTAACCAAAAGTGAGTTTCATCGCTGAACAAAATTTTCTTGTGATGCGTCGTGCGAACCGAACCGTTATTTTGGTAATAAATTTGCACAATTTGCCAAAGTTGAGCCGGAGTTCATTACGAACCACAACCAACACCAAACTGAGTATAAATCAAGTAAGAGCTGTCAAAAAGCCCAACTTTGAAAAAATTATTGCCTCATTGAAAACCACACGTATATAAAAAAACATACTTTGTATATATATATATACATATATAGAAACTAAACACATCATTGAAACCAATGAGAAAACGTGTAAGCAGAAGGTGATAAAATAAATAAAAAATTAACTTTTTCTAAAAAAATCGTTTTTATATCCTAGGCCACACTTTATAAAATTTAACCAGCACTAGCGATTGGATGAAGGATCATTCTCATTTGGCAAAAAATATGCTGCCAAATTGTACGCTGGGCAAATCAGCTGCTTTAAGACTTTCCGAATAAAATAATAGCTCGGCATCCATGTTATTTAAAATTTTTTATTATTATTGGTGTACAACATTGAAATGAAGTTTTTTTTGTCAGAATTTCTTTTACAATTATTTTAGAATTTAGTGCACCTTGTGACAAAATTCGATACTGCAGTAAACGTATCTCGTCATTCCAATATTATCGTACATACGATCAGTCGCGTAGACTATTGTTATCCGATTGCTGTTTTATTCACTGAAAACGTAATTCGACCCTTGATTTATTCGCGAGCTCAATGGGAATTATTTGGAATGCTTTTACGACTTTTACGACTAGACTTAGAAGCATGATAATTTTGCATTTTGGCATTTTCGTACTTCAGAGACTTAGTAATTCGGACGTAAGTATCTATGACCTTAAATGGTACGTAAATTTTCCAACTAGCTGCATTTTATTTTAAGCATCCTCGTAGTACTCACAAAATTGGTTACAGGGTTTGTCAATTTTTCCGATACTAAAATGAGTTTGGTTAGCAGGGCATAGCAATATAGCAACCAATTTCACATACATATGGCCAATGTATTAACTACGCAGCTGGCAAAATATTGACGAACTGATAACCATTTTCTGTTGGCACTTTCTACTTATGTAAGTGAATTAATTTGGAACGAATCTATAATTTCTTAACTTAACTGGCAGTCGATGAATTTATGAGCACCGGCCGATCCATATTAATTCGATGACTGATTGGCAACAATTTGTACCGCAAAGTTAGGTTGAAACTCTCTTTTCAAATGTTTTCGGAATGAAGCACTCTTAAGACACAACCAAAACCTTTAAGCTATTCAAAGATCTGAATAATATTTTTTTAATATTTCGCAGTCTAATTGGGGTACGCGTTATTTTCCTATTGAGTTGCAAGCTCAAAATTGTACATGTTCTAGAAAGTTAGAATCATTTTGTTGACGTTTTCAGAATCGGTGATTGAAAATATTGCCTGTGTAGATAATTTCAAAACAAAAGAAGAGTTCCAAATTTGGCGGACAGTAAAATATAAGAAAAAGCTAGATTTTTATAATAAAAAGTAGAACTTTTATTTCTTAGCCAGGCGGAATAAATTTTATTACATTTTATTTAAACAGTAGCCCGTTATCAAGCACCAAGATTCGAAAAGTGTGAACATAAATTTAATTTTTTAATTTATTTAGCACTATCATTACTATAAAACAGATTCAAATCAAATGCTTGGCAAAAAACTCTTCTTTAATTTGATCAATCGCCATTAGATGTCTACATAAGTAGATACATAGTTATTTGATCAAACAAAAATTACGAATCATCCATATTTGTCATTTTCTTCGCTATACCCGCGTATATTGTTCGTCATTGTGATTAAGTGAATACACATACATAAACTTCTTCTAAGCAATTTTCCATTCCCTCAACTTGAATTTTCATTTCTTTACTTGCACTTATCACAAATGACCAACTAATAGTTGCAAGTGGCACTTTCATAGTTCAGCTAGCCATTAGCGAAGTTCGTGCACATTTCCGTTAACGATTTTAGTGCACACACACACACACACACACATAGATATCAACTTGTTTAGTGTACGAGTAGAAGCGAAGGATAATAATGGAATGATAATAACAGTAATGTGCTGCATGCGAGTATGAACGTTAAAGGTTTGATGAGCCAAGGGCATATTTTTCATTCTTTTCTTATTTCTACACACTTATATAAAGTATTCGGGAGGAGCAAAGATTTTGATTCTTTTTTTCTTCTTCTTTTATATGGCGGATATTCAATTTAAAGATTGACGTTGCGGCAATACTTAATATGATTTATCTACTATTATGTACAGCTAAAAAAAAAAATTGCGAAGAATATAATAGAATCGATGAAGTGTAAGGAATAAGCAACAATGGGCTACGGGCTTTATTTTACGAGGCAAATCCTTCAATTAATATGGAGCTATACATTGACATTACAGAAGTAGATGTCTTAAAGTAGTATATTTTCATACATCAGTGGATTTTCCTGTTTTTCATGACTGAGTTTTCTTAAGCCACCTTTCTTTGGATCTCATGCCGTAAATTTCCTTTAACTTGATAATCTAATTTCATTTAATATTTTAAGTAGGCGGCAACACCCTCCAGTATATTCATAAAATAAATGACTTCTAAACTTCCTTTGCATAAGACCCATATTTCAATACTTGACTTAATTTACCAAAATTTTAATTGATATTTTAAACCTTCTCCTAAACGAAAGTTTAGTGTTCCCATATTTTTTTAGTTTGATCCATATATTGTAAAATTTCAGTTAATTGAAATAATGTGAACTCTAAATAGATGATAACCTTATTTCCAAACAGTTTGGAAATGAAGCTATTTCAATATTTGACTTCATTAACTCTTTTAAATGAATTTAAACTTCTTAATAGGTGGCATCACCTTAAAAAGAAATTGGTTATATTATAACAAATATAACGGACTATAATATAGGTGCCAAATCTTTCCTTAATCTCTCCAATCGTTGTCGGTAGGAGATGTACCTTATTTATTTAATTGACTGTGACCTTTTTAACAACACTTCCGAAAATAGCTATGCCCTTTATATTAACCCCGCTTATAAGCAACATATGTGCGGAATTTTATACAAATCCGTCGAACATACTCACATGTTCCCTTTACACAAAAACTTTCACATTTAAAATATTAATAGGATTTATCTTAACAACAATTTCTTTAATTTTAAAAACGTGGCAACTCTTTTGTAAACAGCTTTCAAAATTTCCTTTACCTTATTAAAAAAAAAATTGTGTTACCTCATTAAAAATGTTTTTGTTTAAACTCTTTCCTTTCAGAGTAATACTGTAAGGTTACAAATAGCATTAAATCAATGTGTTTCAACACGTGGCATCACTCCTTAAATAAATCTTCATTATTAAGTTTTTTTTAAGTCAATTAATTTGTCTTTAACTTAACTTAATAATTAAATTTAATTTTCTCATTTAAGCAGGTGGCAACTCCCTTCTAAAGTATTTTCAGAAATAAGCTTTCTTAAAACTCTTTCGTCTGACACTCATCTTTCAGTAATTGATTTGACTTAATATAATTCCAATTAATTTTTTAAACAAGTGGCAATCTTCTCCAAAATTATTTTTGAAATTAAGTTTTCTTCATTCCTATAACTTGGCACTCATAGTGTTAAATGTCCTTTACATTTTTAATTTAACTTAATTTGCATTTAAACAAATGGCAACCTTCTTTCAAAACATTTTGGAAATCAAGCCTTTTTCATTTGACACCCATATTGCAATATTTGATTTCACTCATTGTATGAATTGAATTTTACCTCTTAAGCAGCAGGTATTATCTCCCTTAAAAAATCGAATATGTGCTACGCCATTTAACGGACTATACTGTCGTTATAGTCATTATATAGCAATATGTGATTTAACTTATTTATTTAATTGACTTTAACTTTTTTAACCGGTGGCACCTCTCCATAATTTATATCCTGTGTATAAACGTAGGATATATGTAGACTATTTGTGTGCTAAATTTTGTAAAAGGATTATCTTAAACCGCTTAAAAAACAGATTAATAAAACGTCCTCAAATTCTTAATCGCAGATTACTGGTTACCGAAATTCCTTACCTGCAGCTAGACATTTTACGTAAAAGTGATAATGGTTCTATGCAAATGGCAAATTGGGGAGCGAAATCCCTTAGAAAACTGCAAGGCAAATCTAGCTAGTACTTATTGAGCCAAATATTTTAGTAATATGATTGCTAGTCCTCTGTAGAAGTTGTCAAGAAGAAGAGGAGAAGGAACTGATTCTGTAATTTCTGAGTCTAAACTAACCCTAGCCATTGGCGCCTGATATATTTACTGGAGCCAAAGTAGATTCTTTCGAAATTATTGTTTAATTTAGATGTTTTTTAAAGGTGGGTGTCACCTGACTAGAACAGAACCGTATGGAGCGGCATGAGTTACAAGAACATAGCCGTCATCAGTGAGAAAATCCCTCTCCAAGCTCAAACAACTGGCATACGTGTCTATAACAATTGCAATACGTACGTGCCCGATGTGGAATTGGAGATAATTCTGGACCTGATCCCGCTACATATAACCATAGAATAAGCAGCTAATAGAACCCTATTCAACATAGAAAAGTCAGATCATATCGACCCTAAACTTGGGGAAGCTCAGCTCCCCAGAGATAAGATTATTAAAGTAACTACATCTGAGAGAAGATCAAAATTCGCACTAGGAAATAAAGCTTCATGGAGTACATCCTCGCTGGAAGGATATCTCCGAGCTAGCTATCGGCACTAGTGCACGGACTGCGGTAGGTATAGGTGCCGCGGTCTTCGGTTCCAGAACACACAAGTCTGTGTCAATGGGTAAGATGAATCTTCCAAGCAGGGATGTATAGGAACTATCGTAATGAGATAATAGTCATTTCAAATGGCAACCATCATATGAGATCAGATCTTCATTTGTGCTTGAGTGTATAAAAAGACTCAACTTTCAAGCAACCTATAATCAGATCCAGCTCCTCTGGGTTCTCGAGCACAAAGGCAATGAAGGTACCGAGGGGGTCGATAGATTAGAGATGCGGCGGTAAAACACCCATAGAACCCGAGCCCTTCCTAGGAGGTGCTTAACACCAAATGGCGGGGCTACGCTAGGTGAAATGTCTACTAGAAGGGCAAACGATCTAAACAGTTTATCGACTTCCCTAAGGATAACAGGATTTTAAAAAGCCCACCCCAGACTTCGACGCCATCTGCGGAGACTCAGAATATGGTCGAACGAGTTGTATTACTTCTGTCACTCGACCCCGCAGACCCCGAAGCGCCTGCTCTTTGCGTGTGAAGCCATTCCGAGAAGATGGTAGAGGTTTCTGGAGACATATAGCCCAGAGCAGGAACTCGTATGCTCGCTACCACCAACCATCAACGTAGACTTTCTAGGAGCGTTAGAGCTAGACGAAGTATTATAAAGAACGTGGATCACAAGGTCGAAGTGGAAACCTAAATACCGATATCTATCTATTTATCTGGGGTGGGTGTTGCAGTTTTCTTCTTTTTTTTTATAAATAAAATCGTCGTCTTAAAAATGAGGTGTACACATTTTTAAGAGCCTGTGAAATTATTCATATACTCGTATTTCATTTAAGGGTTAACAATTTAAAATAAAATTGGCTTATAAAATCTACCGACTCTCTCTCTCTCTCCACTTAACACATTCTATTCGTATGCAATAGTACGAACTTTTATCTTATCTCTAAATCTGCATAATTCTTTACGGACTTTAACAAATTTGTAAATCAATAAAAGTTATACGTTCTCGGGAGCAACATTTCTTTGTGTGATTTGCTGCAGAATATTTTATATATTTTTATTAAAAATAAATGAGTGTAATATGAATGAATGCCGGAATTTACTTGTACTTGTGTGCTTTTGCGTTTTGTTGGTAGCACTTGTAAAGTATGCAATTCCAAATATGTTCTACCAGACTTTTGAAATCTTACCATGGCATATCTCGCATAGCTAAAGTGCAACGGCTAGCAACTTTACATTGATGTGGGAGAGTGCGTGCGTCTTTGCATTTCTACATAAATACAGTGAACCAAAAAAGATGGTATACACCGAAGACTTTCATATGCTAAGTGGAGAATTTAAGAAGACGTTGAAAAATATATAGTTAATCTTCCACAACCAAGAAAAGGAAAAATTGTATATCTTTTTGGAAATATTAAATAGCCGTTAGTCAAATGAGTTCTGTTATTTTTTCTAAATTGTCAGTTGTGATTTATAATTTTCGGTGATCCTTTTATCGAAATGGTAGTGATTATTTTGTTAATTTAGCGCTAAATCAATTCCTTATGGCAAATAAGTAGAGTTTGTCGAGTAGCCGTGGTATTACCAAAATTGTGTACGAACCGATGTGAACAAAAGCCAATGGAAAATTGGTTTTTGTGGAAGGCACTATCAGCCAAATGGACCACACTAAGATTTTAAAAGATATGCTGGAGCAATTGACTGAAAATTTTTTTTATAAAATTTGGTACGAATAAAGTCCATAAAAATTCCATCCATCAAACAGAAGAGGTATAATTAAGCGTCGAAATGATTCTGGCGAAAATATTCTCTTGTTTAAAGCTAAAATAAATTAGTTTAGTAATAATTAATGGTAACAAAGAAAAGCTGAGCGTGGTAGAGGTTGTGCTTGCCCTGCATGCATAGAAGTTGTGGTTTCGAGTCCGGCAAAAGTCCTGAAAGAAGACAAGTTTTAATGAAACTTTACAATATCGGTTTACACCTTTAAAAAAAAAACAATTAAAATAAGGCAATAAGACAATGTGGGTGTTAATCAAATAAGGTTTAAGAAAACTTTGTTTCGAAAATATATTTTAAGAAAATATTATAAAAGGGAGTTGCCCCCTGTTTAAAAAAATTAATTAAATTTTTTTGACAAATTCAACTTAAATACTACCATTATTTATACCATTGGAAAGGACTTAAGAAACTTTCATTTTAAAAATATTTTTAAACAGGGCTGCCAGCTGTTAGAAGGCGTACATTAAATTATTAAGTTAATAATATACTTAGCTCGATTTCAAATTGATTTAAGAAATTTTCATTACCGAAATATTTTTCGAGAGGCTTGCCACCTATGTAAAATTATTAACTTAAGTCAAATTTTAAACAATCAAATATATGCATACTACTTTAAAACAGGGATCTTAACGATTTTAATTTTGTTGTTAAAAAAACCATAATTTAATCAGTATTTTATATTTTCTTTTTTCGGTCAAAAATAGTAGTTATTTTTGGATTCTACTTTTTCGATCATCCCTTTCGTATACCTTTCCCAATGTATAAGTAATGTAGCACTTTAGTTAGTTTGTCGAGAAAATTTTAATAACCCTTTTAAAGCAATGATTTAAAACAAAAAATCATCTAAATAAAAATAAGTTCAGACTTGTGAAGCATATGGCAAAGGGATTCGATCGTTATATTTGAGTTTTGACTTGAATGTATTCTCGCCAATGACTCAATGATCCAAAAAATAAAAATAAAGCTTTCATTCAATTGGTAAGGTAAATAAAACTACACCACACTGCCGTCAAACAGTTTTGGCTTTCATTCTACATTTCTTGGGTGTATTAAATCATATTTATGTAACAGAACATGTAGCGTCACATTTCATAACGCACCTTTTAAGCCTTTTGTCGCATCATCTGGCGTCCCTGAAGATAGCATACTAGGACCTTTGTTTTTTATCTTATTCATCAATGATATTAGGTCCTGGTTCTCCTCGTCTAAATTTCTACTGCAATTCAGAATATACACGACTGCATTGCCCTCAAATCAGAGCTTGTTAAGCCCGATTCGTAGGGCACCCGAAATCATCTATTTTTGAACCAAAATCCCAAGCGTTGTTATCTCCCTGGAACCCCCCTATAAAGACAGCCATCGAATCGAAGGACCATGGTGCCTACTTCGACACGAAACTTTTCCACTCACATTAGCTATATAGTTTTAAATTATATTTGTTGTTAGCTTTTATCCAACTTAACAGTTCGTGCTGTTTCTGACCCATATAACCTGAAATTGCTTTACATATATCAAGCCAGATCTAGAGATCTAGGATATACTATGGCTCTTTCATTTGGATACACTTTCAGGTCACCCATATCAACCTTGCTCAGAAAATCTTTATCAAGTTCGCTCTTCGTACGATAAAGCTTAAAGAACCCTTATATGAAATCAGAATATCAAAAAGCTGTTCACAAAGGAGAGGCAAACTTTCAAAAATTACAGGAATTTTTCCTACATAAGGATAGATATATAAAAAGTGTATCAATATTAAAATAATATAAAAACCTATTTTAGGATATGCTTTCATAAAGATACAGTTTCGAATAGAGTTGCTTCCCATAAAATAATTTAAAAACTAGCTTTAAAGGCGACATGCCCTAAAATATAGTTTTTGAGAATTTCTGGAGATTGACTGGCTTGATTTCTATAACAAACCTGCATATCAATTTGAATTTTTCAACACTAGGTAGTTTAATGACACTTCTACAAGGCGATAGCATTTTAATACTTTGTGCAGTAGCGGCACTATTATTGGCACTCCGAATAAGTAATAATAAGGCGGAATAACAATATTTATAGAGTGGGACAAAATAACTTGCAGTAAATATATTATTTGTTCATAGAATAAAACGGAATAAGGTCAACATAGTTATTCCGGAGAAAAGCAAATCCTCTGATTCGAACGAATAAAGCGAATAAATTCAGTATTTCTTCACTCAAAATTTATTATTGACGTTTGGAATTTTATAATTTTATAAACTTTATATATGTACAACAAACGAAAAGTATTTTCGAGGCTGTAAATTTCATTAATATTCAGTGAGTGAAATAGCCAAGGGCATGGGTTTTGCAAGTTCGCCCACGGTCTTCATTGGTACTTACCGCTCCCATATTGGAAATGTCCGCAAATACTACTTACAAATTAATCTGGTGAGTAAGGGGTTCGCGAAAAAAACTCTTTAACTCGATCCGACCCACATTACAGGAAATCACAAATCAAAATTGTTTCTTTTATTTTGACACTCTGAATGTCAAATATTATTTCCTCGAATAGTCCTTATTCCACAGTGCATAGTTAATACATTATTATTTCTTTTTATTTATTTCTTTTTCTTTTAAATTCAAAAACTGACGTTAAATCGAATGTCGGACATTCAGAGATGGCAATAAAAGCTTATTTGAAGTAAACTTATATTATTGACTCAAAATAGAACTAACTGTGTTTTGATAAGTTTTATTTCCATTTAAAAGCAAAGTTGACAATGGCTATCTCCAATGTAAATACAACACTTTTTTTTGACCGACTGTACCTCCATTTAGTTACTTACGACTGCCAACTAACTACGTATTGCTTTGAAAGTTTTCTTACATTATTTGCCACACACACACACACACATATACATACAACACACGCTTTAGTTAGTTCTTTAATGTTGCTATTGATTAGTCAGTTGCAGGTTTTTTTTTTTAACTAAAGTAGCTATATAAGTACATACATTTGTATGCCAGGCTGTATAAATGTGTGGTGATTCTAGTGGCATATATCAAATGCAGCATTGCATTTCCGTGCTTTTTACCGCAATATGATAAAAAAGAAATAGACAAAAAGAAAAAAAAAAATAGCAACAAACAAATATGCGTAAATGCATACGGATATGGCCACTCCAAGGTAACAACACTCTAACAAAATGTTACTCATACGCCCTGTTGGGTACTAATGTAAAATATCCACAAGTATGACTACCTGCCGACCTACCTGCAAGTATTTGTATAAAAGCGAAATATTTAAACTCAATGTTGCTTCTGACTATGGATGCGGTACAATACACAGAGCTAAAAAGTTTAGCTATAATTAAAGAGATCAACGTCTGAAAAAGGTTGGTGGCCAAGGAAAGCGAGATGGAAACAGATTGCAGACATTTTCGCTAGAAAAGCTTCTAAATTTTATTTTGAATTTTTTCATAAATGTGGGAATAGGATATCGGGGTAGGTGGCAACACTAAGTAGGCGAACAAGGAACGATCGGACAAAGAAACGAATGAGAAGGAACGAACGGACAGGAGACGTACGTAGGAATAAGGAAAAGGTATCCATCAAGTTAGTTGAATATAATACGTTGAAGCGCGCACAAGAGTCGTCAAACTTTGCGAAGCGTTAGAATAAGGAATAATCCTTTTATGTATCACTTAAACTTTGAAATAAATGTGACTGTAATTTGAGTGTCAAAAGAGTCTTTTCCTACATAAATTCGTTGAAACATAGAACATCTAAAAACAACTAGATAAGATAGACATTGACTGTAGGATTTATTGACTTTGTGAATAATTTACTTTACAATGTTTTCATTATAATATAAAGAATATAGTTATTTGGGTTTATGCATTATCCAAATACCAATTTTTCACTTACTAATTTATTGTTCCAGAAGTTGTACTAAAGATTTCAATAGTACAATGGAGAACCCGTCTGAACATGTATTGACCTTAATGCCCTCCTTGTGTTACAATTACAAAACAAAAGTATGTAACTGAATAATTTAAAGTTTTTTTAAACGGTGTAAAACTTCTTGACAGTTTCAATACTTTACAAAAAATCTGAATTTTGATGCATTTGCGAAATATTTAAAAACTTACCCTGCAAAAACTCAATGACCGTTTCGCGAATTCAATTGTATCAATTGTACAAATACATATAAAATGTATATAAGAATTGGCCTATATCCTACATATAAGTGCGAGCGGTATGCGCAATCACACAAATAGGTACGTAGCAAACAGAAACAGTAAAAAAAGTTCACAGAGCCTTTGTAAATGTGATGGGAGATATACTGAAACATTCAGTCATCACTTCTGGCTATATTACCAGTCATTTTGCCAGTATACTTCGGTATATTTCTTACTCCCTTGTGTGACATTTCACACATAAGATAGTCCCATATATTGTGGACCAAAATTTGTTGTCTCAGAGTCTGGCAATGGTGGGCATAATGTGAAAAACCAAAAATTAACACAAACCACTAAACCATTTGGAATGCCCAAAGATCCCTTTATTCCAATCATCATTTGAATTCACGAAAAACGCAACCATTTTGTCATACGTCGGCAGAAGAGACAAATACGTAGTTCTGCAAAGTGCAATGGAGACTTCAAAAGCAATTGAATCGGATGAATAAATTAAAAAAATAATTCAGCATTATAACAAAATAAAGGTTCACATTCCACGGAATTCATACACTTTTTTAATGATAGGTTTTGAGGATACAGTTGGCAAAATGTTGTCTTGTTACAGTTGTAAAAGCTATAAAAGCCTATTGATGGCCGCTGGCTGTATTCTCAATCATGATCCTTATTATCAAAGATATGGATCCAGATTGACAAGTAGTCAATAAAAACGATGCGGCGAATTAGTTTTTTGCGAGAGCTTCGAATATCTCCAGCAAAACCATACACGGCAATGAAAAAAGGCATACCAGGTACTTAGCCATCAGTATTTTTACTTTTCAAAATAATTCAGTGCGATGTTTTTTGGCGATTATTTAGCACAGCTCCCGACGCCAACACTTCCTTGCGAACCCTCGGAGCTTCGCTACAGCCTCATATCATACAACGCATAATTTTGCTCTTTTTTTTCTGTTCTTTATCTTTTATTCTTTCTTGTATTATAAGCAAATAAGTAAACATGTTAAAAACATATGAATACTTAAATTTATTATCATTATAACTAAAACTTGTATAATCAAATAACAAACACTTAAAAAAACAGCAGTGTGATATTTTTTTCAGAAAATAATCTATTTGAAAAAATTTATATTTAAGATTCCCTTCTTAATTTTAAAAAGGTTTTCATATTAGTCTTACAGGTTATCTACCAGATTTCATTGCAAAAGTTTTCTTCTTAATTCTGCGTGTCACTTTCTAATATAACCTTCATCAGGAACTTATTTCCGTGAACGATCTCATCCCATATGGTTCAAATTGACCCAACTTATTTTTGCGAGTTTTGCCTCACTTTTAAGAGGTAAATAAGTGCAATAAGTAAATATTAAATAAATCTCGTATCTAGTACTTATGTCAAATGAAGGAAAGTAGATTGCGAAGTTGATGCTGATGGTTTTGGTTCTCCTAAACTTCGAACATCAAGAACAACTGCGCGAGCATTTTGACCACGCGGCATAACTTTATGACGTTCACTATACGGACAACATATATTACACTCCGGATCCAATTTTGTGTAAATAATCAATGCGTTGCTAACTTACACACCGAATATATTACAAAAAAAAAAGGCCAATGACCAACTATTAACCTTTCTTTTACTACGATAATTACCAGCTAGCTTGTCCAAAACATCAACAAACTGTATAAAATTAAATTGATAGCGGATCCAGTGCGCGAGAAAAACTGGACGAACAATAGGCAATGGATCTTTCGAGTATTCGAGTGCTTTGTCTTTCGATCAGCAAAACAGCTTCTTCTCTGAAATCTTGAGACAAATACACGATGTCCGAATCATCATTATCATCAACTCATCATCATCGTTTGTATCAAATGAATCTAAATCCATTATTTTCCGAGCTGCTTATGTCAGTCAATATGACTCTCACTTTCGTAAGGAACAAACATTTCGGCGATGATTTCAAAAAATCTGGAAAATTCATGAACGATTTGTCCGTTGAACTAATACTCCGGACCAACTGCATCAAATTTTTACCGAATTATAAGCACTTAATAACGAAATTAGGGTGAAATTGACCCAAAGGCCCGATAAGGGTTAATTTGAAAAGTTTTTATCTTAGTTTAACATATTATCTAATTAGTTATTGTAAGAAGGGTTTGTTATTGGAAAAAAATCATAGAGAAATCCGCTAAATTTTTTTCGGATTGAAAGGAAATTTCAGGTAGTATTTTCGCTCTGTGTATTTGTTATATTTATGCACAAGAGTATCTTTATAAAAATAAACACACATACATACATACATAACACATGTTCATACTTTTAAAAATGTAGCGCGTTAGTATGCAGAACATAAAGCATCGTTCGGTAAAGTACACTTGACTTAAGTTGGAGTTAGTGCACTTTGCCCAACAATGCTGCACCGCCACAACAACAACAAGAGCAACAACAACAACAACAACAACAACATACAGCAAACAACACAACGACGCATATAAAAAAATAATCCTCTAGTCCTGATGGCTAGTGCTTCCTCAACGCTTACCGCTCTTTGTATGTTTTATCCTTTCGTATTTCTGCAATCAGCTTAGTGAAGTCATAAGTTTCCGTCATTTTTAAGTGTTGTTACGTTACTTTCTTGTTTGTTACAACTGTTGTTGTTTTTATTTTATTTTTTCCTTTAAATATACTAGTATTGCGTGTATGTGCGTTGTTGTTGCTATTGTTGTTATCGTTGCCAGTGTTATTGTTATCCTTTGTGCTTGGTTACCTCATTGTTCCGTTCTATTCTGCACTCAGTTCCGGCAACGTTGACGCATAATGAGCACTCATCGCATTGCATTTTTTAGTTGCCTGCCGCATTGTTGCTTTGACAGAATGGAAGAGAACCAACCGTACAAGACAACATTGAAGAAATTAAATATTATTTCTGGTCGAGTTATTTTTTATTGTTCACAGTTATTGTTAGCATCGGTGGTGGTGCTGGTGCGGGTGCGGGTGGTGCTGGTGCAGTATTGTTATTGCATTTAGTTTGACTGCATCACTTGCATTTATTCAATGGGCTCGCTTCATATCACAGGACATCGCAAAGCTGTTGCAGCAAAAAATTAAAAAAATTTGCCGCCAGGAAGTACCAGCAGCAACAAGTTGCGTAAATATTGATAACGAGAAAACATTTCAAATTGATTTTGTTCGGATGAGCGATGTTGACTTGTTGCTTTTCCTAGCGGCTTATCTGTACATTTTTATTTTCATTTTGCTTCTGTTATTTTTCAACGCTATCCTTCACTTTCCGCAAAATGTTGTGTAAAATGACGGAAGTAAGTACTCGTATACTCTTTGGTCGACCACAGTCGCGGTTTCGCGCGGTTCGGTCACTGTGTCGCACTCGAATTTCAAATCGCGCAATTTATTTATGAATTATAAAAATTCAGCACAATGCTTATCTGGCAAGTGATGTAAAATAATGCCACTAGTGCCCACGCTTGTTTATAACAGTTTAACCGTTTCGCCGCTACTGGGCCAATATGTCCTATATAACTTCATATACATATGTGTATACTTTTTATTCTTCATCCAATTACACATTAAGAAGATCCCAATAAAAACTTGAAGTCTTCTTTGATGATGAGTAAGTGCATGCAGTTATTATTTGAATAAATTTTCTGTTAACCGAATATTTTTCTCAGGCATTGCATTGCAGTATGAAACATCTAACTGTTTGCATTTTTTTGTCGTAATATTCCCTGTGTATAATAATTAGGTGCGAGTAAAAATTATTTCTTCGAAAGTGGAAATAAATTTAGGTGAAAAAATATATGAGGTTTTTTATATTTGTAACTTTAAGTACATTGGGAATTATAATTCTTATAATACATTTAATTTAGATAATAATATCCCAATATTTTTTTATACCTTTGGATTTCGTGAAGACAGAAATTTTTTGAGCACGAAATTGTGTATTATTTCTTAGATGTCGAGAACAACCAAATGGCCGATGACTTTAGTGCACCGGAATCTAGCTACGAACCATCAGATGATGACGACGAGAACGCGAAAGTTCTTATAGCACAACCTAATATGTAACTAAGTCTTCGTGAACCGTGCGTGAATCTTCCTCTGAATCGGAGCTGCACGACACTGACGCTCAAGTGAATTAAATACGTTGGAAGGGAGAGAGAATCTTTAATTAGGTAAAAATGTAGTAATTTAACGACGATGTCATTTTCGAAGCAAAATACAAAATGCCCATAGAGAAAGAAGCCTAGTTTCTTATTGATTTTCCTCATGGCGTTTCCGAACTCGACATTCTTCGAAAAGAATTTCCAAATGACTCAAACACTAAACGGAGAAAAATATGCGAAGCATGCCCTGGCGAATGGGGTACGAAATTATAATTTTTTAGTAGTCACTTTGGTAATGCACTATAACCATTTACCATCAATTGTTGATTATTGGAGAAAAAATGTACACAAAGCCAACGCCGCAAAATTCCGCTCATTCAATTTATTCTTCGTTTCGGTTAAACGATGATAGCTGAAGGATTGAAACAACAAAAGCTCACTACAAGTCAATGCTGCGGAAGACCAGCAAAGCGATCATGAACTGAACGTCTTAATATTGGCGATCATTTTCCGCTTGAGCAGACTCCTCGTCATCTACAGAAAATAAGGAAACTTCTTGTACTTAGAGCCCACATACGTCTGTTCCGTAAGAATGATTTATGCCTTAAATCTTTTTTTATTTTCCAAATGAATTAAATTTGTAATCGAAAAAAAAATCAATAAAAAGTGAAATTTGTTATTTTTTATTAATAATCTGTATTAAATTTTTTGGTGCTTTTGGAATTGTTGGGACATATACGTCCCACTTTAAAATGTCATTGGGATTATATATCCCAGGATACCGGTAAAGTTCTTCGAATTTACTTGTGTGCCAAACATCTTATATTTTACTTTTGTCTTATTACAGGATTCGCCGTCAAAAAAATAGAAACCCTACAAGAGATTTGGAAGAAAAAACACACAGCAGTGAGAGGGTTAAAGTATAAAGGTAATTGTAAAAAATATATAAAAAACCATTATTTTGGTAAGTTTAAAATATAATTTGGGTAAATTTGATAAAAACGGTTAGATGTGATTAGAAAATACCGCAATTTTGCCAATGGTAATATTACCATTTTATAAAAAAAAATTTTAACTTTTCTTGTACGTACAATTTTTTGAAAAGTGTTGTTAAAGCCGTGACTTCGAAGCTAGTATACAAAAAGCAACGCCACTTTTTAAGAATTCTATTTAAAAAGTAATTGCTTTATTTGCGTCACATATTTGGAACTTGGAAAGGAATAACGTTGAACCACTAAAAATACTATCCGACTACTAGCAAAGCGCTTTTGTCATATTTTTTGCACTATAATAGATTTTTCAGATAACCATATAGTCAAACGATAAATATGGATTTATTGGAAATTTCAACTACAGAGACATCAATATAATCTCAGTACTATTTAAAAGCATTTCTAATCGCACCAGCCGCATAATTTTCCAATATTATCAATCAGACCAAAAATACGCATTTTGTATTCTAGCGTCATCTAGGGGATCCCTATTTGGCAAATGTATTCCTCGTCAACAAAATTCGCAGTATTTTGTTTTTGCTTATACAATTTAAACTTTCAAAATTTGTATGCATTTTGTTCTCACTTTCATGGCTTCAGCTCTCAAAGCCGTAAACGCAAAAACAAAATACATGTAATTTAACATTTCTAGCCTTGAGATGAAATCGCTCAGCTGTTCATTCAACTCCATCTTATACAAATTCGCCTCGGGTTAAATACAATATTATGCAAAAATATTTTTAGAGAGATAAATAATTCTAAATATATAATAATTATTGATTAACTTTTACTCTTTTCTTTAATACAGGACTAACCTGTATTTAGAGGACGTTGGAATCGTAAGTTTTCAGGTCTCAAATGAGAATAAAATGAAGTATTTTTTCTTTTATTAGAGTAAACTGTCATACGACGATTAACTAAAGATGGAGGGAATTTAAAATCTAAAATAAAACCGCGTGAAACCAGAAGCTTACTAAAATATATCTACAGCCCGAGCTTTATTAAGGCTCTTTAAGAAAGACATAATACCGATTCAATAAGCGCTTTGTGCTCAGGTAACGGTAACACCATTTTTAGATTTTATATTTTTACAACTTTATTAATCACCAATAGCTTACATTCTCGATCTCTAAATAAATTCTTATTTTAATGCAAGACTAACACTACCGAACTGACGAACCAGAAACTATAAATATAATGTATGCTTTAACAGAATAACACGAGAAATCTACATTAACACAGGTGATATGTTATAAAAACCATTCCCCCTCTGTTATTTTACATTAAGCGTATATGTTAATGTTAATCCACTTTGTTCTTATGTTAATGCTTATATTCTATTTTCTAGCTCATTAGTTGAGTTGTGCTAGTTGTAAATTATAATAAAAATGCTCTCAAATAAATTTTACTTCTGAAGAATTAGATAATTCACAATTGTAGAATATATTTTTATTAATAAAGTTTTAGATAAAATATAAACCCAAATTCTCGTGTATGAACAACACTGCCTGTGCCACGATATAAAAAACGTGCCTATCGATTTTTTGCCAATGTGAGAAGGGAAGGGATATTTAGTCCTACAATCGGTAAATTTACTCCACATAAATCTATTAGTATGAAACGAGACATCCATTCCAGATCACTGACTAATTGGTGTAGATGCTTTGAGGTTGGACTGAGCGCGCCCTACTACGAGTATTGTCGCAGCTATAATATGCGAAGAAGAAGAGAAAGGTGTGCAGCACTTAACAGAAGGTGAAAAATAAAATCGAAAAACTACAACTACCTCTAGCGTCAAAGTTCAATTCATTAACGAAATTTATTGTTTCCGGGTGAGTATCACAGTTTCTCAATACATTTCAACCTAACCTAACTTAGTCGTTTTCTACAATATTAGAAAAAAGGTGTCTTGTGAAATTTTTCATTCCATTTCATTAACACTTTTCTTGACTTCTTCCGTGTACCTGTCACACATTTTTTCAGTGGCCATAATTCTTCTTAAAGAAATATCAAAGTTCCCTTGCCATTACTTACCAAACCTTTAATAATTTAAACATAAAGGCAGGAGGAAAGCAAAAGTGCATGGGATAGAGAGAGAGAGAGAGAGAAACAATGAAATTTATTGAAAGCATCATTCGGATGCGACACTTATGTAACAAAAGCGTGGTATCAAGTTATTATTGAATTCTGACAGGAATGAGCTGGTTTGTATTAAGTTATATCCGCCTTACTATTCTACTTTGCTTTCTATACGACTGACTGTTCAATTTCCCTGCAATATCTTGCAAGTTTCCAAATAAGAATTATTCTAAGCTTACTCGATAGCCGCTTTAAGTTGCATTGAGCTGAATAATTATTTAATATGTATTATAAGAAATGCCACTCCACAGCAAATATATTTCCAGTTGATTGTTATGCTACTCTTCTTCCAACGCTGCTTTCAAGACCACATTTTCATTTGCCATTGCTGTTGTAGCTTTCAATTCATTTTTTCCACTTGATTTGTGCTCGTTATAAATGGCATTAAAGTGCCCATTGAAATTGTTCAGCAAATCAGTCTTCGTTTTTTTTGTCTTGTCCTTAACGACCTCTGTTCGTTTATTTATCTTCATGTATGTACATAGGTACCTACATACAAATGCAAGATTGAAAGTTTGGTTATATAATACCTAATAAATTTTCTCAAATCATTTTCTTAGCTGTAAATTGAAAGTTATCGCTACTTCTTTAAGGCGCAAATATTCGTTGATCCAAATAAACATAATATTTATATACAAACTTGCTTGGCACTTTCCCTTTTTTTTATTCTAAAACTAAACTTATCATTTGTTTCACTTTTTTGCTTTGATTCTGTCATAGCCTGTGTCGCGCTGCTCTTTCGCGGAAATGAATCACAAATTGCTTATAAAATCAACTTAAGTTTTTCTGTTGTCTAAAGTTTGCAGCCATCGCTTCCTACGACATTATACCCTAAGTAGACTTTCATTTTTCTTATCACTATGTGTCAGTATTCAATTTTTGTTAAGCCAATATTTGTTAGTTTCATTTATTTTTCTTTTCATTTTCGGTTTTTGTTTTCAATTACTTTCTTTTCTTGAAGTTATTATTGCGCTTTCGTCATTAGTGGATGTCTGTATTTTTATAAGTTTTTTATATTTGATTAAACTGACATATTTTTGCATTAAAAATTTTGAATTATGTCAGTTATGTTATGTTATGACAGTGACTGGACAAACCTAGATAAGTGGAGTGTACAAATAACAGTGATTTCTGCATTGCACTCAGTTCAATTATGAAAAAAGTAATGTAGAAATTCGCGTGGCCAACAGTACTGGTCTAAGTTTTTGAAAGGTGGGTGCTGTAACGAATTGGCCTGTTGCGTGGGAAGTTTGATCTACCTTGACAGCTCACGAGTCATGACTGCAAAACTTGCTATGTGTTTGAAGTAAAAAAATAAACCTGTTATTTTTTTGTTTAAGCAAAAATCAAGTGGTCCGATTTTGTGGCGACCTTTGATTATAAAAATTCACAAAAATAAGAAATAATAAGAAATAATAAGAAATAAAGCGTCTAAGTTCGGCTACCACCGCTCTTTAAATACTGGGCGCAAGTTTTAGTTTCACATAAATAAGTAGTACTTGCTCTTGGCAATAAAAGCAGTTAATATAATATTCTTTATTTTGAAAACTTCAACGGCTTTATTTAAAAATAAATTATTTTAAAATACGAAATTTAACCTTTATGTGTATAACCGCTTCAACCACTATGTTACTAATACTACTACGAATTTCTACCACTATTTTTACTCATTTCTACCACTATTGTTACTACTTTCTACCACATATTTTTTTAAATTTCTACCACAATTTTTACTAATTTCTACTAATTTCTACGACTTTTTTAACTTATGCTTATTTGTAGTCTAATTATTACCACTATTTCCACTAATTTCTAGCACTATTTTTGTTAATGCTACCACTAATTTCTACCACTATTTTTACTAATTTTTCCCAATACTTTTTATAATTTCTACCACTATTTTTCCTACTTACTACCACTATTTTTTTTATTAATACTACCACCGATAACAACCACTATTTTTTACTAATTCTTTTCCACTACTTTTTCTAATTTTTACCGCTATTTTTACCAATTTCTACCACTATTTTTACTACTTTCTACCACAATTTTTTTTACTACTTTCTACCACAATTTCTATTAATGCTATCTATGCGAGGTTATGAGTTTTTCCAGTAGTTTTTGTCAAAGTTGTTATGGTATGGAAAAATGGTATGTAGTCACTTATGACCTTTTAGTTCAGCTGTCTAATCAATAACTAAACGCATGCCTGCGTTTCTTTCCTTGCCTGTGTACGGTTGGATATTCCAACCATAACTTTTAACAGCTTCACAAGGAACTCAAAATTCGACACATTAATTTTTTTCTTCTAAACTGCATCTTTTTCTAAACTTCGCAATTGTTTTGTAAATTAATGGGCATTTTGTCATATATTTCTAGGTTTTAAAAAAAATTGTGTTGTTATGTAATAAAAATAATAAATATTATCTAACATGAGACACTTTGAAAAACTATCAGAATTCTAAGGTCGAATTTTGCGTGTGGCCCCCTGTGGTTATTAATTTAATAACAAATGTGAATATTTTGATTGTTTTTGCTTGCCTTTTCAAAATAAATAGCAATGTATGTATAACTGAGTTGAAAAAGTTAAATAGACTTACTTGATTTTTATTTTGATGCAAATTAAAAAAATTTTGAAACCTACTATTCGCCTATTTCGCATAAATTGTATTTGTTTAAAAAATATGTGAACTTGTTTTAAACTACAAAAAAAAAATTGGTACTCTTTTGGCTATCCTCGAAAGTTTTTTGTCCTACTTCAAGTCTCTTTATTATTAGTTATGTATGAGTGTTACTAATTGTATAAAATTCAACTTTTTGCAATTGAAATTAGAGATTAGTAAAAATATTAGTAGTAATTAGTAGTAGAATTAGTTTAAATAGTAATAGTAGCGTTAGTAGAAATTAGCAAAAATAGTAGTGGCACTTGGCAAAATAGTAGTAGAAACTAATAAAAATAATAGTAGTAATTAACAGTAGAATTATTGGAAATAGTAAAAGTAGTAGCGTTAGTCGAAATAGTAGTAGAAATTAGCAAAAATAGTTGTGCCACTTGTCCAAATAGTAGTAGAAATGATTAAAAATAGTAGTAGTAGTTAGTAGTCGAAATTAGCAAAAATAGTTGTGCCACTTGTCAAAATGGCAGTAGAAATTAATAAAAATAGTAGTAGCAATTAGTTGTAGTGGTAGTTAGTAGTAGTAGTAGGAGTTGGAGAAGTAAACTATAAAAGCAAACTCAGAAATATTCCGTACTTACTTAATTTACGCTATAACCGCTTAAGCGATTTTGGCCGAACTTCTCCTACAATCTGTAGTGTGCGTCTTGATGTTGGTACACAAATTGATGGACCTACAGTTTTACGCCGACGCCGAACGGCAAATGCTTTTTTGTGAGAAGTTTTTTCCAGGCAGAGATACACTCGGAAGTTTGCCTTTGTCTGCCGAGGGGCGACCGCTATTAGAAAAAACTTGTCTATCATTTTTTTTATGTCACTTACTCCGGCCAGGATTTGAACCTGGGACCCACCGAATGAAGTGCGCACACGCTACACACTCGGCTACGGCAGCCGCTCAAACTCAGTAATATAGGTATCATTAAAGCAACGTAGTCCATTACGACTGTGAATTAGTGAATTGCGTTGATAACAATAAACAAACATTAACTTGAACAAAGGAGACAATATCGTATGTTGAATATCTCAATTACACATTCTACATATAAACTACTTATACACTACATTAGTATACATATAAATGTCAAAACTGTCGCAACATGGAAATTATTGATACTATATTTGTGTGGAAATTACAGTAATCAAAAATATTAATTTTTCATCAATTCTCTCATTACCACTAACTTTCGAAACCACTCACCTTTCAAAACCAATCAACATTCAATTATGCAACCACCATTTGTATTATTAAATTGACAGTTGTCTACAACTTCATATCCTTCATACTAGGCGCTAAGCTATTAGTCGATCATTCGTTGGCGTTAATTATGCCAACTAAAATATTATGCGGAAATATCGCATGGAAAATAAAGTCTCACTGGTATGGATTTATATAATATTTTTATGAATAAAAATTTTGTATTTCTACTGCAGTCAATGCACCTATAGTATATGCTACTAAACCGTCGACTATAATACTATAAAAAGTGTTTAATATTTGTGGTTTGCGTGTTGTAATTCCCTAGATTTTTTTTCAAAATTTTTTTCACCGGATAATTGCCTAATTGTGGTTTTAAATGTGCAATATGAAAGTCATCAGTATTTGTGAAAATTCAATATTTCATAGAGAAATTTGAGCAAATGTGGTTGCTTTATCGCTTGAAATGGAATTGTATGCAATGCAGTATTTATATAAATTAAATTGAAGTGAATTAAAGCAAATGCACAATTTTTACATGGGTAAGTATCTAATATTTTTTTTTATTTTAGCTTTATATGAAATAGTTAATGATTTTGAAATATCAAGCTGATGTGCGAAGGGCTGCGCTCACATGGTAGCACTTATTATTTTTTACAGAGCTCTTACTTCGATTTAGTTTAGTCGGGCATATTAGCTTTTACACTAGATGAACACGATGGAGAAAAAATAGCATTAGCCGGGTATAGTATGGTAGAAATGCACTTCCAGTTCCTGCTTTTGCTTATCCTATGGCGAGTAATGTTTTTTTATGCAACTATTGGCCAAAGAAAACGTTATTTTTTTATGTCGCAACCCAACTCATCACGGTCTGCTCTCATTTGTACTCATAACTCTTTAGGTAGAACTAATTAATATACCTTTTCATGGTACCCTAGAGGCTTCAGTTTTTAGCAGTCATTCTCCCAAAGAGAACCGGTATTTTATTCTTTTGACTTTTAGTAAAAGACAGAGAGATTTTAAAACTTTAGCTGGGTTTATTTTTACTTCGAGCCTACCCGCATTTTCCCATCTTGATTACTTATCTTTTTAAAAAGGCTTTAACGGTAAGCTCACTCTCATTAACAATCGGTTCCTTTCAGAGATATAACTATTATAAGAGGAAAGACTAAAAGCCAATCAGCAGTTGTTATAGTAAGACACAGATTTTTGGAGTAAAAAGACTTATAAATTACAAGCCTTTTCATAATGGTTATCGGTGAGATAAATATTTTTAAGTCTTCAAAGACTTTTATTTTGAGATTTATATAATAAAAGTCTTCTCATACTAATTATGAGTAAGAAATAATTTTTTAAATCGTGAAGGACGGGAAGTTTTGTGAACCATTTCGAGATTGCTCATGACTGACTCGGGACTACTTGTAAATAATTTTGGGACTCGTTTGGGATAACTTCCGGATTATCACGGTATTATTTTGAGTTCCGAAATAGTTCCGCCATTTAAAACTTAAAAAAGTTGCCTTTGTCTAAATATTACGCGATGACATTGAAATTATATGTCTCAAAATAAAAGTATTTGAAAGGCGTAAAAATGTGCTTCGCTGATAATTATTATAGTATAGGTCTCAAAATAATAGTTTTTGTTGATTAAAAAAATTGTTCTCACACAGAATTATTATGAAAAGCCGTTTAAAATAGAAACTTCAAAATAATATATATCGAGAACTTGAAAAATTAGTCGATAATATTAATTTGTGAGCTCAAGGCCAGTGTATAAGGAAAAGTATATTGAAAAAAAAGACAACAACAGTCAGGAGTGGTAGAAATTATAGCTATTTCGGAGATCACCACATCTCCTCATCAGATTTCTTTCATGACTACACTGGGATTCGACCAACAACCTACGACTTGCTGGGCAAGTGCGTAGCCAATGGACCACAGTCTGACTTATAATCATTATAAAAATACTTGTCTAATTCTTATCAAAATTAGGATTTCACATTCACTTGCATGCTAAAATTAAAAAAAAAATGATTACATCCTCAAATGTGTGGCTTTCATAAATGCTCACAGCCTAAAATTTCTCAAACAATTGTACTACTGCTAATTTGCTAACATTCTTTCGCATTTACGCTAAGAAAGGTGAAGATATTTTACAACTAACCCTTCTGTTATATTAAAATTAAAGTTGTGTTATATGGAGTATTTAATTTAATTCACGGAAATATCATATACAAATTATTAGCCTATGATTTTTAAGTTATATACAAACGCAGACTCGCTAGTTTGTTATTAATATACATATATAATGTTATTTCGTGTCTTAGCCAATCGTTGACTTTAAAATTTATACAGTGAATCACTTAAGTAAGTATACAGCGTATAATCCTTCTTTCATTGTTAAATAAGTTCAAAAGTTATGCTAAAAGTAAAAGAAAATTTATTCTTATGCACTTAACAAAAACATAGACCGAATGTTTCAAGATCGGTTTTTCATTTTATTAAAGAAACAAAACAATAATTCAAGTTTAAACAAAATTGTGTCATATTTCATATCACAAATGTAAGTATACAGTAAAACTAAAGTTAATAAAACTTTAATTTTTGCATTTAAAGTAAATAAATTAGTATTTGGTTGGGTAACCTTTGGCTTTTATAACAGCATTAAGGCGTGATGGCATGGAGTTCACTAAGTTTTGTGTGGTAGTGGGCGATATCTGGTGCCACTCTTCTATAAGGACTTTTTTTAAGTCCTCCTTATTCCTTATATCACGCTTTCGTATTTGGCGTTCCAGATGCTCCCATAAATGCTCGATTGGGTTAACATCCGGTGATTGCGGTGGAGTTTTAAGTTGTTTTGGAACATTGTAGAGGAGCCATTCTTTTACAATGAGTGCGGTATGTTTGGGGTCATTATCCAATTTTATGGCACTTTCTTTCAAATTATTTTTAAGGATGTTTAAGTATGCATATCGATCCATTATATCCTCAATAATTACCAAATTACCAACTCCATTAGCCGCCATACATCCCCAAACCATTACGGAGCCTCCTCCATGCTTAACAGTACCACTCATATTGCACGGGTTTAGCTCATTGTTAACTTTTCGCCAGACTTTTTCACGTCCATCCGATCCATGAATATTGTATTTGCTCTCATCTGAAAAAATTACATTGTTCCAAAGTGTATGATCGGACTTTTGGTATTCTTTAGCGAAGGCAATTCGTTTTTGGCGATTGACTTTGCTAACAAAGGGCTTTTTCCTAATATTTCGGCCGTGGAAACCTGCAGAATACAATACGCGGCGGATCGTTTGAGCATTACATTGCTTTGCCAGTTCATTTTCAATTTCAGTTTTTATTTTGGGAGCACTTGTTTTAGGGTTTTCTTTTATTTTCCGAACGATAGCACGCGTTTCAGTGTCATTAAATATGCGAGGACGGCCAGAACGTGGCTTATTTTCAATAGCACCAAATATTTTAAACTTGTTTACTATTTTTTGGATTGTAGCATGGCTTTTACCAACAATTGCTCCAATTTCCCGAAAAGATTTATTTTCTTTATAATGTTTGATTATCACATTTTTAAGATCATTCGAAAGTTCTTTTCCTCTTGGCGCCATTGCTGGAATATAAGTGCAAATATTATATGAACTAAATTTTATTGTATTGAAATTACTTACTTATAAAATACAAGTATGTTTTTTACAAAATTGCTTTTAATTAACTCACGCAAATTCGATGCTCACCAAACAAACGCTCACTGTATACTAACTTCTGTGATGTTATTTCTGGGCATATTATTGAAAATGGTTAGCTGCGGCTAACGGGACACAAATATACCGGTATTTTGTTGCGTACATGACAATGCATGGTACAGTTTCAACATTTCTGATGAAAAATTCTGCTAGATTTTAACTTCTGGTGCATTTTTCAAATAATTTGAAAATGCAATTGAGGTGTATACTTACTTAAGTGATTCACTGTACATGTTTACTACCTGTTGGGTAGATTTCTACCCATATTGAGATGTTATATATTTCTTACCAAAAAATTTTAAGCAGTGAATCGTTTGTGTTTTATTTATTACCAACCAAAATTTTACACTTCATTTATGCAATTGACGCACACTGTACGTGCACGGATAATTTTTCAACAACCTTAGCATCGCCCATGTAGTTTTTGTTTATCACACACTTCCACTTTAAAACTGGTGGAAGTGGGTCAATCGGAAGAAGAACCTTGTCTTTTAGTATTGAATATAATGAGGTTTGGTCAAATTCAACAGGCTTTCAAATACCCACACTTTAATATGTTACTAATACGCGATGTATGGCTAACAACGAAAATGAGCAAACACTACAGAAAACATTTTTTTTTTGTCTCTAACTGTGCACATGGAAATATATAAATACGCTTATTGAAATAATAGAAATGTTAAACAATTTACTGAAAAAAATTAACATTAAAAAATAACGATCAGAATAAAAGTTAGAAAATAGCGACTAAATCATGATTTTTATTATAGCTAAAAATTATAACCGTTACGGTGTCTAATAAAATTTGCTCTTGGTGCTCTAGGCCAATTTTAGGTATCACCTTGACATGGTTCCTCATAACAATAGCAACAAATGTGGAAGAAAATTTTATCATATGAGAATCCTTTACGTATAACTCATATAATTTCTGATGCTCTTTTGATTGCTAGTTTTTGATATTTATAATAACTCTTTTGATTGCTGCAATATTTAGTGCCTCATATTGGGCTAATTAACAGATGACAGCCGCCATCATGACTAAATCCATGAGAGAATACTATCGCTCCAAAACAAAATATCCTTAGCATGTAAGCATTACAAAATTTTTTTAAATAAATAAAATTGTGTCATCTAAAATCACTGCATAGTCTCAAAATTTTACTTCCTGTCATCTTTCTGTATCACATTAATTATGGAAATCAAAGTTTCGAAACATTCTTGCAGGTAATCAAACAATCAGTTCTGAAACTGAGCCAAATTTGATTAATTGCAATTGATACGCCTGGGATTTCAACAAACAAGCGTGGCATTTATGATATGCTTACCACATTCGCATTCATATATGTATGTATTTATATTTCTTGATATACTATATGTGCATAGATAATTAATTTCAAAAGGATATTTACAGACTACTTAAAATGAGCTATGATAAAATTCGCTTATGAAAGCAAGTGACTAAGCAATAAAGTTTATAGGTGAATTAATGCCAGCCAAAGTCAAATGCCAGTAAATATATATTTATTTTTGTATGTGCTCGTTATATATATTTGTGTGTGTGCGTGTTTACCCAAAGCTTGTTATATACTCGTACATATTTCATATTCGTATTTAGAACTACTTGCACAGTCAAAAAGTTATTGCTCTTAATTTAACCTTTTGTATCTTATAAATTTTACGGTAGAATTTTGAATACTCATACTAAACGAAACAGAATGGCATTTGACTTTAGGTGGCATCAATTCACCTTAAAGTATATTCTATATATCGCTTGGCTTCTACACAAGAGTATTAAACCAAAATATCTCGTTCTTAGGAAAATGAGAAAAACAAAATATACATAGATTTCATTGATGAGATAGATCTAATTCTTATTTTTAGCAGTGAACTACAAACTACCAATTGTGCTTTAGCTTCTCCGTCGAGCGACATATTAATTGTTTCGTTCATAACACGGTGCTACAAGAAAACACTCTCAAATTCTCAACTTATTCATAAAATACAAATGCGCTCAAAACCCCGTCAAATGATACCTTAAGCGTTATTTTAGATTTCCTGCCATTTTATTTCGCAGGACAACAGATGGCAGCAATGACTGCCCTGCGCTTAAGAGAGGCATCCCGAAACTCTCCCCTACAAATTTCTTTTAAGTTACAAGACTAGTGCAGCGTATTCCAGGTTGAGGTCTCAGTGGAAAAGTAGAGCAGGAAAGAAGCTGGGAACCGGCATTCTAGAAAGAGACATCTTTATCTTTAGTGATAGCCTGCTGCACTCAAAGCTCTGAGTTCTTTTACGTTTAACCAAAACATCGCGCAGGTCAGAACAGACTGTACGTCATTTAAGTCCCTGAGCACAAGGGCATAGGGGGAAACTGTATACAGATATTTGAAATATGTAGTAAGTTTCACTGTATTTTTTAATGCCATCGTGATCGGTGTATTTAAATATATTTGCAACAATTTTTACAGCTTTAAAATAAGTAATTTTGCAGTAACAGCAAACTCATAGCTTAGTTTTGCTGTTAATTTTCTAACTCATGTCTGCCATAATTAGAAATGTTGAATTTTTTTCTAATCTAAAGGTCTAAAGTTTATAAATTATCAGTAAGAAATAAGGATCAAAACCAACTTGGTATATCAAGTCGCGAAAAGTTTAGTATAGATTTAAATTGATTTCTGATGAACTTAACTTAATTTTAAGAATTTGAGTTGTTGTTTTAAAGTTCAGCAAGTCACAGAAAGCTTCATGTACTTTGCTCTAATATATTCGGGCTTCACAGATAAATTATTATTTTTTTTAATACTAAATAACTTAAAATAAAACTTTCAGTAGCTTCCCCTCTGATACCATCGTAAGAAAGTTAAACAACTCATTTTGTTTTTTGGTGACATGATGTTGACTAAACCTGAATTTTACTTTTGTGACGTGGAAGTCCAGACGATTCCAGTAAACCAAATTTTTAACATTAGGATTTTGCATAAATGACAACTTCAAAAAAATCCAAAAAATGGGGAATAAAGCTTTCTCTTAAAATATTCAATTTAATTTTAATAACTCCTTTTAGTGGCATCTCGATCGAAAAATAATTAAATTGATAATAAATTAAGATTTCTAAAATACATTTGATACTCATAATGTAATATTTAATTTCACTCATTAGCTTAATATAATTACATTTTTCAAAAACATCAGATCGTTTACCAAACAAAACATATTTACACTAGTGTTGTTTGGAATCTACAGTGCCAAACAATAAAATCGGTACACGACATTTTTACAAATTCCGACTTTTCCTTTTTAATTTGTTTAATGTTTATAAATTAAAAAAAAAAAAAAACATATCTCATTATGCAACAAACTCCGTACAAATACACTTTTTAGACTTTGTAGAAAAAATTCGGAAACTCAACAAACGTCCATCAAATTGTCAAACTTTTTTTTTGAATTATTATAAAAATTAGATTTTTTTTTAGAACTATGCAGTTTAACTGACCAATAGATTTTAGTATAATAAGGTGAAAATTTTAATTAGCTAAAAATGTATGTTAATTTTTGCACTCTACAAAAAGAGAAATAGGATTAAATATAGAGGAGCGTTTTATAATATAGCCATTTTCATTTTCATTTAATTTTAGCATGAGTGCAAATAGTAGTAGAAATTAGTAATAATAGTAGTAGCATAAATAAAAATAATAATAGAAATTAGTAAAAACAAAAAATTATTGAAAATATTTTAATAATTGAATTTTTTTTCGCAATTGAAATGTACTAAATAGATCGGCCTTTAGTATTTGTGAAAATAACTGCCAAATTACGTGGACTCGAAATTCATTTTTCAGGTATGGCTACTTGGGCAAAACTAATTGTTATGATCCATAGTACCAGAATCGCGATGATGCTTTGAACGTTTTCATGTACATATGTATGTATGTTTTTTTTCTCATACACGCATCATGTCGTGAGTTTGCGACGCGTCTTCCGTGACGTGATTTAAAAAATCACTGCCGCTAAAGAAGTTTTATTTCAAAAATTTTCGAACATACTTTGTACGGAAGAAAAATTTTTCCAAAAAAATTTGGAATTCCTGTATTTCTTTCCCAACCCAATTTGGTAAACTATATTAAATTGAGTAAACCTTTATAGTTGGATTAACAGTGAGGTTCACACAATGAAGACGTTGCGAATTCTGGTCCAAGATTTCATATCACCTCTTTGGAGTACCTGCCTCTAATTTAAAGTCTATATTAATATAACTGAAACAAATAAAAATTAATGCAGCAAAAGATAGTCCGTGTTACATGGGTTAAGTGGCTGCAGAATTTTAAAACCATACATTTAAAAAAATTAAGTTTAAATAAATGAAGGGAAAATACTTAAAAACAAAGTTTTATAGATTTCATAAATATCTGTCACTACTTAACTTCAAAATTTTTTCATTTTTTTACTGGTTTTATTCGTTCTGACCGATAATAATCGATAAAACCAAGCGATAGCACTACGTTTTTTCAAGAAAAATAAGGTATTAAAAAATGTGTGAATTTCCAAAATTCCGTGAAGGAATTGCACATTTTACACAATACTGGCAATAGGAATAGATTTAAAAGCAAAAAACAACACACACACATTCATGCCAATAAACAGTAAATTATTTTACATATGTGTACATACACACATCATATATGTATGTAGATGATGTTAACCCTCTAAAATGGCTTTTAACTTCAGCTTTCGCAAAGAGCAAATTGCAAAGCAAACAAGCCAACAAATTTGTGTTCAGTTAACTTCGTAAAAGGCAAGCTTTATTTCAAAAGCTCATCAACAAGAAGCAGAAAGCTAAACAACAGTTTTATCAACAATTTGGCCTAAATTGTTTAGTAGGTTTGGATAGTCCTTGCAGGAATTAAACAAATTTATTTTGACCAAATGAGTTTAGTTTATAGTAATTGATGTGCATTGTACATAATACTTTCCAAACTCATCTGTTGCTCAAAGGAAAATACGAGCAAATGTATAAATTTACTTTAATTGAAGTTCTAAAAAGCGTATGAGTTCACTATTATTTTAGAGATATTTAAAATTAAACTGGTTTACATTCAAACATAGTACATGGTAAATGGATATGGGAACATACGAGCCGTAGAAGTATAGAAAGATAGATTAGAAAATAGCAATGCGTGCGTGTATTGGATTTATTAAAATGCAACTTTTTGAACAAAAGCAAGATTAAAATAAATGAACTTTCAAAGACTACACAAAGGGAAGGTATATTAAGATGAATAAAATGGAATGAAAAATTAAAATAAATTGTTGTTAAAAGGCATTACTAAAATGTTAACATTAATAGTGACAATAATTGCATTTTATTTTCTTATTGAAGTAAATAAAGTAAAAGCAGTTTAATTCAGAATTGTAATATTTATAAGAACACATTTTTTTAGTTGCTAGTTCTAAATTTATTTCATACTTACTGCAAATGTCTATCCACACTTGTCCAATAACCGTTTTTGTCTAATCTGTAGTGCGATACACTAATTTGTTTAGCGATATTCACATTATTAAATTATCGTAAATAACATTTTAACGATTCATTCATTTTTTAACGATACTCGCTGTCGCCAGGTCAGCAGTTGTCCTTAGCTACATAGTCGATTATTGAAAACTAAACGACAACAAATTTGGTGCTGTTAACTAAATAAAAAAAGGAAATTGAAAAACAGATAAATTCGGATGTTAAATATTCAAAATACTGATATTTAACTAATGCATGACTTATCACAAGGTGAGGAGGAAGTAGGCCCATACAACAGTGGATTGACGCTTGTTTCGGGATGTAAATAGCTCATGCAATTTTGTAAGCAATATTTTATTCTAGTTTTATATTTCTATGTTCAAGTTACCTTGAGTTGCTGGTTTAAATCAACGACCCGTACGATTAGTGGACAATATCCATGGGCGCAAAACGTAGAATATATCGTGTTAATAAAAAAGTAAAAAATGCATAAGTTCCCCATGAGCCCTGTAGAGGTTCCGTATTTCAATCATTAAGACTTATAACAACCCCCAAGGCTACTGAGAATAGTTAAAGCAAACGTTTCTCTAAGATTTAGTTACATAAAAAACAGTATTATATAGGTAGTTTATTTTTAATTTATATATATATAAGTGATCCAAGTTAAAAATTTTTAAATATGTATAAAATCTAAATATTCTGTGGCCCCACATGATTCGTAAATGTGGACCTACTCCGCTGCGCGAAATGTTAATTAAGTGAATTGGGAAAACGCTGATATGTTTTTGATTGGTAAGTTTCATTGAATTATTGAAAAGTACCAAATAAAAATAATTTAATTAAAAAAATATTTCAAAATGTATTTGCGGGTAATTCCGGATATTCCTTGGGGTCGTGATAACTCGGTTACCAAGCCATCCAGAGAGCGCGAAATTCCGTTACAATCGTTGCTGCAAACGCCAAATATTGTCGTCAAAAATTGCGATTGTCGGATCATCTCAAAGTTAGTGAATCGCACTACTGATATCCTTTGTGGATGCTGCGTGGGAATTAGGGTTGAATCGTTTCTCCTTAATGAGCGATTTCAAGGCGATTCGACCACTCGGTGATTCTTTCTGGATTTTTTTTATAAAAATAATGATAAGTCGTGAAGCTCGGACACATGTGAGAAATTATGAACATTTTTTATAAACTTAAATTTAATTGTGCTAATATTTTTTTTATTTTTTTATTTACGATATCACGAAAGAAAGCTTCTAGAGGCAGTAGAAATCAAGAGGCAGTTGATTAAACTGCTACTATTTCAAAATGTATCATCTATGTAGTTTGGTTATGGTAGAACACATTTTTCGATTATTATCGATAAAATTTTGAGTTGTCATGGATTTGTTTGTGATTTGGTTTTTGATTTCTTTTTATCTCTTGCATCATTTCAACTTAATTTATTGATAGATTTTTCAAAGACGAAATTACTTAGTTCCATCGTAATTTGCTAATAAATTCAGAATGAGTCACAAATCTATCGTAAATGTGTCTGGGTTAGATATTCATTTTTATAGTCCAGACTTTTTTTGCATCAAACAAATCTATTAGCCCAGGCTATGTACATTTCTTTTTTGACATTTTCTTTGAATCTTTTGGATTTTTGAAAATTAAAAATCGAAAAAATTTTAATTTAAAAGTTTATTTGAAAATGTCACTTTATAAAGCTTTTTAAATGTATTTAACTTTTAATGACTAAGGTCACTAAATTATCCACTTTTCAAGACATAAGAAGAATAATATTTATTCTTTACATAACACTGTGTAACACTGAAAATGAACTTTAAAAGAGACCTAGCCTAGGCGTTAGGCCTTATAAAACTAAGAAAAACTGTATACTTGAAATTTGCGAAACACCCCCAAAATCTCATTTTAGGGCCAAAAAACTGTTTTTGAGGTCATTCGCTAGTCAATCATCAATATCTTTGCGAATTTTCATCCGATTCAAAAGTTGTTTATATATTTTGAAAGGTGACAAATCACTATTTTGGCGTATAACTCATCAAAATCAAACGAGAACTGACGAAGCTACAGAGAAAAAAAATCGTAACTTAATAAAAAAAAAATTCATTTTGAAAATTTTACTACGATTTTACAATAGTCTTAATTCATAAAGGTACCTATCAAAGACAATATTATTAAAGTGAATTTAGTACTGCGTCGATTAAGCTATTTCAATCGAAAATCGGTTGGAAATTGACAGAGTTATTACTATTTAAATTATTTTAGATGATTACCATATTTAAAAATTCATACATTTTGATTATCTTTCAACTTCAAATTTTTATTGTGACTGAAAATAAAAAAAAAATTAATCATTAAAATGCTAAATAACTTTATAGCTAAAAATGTTTGCTTGATCTTCTGCGTTTATAAGACGAGTCATCTGTTTCACGTTTGAGTGACCAGCAGTAATTAGCTATCATCCTAACTTGGTTCTTTCCTGTAAACCGTTTTTCAATGTTGGAGATTTCTTGGTGAAATCTTTCACCTTGTTAGTCGCTGAATTGACCAAGATTATCCGGGAAAAATTCCAAATGAGAATGCAAAAAGTGAATTTTTATAGACATGTTGCATCCCATTTCTCCATAAGCTTCCAAAAATTTATGGACCACCTCAACGTTATTTGAACTTCTCGTGTTTCCAAGAAAGTTTCGGCACAAAGAAATGAAACTCAGCCATGCTCTTTTCTCTACTGGGTTCAATTTTTTTATGAAGTCATCATCAGTCATAATCTTACGAATCTGCGGTCCAACGAAAACGCCTGATCAAAATGTAGAAATAAATTAGGATGAATTCTTTTTGAAGAATTCTTGTTGGGAAATTTTTATAAGTACCTTCTTTAATCTTGGCGTCACTCAACTTGGGGAATACAAGTTTCAGGTGTAGAAAAGCCTCGCTGTTTTTTTCAAGTCGTTTAACAAACTTTTTCATGTACCCCAATTTTAAATGCAATGGCGGCAAAATTATATCATCAGGCTTAACTAATGCAATATTGAGAACATTATTTTTGCCAATTTGAAACTTTCTCGGTGGCCATATGTTACACTTGTAATGATTTTTGGCACGACTGTCCCATTCACAAAAGTAACAAGGATATTTAGTGTAGCCACCTTGCATTCCAAGTAGAATTGTCAGGACTTTAAGGTCCGAGACAATCTGCCAGCGAAATTTATTGTATTTAATCAATCGTAGAATTTTTTCCATCGTTTGATAAGTCTCTTTCATATCAGTAGCGTATGCCACTGGAACTGATGGCAATTCATTTCTGTTGTGCAGCGAAACTGCTTTCAGACCTACGATGTTAGTCAATTGAAAATTAATTGATAAATTGTATTCAAATTTAGTTCTCTCACACTCATAACACATTAAATACTTACTTTTGCAAGAACCGTCTAGAAATAATCGCCAATCTTGTGGACAGTGCACGTGATCGAGTGCAGCAAACAATTCATCCTACTAGTTTGTTATTGGTGTCATCAGCTTTGAAAATGTGTTCGAACGAAGATAGGTATCTGTCTCGTGCAGACGTTACTTTAAAGTCACTGTCTACTATATTCCACTGCTTTAATCTGGAGGCCAGAATCTCTCTCTGTCTTATAGACAGATCCATATCCCGCACAAGATCACAATAATCGTGATTTGACACGAAATGACGTTCCGTTTCTATTGCTTTGGTTGGAAGGTACGGTTCGTCATTTACCTCATTAGAAGATTTGTGGCTTGAATCAGGAAATGTAGCTGGATTTTTGTCTTCAGTTCGCTGATCTTGTTTTCCTCTTGGAATCGGTTTCGATACAGTCAACACATTGGCATATTCTATGAGGTGGCGAGTTTTATAGTGGTGACCAGTGATTTTTGTTTGGCAAAAGTAGCAATCCTCCGGCTTGTGATATATTTGATAATGCCAAGCCATAGGAGTCACAAACGGCAGACGCTGGTCATCCATTTACCGGTTTTCCATTGTTTTAATGTTGTACAGCACATCGAACAAATATATTCGGGTTCATACCAAGCACTTTCCACGTATGAGCAACTGAAAAAGAGGTTGAACGCTTCAACCACAGCTTTATTTGTTCTTAACTCGAACCGATATTTCTTATCAACAAATAGACCGCAGGCGTAACAAAATTTGTTGCGCCTATCACACATTTTACCACACTTATCACACAATATAATTGCGAAGCGGTCGCAAGGTTGAATTGACGGCGTAAATTTATTAGATGAGCACTCAAAATTTTTGGAAATGAATGTGTTTAAAATAATTCCTCATACTTGCTATGTTTCTAGTAAAATAACGCAATGAAATGCGGTCAAAGTAGAAAAATTAGAAAGAAAAAAACTTTTCGCAAGGTAAATTTATTTAATAGCACAAAAAATTTAATAGCTTCGTCAATTTTTGTCCGATTTCATTGCGTGAGCACTCAAAATTTTTGGACATGAATGTACTTTCAAAATAATTCCTCATACTTCATATGTTTTTAGTAAAATACTGCAATAAAATGCGGTCAAAGTAGAAAAATTTGAAGAAAAAAAAATTTTCCAAGTTTACCCGATGAAAACTTACAAAACGCTAGCTCAAAAAATAGATCTTTATATCTCAATTTAAAGGTATAATCCTTACCTTTCCAAAACATATTTCATATTGAAAATCGGTAAAGAAATGGCCAAGTAATGAAAAGATTAGCGCGTACACTTCCGAAGAACGGTTTTTTAACGGTAAAGCAAGATTTTGAGGGTGTTACAAATTTTTCAAAAACCGTTTTGAGTTATATTCGACCAGGTGAACAATTTCCACTATGTCACTTTAAAAGTTCATTCAATTTTTTCCATTTTGTAACACTGTGTAATTTCCCTTTACGCTTGACATTTTCTTTTACCCTTGATTATACGAGTAGTAATGCCATTTGTAACCATTAGCAATGAATATGGTAGCAGAAACTACAAAAACTCAAGTAAGGTACCAAAAAGTTGAAACTCGATTACATATATAACATAAATTACTTACATAGAAATTCGTGGTAGACGACTAATGATGCAAGTGACATTCAACAAGAAAGTCAACATCAACAAAGTGCACTACAGTTGGATTGTTTTTTATTTGCACAGCTATCAGTACCAAGAAGTCACAGCAAGACGACGAAAACGAATAAGAATAATAATTGCAAGTAAAAAGTGTAGTGAAACTGCAATGGCTTACTACGCTTGCTACCTGAGAGGAATGCGCACAAGATTTCACTTATAAATGCATATTTTTTATATTCGCAGTATGCACTCATTTGCTTGCATGTTGCTGAAGGTTTTTATATTCCCAGTAGGAGAATGGTAGACTATTCGATAATGGTCCGTACGAGTGAGCAAATTAACTTACAGCCTGAACGATAAGAGTATTTTTCGTTGGTGTTTATTCAGATAAAAAAGTGTAGAGGAAAACCAATACTGACTGAATACTGAAAACGAATATTAATTAAATATACACAAAAGGCATTTTGCGACAAATCCGATACAATTTGGCTTTTGCATCTCCAATATTTTCATATTTTGTATGTAATAGTACTAATTGCGTAAGGACTCTCTAACTTTTTTACATTTCATCTGTAAAATTATTAAATATTTATATAACGCTGAACGCCAAGCAAAAATTAATTTATTTTTTCAAAGAAATATTTTCGAGATATTGGTAAAAAAAAAATTTTCTAGGGCTTTTTGCAATTATTGCCAAAAAAAATTTCCAGTACAGCGAACAAAACTAAACCTCTATGTATATCGTTTTCAAGATACATTCAGACTCTTCCCTTTGTTTTATCTCCTGTGTATATGAGAAGAGTACTTTTTTAATTACAGGGTTTTTTTTTTGAAATTTCATATTATTTATTTATTCTATTTAACTTATAAAGTTTGAAACAAAACAAAAACAATAAAAAATGTTCGATTAAAAGATCAAAATGTGGACAGGAATTGTAAAATTTATTACGAATTCAATAGAAGCGCCTAGCTTAACTCTCTCAGGTGAAAATCTGCAAAACATTTACTCCTAAGATACCAAATAATCAGGAGCAATAAAAGGTACAATACAAAAAAAATTATGATTTAATCCTTCTTTTGTGATTTTTGATTTTTTCGATAAAAAATAAACAATATTCTTGCTTTTTTCGATCAAGTTTGATCGAAATTTTTTAATTTTAATTTTAGTTTTTGCGATCAAGTTTGACCGTTATTTTGTAAATTTTAATTTTTTGACAAAAAATAATCGTTATTCCTGGATTTTCATATTTTCGATAAACTTTGACCGTTCTTTTCAAATTTTTATTTTTTTGATCGTTATCTTGTAATTTTTATTATTTTGTGATTCTCAATTTTTCGATCAAATAAAATCGTTATGCTTGGATTTCTATTTTTTCTAATTTTAATTTCTCGATAAGAAATAATCGTTATTTTTAGGTTTTTATTTTTTCGATATAGATTGATCGTCATTTTTTATTTTTTCGATCAATTTTGTTCATTATTTTGTGATTTCTTTTCGATGGAAAATAAGCGTTATTCTGGTACTTACAATTTTTCGATAATAATAAACGCAAACAAATTTATCGATGACGGTAATATCTTTTATGAACGAAAGAAACATGAGAAAATATCGATCAAATATGATAGGAAAAATTTAAATCCAATAATAACGATTATTTTTTATCAAAAAATTTAAAACACTAAAAATAACTATTATTTTTGATCGAAAAAATTAAAAAAAAAAAGTCACAAAATAATAATTATGCAATGACTTAAAACAAAAAGTATTCGAAAAATAAAAATAAAGTCAGGATTAAGTCGATAATTCTTGCCAATGATTTTTTGGTTCGAAGAAATCAAAATAACGGTTATATATGCTCCCTGCATATAAGGGAAATTACCGAAAAAAATTTTTTTTTTCAATACATTTTTAAATATGTATATCGGAAAAAAATTATTTATTATCCGACGCAGAATGCAGAGTTCTCTTTTTCAATAACCAGCAAAATTTAAACAAATGACCCTCCGAATTTTTCGAATGGCTATGGTAAGTAGTAAATTATTATGATAAATATTAAGTTTATTGACTCACATATTTTGTTTAGAAAGCTTTTTTGTTTGCCGTTGTAACTTATGGAGGTCTTCAACTTTCGAAGCTTCAAAAACTCGAGCTATTTTTTTAGTTTCCATCTATATGTTTCTGAAAATACGCCACCTAAAGTATTTTATGAAAATCGCAATAGTTTGGATTTTTCTCGTATCCGGAATATAAGTTATTGCAATGAAGTTATATACAGTAATTTATCCTTAAATGCGTTTTTCAGAAAGCCTTGTTTGTTTTAGTTGCGGAGTTAGACTGTTCATAAAAGTATTGGTTCGCCTTTGATAACTTTCTTCAGTTATACGATTTACAAAAAATTAAGTTTGTTTCATTTTTATAGTCTCCAATATGTGAAAAAATTACGTACAATTTAAAATTTGGCAAATCTTTGCATATTTTTTACAATGTGTATAATGAAAAATCTCTCTCGGGCAAAAATAGCCAACGCAATTGTGATCATGAAAAATATCAATTTTCTATTACAGATTACCAAACTGGCGCAACTTTACTCAAGCGTGACCTATGCAATGACATTTCAAGGTCGCTAATGTTTTTCTCTTTGGTCTTCAAAATTAAAATATAAAAATCAAAACATGAAGCTTTAATAAAATAAGAAAACCAAAATCTATGCAGTAGATCTTTTTCAGTTTATTCCGCAAAAAAACCGCTCCATTTCGGGCATCGATAATAGAGGACCACGTCAAGCGCGACAGCATGTAATCATTGTCGGAATTTGCCAGTGAATATATTTCCTTTTCTGTTGCCCTTGGACTACTATTTCATAAGTTATATCCAAACCTTTTCCTTTTTTAAGAAATCCTTTTTAGCATCCAATTAAAAAATTTGAAACAGTGTAGAATGATATTCAGTTGAGGTTATAACTTCATTTCTCAATTTTCTTACCAGCATATTTGCAAGTTCATGTACATATGTACTACTTTTGCAAAGTACAATAAAATTATATTCCGCTAGGTATTTAGTTTACACTGGGTGCCTCTGAGTATTGATATAAATAAATATTTTTCTTTACAAGCGCAAGTTTTGTGTACTTTTAACTTTAACTTTTAACTTAAAACACACCATTCCACATGCAGGTTGCTATCAATCAATCGCAGTAAGGCAGGATGTATGTATGTAGTATCCGCAATTTACGATGAAATTGCGAAGTTTCTTAACTCTTCACTCGCTCACATTCACATGATTGACTAGGTTGCATGGCTCATTTCACATAGACTTATTAAGTATATACCCTACCTCTTCGCCTAGTTACCCTGGAGCACTACGTTTGCGGCGCTCTCTAATTTGAAGTTGACTTTATTGTTACAAATACACACATACAAACATACATACATACATACACATGTCGCTCAAAGGATGCGAGCAAGAAAAACACCAAAAAGTCGAACTTATTCAATTTAAATGGCATCCTGCTTTGCTATTTCCTAATACTTACAACTTTAACAGAAGTTTTGCAAACTAAAGTGCTTAGAAGAGGCTCAATGAAAGGATGTTACAAGAAGAAAAAAAAAGAAACCGAAAAAAAAACTGTAGCGCAGTGAAAGGAAATAAAAGTTTAATAGCAGTAAAAACTTCTACGCTTCCTGAAGAATAGGAGCAATACGTAGCGCTATTAGCGAGGCAGCCGAAAGCCAGTCGACTTTGAATAAAAGTTTAAGTAAGTAACTATTTAAATAAGTAGCAAGAGAGTAGGCAAGTTTAGCTTTTCTATTGTGAAGAATTTCATATTTATTAAGTTCGTTTTAGTGTTTTTTTTACAGTAAACTAAAAGGATGGTGAATATGAATAAACACATATCAAAGTTTAGCTACTGATCTACATCTTAATATGATTTAAACTTTTTCTGTGTGCGCGGTTCTAAACAGAAAAATAGTTTCAATCACGTTAAAGAGTTTGGATAAGAGTTTAATATTTTAAATTCAAAATAGCAATTGGTTATGTTGAGATATGTTTTTTTAAGAGGTTATCGTACTTTGTAATTTCTTTCCAACAATATTAATTTTTGAGCTCAAGGCCAGCATAAGGAAAGTATTTGGAAAAAATACAACAAAAGTCAGGAGTGGTAGAAATGATAGCTATTTTGAAGATCAGCACATTTTCTCATCATATTTTTTTCATGACTCCACAAGTGCGTAGCCAATGAACCACGTCGGCCTGTAAGCAGCTGTAGCTTTTTACCAATTTCCTTATATCCTACCAACAAGTACGATGGTATGCCGCTACTACAGTGGGTTGTTTTAACTATTACTGTTAGAATTTATTTTGGTTGGCGTGCTCATCCATTACATAAATACAATTATTATTTTGTCATTGTCCTAATTTATTCAACAACATTAATTTTTAAGCTAATGGCCAGCATAAGGAAAGTTTTTGGAAAACATACAACAACAGTCTGGAGCAATATTGTTGGTTTAAATAAATTAAGTTAAAAAGAAAATAAATATATGTGGCTTTTTCACCACTTTTAATTTTATTGCCTTAAATTCTTCAACAGATATCGGCCAATGATACTCAAATGGTTTTTTGCAAGGACAAAGTCCCGAAGATATCTAAAAATTCAATTCACATAACCACTCCTCTCGTATTTACGCGCGCTTGAAACTTCAAACACGCTTTACTCAAAATCATGTTTTTCGAGTTGCCCGGATAACATACGCCCACAAGTCTCAGCGGATTAGCTTACAAATTTTCATGTAGCTTGTTGATTACATTTTTTAGTAAACATCATAGGCTTTTTTCAATAAATTAAAATTCGCCAAATTTGTGTCAGTTTTTCCAACAAATTCTACGTCAAATAGAGCATTTCTTCATTGAAATCGAAACCATTTTTTTTTTAAACTTAATATTATTTAGTAAAAATTCTACGATGTTCACTTTGCTTTTGAATGTACTTGCAGACTTTTTTGGTTTTTTGTTCTAGGCGTAAAATTGCGAACGAATCGTTCCGGCCAAGTGAGCTCTGCAAAAAAAAAAACATATTTTTTACAACAGATGCTGGGCCGACGTTTGGTTTTGAAAAAATTCATAAAACTTTATTTTATATACCTCAGCATATGTAGAAACTTTTATGCAAAGCGATATAATAACATTTCATTTGGTTTTAATTTGACAAATTCATAAAGTTGAATGTTGATTTTGAGTTCAGATTACCCCTTATATTATATATCAAATATTATATCCCTTTTGAGAGACCTTTAATGAAGTATAACGAGCAAGTTTTTATAGAATATAAAAACTATTTAACGCATAACTAAATAAGTTTTATTTAGAGAAAATTGTAATCATTATCTAACTCTTGTGTTCCTCTTTTAAAGTAATAATATCTCTTCATTTTCTGTATCAGCTTGTTGGGCGTCTCAGTAGCTATTGCAAATACATTGTGCTAGATGCGCTCAGAGGAAGCGGTAGCATTAAATTTTACATTTATTGATTTTATTACTAGAGGACAAACTCAAGTTTCCAAAATTGTTCAGCGGACTATGAAGAGGAGAAGATTCATCCTCTTCACTACCTCCGAATTATGTCGGACATTGTAATATCTGTTCCCAAAGTAGCAATAAATTTTCCAGAATAATCTGTTTGGGTTATGGAAGATTTGCTTGCAAAGCGCACATGGAAGAAACCTGCACCATTTTATAGAAGTGCATACAATATTTGAAACTTCCAACATCCGTAATTAATTCATTTTAGTGCGGAATTTTGTTTATGATTTTCTCTAAGTAAATTATCTTATTGTTTTGCTAAGACAAAAAATATGACTTTTTTTTATAAAATGAGTACTCTTAAAAATACTTGCTTTTTTTCTTTTATTTTAAATCGACAAATATTTTGCCTCACAAAATAGCCCGTGTGGTTAACGAAAGTTCTAAAAATTCGTGCGAAACTACTTTAAATCTATTTTAAATCCAAAATGGCCTGATCAGCGAAGAGTCAAGAAAATTGCGGCCACTATAAATTCTCTTATTCTGCTTTTTCTAAGTCGACTAAACTATGCAGTATTTATATTAATTTCAACGTAATTCTAAATTGTGATTATTTTAAATTTTTCTACGAACTTTTTATTGAGGTTTACTTCGCTTTATATTCCATTCGGTTCTAGTACAATAACATAAAAATAAATTTGAAGTTAATTTTTGGTAATTTTTTTACTAACGATGGTAGAAATAAAGTGTGAAATGTGAATTTATATGATGGTGGTTATATAAAAAGCTAGGCTTTCATACCAAAAAAAAAAAAAATAAAGGAAAAAACCCGAAACTGTTTCAAATGTTGTGTGCCAAATTTTCCCACATTACGCTTAGTAAAAAAAAATTTTAAGAATTTGCAGTCTATATAAACTATAAAATTACTTTTCGTTTATAGTGACCGGTGTTATCTGCAACATATTTGTGCCTGCGTCCCTGCATATGTACTAAATTCCTACTGCAGCGACGAAACACTCATACACCTACACCCCCGGCTGGTTACTCATACGCACTGTGCACTCCCCGCGGTAATTACTCGGATCTCCTTGTTTGCTGACCCGCAATAAACTGTTCGCTATCGAGCGAGTATAAATAAACGAGGTTGTTAAAAAAAAAGTTGAAATCTTTAAATACGGCATATGCATAAATAATCGTACGCGCCTTTACATGCACACAAAAATATTAACATTTGTATGGCATTATGTAATCGCCTTGAAAATTGCATTGCGCCAATGCAGTTATACCTGTACCTGTGCTAAATACATACAAATATACCACTACATGCTACGATTGTATTTATAGATTTACAAAATAGTTATGAGTAGCTGTTATTTTATTGGAGTTTTTGTTTGCTGCGTTCTGGGCATTGCAGTCGGGCTTTACGACTTTCTAGTGATCAACTTTTTGTTGATTGTTACGTCCTGGAGCTCTGCATCAGCGCCTGCACTACTGTGTGGACACTCATTTAATGTATATATATATATATATACATATTGGGATACATAAGTTTATCGGAATATACATACAAGGTGGCGCCAAAGTAACCTTCCGATGTTTTTTGGCTGTAATTTAAAAAAAAAAAATGAAAAACTTTGATTTTTCTTGTGAATTATTTTTATTTGGTCTTTTAATTTTTTTTGCATCAAGTCGAGAATATGATGTCATGTAAATGGCCGCCGCCACAGTTGATTGTCATTTGAGCCCTTTTTATGGCATTTTCCATCACTTTGGCCAAAACTTCCGGCGATAGGTCCTCACATTCTTGACGGATATTCTCTTTAAGAGCTGCAAGAGTCTGAGGCTTGTTGACATAAACCCGCGACTTCAAAAAGCCCCACAAAAAGAAGTATGTAGCGGTCAAATCAGGCGATCTTGCTGGCCAGTGCAAATCGCCAAAACGGGAGATTAGGCGCCCGGGAAATGCATCCTTCAGCATATCGGTTGTGGCACGTGCAGTGTGTGTCGTTGCACCGTCCTGTTAGAACCACATGTTTTCCAATCCCAATTCATCAAGTTGCGGTAAAAATAACTCATTGATCATTGCTCTGTAGCGCTCACCATTCACAGTAACCGTTTGGCCCGCGACGTCTTCGAAGAAAAAAGGTCCGATGACTCCTCCAGCGAAAACAGCACACCATACAGTGACTTTGAGCGGGTGAAATGGCTCTTCGTGGGTTACACGCGGATTTTTAGTGCCCCAGAAGCGTAAATTTTGCTTATTTACGTACCCGCTAAGATGGAAATGGGCCTCATCACTCATGATTATTTTTGATGAAAAATCATCTTCCTCTTGGTGGTGATTAAGGATGGCTTGAGCGTATGTTAGACGCGATTGGCGGTCAGCAGCTAACAGCTGATGCACCGTCTGGACTTTGTACGGAAACATCTTCAAATCTTGTACCAAAATTCGCTGTAAAGACCGTCGACTGATACCCATTTGCGTGGCACGTCGTCTGGTCGATGTCGACGGCGCTTCCATGACATCCTCGGCTACAGCAGCAATATTCTCTGCAGAACGGCTACTCCGGGGTCTGCCACGCCTGGCAGCATCTCGTGTTGTGCCAGTCTCTTCGAGGCGAGCGGCTAAACGTCGCAGTGTTTCACCAGTAGGCGTTGGACGGCCAGGAAATCTGCGACGAAATTCACGTTGTGCCAAAGCCACCGACCGATTATTGGTCAAATAAATAGTCAGCAATATTCCGCGTTCTGGAGCAGTGTAGCGTAACATTGTTTATTAACGTGTATTTCGCATGTGTTTACTACACAAATGCCAAAACAGAACTGACATTAGGGGCCAATCGCAAAATTTATAGCATTTTCTGATAGGAGGATTACTTTTGCGCCACCTTGTATATATATATATTCATATATATGTAAGGTGTATTTAAATAAACTCACTTAAATAAAAACAGCATTTTATTTTATGTAAAATATGAATTGCATTTATATTGTATAGAGAAATAGGTGCTCATACAATGGCGCACTTAAGTCAAGCGCATTGGCATTAAGTCTATCGATAACCCCCGAATATTAGCGAATCCATAAAATCGCCATTAGTTTCTTACGTTCACATTGTTTTTAAGTTCGAAACTTTTCTGAACTTTAAACAAAATTATATTGTTTGCTTGTTAAATGAACAAAGATAAAAGGTATTGTGTTATGCGAATTTCGAACCGAACGGACATTGAATTATGTGTTGTCTTGAATTTTTATCTTTACTCCTATTTCAAATAATGCTAGTCTTAACGACCGACGCCCTTTTTATTTTTTTGAAACTTCTTAGCTTTTGTAGTAGGCATCAATTTGTATCCATGCCGTATATTTACCTATTTTATTGTAGCATAACAAAAACGTGTAAATAGAAAATTTCATTTTATCTTGAATATTATATTTATATATACATATATGACATACAATAAACCTTGGGTTAATATAACTATAATAATAACTATAATATATGTATAACTAACTATGCAATATACTATACTTCTAATTAGGTTAAAAGTGGACGACTTTCACGCCCCCATGGAATCGGTGCAGATATGCAACGGGATCGCACCCCCATTTAAGACAAGCTATTCGACGTAGGTATATTCGATATGTATGTACATTTTTTCTTTAGGTCAAGGTATAAAGAGTATTTTAAGCCCAAAAAGGGCTGTAGAATATTAAAAAAAAGTGACTTTATTCGCCCATCAAAGCAAGTCGGGTCTACAAGTTTAACATCATTTTGAAACCTTGAACGATTTACTGACTTAAATAACAACAAACGGAAATAAATATGATTTTAGTAAAATTTTTGATTATTTAATTCATTCTCTCCCTAATTAAATTCTTAATACCGAATTTGAAGAAATTCGCGATATGATTTAGTAAGATACGAAATATTTTTATTGGTTGTAAGTTACCGTTATATCATTGTACTTTCTGACAAAAAGTACAAAGTGTACGTTAATGTGTTAGAATTTGACAAAGAACTTTCGGAGATATACCTATTTGCTCTAAGGTGGACGATACCGTGGCCATTCCAAATACTTGGTACTCAATGTATTTCATTCCAAAACCCAATCTTGTCTATCGAATTTTACTTTGTTTAGTTAAAAACTATCGCATTTTATATGAGAGGTAGGCATGGCTTTTGTACGATTTTTAAGATTTTCCAAATTTTGCTTAATAATTTGAATAGAATGTGTGCACCAAATTTGGTGGAGTTTGCTGGCATAGTGTTTGCGGTATACATATTTGCTCGAAATTGGCGGTGCCACGCCTATTATCAACATTTTTTTTCTGTGTATTTGCTGATGCTACCTCATTCTACACATTAATTTCGAGCAAATTCAGTTAAACCCTGTTTTTTGATTTCTAAAAATTATTGACTTCGAATGTGATGTATGTCCGAAATTTGTTAGAGCTCAAGGAGATATACGTATTCGGTCTAAAGTGGGCGGTGTAAATACAAGGTAATAATACTCTGAGCACCAGTGCGCGCCGGTATAAATATATTTATTAATTGGACGTTTTAATAATCTTTGTATATAAACGTGGACTTTAGCAGGTGGTTCACCAGTTCGAAAAGCTACAATTGAATGAAACTTTGAACAGATATCCTTAATAATATATATTATACTTATATATTATACTTATTGCTTCGAACACTAGAAGACGGAAAAATAAGTTCTGATAGCTAAAATAAAAAAAAAATAATAAAAATTCTACACGAATTTCCTTATAGACACTTAAAAAAAATACAAAGCGGCTACTTTGGCTGGGACTTGTCTCGCGAAAGTACGAAAATGCTCTAGCCCTGAAAGTATTCAACTTGGTACCAGCTGGTCTGCTTTAGAAAGACCAAATGGGTAAGGAATAGGCTTCGCTTGGTGAATCCAGTTGCCTTCGGTTAGCAAAACAAAGGGACGACTGGCGTGCTGTATTGGAGTCGACCAAAATCAGCGCCAATTATTTATTGATTAATTTCGATCCAACTGGGCGGTATAATCAAATATTAATATAACCGCCTTTATACATTCGTTAACTTATTTTGAAAGCGATAGTTTCCAAACTCTTATATATTTAACTATCTTTGTTCTCTTATCAGGTCTTTTAACTGTCGGCGCCATTCTGCTTATGGCAAAATAAACAAGTTTTTCTAATCAATATTTTTTACTTAACGTAGTAGGATAAATGTCATGAGTTTTTTTTTATATTGAAATTAAATCCAAAGTTGTTTAACCTATGGATTTGGAGTTAAAAATTGCTTTATTCGTATTATTTTTTTCAGTACAGGTCAAATAACAGAAATATCTAAGCAAATATTTGCGAATTTTTTATTATGAACTGAGTATGAGATTCAGTATCGGTTTGCATTAGAAACCTAAAATGGTTTATCAATAGATCTAGATTACTTCTATACAACTTTTAGCTCTTCCCACACTGGCCAAACTTTTTGTGACTAATGGTTTTGTTTTGGCGACTGTCACAGAGATGCATGAAACAGGAAAACTTGGATAAAACCATTTTAAGATCAACATCTTGATACTTTCTTTTAATTCACCGAACGTACATTAGACATATGTATGTCCGTACTTATTACTGTTAGGAAGTAAGCACATACTTAAAACTTCTTTTTCTGCAATCTATGAAAAAACGCCAATCACTATGTTGGTACTTTTTTTAATCCCATCAACGGCAATATCGTTACAAAAAAAAACTAAATACATCTCTTGAGAAAAACACATTAAACGATTTTTTTTCTCGCGTTCGATAAAATGTAATGTCTCGCTTCTTTCAAACGAGATGCTAAAATTTCACACGCTTCTTTCGGTAAGCTCAGATCTCTAACTAAATCATTTAGTCCTTTCTGATTAAATGATTGAGGTTTTCGGTTAAATTTGTAGTCTAATTCTGATTTTTCCCTTGATGTCTTTCGTTCGGATTCAGAGGGATTTGAATTATCAGAAGATTTAGACGTTCTTGGTTGTATCGTTAGTGATATTTCTGGTATGCAATGTGAGGAACCCATGGCTTCTCCTGATTACATAATTTTATTTTAGAATATTGCTGATACGCAGTTTATACGAAGTTCGACATGGGTGTTCGATATTTTGCAAATGCATATTCACCAAAAATATAGCAAAAACAATCGCAATTAAGCGCATAATATTTTCTTGGCGAAGCCAAATCGAAAACAGCAAAGGAACATATTTCAATATTCAATAAAAAACACAAATCTAAGTAAAATAATAAATAAGGGTAATTGGCTGTAACTCAAAAGCAAATGCTGTTAGAGAAAAATTGTTGTCATATTTAAAAAAAAACACCCGTCAATATGAGAAAGAAACAACAAAAAAATTACAGGAACCAAACAATTTTTTTTGTTGAGCAGTGTAACCATTGCAAAGTATCCAAAAGTATTTAGAGGTTTTTGCAATAGCGGTAATCTTAAATAATTGACTCGAGTTTCCAACAAACTTGTAGTCGGCATGGTAACCAATGTATGTTGATCTGCTGCATTACATTTTCGAAAATCCAACAAATTCATACCTTTGTGCTATGTGTATATGCAAATGTGCAAACTATGCAAATTGCCAGTCGATCGGGGTTTTAAGCTTGTAGCTCTTATAAACACACACAGAGATGGATATTTTGAAAGTATGTAAATACGTAAATGGTAAGAAAACTACATTTAAAAATTATTATTATCGTAACAAGTTGAATGCAATGAAATAAACTTGAAACTTCTCTCAGCAGCAATTTCTCAGTAAATGTTTTCAAAGTCGCACATCTCCATACACTGGCAAATTAACAAAGTTACTAAAACTTTCTACTGCTATGTTTGTTATTGTTCCCAGCGAGCAAAAATATTTGAACTTGTACTGTTAGGCCAGTTTTTCCCACCCATGGAAATCGTGATGTTTTTGGAGGGAAACTACGGCGTAGAATTCTAACGAAGCGGACTCGAGTCGCGGCTCGTGAAAGACCATATTAATTTTTCAAATTAAATAGCTTTAAGTAAATATGCAATGAGAAATTAAACATTATTAGCTCGCAATATAATAAATACCTCCGTAGAGCACTTCATTTATGCTTTATTAATAAACTCATCAAATTAAAACCAACAAAAATATTTCGCATTTTATATTGACTGGCTCAACACATACATAGATCTATGTAATGCCAAAAATAATTACGCGCGATGACTAAATCCTCGTCTTATAAAACGGTGGAGATGCTAGTGACCCCTGTTTTTCCATTGGTAAACTAAATTAGAAGCATGTGTTGCTAAAAAGTAAAGATTCGTCAGTAGCCACACTAAGAGTCTGGAGTCCTTTTTTCAGAGAAAGTTAACAGCTCGTGTTTCTACCACAGCTTGTATTTTTATTTCCTGCAAAGATTTCGACACTTCCTCCTCTCTTGATCCGGCAAATTATAACACCTCCTGATCTCTGGCTCCGGGAAATAAACTGCCTCCTCCCTTTCCATTTTTTTTACAAAGCGGGAGAGATCTTCTTTACCCTCCCATAAACTGCATATCCACGACACACAGTACACCGGCTCGATATAGGCATTTGGCCAAAATAGAAGAGATCGTAATTGAATGAAACTTTACTCCCAAAAAACTGGTGATTTGAAAAATTGAACCAGGCTACTAATTTCGAGAGGTAAGATAAGGCATTATTATTGTTACTAGACACAATTATACATATAACCAAATATAGGTAAAAACAGTTGACAAAAACAGCGCTATTTTCATTAAATTAAAAAAAAAAATAAACAAAAATATAAATTGAGTATTATGCGATAGTTGCTTCTCAGAAAGGGAAAGTCATAATTGATACATTTTCGTCCTTGCTCCATCTTCAACAAAATACTTGCTTGGAAATTTATACCTATAATTTATTTTTCTTTTATTTAATTTTCGCTACTTTTCAACTAAAATGTAGCTCGTTCTCTAACAAAATCCATATAAATGCAAGTTTTAAAATTTAAGCAAAAATTATAATAATTGAACACATTTTTATCAAAATTGCAAATAAAAAGAAATTTAATAAAATTTTCGCGTATGCAGTATTTTAGCCCATTAAACTTTAGTACACGTAGTACAAGTCTTTAGTACCAAGAAGTTACCATTGATTTTTGCTCATTTTTTTTTGGACTTCTTTCTATATAACGATTAAACAAAATGAAGTTTTATATCGGTGAAACCGAGAAAACTTTGACGGGAAAATTTTTTCAAAACCCATCTTCATAAACTAAATCACGCGAAAATGTTTAAAACTTATGATTTTTTTTAATTGGTATTTTGTTGAAAATTAAATACTTGAAAATACATTACTTAAAGAAAAGAAAAATCTATCAATATGTCGAGTTTTTATAATTTGCAACGTAGTGTATATTTTTTTTTTTTATATAAGGAGCATTTAGTAGCTCCAAGCTAACGCAGAAGAGTGGAAATTTGTCAAGTGGTCACTCGATTTTTCACAATGCCAAGATGGTCATTATTATTTAATGTAATGGGTAGTCTTAAACATCCTCATAAGGGGTTATGCAGTCGTTTTTTCCAAAAACTTGTTTATTTTAATTTTTTTTGGTACCAAAAAAAAACCAGCCAATTTTTCTTTCTATTTTAATTACGCAAAAACTACTTGATTGATTCATTTACAATTTTTAGGATATGTTAAAATGACTATAAACTTTATAGAAAAAAATGTACACTAATAACAATACATTTTTCCCTACTTTTAATAACATTTATTATAAACTAATGTTTTTTTTTAACGTTCTCAATCGCTTGAAAACATATTTTTATTAGATTATATTTGCTGTATACATATATTGACCTTAGACTCTGGAAGAATATCTTTGGGATGGCAGTCAAGTTCGTAAATATTCGATATTTGGCCGTGCGGCGCGCATGTCACGACAGCAACAGCGCACACCCCTCGCAAGCGATGAGGTTTTTATTGCCTACCTACAATTAAAACGTTAGTCATCGCTCGCAAGGGGTTCGCGCTGTCGCTTTAGTACCAAAAAAAAAAAATTTTCTGCGAAAAAAAGGGCAAACAAAATATAACTTCTTCCTGGTAGAAGAACCTCCTCTTGTTTTCATAATCTTAACAACATTTTAGAAGCTTGAAAAAGCTTTATGCTTGTGTTTTCTAAATTTTCATAACTTAACAGTTCACGCAGCTTCAAGCCAGGATTTATTTAATATAAAAAACAAAAAACAAATTGCATTTAGTTAATTTTTATGATACACATGTTTTCAAATTTATCATAATTGACTTTATTGACGTTTCTTTTGTAGCATCACATCTGCGATTTGAGGTTTATTCTTAGTGAAAGGCAATAGGCGCGTCTTCCTCGGTTAAGAGTCAGCCGCACTCTGTTAGTTCTGATAAAATTGATAAGAGTGCAAGTTTACAACATTCAATTACGAAAATAATAAAGATTATTTGATAGAGCCTACGCACAGCTCCAAATTATTTTCCTTTAGTATTCCAAAATACAACGGCTCACCTCAAACCTACCATATTTGAAAAAGTTATTTGGAAGGTATACTTGTATCCTCATAAAATGAAGTTCAATATAAAAAAAAACTACTTCCTTAGAGTACCTTTGGAGCTACAATTAGTTGAGCAAACAAAAATTAATTTTAAATCGTATGATCAATTTCTTTCCGCTATTTACGATTTGCGTAGATTTTTTCGTACTTCATTTGATATGTCCTACTTCAATTTCCCAACTACTAGAGATTATTGGCTTAAAAAAGTTGGGGAGGGGATCATTTTATATCAGTTATACCAAAAGTTATCGAAAATTATCGAAATCGGTTCATAAAGATGAGAAACGAAAGCATTTCCTTTTGAAATCCAAACCTTTATCCTATCATAATAGCTATAGATACCTTAAATAAAATCTTTGGGAGCATACCGAAGTTAACCTAACTTTTATAGTTTTTGCGACTAGATAGGATTTGCTTATAAGTTTGAAATTTATTCTGGGCCAAAGAAAGTATAAATTTGAAGGAGAAGCAGATCTACAGCCTTCAGCAAACATCACAAACATCAGTTCTCAGCCTTTTACGCGAAGTTCCTCGTTTTAAAAATCATATTGTATATTTTTTATAACTACTACGCAACCTTACCCTTGTTAATATTTTTAATTGCGAACTCAGGGAATACTTTCTATTGATACTATCCGACGCAATCGTATCAAAAACTGCAAACTTCCTCAAAAAAATGGCGCTAAAAAACGAGCTAGATACCGGCCGTGAATTTGTTGCTTCAAATTATAGCATTGGCGTGACATCTTTGTCGTTGAAGGATAACAAAATTATTAATCTTGTGTCAACTTACGTCGGCATGAAACCCAATTTGACTTCAGATCAAAATCAAACTGCTCTTGATTTCGTCAAAGGATGGTGACGAAAAGTCGAAAATGGACGAACGGAGTATTTTATCACTTGCTGGATTTGACATGTACTAATGTTGGGCTCCCATGTAAAAGCATCAATAAAGATCGACCTGAATAAAAAGAAATGCGGGCCATTTATTTTAAATAGTTGATGCTCTGTTTAATGAGTTTTCAGATACCATTAGAGGGAAACGGAGCAAGCCGAACTCAGCCAATGCTTCGTTCAAGGATATAATATTGAACAAAACAGATCATTAGACCACTGTGTGAACCAAAGGTAGATGCAAGTATCCTAACTGCTCAGGACATACAATAATATTTTGTATAAAATATAAAATAAATTTAGGTATCACATCAGAAAAAAATTTCTTTTACAATTATCACCATTTCTAGATAGTAAACTTTTAGTTTATGGCAATTTTGGTAACTAAGTAGTTATTTCTATTTTTATAACTATTTTGAAATGTAAGAAGTTATTAATAAATAAAATAAAATTCATTTCTTAAAAATTCTTCCGAAGTTACTATGCAATATGTATTGATTTCTTTTCTCTGCTTTACCAAAATAATTGTACCTTTATAGTTGTCCTAGAATATTTATTGAGCTAGCACACTTTTGGGAAGGGAAGCGAAAATTTGAGAGAATATCCTCTGTATTTATATATTCTAAGATGCAAACCACTTTGTTTTACAACGAACTTATAAAAAATAATTTTTTCTTAAAACTCAAAGAAGAAAACCTATTAAGAGCATACGGAATTTTACATAACATATATTTTTGAAACATGAATATGCGAAGTTTGCTATTTAAGGGTTAACAAATATTTGACTAGCTGGGTTATAATTCGCATGTGTAGTGGTGAACATGAACTATTAGATTATCAAGGGAAGTGCATGAATAGAGAACTGTCAATGTGGCCACAATTTTGAATGGTTGACTCCTCACGCATACACACACACACACATATACACACATACAATCGAATATAAACATGCTCCCATACTCGAATAGCCACATGCAGATACAGACATTGCTACTCTATGTGGGTATTTAAAAACTTAAATTCTAAGTTGTATTCATCGCACAATCAGCATAAATGAATGCCATTTCATTTAGAGTTATTTCTATGGCTACCAATTTCCAACGCATTCACACCAGCAACCCAGAATAGAGAAGACGGTGGCGGCGAGGTCATTGAAATGTCTGCCTGTGGCTTCTGCTCCTGCCACTGCGGTTGGCAGTGAAGCGGGCGATACACCAAAGCAACCACTAAAAGTTGTAAAGTTATGCCATTTAATCAACAGCGAATGCAGCGACAGTTGCTTTGCAAAATTCTATAGAATTTTCCTACATTTCGCTGCGCCAGACACGCCTGGGTTTTATTGTAAGACTTTCGTCTTTCATATGCATTCAACTATTGCCACTTGGCATTTGACTGGCTATCCCAACTAAGTGCAAATCCAGCAGCTCTCTGGAGTTAGTTCTGGACTAGCGAATGATGAAGATTTTACCAGTTATAAACCAGTGATGTGCTAATATCGAAATTAGTACTTGGCAAAGGGGTTTGCTAAAAAAAAAAAGTAGGCGAAGGACACCAAAAAACCAAAAACAGCAGCAAACCAAGTACCACTTAATTGCCCTTCAAAGTATTATCTATGTGTAGGAAAGTGGGTGGTGATAAGAAGCTAGTTAAATAGCTTAAGTGGAAACAAGCATCTCAAAAACTGCTGGGGAAATTAAGGGTTTAATTTGTGGGTGTAGATATGTGTTGAGTCATATTTGTATTTGTTATTGCTGTTATAAAACGTAAATATCCACTTCTTCACACATTAAAACCATGAAGTAGCAAAAGGCACATATAGCATATGAAATAACTTCCTTATCTTTATTAAAACTTCACAAACAGGAGCAGTGTTAAAAATTGAGAAGAGGCGAAGGTAGAAAAGAAAGCAGTAAGTAAAAGAGACAATAAATGGAGCGGACAAAAGAAAGTCTCGTAACATGTGGCATACAAAACGTCAGAAATGGATGGTAATAACAGATTTGCTAAACTCTTTAACCTTAAATGCAAATCATTCCGAACAGAAAAACGAACATATACGCAAATTGAAATATAAATATTGGTTATAGAGATATCGGTCACCTATCGGTCTAATTTTCGATTCTAGCGCCAATTAAGTAAGTAAGTAAGTATAGTAAGTGAATTTTTAAATTAATAAAAATTGACAATCGGTCGGTTTTTTATGCCGCAGGCGAACCTAATACTGAAGGGGAATATATATTTTACCCGCTTCGTTCTGCCTCGCGAAAATCATTAATTTTGAAAAAATGTTCTTTCGCACTTATTGCGGCTTTTAGCCACATTTAGCCCAACCGCATATTCACAAGTTTTGACTATTTATTTAATTGTAAATATTTTTTTTTTTCTACAACAAAATTGAAGTTACGTACTTTGCGCAAGAAGAATATCAAATAAACTTTCACCAAAGTTTCAAGCTCTTTAATTGAGACGCTTACAAATTTTAAGGCATGCAATTTCAGGCTCAAGTGAGTCAAAACTACCGTTGATTTTTGACTTTTTTTAATGACGCTCTCTGTAACTTCTTCTATATAACTTATGATCGAATTATTTTTTATGCCCGAGTTGCTTTGTACATGAAAAACACCATGGAACTTGAAACAACTCAATATTCCGGATATGAGTATTATAAAGTATATTGTTGAACAAGAACAAGCATGGGCTGGATCATTTTCCTTCAGCAAACGCCAGCAACTGCACACCCTTCTAAAAAATTACGAACTGCAGCCCGAATTATCTCATGATGTTAAATATTTGTTAACCTCTGGGTATAATTCTATCCAAAATTTAACATTAAAACAGAAAATATCCAATAAAAACGAGCTGAAAGTCAATGACTTTGTTAGAAAAATATTTTTGAATAAAATCGATTGATTTTGAGTAGTAGGTAATGTGTTTCCCATCTTATGGGTACAATTCTATCAAATTCAAAGTCATCATCGTACCTCCCCATTACTTTTAAAACTAAGAAACCAATCTCTTTCACCGATTGATTTACAACCAGCAAAATGTTCTAAAGTGGAAGTGCTAGATAATTAAAATGGAAATAGCCAATACGAAGGGGGGCATAAACAGAACAACAAATCATCTTAGAGGCTATTTACAAAAACCACTGTTTCGAAGCATCCATGCTCGTACAGTGTGTGTCAATTGCATAATCGAAATGTAAAATTTGGTCTCGTAATAAATAAAATAGAAACGATACACTACTTTTAAAGTTTTACTCCCAATATCGACTTTATGCTCAACGAGCGGTTCAAGAAGCCGCACCTCATTTGTTAATAAATCGCTCGGAGAGTCCTTCCCAATTCTGACGATGCAGATAGTGCTACTTATTGTCATTTTACATAGTCGTATTAGTTTTGCAAAGATACCAAATTCTCTCGGGTCATTTTCAAGATTTGTCGTGTCCTGAATATTTAGTAGACAGGTTCATCACTTAAAAAAAAAATTCAATCATTTTGAAATTACGTCCTTAAATCTTAATTGATTTTTATTTTTTAATAATATTCAATGTGCACATATTTAGAATTATTTTCCGCAACGAATTCGTTCTCCTTAAAACTCAACTGGATAATTAGAAATACAATAATGCAATAAAATTATCTATAATTAAATATATCCGTAATTACGCTTTTTTAAATTTTTAATGCAAAAGTTTAATCCGGCCTGCATATTTGCAGTTTGGTCTATAAGCTAATAAACAAGTAATATGTATGTATGTATTTACATTTCATATCAGCCGCTGTTTAATTCCTTTACCAATTCCTCCCCCTTTTATATTTTTTCCGATTTTAATTCGTTGCGTTTTTGGTTTTTCACCTACGTTGAGTGACAGTATCTGAAAAGTGAATTAACATCCCTGACGGAAATGCAATTAGTTTGAACGTAATTTAAAAAGTACTTTTTTATCAACTACAAGTGGCTGAAGTTCATTATTTTTTCTTGTAAGCAACTAACTTTATTACGATGACCCGGATGTCCTTGGAGCTAATCAATTATCTGTATCTGCATTTGATTTCATCTGCTTTTTTATTTTTTTCCAGTTGCAATAAAATGGGTTTATTTCCAGCTATTTAAAGCTCTGTTTTTTTTCAACAAAATTTTTGCGATTTTTTTTTTTATTTCTAAACTGTAAATTAAAAAAAAAAATAACTTAATTAAAGAACTCAAAAAAAAGGTAAAAATTCAAGTATATATAGCTAGTATTTATCTACAAAATAATAATTAATAAAACTAACGACATTTTTATAAAGATATACATAAATACTGGCACTTAAAAACCAAAAAAAAGTTCTGTTTCTGAAAGGTGAAGTAGTGTAAGGTAAGTTTTTCGGTGTGCCAAAAAACGAATCTGATGTCTAAATTTACTCATCACGCTTAGATTTTGCCCACCACTCCCCCCAAAGTGTCAAATTCCTAGATTACATAAGAGATCAAAATTTTTATATTTTCCTATATTATTTAGTACGCTGAAAACGAATCTGTAATCAAACGTTGTCCTTTAGTCTTAAATTTCACCCCAACAGCCCACCCACCGTAAAATTTCTAGAGTAAAGAAAAAATCAAAATTAATATGGTATGAAGTCAAAATTTACCCATCACCATTATATTTTGCTCCGACACCCTCTTAAGGGTTAAGTTTTAAGATATTATGAAAATTCAAATTTAGAATCTTATCCTACGTTCCTTGTTTTATGTTCTAAAAACCAATTTGAGTTTTAATTTTTGTGGGTGAATGAAAATTTTTAATGAGTATTGTATTCTTAGTTTTCAAAATTTCACAAGTACCACATATGTATGTATATAAGAATGCACATTTGTGTCTTTACCACAAATTTTTTTTTGCAGCTCTTAACTCTGCTGAAGCCAAGTTATCCACCAAGAAGTGTTACTGTCACCTGATAATGACGCGTGCGGGGTCGCCTTCCCACCCTGGCCAGCCGCCAGCTATAAATCTGCATATTTTAAACCAAATATGTATCTATTTTTATAAGGATACCATATAGTTTATAATATAGCTACACACATACAAAGGGTGGTTAAATTTTAAGGGCCGATGTTGATTTTGAATAAAATTATTTTGGTAATTATTGTAACTTCTTTTTATTATCATAATACGGTGTGGTTCAATTATGTATGGAACAAAATATCGGCCAAATGTCCGCCGCGACCTCGGCGGCACATCTCCATCCGATGGTCCAAATTTTCGATGACGCTGAGAGGCATAATTGAGGGTCTATGCCGTTAATGTGCCGAATTATCTCATCCTTTAGCTTTTGAATTGTTGCTGGCTTATCGACGTACATCTTTTCTTTCAAATAATCCCAAAGAAAGTAGTCCAACGGTGTCAAATCACATGATCTTGGTGGCCAATTGACATCGCCACCACGTGAGATAACTCGGCCATTGAATTTGTCGCGCAAAAGAGCCACTGTTTCGTTGACTGTGTGGCAAGTGGCACCGACCTGTTGGAACCACATATCGTCCACATCCATATGTTCCAATTCGGGCCATAAAAAGTTCGTTATCATCTCACGATAGCGAACACCATTCACACTTACTGCCTGGCCGGCCTCATTTTGGTAAAATACGGCCCGATGATGCCGCCAGCCATAAACCGCACCAAACAGTCACTCTTTGCGGGTGCATTGGTTTTTCGACAATCACTCTTGGATTATCATTCGCCCAAATGCGACAATTCTGCTTATTGACAAATCCACTGAGGTGAAAATGTGCCTTTGTGAGGTGAAATGCGCATTTTGATTTGAACGCCCATTTTCATAATAAGCCTGAATAACTTTAACACGTTGCTCGATTGTGTATCTTTCCATGTTCAAATTGAGTTAGTCTGAAATTGAGAAATGTCAAATGAAATGCAGAAAAAAACTTGACGTTTAGGTGTCGTTCACATTCAACATCGGCCCAACCAATATAATTAATTTAACATTCATTTCTTTCAAATCAGTTGATTTCCAACTACTTTTTCAATTGATAAATTTTTTTAGACTCCCCGCTTTTTTCCTACAGGGATTACACTCGCCACACATACCAGCGTAGTGTGCAAAAATACACATGTTTGCAATTTCTAGCTCACATCTACGCTATAACCAGCATAGTATTACAAAATAAAAGGTGTCAACATTTTCATCGCACCATCCGCGCCAAATGTGCATGCTGCGGAAAAACGTGTGCACGCTTTTTTTTATTTTAGAAATCCTACACTCACAAAACATGCATGCGATATTTTTTTTTTTATATATGTACAGATCAACACGCTTTCACTCGCACATAGCTACATACATACATAGTAAATGTCATTCATAGTTTATTAATCGTCCGTCCGCTCAATTTTGTAAGTGCGAAGCGCTTAATGGAAAATGTTTAACAATTTTTAAATGGAAAAGTTATTTTTTTTCTTTCATATACAAAATGAAATTAGTAAATACCGCTTTTAGTTTGTAAAGCCAAGTATGCACATAAATGAATTTGATAAAAACCCAAAACTAAATTAACTTTTTCAATTAAAGCGGTAAACATAATAAATTGATTGAAAAATTCAATTAATTTCTCCACAAATATCTGTTAAAAATGATTTAACAGCTAGGTAATTTTTCCTTAGTACAATTTCATATATACATAGATAAAAAAATTTGTGATTTGTGATTATTTTGCACCGGAGGCAAATTTAACTATTACAATATTTGGATAATACAACAACTTTTAGATGCAAAATAGTTGACTAAATGGCTGCATTTAAGCTCTAAAATTCTTTAATTCTAGATCACATTGGCATGAAGTAAAAAATGCTAGTTGGAACTTTTTACATGATTTAGGTCTGTTTTGCATGTAGATTATGGATTCATTGTCTTAGTCCTAAATTTTTCATGGGAACATAGCGTCGTTTCTGATTTGGTCAAGTTACGATTTTTGCCATATTTCAACAATTTCTCAAGTTGAGTTTTCGCCGCTTTCCCTACACCGCTCTCAGTCATGAGTTACCCAAAAAAGTTTTAGATAATGAAATCTTTGCCATTTAACTATGTCACTTAGTTTCTAAACTGATATTGTTGAAAAATTGTGAAAATCGTGACCAAATACAAAAGTTCTGACTTGAAATATTTTTTTTCTGTTTTGAAAAACTCTGAAGTTGCTGTGCTACTCCAAAAATCACATGATATATTTTTCATTAGATATTTCTGTTGCTTTAAAAAGTGTATTGCCTTTGCTGTAAATATTCCGGTAGAAATATAAGAACATTTTATCTAGGGATCTGCAAACCGATTTAAAAAATTTTGTAAAATAAAACTTACTTTTTCATTACTTAGGCGTAGTTGTATAAAAATTTGGTTTTTTTTCTAGAAAGCTGCGTACTCCCAAAAACCGAAGTGGCTTAAGAATTTGATTGTTCCATCCACACTGACTGCACTTTGGCAGAAGAGGCATACTTCTGTATATCTTTTTTATCCATAGAACATAGATATTTAATTTAATTATCTTATTTTGTTAAAGACATGTATATTTAAATATGAGAACATAATTAAATTTTTTTCTATAACTTGTTTACCAAATAAAATAGCTCTTTGAAGTAAAATTTTCAAGTGACGATAGCCAAAAAAGATGATAACTATAAATTTCGTAACGAAAAAAAGCGTACTTTTTAACTGCATTAGAAATCAACGGAAAATATTTCTATTCAAACGAATCTATGTTAAAATTTTGTTTTATTACCTTTCATGAAGATGAAATGGCAATATAACTTTGATCCGATATTTGTAGGTATAAGAAGAAGAAGAGGAGATTACCCGTACCCCAGTATACCAAAGTCATCAGGACGATAGCTGTTCCGATTTATCCGTGAAATACCTCGATTCAATGGAAATAAAGAAGAAGAAGATGAAATGAAGAATGCAAAATTTCAGTGTCTAACTATTACAGATGATTTGCTCAAATTTGAGATATAATATTAGCTGGAGAAAGTAATACGTAAGCTATTTTTTTTTTCTAAATTGGCGTAGCTCCGCTTACTTTTGTGCAAATAATATCTTTGCGAAACTACTCTACCAAATTTTAAGTCGGTAAGTAAAATTTCGACCACCGCTCATATAACAGTAACTTGCAAAAACCAAACAAATCCTATATTTTTATCAAAGCTAATTTCCTTAAGAATTTGGAAGACAAAATTTACGAATCTAAACATTTTTCGAAAAAGACGTGGCACCGCCCACTATAGAGCTATTGGTTATATTTTCGAAACTTCTTTATTAAATTCTACCAAATCTCGTATACATTTGCATTCCTAGTCAGAAACCACATCCACCTCTCATATAACGGTAATTTGCAGAATATAAAGGAAATGCGATATTTCACTAACAAATAGGTATATAAGTATATCAGTAAGTACCTTAAAAAAAACTTTAAAGCAAAATATGTATATTTACCAAGTTTGGTATACGTTTTGGACTTCGAATCAGTAAGTATAATTCTTACCCATATCAAAAAAAAATTCAATAGTTTAGTAAATACACAAAGTAATTTGCTCAGAAAATAAATTCAAATTTTATCTTCCGTCGGGGCACGGCGTTGACCATTTATCCAAATTTACATACATATATATCCTAGGTTAGCCCCGTTGGACACAGTGAACTACTGTAATAATTGCAAAAATATGCGTTGATTACTTTGGACGCCTAAAAAGTGCACAAACTCATTTTTATCTATACGATTAAATTTTTGTGCAATGATATAACAAGTAAGGTTTATTTAAAAAGAAAAACTTTCGCTGGGTACTTAAAGTTCGGTTGCACTCGAACCCCGACTCTTCTTTAAATGTTTTTTTTTATGGGCAGGTTTTTGAGATAACTTTAATTTTTGTATGTTGTTCTTTTAGATATTACTATATTTAAAAAATTGTATTGTGAACTTTGTTCCAAAGATACCTAAGATACCCATTTAATGGCATACAACTAGTTTTTTATATCAGTATAAGAATTAATTGATTCTTTGGAATTTTGGCATATTTTTGGTTATTAAACTTGTGCTGGGTTTATATAAAAATGTACTCACAATCTTCTAATCATTAAAGTGATGGTCATTTGTTGGGTTATGGGCTTCTAAATGATATTGAAAATTAAATCAATTTTGAAGTATTTTTTCGTACCCATTTTTTTTTTTTTTTTAATATTGAACACCAAATTTCTGGAGTTAAAAAAAAAACGAAATGAATTTTCCAACTTTAAACAAATTTTGTATACTACACCAGAAGTAGAAATGTATAATTATTATACCCTAGAAGTTTTAGAGGGGGCCTTGTAGTAGTAGTTAGGGCATACACCTTGCACAGAATAATACGGTTCATGTGCAAAATATATTTTACCTACGTTCAATGGACTTATAACCCTATTTAGCTATTAACCCATTTACGCCCAAACAAAGACCGCTAGTATTTTTTTATATATATTTGTATTATTGTCATCTTAAAAATCACTTTTATTAAGTTCAGTATTAAAAATTAACGAAAAAGTTTTAAAAGTTGACTTTTGAGGGTGTACTTTATTTAGTACAGCGGGCACTTATGAGTGATATTTTTTAAAACATTCTTTGTCAATACATAACGTTTTTTGGCATCCTGTGCATTGCCATTTTATTCGCGTATGACACAAAACACATCGTAGCTGCTTGGGAAGCTGCCCAGGGTTATGTCCGCTGTTCCTGTTTGTACCGGCTGCGAAAGAGCCGGATGGACGAGCTTTGTTGGCGTTGCGACTCTTGAGGTAGCTCCGAGCAATGTGCCTTCTGAAAGCCAATTGGTCGAACCTGTTTTCGCTGGCTAAAGTATGTAGACGCCAAGCGTTAGATATGCTCATATCAAGCATGTATGTATGTGAAGATAACCCACCACCATTTTTTACCGCGAATACTAACGCGGTACACTGATATAGAACCGTCCATTTCATCCACACCGCCCATGCATTTATTGTAATTTTGAATCAAGTGTGGAATACTCACATCCACTTTTTGCGTACTCTGTGAACACCAGTGGTTTACCTTACCCACGGGTTCAACTGTATCAAAATTGGTTCCTATTGTGAAAACACTATTATCTTTCCACCTTACCACTAGTAATTCGTTCAAAGAATCGAATCTGTAGTCAAACTCAGCTCTAGGTGATTTTTTCATGTCCTTCACCGATCGCAAAGGACATTTTTTGGTGCGATTTTCACGCATTGTTCCAGTTGCTTTATGTCCAGTTCTTTTCAAGTCTCGCAGTAAATCGCAATTAGTAAAAAAATTGTCAAAATAACTTGTGTGTTCCTCAGGTATCGAAGGCATTTTTAGTAACAACGATTTGACAACTCTATAACCAAGAGGTTCTTTTGAGCTTACAGGGTTTTTTCCGCAATATACGTCAAAAACATAGCAGTAACCATTAGAACTGGCTGCTACCCAGTTTTTGTATCCAAATCTAATTGGCTTACCTCGAATGAATTGCTTGGAGGGATGGTGGCCATAATACTTAATCATTGATTCGTCGATCGAAATGTCCTCATGAAATATCCCCTTCTGACAAAACTTTTGAATCAATAGGTCACACAGGGGTCTAACTTTGAACATCTTATCATTGGAAGTAGATGCAAGGCTATTATCAACTAAGTGAAAGTTTCTCTTGATATCCAGAAATCGTTTTCGTGACATACAGTTCGACACTATAGAAACTCCAAGATCTTCATCATAACTCCAATATTGACGCTCACGTGGTAGTCTATGATAGCCAGAGAGTATAAGGATACCCAAGAATCTGCGAAGGTCATCATCGTCCAGTTCGAAGTCATGCCTATTATTTTGGGCAGCATACAAGTTGGTGTTCTGCTTGATCATATGGAGAACTTCCTCATCAAATATTGTTTCGAAAATCTCTACCGGCGAAAGGTTACCTATCTGTTCAATAACGTTGACTTTTCGTGATGAGCAATCGTTATTCATTAACTGGGAGGTGTAAGACGGCGTGCATTTTTTCCATTTCGGGCGTAAGTCAGACGTATTATAACGTGGTCTTTTGCTGCACAAGGGTTCGTCATCACTGTCATCCCATTCAGACACTTCATCAAAATCCGCATTACGCTGCATTACCTCAATAGTCCCAGGAATGTCTGTTGGTAAAGTTGACGTTTGCAAATCTTCATCATCACCTTCTTCGTCGGTTAGCTCATCAGGATCTGGCGGCAATATAATTATGTCATACTCATGGTCACTTTCTTCATCTAATATTGCGTTTACAGCTTCTTCAAGCCCCACATAACTGTTTCCACTTTTGAATTTCGACATTTTTAAATAGAGCCTAAGAAAGGAAACCGGTCATAATATACATATCACATGTGTCCATTGTACTAAAAAAGCGACAGTTGACAAAATCATTTCCTAAATCTTGCAAATTACAAATATTTACACTCACCGCACTTAATTAGATTAGCTTTGTCTTCTTACGCTTAAAATGATAAATATTTAAATGGAAATTCCAATATTTTAATGAAAAATCGCTAATTTTTCTTCTGACCAATTCTGATATGAAAATTACATTTGCAAATGTCAAATTCTGACAGCAGCTGTTTTACCAATTTATCTGAAATCTTAAGCAAAATGAAGATAATATTACAGGGTGGCTGAACAACTAAATAAGTTTGTTTCAGAAGTCGTACCATAGTTTTAGGCGTGGCTTGAATTGGTGTCGTTTATATAGTACAGAGAGCGTAAATGGGTTAATAAACATAATCTGATGAGGAGATGTGGTGATCTCCGAAATAGCTATAATTTCTACCACTCCTGACTGTTGTTGTCTTTTTTCCAATATACTTTTCCTTATACACTGGCCTTGAGCTCACAAATTAATATTATCGTTTAATATTATCATAATTTATTATATTAATATTATGGAAGCTGGTAATCTACCATAAACAAAAAGATTCCTTTTTTTTAATAAATAATGTAGCAAATTCACGTAGGAAGAATTTCGAGAGAAAAATATATAATAATTTACAAAATGAGTATGACACATCCCACTTAAAGAATTAAAGTATATTACCGAAATTATTTTATCAAGCTCTACCTTGACACTCACGTACTTTTGCAACATATTAAATATAACGTAGAAAAAAATTACATTGGTGAGCATTTAAAGTATGGTTTTATCAGAATTCAAACTCTTTACTTGCTCATTATTTAATTGTTTTGTAATACAATATTTATTTTTTAATTATTGCTACGAATCGGGCCTGTATACCTAACTTCGAAATTACTTTACTCCATACAAGATGTACTCAAATGAAGCAGTCGAATGTTTTATTAATTAATTAAATGGAAATGAGCTAGTGAGATCTGTGTTTTGTTCCATGCATGGAAAACGGTTGGACCTAATTTTTGGTGTACATACTCTTCTGGTAAATTAATAAGTTTTCTCTAAATAAGGCATACACATAATTGCTTCCTTAATCTTAATCTTATTATAATATTTTGTGATTGTATTTTTAATGATAAATTGTAATTTATGTGAACACTGGTAACATTTCAATTCCTCAAAGACTTCCGAGTAATGGAGTTTAGTAAATTCAACAGTATTCGAGCCATATCTTTTTGTTTAATTAATATCATTCATTGTAATCGTAAATATATCAGTTAAAGTTAAAGTTAAAGTTAAAGTTAAAGTTAAAGTTAAAGTTAAAGTTAAAGTTAAAGTTAAAGTTAAAGTTAAAGTTAAAGTTAAAGTTAAAGTTAAAGTTAAAGTTAAAGTTAAAGTTAAAGTTAAAGTTAAAGTTAAAGTTAAAGTTAAAGTTAAAGTTAAAGTTAAAGTTAAAGTTAAAGCTAAAGTTAAAGTTGAAGTTAAAGTTAAAGTTAAAGCTAAAGTTAAAGTTAAAGTTAAAGTTAAAGTTAAAGTTAAAGTTAAAGTTAAAGTTAAAGTTAAAGTTAAAGTTAAAGCTAAAGTTAAAGTTTAAGTTAAAGTTAAAGTTAAAGTTAAAGTTAAAGTTAGAGTCAGAGTTAAAGTTAGAGTTAGAGTTAAAGTTAAAGTTAAAGTTAAAGTTAAAGTTAAAGTTAAAGTTAAAGTTAAAGTTAAAGGTGAAGTTAAAGTTAAAGTTAAAGTTAAAGTTAAAGTTAAAGTTAAAGTTAAATTTAAAGTTAAGTTTTTTCTTCTACTTTGCAATGCTTTATAATAAAAATTTGTATAGTCAATTTTCTACTACCAAAAGTATTGATACTTTATAAGTATTATTAAAGAATAGATTTTTTACTAATTTGGACATGATTACGATTATCTTCTATAGAATTTAAAAGATTCTCATGCACGTTCAGCGTGCAAAGAGCGTCAATTCACTTCGCGCGCGCATAGCGAGGAATAATAGTTATAAGATTAATAAAAATAATAATAATAATTGTAGAAATTTGCAATATCGACTGCAAATCAAATATGGAATCACCCATATATTATTGTATACCTAATACGTAGAATTAATTTACATTGTAAAAAAATAAAGATATTTATTTAACTGTGCCAGCTTCTATACATTATATGATAGAAATAAAGTGTAGCGCTCTTTTTCTTAAAGACATGAATTAAATATCGCTGTGTACCGTTTCACACCTATCTGCCCTTTGGGGATATAGAAAATATTTTCGAGACTGTACAAACTTAACTTATTTTTTTTTTTGTATGGCCTCTGCCTAGCAACCGATTTCTGATAAGCTTCTATTATTATTATTAAAAAAAAAAAATTATGAATAGGCAGTTCGCTCTTTAATAAGTACTGTACTTGGTTAGTGACCATCGCCATGACAACGTACTAATAAATTGTTTACCTCACCAAAATATACTAGAAATCTTAATAATCTTCACTACTTGCATTACTCGAACATTTTCAGATATGAAGCATATCAAACAACTCGAAAACATTGTATATCCGCCCTTAGAAGGTAAAAACTTGAAAAATGCTCTATTATCTGTTGCATTTACGGAAGCATCTACGATGCTCCACATTTACCAGCGCAGTCAAATGATAAATGCCACACGCTTTGTACCGAAGAAAAAACTGGCAGTTAAGTGTCACCAGAGTTCACGTCGCAGTTCTACGAAAGTCACTAGCCAAAGTGCTGATGGCGAGGAAAATGTGCCTGATGAAAGAATATTAAATGAAATAAGATTGGATCAGGAGTTGACGTTGTTGCGTAAAATTTACGCTGTGGCACATTCTGAACTAGACACCTCCAACACAGCTGCCCAAGCATCGGAAGAGGAAGAGCCCAACAGACGTCATGCTCAGCTATTCGCTGCCATTGAGGCTCAACGAACAGACAAAAATGAAGTTGAACAAGCGCTAAATGCGCTGCAAGCCAACCAAGCGAAATTCAAAGCATTGAAAGCACAATTGGCCGATGAACGTCAGGCGGCCGAAGAAAGAATGCAAGAACAGGATGAGTGCATTGCCACCCTACGCCACAATCTACGCAATGTGGGTCTACATAACAATCTAGAGTTGCGTTTGGTACAGCGCTGGGAGGAAAATCGTTACACACAAGCAAGCATTGTTGGTGCAAATGAAGAGCGGACATTGCAACAGCAAATTGATCAGTTTAGCCAAAGGATGGCTGTTGAGCAGCGCACCATTTGCGAAGTGGTAAAATTCAGTATAAGACAATTTGCCGATCTGAATGCCAGTATTGATGCTTGGAAAGAGAAGTATGCATCGGTAATGAAAATAAAATGCGAGGCAACCCAGGCGAAGGAGCGCCAAATGCAGCAGCTACAAAAATCGCTCGAACGTCATCGGGAAACGTTTGTGGCGCGCAAGCAATTCGTAAGTGATTATTTGGCTGAGAAGGAAGTGGAGCGGCAGATGTACGAACAGCAAGTATATCGCGTTGAATGTGCGGTGCGCCTACAGGCGTGGTGGCGCGGTTTGATGGTACGACGCGGTCTGGGTCCATTCAAGAAGAAAACTAAAAAGGGCAAGAAGGGAAGGAGTAAAGCTAAGTAATACATTTGCTGCTTCAAATTAAACACTTTTATCTATTACATTACCATAATTGTTTTTTTTTCGCCTACTTTACTTATTCAAATTCTTACTCTGTAATTTAAAATGTTGAAAGTGTTTGAATAAAAATATCATGGACAGCAAACCTTAGCTGCATTTAATAGTTGTTGGTCCATGTTAATTAACTACCTACTTTTAGCGTGAATTGCTGCAATAAAAATATAAGAATCTTATTAAATCTTAGTACATACGTGGAAAAATCTGAGAAAACATGAAGAAATATGGACAAATATTGTAATTTCTATTTAGCAGTATATACATCGTATTCTAGATTCGGTCCCAGAACACTGTGCAATCAGTACAAGTCATGAATATAAATGTGTTTTACAAACGACTAAAACCTATTTTAACGTTCTCATGTGTTTTAAATAATATACATCAAGAAATTGAAAATTGAGCTAGAAGTTCATGTAATAGAATTTTTTTGAAACAGAGCCATTTTAGATTTTAGAATTTCTTTTTTCTGATAGAGTTTTATTGAGTACTTTCAGAGATATACATGTTTCCACTAAAGTGGGTGGTGCCGCGCCGCTTTACAAACTTTTTAATCAACTCATTCCTTCTTTTTGCTTACCCGGTCCTGTGAACGGAAATATTGGGTTTTTTTTCGTAACTTACCGTTATATGTGAGGCTGTTCGACTTACACAGTTTTAAAAAATTCATCAGCGACTTTAACGGTTACATATTTTATATAAAAATTATTATTTAAGCGATATTTAGTGATTCTCATTATTTTCATCGCATTTTATCGCTATTTGGTGACTTTTATTTTTTTGATCGAATTTGATCGACATTTTGTAATTTTGCGAACATAAATAATCGCTATTAATAAATTTAAATGTAAACGTTAAAAATACTCGTTATTCTTGGATTTACAGTTCTTCGATCTTAATAAACAGAAAAATGATATGATATATATGTGATGAAAAAATACGGATTATTTTGGAATATCGATTATTTTTTATCGCAAAAAGAAATCGCAAAATATCGATAAAATTCAATGTAAAAAATAAAAGCGACAAATAACTATCGAACTTGATCGGAAAAATAAAAATGATAAAATATTTTATCGATAAAAAAAAAATCGCAAAATAAAGATTATGTAACGATTTTAAACAAAAATGTTCTATGGCGAGATTTTCATAGCAAATGGCATAAGAACAAGATCGATATATTCGAGTTTTGGTTTGAGCGAATTTTTCCCAATAATTTTTTGTACGAAAATATGAAAATAACGATTATTTTCTGATACTGAAATTTACATATTGACTCGAAATTTATGATGTCTACTAAATAACGTTGAGTTTGGTAAACTAGTTTTGGATATTTACCTAAGTGGTCTAAAGTGGGCGGTGCCATTTTTTAAACCAAATTTTATTCCCTTCTTCAAACCAATCGCTTATGTAAAACTTAGGTAGTGAATTGTGAATGAGGTTCAGCAAAGAAATGATAACTATATTAGGAATAAAGGACTTGCAACCCTTTACCTTTCTGTAACTTTTCCTATGCAATTTCACATTTTTGGCATAGCGACTCTTCGGACTTAGTTTTCTTTGGCTTGCTCGAATGTTTTCTACATGCTCTCAATTTGTTCTAAAATGGAAATGCTTTAAAATGCATTTTTTATAAATCATGCTGGCCAAAAAAGTAGTTATATATGAATGTCTTATTTCAACTAATGGTGATATAAAATTTTATTAAAATGGCGCACATGTTGATCCCAATGCTTAGGATACCTATTACCTTCCTATTTTTTACAATACTTGACAGCTCAAACGAAATGATTCATGATTTTGTTTATTCGCATACCTGAACCCGGTTTGCTCTTTTCCGCTTCAACTTTTAAGGTAAACAAAGAAATAAAAGTATGAGCTAATAAGTAAGAAGATAGCAAGGCATTCAAATTCTAAACTCGGTGCAAAATATGTATGCATTTACTCAAACTCATATGTGTACGTGCGTAGGTGTGGAGTTAAGTAAGTATAATATATTTGGCAGTTTCTAAAAATGCCAATACAATAATTCATGTGTGTGATTCAAATTCGTTTCAAACTTGATTTATGACCCTCGTTGATGCCACAAGCAAACCTCAGACAAATTCTTGCTGAAGTTTATCAAAGCGATAACCCCACATGAACCCAAAATATTTACATACATACTAACTACCTTTTCAATATTTTATTTTAGCCAGAACTAACTTTTTGGTTTTTTCTCATAGAGTTACCTTTGCTGTTGAGGTAAACATTTTGGTTATAGTTGATCTTTGTGTCATGGCAAATATTGAACGTTGTTATTGTAATTACAATGGTACATTTTACTATAGAAACCCACAGTTGGCAAATTTAGAAAAAGTAAATTTTTTTTTAAAAACAAGCAAATTTGCTTTAATGCCATATATGTATAACTGAAAAGGTTGAAACCTTTCCACGTAATCAACGATTTTACCCTTGGCATGCGCAGGGCTACGGTCAATACTATCGTTTTTATATCTTCACACAGAAATATGAAACGAATAGACTATTTTTTAATGTGAATCGAAAATACATACAGATATTTTCATACCGATAGTTTCGAACCTCAAGCTTGTTGAGTTTTTGCTTGCCTCTAAAAAAAACGTGCGGTACTTTCGAAAATACACAAAATTCTCGGCTGGAAAGAAAGTTTCGATAGCGAAGAAATGGCGTTAAGTAGACAATTTGTATAAAAAATGATCTTCAATGTTTACCAAAGCTTTTAGAGAAGGGGCAAGTTTTAAGATTTAACGAAAAAATACCTCATAAAAGAGTTTCAATCGATCTAAGTCTCAGTGATCTTGTCACGAAACTATTTTTTAATAAAATCGGGGCGATTTGTAAGAAGAATTATTTGACTATCTACATTATGCGTAGAATTCTACCAAATCGAAAGTCATCCTCGTTCTCTATATGGCTTTCAGAACTAAGAAACCAAATTCTCATTTCACTTGATCCACAACCAGCTAAACGTTTTAAAGATAGCCAAATAGAAGACAAGAAAACCTTAAACGAGAAAAAAAATAGAGTTTATAGAAATCTTCCCACAAGGTCGAAAAAGTCATGTAGACTTTAAGATCAACAAACGAATTACGCAATCGAGTTTCGGACTAAAATATGATTTACCGCCACCGGCAGAACTAAAAAAAATTGGCTAGGTTAGGCCCATTTGGGCGCACTGTGATACCAGTTGGGCAGTACTGTTGTGCTGTATGTTCCCCTAAACAAGAATCCAATTAGATTGCATAATGAATCGTAGCAGATCGTTCACGTCATTGAGCTAAGACGGTACACAAAATTTTGAGCATTCTATCTTACTGAGCTTTAGAACCAATTTGAAAAGATAAGCAGACAAATCAAAGCTTTTCCAGCTGGACTGAGTGCCGCTAATCATTACGCTGCCATCTTCAAAGTGAAGCATCTGAAAACGATTTATATTCAAAGTCATGATCATAGAGTCAAAAACGTCTCAACTACATTTATTCTCATTCGAATATAAATTATTTTACTTTCTTATTACTAACATTACAAATGAGTTGGCTTCTTTGTATTTGAATTATTTTATACCCCGCTACGCTTCTTTTGCTTACTTTGTTATATAGTATACTATATATAATTATATTAGATACTAAAAAATCCCGGCAGACGTTGTCCTGCCTATATTTATTCATTAACTGCCCTTTGCATATTTAACCAGAAAACTCATTTTACTTTCTGTCACAAATAATAGATGGCAACTCTCTCAAAAATACAGGTATGCACCTCGTCCTCCCCAAGGCGAACAGATTGACACTCTTATTTAATATTTAATACTTAATATGGTTGTGTAAAATTTAATTAAATTTTACTTTTAGAAAAGATGGCAACCCTCTTCAAACTATACCCATAAACAATCTCTTAGCGAAACAAATGGTTTGACAGAGATATTTTATTATTTCATATAACTTGCATATAAATTTACGAAATTCGACTTTTTAAACAGGTGGCAACCTCCTAAGAACTATAGGTATAAACCTTTCCCTCACCGAGACTGAACGTTTGACACCCATATTTTAAAAGTTCATATAACTTTTAATTGAATTCGATTTTTCAAACAGGTGGCAACCCTCATAAAAGTTAGCTCTGAACCTGCTTTCAGAGACGAACCACTTAATATTTATATATTAATATTTTATAGAATTTGTGTAAATTTTATATAAATTTTAATTTTCAAACAGGTGGCCACCCTCGCCATACATAGAAAACTAAAAAAAAAAACGGTCGAGCAGCTTCGTCGGAGGGCGACCACGAACACCGTTACACGAGCATTTTAATATATAATATATAAGATTTATATTTACTTTTTAATTAGATTTTTCTAACCCATATAATCCCAACTTTTTTCTAGAAAAATTTTGAAGGAAAGAAAGCAATTGCGGTTAGCTATGAGACACCAGTAACCAAGCGCTTAAGGCCTTTTATTCATATCTCTCGTAGTTTTTGAGAAAATAGCCGCCCCAAAAATGGGGCGCTGGCCACACCAGGGAGCACTAAAAATATACTATGTAGTTCAGTTAATATAAGATGTGATTTCAGTTTTATTAAAGAAAATTATAAATTTAATTCAGATTCCACTTTTTAATTGATTGAATTAAAATAAATATAAATAAAATTATGAATGGAAAGCCTCAAAACAGTTTGTGTGACATCCAACATCACATTTTCGACACTTTTTAGTTGTGTTTTTATGGCACATTGCACATCTTATTTGAGTTGCATTTGAAATTATTATGTGGCCTTGACCATCAAGGCGAACTCCGTCTGGAACTCTACGTCTTTTGCAACGAGGCTTCAAGGGGCGACCCATTGTACGTGGAAGGGAGTATTTTCCTAAGCAAAGAAGTAATTATGGCAAATAGAAACATGAATAATGAATATAAGTATGTATTTACCAAGATATGTAGTAGTTATTACTCTGATAAATGCAAGATAGTCTAATGAACGATTTTCTTGATCATCTGGAGACAGTTTATAAAGTTGAACGCATTGTTCACGGATACGTTCAAAGGCCACATCATCAACTGCCAGTACCACTTTTTACGATTGATACTGATTCGATAACATCCCACATTCTGATCTAGTCGGTCAGTACTGCCCATATATCTATTGTACTACTGGATACATAATGGTTGTGGAATAGCTAGCTTTTTCTTTTGACTGCTTGACCATCGTTGAGCCGATCCCAGAGGTAGTACTCCTTCGGCAGAAGAGGCCAAAGTAACTACGTTGTTGTCATTATAGCGAACTAGCGTAATACCTGATTTCTTATCAGTAATCTGATGATAGCTACCCCTCGGTTTGGATTTTATGCTTTGAAGTGACTCCAAAGGTGCTTTTTCGACGCGATTTGCTCGAATAGTGTCAGTTCCCTGATGTCCAGATCCCTTCAGTGCTGTTAGCAAACGAAGTGACGTGAAAAAATTATCGATGTAGACGTGGACTTTGAACCCATTTGGTAGTTTAGACAGCAAATTCGTAACAACGGACCCACCAACTCCTAGCTCGGGATTAGTATTACCAGTGGAGGTTCCTTGATAAGGTTCAGCTTGAATCAAATACCCTAGGCGAGTTGCCATGCACCAAATCTTATAACCAAATCGGATTGGTTTTCCATGGATATGTTGTTTTGTGCTATGGTGGCCGTAATACGGTACCATAGATTCATCTATACTTACATTCGTAAAGCGCGGAAAATATCTCATCCAACTTGCGTTAAGTTTATCCCACAATGGGCGAACCTTTGTAAACTTATCTCCCTGATCTATCGCTTACGTGCATATATTTCAAAATTTGCTCGAACCGAAATCTTGTCATAGAGTTGGCAACGCCAGGGTGATATGTATCAGCACCTGTGTCCCAAAACATTCGCTGTTTTGCATAGGAACAATAGCCACTCAACAAAAATATAGCAATTACAAGACGCATTTCTTCGCGCGTTACGTCAAACTGGTCGTTCCCCTCGTAAACGGCATACTTTTTCGAGTTAAGTACTATCAAGTCTACTAACTCGTCATCATAAAATAGTTCAAACCACTCCACAGGGCTCCGAGAGTCGTTGAGAAAGTCAGGTTCAGTCCAAGTTTGCCTCTCATACGTTGGAAGATCCTTGTCCTCCCACTCTCTATCTCTTTATTTTCTTTGATTTTCTCACTTGGGCTTGATTCCGAATTTTTAGTTCAGATAAAGGAACATTGTCATCACTGTCGTCCGAATCAGACTGATTTTCCCGCCCAACAAATTCATGCTTCAATCCACCACCACCTTGTCTAACTATTTGCAACTGCCCTTCAGCTCGTAGCTGATTCCCAGAGAGATGATTAAAGTTTCCTGCTTCGGCGTCGTCTTCGTCACTGTCACCATCACTTAGCATGTGATTTTCAGGAGGGCAAATGTAAACAGAAGCATTTATAATATCTTCTTCATTCTCCAATATATCGACTATGTCAGCAACAGTTAACCTGAGTAGTGAGTTTCAGTTATGGAATTTCCGTAAAATATAAAAAAAGCAGAAAAAAAGAAATCGGAAAGAAAAAATGTGTCATACATTTACTGAAAATTAACAAATGTGAACAAAAAGTTTATGAAAAAACATGTGGGCATATGTGCTCAGGGCCCCAAAAATGGGGCGTCACAAAATATCTCTTACAAAACTTCACAGAACCAATAAAAACCAGTTTTGACTTTACTTTTCCACTCAACAAAGATAAATTTATAAACTTTAACAAAAAAATATCACAACTTGAAGATATAACAACAAAAACTTACTTATTATTTCGCGACATCGTAAATTGTACAAAACACCAAATTTCTTTCACACGTTTGAAAAACAAAGTGAGGTTATGGTGAAAACAAAACACATGATAGTGTTGCCGCACAATCTAAAAATATGTAGCTAAAGGATTTTGTGGTAATAGACAATTACGTTTTTTAATAACTAAAATAAACTAAGCGTTTTAAAAATGGGGCGCTGGGATTGTATGGGCTAATTTTGTGATTCAAGTTCGATTTTTCGCATAAAAGTCAATTTTAATATTTCCAATAATAAATAGTTCCTTAATTGATTTTAAATAAAGTTATCACACGGATCGTTTTACCAAAACATTAGAAATATATTTTAAATTTCATTGACAAATATACAAACAAACCACGGACATGTTTCTGAGCTGTGCACTAGACCGTACCAGAAAAAAGAAAATCGTCGTACACCCATTTCACAATCGGATCTTAAACTATTATATATCGGTGATTTTGTCTCGAGGAAAAAATAACACCGCGTAACAAAAATTAAAAAAAAACCTGCGGTCATGATTTTGTTAATAGTTTTTATTAACATTAGTAGCAGGCTTACGAACTGTGTTTTTACTTTTTTTGTATTGGCTCTAGTTCTTGAGATAAACGAAACTTAAGAAATTAATGAAAAAAAATTATATGACCCAGTTCCAGTTATATTAATTTAATTACTCCTCAATAAGTTTTGTTATATAAATTATTAAAACAAGTGGGTATACTAAATACCCCTGTTTTATAGGTTTATGGGGCAGTCGTGCAAGAAATGAACATTGGATTAGAAAGGACTGGCCGGTGAGAGAAAATATGGAGGTTGGAACAGCGAATGTGGTTCATGACCAACTGATAAGCCGAGAAAAAAATCATTCTTCCACCACTTCACATCAAGCTTGGGATAATGAAACAGTTCATCAAAGCCCTTGATAAGGCAGGTGACTGTTTCGAATATGTGTGCAAAAAATGTTCAGTCCTTAGTATGGAAAAATTAAAAGCAGGAGTCTTCATGGTCCTCAAATTCGTACCCTTCTAAAATGGTTTAAGAATTCAGTGTCTTAAACCATATGTCACAAATTGAATCTGAAGCCTGGCTAAGCTTTGTTAATGTAGTCAAACATTTTTTGGGAAATCATAAATCACCAGACTATACAAAACTAGTTGCTTATATGCTTCTCAATTTTCGCAAACCAGAAGCTAAAACGAGCATTAAATTACATTATTTACATAGTCAATTGGGCAAATTCCCGGACATCCTAGGCGATTACAGTGAGAAACAAGGTGAACGGTTCCCCCAGGACATAAAAGTAATGGAAGAAAGATATCAAGGTCGATGGGACGACTACATGATGGCAGACTACTGCTGGAACTTAATACGGGATTGTCCTGAGCAACGACATCATAGGAGGTCCTACAGAAAAAGTTTTTTGTAATTTTTTTTTAAATTAATTAATGAAAAGTATATGATTTATTTATTTTTTTATTATTTTTATACAGGCGCGCAATAAAAATATAATTTAAATCCATTGGTATTTTTAATTAGGTTTTTTCGTGAAATATTTAAAAGTCTTTATCTGAAAAACTAGAGTCAATTCGACAAAACTGATATTATTTTCGTAATCAGCGCCCCCAAATTACCCTAAATCGACTTAAAAATCTCCGACCCCAAAATTTTGTTCCGCAGTGTAATTTTTGGTTTTTAAAAGGCATATCAGGGGGTTCTGTTAGGCGTGGGAGTTTCGAGGGTCTAGTGACAAAAATTACAAAATTACAATTGTCTGAATTAAAACTTTTATTTTATTTTTAACTTTTCATGGCTCAAAATTTTTAAAAAGTCGTTGACGTCACGGTTTTCAAAAAATTAACATACTTAAGACTTTTCTTCAAGATCTTTTAGCTAACATGCACCCTAAAGGGTTTCTTTTCGTATGAATTTTTCTAACTACTTATGGATTCTAAATATATCCTGAATGTTAGCGAAATAAGAATATGATTTTTTAAACGAATATTGCTAGTTTTTATTTCGCTCCCATTGGATAAAAAATAATTAAAAATAAATATCTCACTATTAGTTGTATTTTAATGGTAATAACCACTAAAAATTTTGTAGAAATTAGTTGAACTCGTTTGATAGAAATTTAGAATATGCATATAAACTAATATGGATTTACAAATACGATATCTCCCGATGAATAATACAAGTGAATACTAAATTTAATAAACTTCAAAACTTTTGTAACACTCTAATAAACCTACATATACACATACACGAGTTTTTATTGTTGTACAGCCCACTCGTTTTCATATAGCATTGAAATTGGACAGGCATAAAATATACGTATAATTTATTTATAAATTGTCAAACCCATTTCATGTCAGTGAAATTAACCGAGCAAACCGGAAATAAGTAGCTGAAGCTGTTTGAAAGCGTAAACAAATTATTATTGAAATTGAGTAACTCGTATTCGTGAATAAATGATGTGGATTGTGGAAGAATGTAAGTGCGCAAAGATTTCAAAACTACGCGGGCAGCTGAGAAATAAAAAAAAATTATATTGCGTGACAGATGAATGAATTCAATCATTATGAGACTCGCGACAGTTGCATAGTACATACTTTGTTTTTTTTTCTCCCCGGAAATCGATGTGATTTTTCCATATGGTAGCCTTCCCACATTTAATTTAAAAGTGTGTCGTATTTAGTTGAGGAGGTTTGTCGGGAAGTTTGTAAGTCTATCAATCTAATAGAAATTTCGTATACGCCCTTTTGCCCAATGCGTAGATTATTGACAGCTTGGCAGTGTTTGAAATTTATTATGCCTCTATCTTGTTATTAATCATTTTTGTAAAATATTGAGAGGTTCACATAGTTTTTATGATGTCTTTTGTTTTGCTGCATAAAATCGTATACTTACTATGCACTAGAGGAGTGGACAATTAGTAGAACTAATTGTGTAAATTTAGTAGTGAACGCGACAAAAACATTTTTGAAATCAACCCTTGTTTGTTTGGTAGGCGTGATCATTTCTTTTAAACGATGGTACCTTTATTGTCTCTTTTTGTGTATTAGAACTTTTTAGGTATTATTTTTATTAGCTATGTGAAAACATTTATATTTAAAGGCCAATTGTTCTGTCAATGTTTAGATTTTAATTCTACCTCTAAGGCTTCAGTATAACTCATCTGTGAAGAACGAGCGACATTACTGATTACATTTAACCACCTCTGCATAAGGCATTGCTCTTCACTTATGACCTTAATATAAAACTGGCATTAGCAGTAGTCTATTAACTCAAAGCATTAAGTACTTCTTAGCTGGACCTCGGTCTCAGGACTGATTTCACACTTTTGTGTTTGAGAATATCACACTCGGACACGCACTATTTATTTAATCATAAAAATATATTTTCTATCTTTCAAAGAAATCCCCTCATTTTTTTGGATAGCAAAAATCGGAAACCTTACCAAAATGTCCTACCCTTATAAATACTATTTTTTTTTTAGATAATAATAAAGCGTTTTAGATAATAATAAAGCGGTCGCAAATTTTTTCGAAAATCCAGTTTACTTCTTGAATGTTATCGTGTCATCTATTCAATGACGAGCCTCATGTTTATACCTTTTGTATCTGTCATAACAGGGCACTGTTTTATAGTTAAATACGCCTATCAATAACGCGTACGATGGCGTGATTTTTCAGTAGATGTTGTCAGAACGAAGAAGAGGAGGAAAATATTTTGCACATTCAGTGCTAGTGCTCGCTCTATCCAGACGAAGGCTTGCCATTTTAGGTTCACAATTCTTCGATAGCCTGGTAGACTTTAGATGCATAGAAATTACAGATTTTATAAAAAAAATTTCAAAATTCAAAATGGCTTTAGGGGGAATTGCGAATTGTTGATACCCATGCGGTATCACCACGACAGCCGCCACAACCTAACCTAACCTAACTTAACTATAAGAAAAAACAAGAGATAGACCCATACCCAAGTATACTAAGATGATCAAAACTACGAGCTGATTCGATTTAGCTATATCCGTCTGTCTGTCTGTTTGAACCCAAACTTGTCTCTCAATTTTAGAGATATCTAGCTGCAACTTGGCAGACAGATGTATATCGAAAATGTATTAATCACTTGTCAGAACCGACCAACCGGACATTATATAGCTACTATACAACTGATTGTTCAGATATGAGGTTTACTATTTTAACTCCTACACCAAAGTAGCTAGGAACATGAAATTTTTCAATTGTTAGTGAAATTCATTAAAATTGGATTACTATAACTTATAGTTCGATCAACTGATTGTTCATATATGAGATATTGCATTATAACTTCTAAACTCGTATTAAAAGAGAAATTGGAGTTAACACTTGGAATGTAGAAGATATCAACACATTTATGTTTACAAGAAAGATACATTAAAAGTTATTATTATTATCAATATTAGTCACACAAATTTTACGACAAAAAAGCTCTTCTGCTATTAAAGAATTTTAAGTCTAGACATTCACATTTAAAACGAAGGCAACAGCCAAACGGTCAATACTAAGACAATGCGTAGCTTTGGCCGAAGAACTTAATTTAACTTATTGTAACTTAACTCCCACGAATTATTTGCAGAGCGTGAATATCCAAAATGGTTAACTAAAAAAAATTACTTTATAAACACCCTGACTATGTATCGAAAATCAAAAACCAATGCGAATGAATATCTCCAGTTTTTCAAGGAGTTTATTGATCCTTACACACCATAATGGGAACTTATTTACACCGACCGGTCAAAAACGATCAGGATGTAGCGATAATGGTCTGTGCTTTGCCAATGTATTGCTCGGTCTTTACAACAGAAGCTGCTGCAATTCACGAAGCGGTTCTAATCGCCTCAAAAACAGGAGAAAAATACATCATATGTAGCGATAGTAAATCTGCTGTGGACAAACTTCAAAAGACAAGAAATTAATTGTGACTAAACCAAAATATGTGTGACACCCCTTTACACAATGACAATAGCATACAAATCATGTGGATACCAGGACATGCCGGCATCAAAGATAACGAGATGGCAGGCAAACACTCAAAAAACGATAGCTGTGAACCATTAGTGGTATTTTCTCATCTTAGTTCCGAAGACATTAAGGAACATATAAAACATACCAAAACATACAACCACCATATGCTCCTTAAAGAATGGACTAAGTATCAACACCACTACAAAGACCAGAACCCAATTGCAATAAACCCAACATACCTATCAGGTTGATCATGCAACAAACAACCTTAATGGCATTCAGGTCGTCTTAGATAAGGTCACACTTTAAGAACTCACTGCCACATTATAAGCGAAACCAAGCAACCAAATTGGCTCGATTGCAACTTTGCCACTCAACCAGTCACACATATCATCGACGAATGTCCTTCACTAGAACTACTTACTAATGAAAACCATTTTTGGAAATTAGAAACCACCTGACCTTCTTAAAGTTATTAATAATGATAACATTAGTGCTATCAATAAATTTCTTAGAATATCTAGCAGAAAAGACATATAACTAGATATTACTAACTAGATTTATATTATACTTACTAAATTTTTTGTATTGTAACCCGAAGGTCTTGCTAGCCAGCGCTTATTCTTATAAGTGGATTAATTAAAAATAAAGCTAATATAACTTCAGAATGTGCGTTCAATATCAAAACAAATCCCCAAGTCTAACATTTCAACTACTATTCTGAATTACAAATTTTTTGGAAAATTTCATTAAAAAAATACTTAGTTGAATTCAAGGAACGACAGTTTCTCTCACACTAAAGATTTAGTTTGTCTAGATCTGATTGAAGCCATACACATAGACACATACACCAACATATTAAAGGTACTTGACAACAGAAAAACTTGAAACAGAGTTTATATGATATGCAATTTTCCGATTTACAGGTATATAGCAAACCAACAGCAATACCAAAACGACCGATTCGTCGTGATAAGGTAAGAAAGAAAAGCAAAAGTGCAATCTATACTTATAAAAATTAATCGTGGTGTGTTCGGCTGCTTAAAACATGAAAACAACTGAACGAAAATGGCCACTTCCTTTGCGAAAGTTCGACGCATGGCTGCCCATATAAGCCATTTTTTAAATGGAGTTGCCAACTTTTAATTAAGATAATAATTGAAATCAAATATTGTAATATGGGCATCAAAAGAAAGCTTAATTTTCACCTCGAAAGTAAGTCGCCACTTGTTTAAACGAAAATTAAAAGAAGCCAATAAGATAAAGTAACTTTTTTTTGTATAGGGTTGCCAAATGTTTTGAAACGGGAACTTTGCACATTTATTGGTCTAACATTAACTTTTTAGTTTTAGTTAACGTTTTGGGCGTAGCTTTTTTTAGCTGAGAGAGGGTTGTCACCTGCTTTAAAAGACAAATGTAATGAAAATGTACGCAAGTTAAATAATATAATAAAATATGGGCGTCAACCCGTTCGTTTCATGAGGACTTAGTTTATAGGTATAAAGGGGTTTTTAATAGGGACGCTACAAAACTAGACCGATAGTAACAGCAAACGACGCCATATTTTTCACCGCTCATTTTGACATTTCTCTTCAGTAAGGTTTGCCATTTCATCATGGAAAGATATACGATCCAACAACGAGTCGAAATTATTAAAATTAACTACTGAAATTCGGAGTCAATGACCTCAACTTTAAGAGCGCTACGTTCAATTTATGGTCGTCGTCATTTCTGGCTGAATGGATTCGTCAATAAGCCAAATATGCGTTACTGTACAGGCAGCAATCCACACGTACTCCATGAGTCAACATTGTATCCCGAAAAAATTACGGTTTCGTTTATGATCCGGCGGCGTCATTGAGCCGTACTTCTTTCGTGATGAACCGAATATTTTTGGCCCGAATTGGATGATATGGACTTGGACAATATGTGGTTCCAACAGGACGCCGCCACAATCCACACAGCGAATGTCACAATCGATTTATTGAAAACCAAGTTTGGTGAACGTGTTACCTCACGAAATGGCACAGTCAATTGGCCGCCTCGGTCGTGCGATTTGACGCCGTTAGACTATTTCCTGTGGGGCTACGTCAAGTCTATGGTGTATGCTAACAAGCCAGCGACGATTGATTAACTTCGTACGAATATCGAACGTGAAATTGGAGCAGAATCGGCCGATTTGTGCTTGAAACCCGTCGAAAATTGGGTTCAGCATCTGGACTTCTGCAAGCGCGCCCGTGGTGTTCATGCAAAAGAAATCGAGTTCCCTACATAATGGCATCGAATGTACTTTCACAGGAATAAAGAATTTAATTCATATCCCAAACCGTTTTTGTTTTATTTAAAAAAACGTTTGTGCGTTCCTATTGACAGACCTTATATTTTGAACAGAGTTGCACCTATTTGAAAATTAAAATTAAATTAAATTATACACACCATATAAGGCATATACAATATTAAAATATGAGTTCCAAACGGTCCAATTCGGCGAAGGCAAGGTTCATACCTATAATTAGAGAAGGCTGCGACAGATTTAAAAATTCAAATTTCGGATCGTCCCGGCAGTAGGGTGCATTGCTAACATTTATAAAGGCTGACACCCGTTTGAAAAGTCGAATTCAATAAAATTATACATAAGTTATAAGTTATATGATATAATAAAATATGGGCAAAATGTTTATGGGTATAATTTGAAGAGCGTTGCCGCCTGTTGGAAAAGTCCAATTTAATTAAATTCTACACAAGTCATATGTGAGAGAAACCAAAATGCGTTTTCTGAATATATACGAAAAGTTCGATTGGAGGATATACCTAAAAACCGTATTTAAATTTGGGGCAAAAACAAAATACGTATTCGCCACTTATGTAAACATAAATTTAAGATGTCTATGAAAACCGTATTTATGGTCCGATTTGTTTCACATTCAGATCATGTATGTGCCAGATAAATAAAATAAAGTAAACTTGAAAGTTGGAGCAATAGATGGCGCTGTAATCGCGATATTTACACACGTATTAGATTCAAGCGTAGACATATTTTATTATAGTATTATTATAAAACTTAAACAACAAAAAATAAACTGATCAAATTAATGTATTTAAAAGAAAATTAGGAAAATTTACTAGCCCGAACTTAAAAAAGGGCAAACAAACTAATGTCGAGTATTGGAATAGGAGCGCTACAAAAGTTTTTTTAAATAAAACAAAAACGGTTTGGAATATGAATTAAATTCTTTATTTCAGTGAAAGTACATTCGATGCCATTATGTATGGAACTCGATTTCTTTTGCATGGGCACCACGGGCACGCTTGCAGAAGTCCAGACGCTGAAACCAATTTTCGACGATTTTCAAGCATAAATCGGCCGATACTGCTGCAATTTCCCGTTCGATACTCGTATTGTTCGATTGTGACAGTCGCTGTGACATTCGCTGTGTGGCTTGTGGCGCCGTCCTGTTGGAACCACATATTGTCCAAGTCCATGTCATCCAATTCGGGCCAAAAATATTCGGTTATCATTGAGCGGAGGCGATTCCCATTCACAGTAACGTGCCGGTCGAAGCCGTAATTTTTTCGGAATACAATGTTGACTCATGGAGTACGTGTGGATTGCTGCCTGTCCAGTAACGCATATTTTGCTTATTGACGAAGCCATTCAGCCAAAAATGACGACCACCATAAATTGGACGTAGCGCTCTTAAAGTTGAGGCCATTGACTCCGAATTTCGGTAGTAAATTTTAATAATTTCGACTCGTTGTTGGATCGTACATCTTTCCATGATGAAATGGCAAATCTTACTGAAGAGAAATGTCAAAAGAGCGAGAAAAAATATGGCGTCGTTTGCCGTCACTAGCGGTCTACTTTTGTAGCGTCCCTATTGCAAGATCCTTTAACACAAAATTTTCTCATTTTCATGAATGCAACGGCACTGAGAGAGAGTGTGTGGGTAATTTTTTGTATTACAAGTTTTTCGAACTTGTTTATGGTGTGTGAGTTTTCTTATGCAAAGCGCTGTAACACAGTAACTGGTAGCTTAAAAATAAATAACCGCAAGCATATACATATATGTATGTATGTACATATGTTTGTATGTATGTACATACCCAACCAGCAAGAAAGCATATGTTTTGTTAGCATTGCTTTTACGATAATGTTTTGTACTTTTCAAGCAGGTGGCAACCCTCATAGAGTTAGCTATTCACTATATTTCAATATGTCAAATAACCATATATTATTTTTTTTTTTTTCTGATTTTATTAAACGACAATAGAAATGTTTGAGCTCAAAGCCAGTATAAGGAAACTATTTTTGGAAAACAGAAAGACAGAAGAATATAAAAATCGTTCTAGCCGTTTCGGAGGAGTTCGACCACAAACACCGTGACACTAGATTTTTATATAGAAGATAATTAACACAAAGGGCTTAGTGTATAGCAAAAAAAAAAAATATCCATGTGATCAGTTGTGTGAGCCACGCTAATGATAACTTAGCCAACACTGCACAGCGGTCTAATCAGTCGCACATTTAGAAATTAGCACATACGAGGGTTGCACTTAATATTTTGCGCCTAATAATGAAATCTTAGTAAAGTGATATTGAAAATAGCTTTATTGTTTATAAAAAAACCAAATTAATCAATTTTCGAATTTTCGACACGAGTTCTTTTGTTTTGGCAAATTTTCAAATTATACAATATCCAACGAGGACAAACATTCTTAAAGTAAATCTTCTTGATGTAATATTGAATGTATACTGGGTCACACTAATGCCCAAGGAAAAGTCAGAGCACAAGGAAAGCTCGTATGTGAAAACGTTATATTTAAAACAAAGCGCCATCAAGGTATTGTTTGCTATGAAAACTTTCAAATACTCAATAATGGGATTCCCTAAGTCTTGCACGATTGCACGAAATGCTATAATCCGACACCAAAATATGCAAGAGTACGAGACCACCCTCAGCAGAATCATCACACTCTCCCTTTTGAGAGGGTGGCGCAACTTCTTCAGTCATTTTTACCTAAAAAGGTTACATGAAACTTCAATAATTAACCAAAATTTATACAAATGCATAAAACTTACCTCCCACAAGAGAAGAATAGTAAAACTTTACAGTACGGAAATTATTTTTCTATACTTCCTTGTAAAAAAAATAAAAATGGGTTCAGCTGTACAATACTTTGCAGCGGTTGCATTTTTTAGCATGTATTTTATTGTTGTGCCATCTGCACTTTTAAAAATAATAGTAGTAATTAGCAGTAGGATTATTAAAAACACTAGTATTATTATTTTATTTATTATTATTCGTTATTCGTTTACAATAAGACTTAAGATACTTAAATGCAACCGGCGAAGCAAGTAGTAATTAGTAGTAGCATAACTAAAAATAGTAGTAGAAATTTGAAAAAAATAGTGCTATCAATTTGCATTAGTAAAAATAGTGGTAGATGTTAATAAAAATAGTAGTAGTAGCGGTGCTAGTCGTAGTGATGACAGTAGTAGTCGTAGATGTAGTAGTAGTAGAAGTTGTGCGAGTAGTAGCAGTGCAAGTATTTAGTAGCAGAAGTAGGAGTAGTAGTCGTTGTAGTGGTGAACAATTCCAAATTACTGAAAGGTCCTGAAATCGTCAAGAAATATTTAGTTCAAACATTTTTCCCAGATTAGCGTCATGTGGTAACTTCGGTACGCGATATCAAGACTTCCTTCATTACGTGATTTCAACACACGATCGTTGCGAAATGTAAAGAAGTTTTACTTCAAAAAAGTTTTGAAGTGAAACTTCTTTGCGCTCGGTGGGCTGTAATTCCAATATCGAATGAAATGAAAGAGCGACAGGAAAAGGGAGGGGATGCCGCGCGTGGTGGGGCAGTCGGACGGAAGGAGACATGGGAGAGAAACGAAAACGCGACAGATTCGGAGTAGGAAAAAATGAGAGAGGGGTAGCAAAGCGGACAGAGTGTGGCAATGATTGTTTTCTACATCACTCCGAACCAGAGAATTAACGATATAATAAAATTCATACATAGAGCATTATTGGTATATACTCCCTCTGGTGCAGTAGAATTAGGAGAAGATTTGCACTCTATGCCAATGATTTTAAGCGGTGATTTTAATGTCACTTTTGCCTTGGAAAAAGCTCAACTACTTGTACAATTTTTAGAAAGTAAATTTAATTTAAAAATTAATAATAACCCCAAAGACTCAACAACCAGATCAGGCACAGATCAGGCATAGATGCAATTTTCTCAAGATATTTAAAAAATTTAAAATCACGAGTTTTCATTTCATATTTTTCATACCACAAACCAATTGTATCTTTTCTTGAACATGAAAGTATGGAAGTGAATGAGTAGATTTTTTATAAATGGAGACGAAAACAGCAACTATCGTTTTTCATTAACCTGTTATCGGGTAAATATTTCTATCTCATAAAACTTGCTGGCTAGGGTGAGTATTTTCATTTCAAGTGCCCATCGAGATCCATGAAGTTTCACTTCTATCGCCTAGCTTTTTAGGCTGACAATTTTTTTTAAATTTTTTACTAAGATCACTAGTTACAAGGTTTACCAAAGGCTGTCACTTCGGTTTAGAATTGATTCTTGTAATTACGTTTGCCAGAAGGTTTCATACTTCTGCTGACTGGGCTTTTTACAGATATATGTATACAATATATTTATATACATATGTGTACCTTTATATCTGAGCATGCGTACACACATTGCATTAGTTGAGGCACACACACGTTGCACTTTACGAACATGCGTAATTTTGTAACGCAAATATTTTAATTTATTACTTACTTCAAGTAAAAGCTATGCAAGCGTAACTAAGTAAAATCCTATGTGCGATGCTAACACCGAAGGCGTCGTATCTTAGAATGAAATATCATGAGCTCAGTGCTAAGTTGTTTCTGTATGTGTGTGTGTGTGGGTGAAGGCTGGTGCGTGAATTTATGGTGCACATAATCACGTTAGACGCCCGTCTGACATGCCGACACTCATATCCACAAACACACACACATGCCCACAAACACACACACATGCGCAATGAATGCGCTTGGCATACGCGAACATTTCTGCACTTTATTGGTTATAATAAAAACACCATTTGCAAAATTAAGCCAACTGTGGTAACTAAGCCCGTATTAACACTGCTGCCGACGCTGTTGCCGTTGCCGTCGCTGGCGTTGCCGTCCCTGTCAGTGTTGCTGCGCATTGCTGGTAATATTCTTCATATTAAGCCGTTGTTGCATTGGCTGGTGGTGTTTGTTTGTTCTTAGCAGAGCTCTGACGTTGATGCGTGTAATTTAATTTTCATGAAAGGGTTTCGTGGTTCTATTATAATATTTATTATTTTGGTTTATTTACGTTGACGATGGCACAGTGGTTAGTTTTTTGGATGCATTGTAAGTGTTGCTTGTTGACTCTTTTGAAAATATTCGGTGTTTGGTAGTAGTAATTGGATGAAATGCATGCGCACGAAACTTTATATTTTCTTCTTCATTTTATTTATTTCAGATCTATAATTTTAGAAATAAAAAATAATAAATTTAAGTATTTAATAATAAAATCAAACATAGTAAAATTGTCAGGTTGTATTATTATATAATAATATGCTGAAATCCATCCCTAAGAGCTCTAAACGCTAAAGTGTGGCACTTCAGCCTCAGCGAAGCAGGACAGCTGAGGGTGCATGAAAAGATGATTTGGACATGCAGACAGCTGCGGCAATGAGGTAAGTAAGCCTAACCCAATTTCTGCTACTCACCACATACCGCTCAAACTGTTAGTTCCATTGCAATCAGCCTAAAGGTATGCATAAAAAAGTTAACAGTTTTGATAGCTTTGAAATGCTGTCTTACTACTAATTATAAATATAATTTTTTTTATCAGCTCATTTGTTAATCGCTTTTAAGATATCATCAATAATTAACTTTTATAATATATTATTTATTATTAAGTTATTTTGAATTAATTCTTGTTTATCTAGGATTATCTGTCAATATATTTGTATTTAGTTTTGATTTTATTTTACCTAAACCCAAATACTTTTATTTATAACAGTCCAGTTTATTATCTACATATGTATATGCACATATATTAAAATTATTACCGTTTCCTTGAAAATTCAGTAGTTACAAAGTGGAAGCCCCCCTTTTGTTTGTAAATAACAATTTTTGTACGCTCTTTTCAATAACACCAATACTGTTCTTCATTAAAATTGTTATTTTTCTAATAGAAAATATCGAGGCCAAACTGCAGAAAAATACATAAGCGACATTATTTTCAAAATTTCATGAAAATTTTGGAAAATACATCAATTACGTTTTTTCGCGGTTAGGATTCGATATGTCAATCAAAATATTCGATCTTATTTAGGATTAAGATTATTTGACGCCAGTCATAGGGGTCCGCTGGCACAATCTTTGTGTTCTTTCTTAATTTAGAGCCTAGAATTTATCACGTGCGACATTTAAGAATAAAATTCATGAAGTCACACTACTGTGCTTCATGACAATTTTATCATTGTTCACACATACTCACTTATAAAAATATTCCCGCATATTTACTTATATTTTTTTTTTGTATTTCATTTGCCTACTGAGTGTGAAATGTTAGATAAAAATTATTGCGACGGATAAAAGAATTTCCGTTGCATTAACGTTGTTCTTTTTAATAGTAAAATATAAGGCTGGTGCTAAAAACTTTTAATGTAAATTTTAAAAACTTATTTGCAGTAAAGGTGTTATGACGTGAATGCAAATATATATGTTTGCTCTAAAAGCGGCAACAAATACTAACATCTCTTCTTTTATACTATGTAAAAATGCAGAGTAAGTAGTATCTAGGTATTATAGTTATCTCACCACTTTTCTCAGTATTTCGAGCCCTTGAAATAAAAAGTTGTACAAGCAAATACATATATGACATTTATAAATATTTTTATCAAATAAACATACTTAGTAGATAACAATCCATTTTTTTTCTATGCGTATGCCGGAAAGGTTATTAAATTCAACGATCAGGCTGAGAGAGCAGCGGTCTGGGCGAATAAGAGCTTTGGTTAAACTTGTCTGGTGGTCTGGCAGGTGCATTCTATTGCCCCGCTGGTATTTACCTTTTCTATGAATTCAGTCCTTAAACTATCTTCGCGTGAGCACAATTTACAACGGATATTTCCGTTACTTCCCTTGGCAGCTATGTGCGGAATGTATTTGTACCCGTGGATCCATACACAGTCACGGAGTTTTTGGACGCGCGTTGGTTGAGAGTCCTTTTGCATTCCATGGTGCCTTTGTATGACTTTCCGCCGGGTTTTAGAGATTCAATAGCAGCTTTCCCATCAGAATATATAGTGACAGGCCGTTCTGGAGCGGCGAATGCTATGACCCATAGAGCCTCCTCTGGTATGCGTGAACTAATGTCCAGTGCGAGTTAACTGAAGTGCATCCCACTCTACCGCCTAGCTGGAAACCAACGGTATAGATAACCGGCGACTCTGGGCCTGGGTCCGAGACATCTTCCCATTCATTCTTCTATGACCCTCTTGCGGAAAATTTGTTGTTCAAGAAAAGTAAGGATTAGAATAATATAGCTTTTTTAGATATTGGAACGAGCTCCCGTCATCACAGGTCAAGTTTTATTTAAAGACAAGGGGTGAATTTTTCACTCTGTCGGAGAAACAAAAGAGTAAAAATAAATAGTTTTCGTAAATTATTAAACAGAGTTCCCAGAACCTTTGTATGTCCGAATCGGAGTTTTTTCCATGGCTGGATCGCATTTTGCGTGGCAGCAGTAAAGCCTGGAAAGTTTAAAATTAGTTCCATAGGTTTGGTGGTGTCGAGGATGGTGCTCCCATGATAAGCATGTACCTGTTACATCCTTGGTCTGGACAAAGTCTTGTATAGCGTTAGGCACTAGACGGCGACAACGTCTGCAGGAGTGCAAAGCGATAATATCCTTCTGAGGAAATCCTCAATGCTTGGCTTACAGTTGAGTTTCCTATCTAGAAAGAATCCAATGTACAAAAACTCAGTTTTTTATATGAGCCAAATTCTTTATCAAATTGCTTGCTGGGTTGGAGCTGCTTCGGCCGAAAAGAGTACTTTTCGTACTTAAACTCAGTTTGAGAGAGTGGCTTGGAAAAATGGATTTTATATTTTTAAGTAAAAAGTACCAACATAATTTTTGTAGAACTGACGCTGAGTCCGTTTCACATGGAACTGTTTGACCACTTTTGGTAGAAAGACCAATGTCGTGTTTGTCCTGCCAGTAGTTGGGCGGGAAAGATTCTGCCAATTGGCGGAGATTTGTATGATTGTAAAAACATTATAAAACATTACATTCTATCATTCTATCATAATTTCTTACCACTTACAGAGGTAGCAAGGGAAGAGTAGGCCTTAGGACCAAGCGAAGTATTGGGAAAGCCATCAAACTACCCTGGAATAGGGATTTTATAAGTGTCTTGACCATGTCAAAATGATAAATTTTTTACAAGAAACTTTTTTGTTATCAGAGTTTTCGTCCACATTGCAGTAGAATTTCTTTGTGGCCTTATTGAAAGTTTTGAGCGAGTTCATGGAAGATTGCTCTTGTTGTCATAACAGCACAAAAAATATTTCCCATAAATTTTTGGGAGATGTTTCTGAGGTCAAAGTCTTTGGTCGGATATAAATCCGGATCGTTTTGGTGCATTCATCCGTCCTGCTATTTTTCCTCACCGCTAGAATCTCAGCACTAAAACAATCAGGTTTAATTTTTCTCTTCACTAGGACAGGAGGCTCCAAAAGCCAGGTTATAAGAATTTATTACCGCTTCCTCAATTCTGGATGCTTATTCCGGTTCACCGAATTGGGAAACACGCTTCGTCAGGTCTTTGCGATAAACGTGACTTTTGTTAGAATAAGCATGACTGATAGGGAGACAGACAGTATATTTATACCTTTCATGAGAATGAAATGGTATATTAAGTTTGGTCCGATGTTTGTAAGTGCCAGAAGGAGAAGAGATAGACCCATCAAAAAGTATACCTAAATGATCAGGACGATGAGCTGAGTCGATTTAGCCATGTCCGTCTGTCTGTCCGTCTGTCCGTCTGTCCGTCTGTCCGTCTGTTTGAACGCAAACTAGTCCCTCAATTTTAGAGCTATTTTGATGAAATTTGGTGAGCAGGTGTCGTTGTACAAATGATTAAACATTTGTCGGAATCGGCCAGATCGGGTGACTATAACATATAATACAACCGATTATTCAGATATTGCATTTTGCACCATAACTCCTCCATTTAAACAGCTAAAGGCTTGAAATTTTGCAGAAATATCAGCCATTATTAGCTACGTATCAGTATTGAAAATCATGAAGATCGGAGAAATATAACATATAGCTCCCATACAACCGATTGTTCAGATATTGCATTTTGCACCATAACTCCTCCATTTAAACAGCTAAAGGCTTGAAATTTTGCACAAACATCAACCATTATTAGCTATATATTAGTATTCATCAAGATCGGAGTTCACAGTGTAAATCGGCAAGATAAATTCAGGACAAATATTTATTGCGAAAAGTAATAAGCTCAGCGCAATATCACATGAATCATAGCGTTAAACGTTTGGGAACTATTTACGGATCTGATAACTGTTTTCAAAGACCGACATATGTAGGTCTTACATATTAATACTTAATTATTTGTATTTTTTAAATGTTGAATATCAAGCGTCGATACGATATTAAAAATATTCAAAAACCATTCCCTTCTTAAAACATAGTTCTTTTTAATTACATAAGGAAAAGCATTAAATAATTTATAACAATGCCTTTACTAGAATTATTTTTATTGATTTGAAGGAAATTTTCGCTTTTAACTATAGGTAATACGAAATTGTAATCCAATAACACGTTTTTTACTATTCTTCCATTCATGAGAGGTATGAAGCCTTCGGCATAGCCGAAGACAGCACTGTTTTTACTTGTTTTATATTGCATTTTACCCATTCGGCTTGTTTTTATTCCTGCATGCTGCTAAAGGAATAGGAGTGAGAGTAAGCTTAAAAGTAAAGTAGGGGTTGACCAAAAAAAGAAATGGGCACTAGACTATATTGTCAAATATCCTAGACATGGTGCTCGGTCTATAATTCTAGAAGTCGTTAAGGTCATCATTCATTTCAGTATTGGAAAATCGCATTTAACTTTTTTTAAATGTAGAAGTATACAGACTTCAATTAAAATATTACTGTAATTAAAAAGCACCTGCTCCAACTTATTAAGTCAATGATGGGAATTATTAAATGATTTATGCCAAATTTAGTTTTCTGTGCTAAGCGCAAACAACGGACTGAGTAAATAAATAGCCAGTTTATAAAGTTATAATTTTAACGTGCCAAATGTATTAATTTCCCATTTTATTTATTACAATTAAAAAAAAAATGTAAACAATAGTCAACAATGCATATCTACGCACTTCTGTTAATCCTGTTAAACCGCAAAACTACTAAGCCAGACGCGCATCATCATCCATTACATGCGGTCGCTTATGTAGACTGCCATTTATAGTAATTACAATGACTCAAACAATTGATCGCAGGTGAATTTTTTTTTAATAATATCTTGTTTTGTTAACTTTTTAAAAAACCTAATTTAAAATATAATAAAAGGAATAATAATCATAACAAACTATAATCAAAATTGTAAATTTTCAGCAAACTTATACCTCGTTAGTAGTAAAATTTCAACATAGCTACATATTAATGTGTAAATCAAATAGTAAAAACTTTGAAACGTTGATGAAAAGTTGTTGAATTTGTAGAAATGGTGTATAAAGTTTGCAATTCTGGCATGTATGACTTTTGTTATACCACGAACTAGGCTTTTATAAGAAAAAACAGGCAGGCATTGTCCTGCCTATATTTATTTATTACTATCGTACCCAGCTTACCTTGCTGCGCTAACAAAGAATATTTACTTTATTTCAGTACTTTTGGGAAAACAATACGTTTTGCTTTTCCTCCTTGTGCAAATATAGAAAACAAGTGGCAGTGTTTCACTCGAGAACATATCACATGAAATTTGCCGTGGGAAGACATAAATTTTCCAGATTTACTTTATAAACTTTTAGTGGCTGCTTTATCTACGAGTTCTAGGAATCAGAACCTTTTCACCTCTTGATTTGCCCTTCAGAATGGTCGCTTCGCCAATATTTGAATTAATTTTCTTTTTACGGCAAACCAGTTAACATGTTGTCAGCCAATGTTCCATGTAGGGGAATCGAGAAATTGCATATATAGTGACAACTTTAAAGCCGAATTAGTACTATGATCTATAGGACTTATATGTATACCCAAATACCATTGATCTGCACAAAATAGTTGCAAATATATGAAGAGTTTAAGTGTTATCGTCCATGGAGCGTGGCCCCCATCAAATTTTCCAAAATTATATACAGTTTGTGTGTAATGATCAGTTAAGTACCTACATATAAAGGACACACACACACGTTAATTTACATATATATATGATGTGCTTTTGCACACTTCGTTTTCTCGCACATATAATTTGTATATATCGGGTCTTGCAATAGGAACGCACAAAAGTTTTTTTAAATAAAACAAAAACGGTTAGGGATATGAATTAAATTCTTTATTCCTGTGAAAGTAAATTCGATGCATTATGTTTGGAACTCGATTTCTTTTGCATGGCCACCACGGGCACGCTTGCAGAACTCCAGACGCTGAACCCAATTTTCGACGGTTTTCAACCATAAATCGGCCGATACTGCTGCAATTTCATGTTCGATATTCGTACGAAGTTCATCAATCGTCGCTGGCTTATTGGCATAGACCATAGACTTGACGTAGCCCCACAGGAAATAGTCTCACACGTTCACCAAACTTGGTTTTCAATAAATCGATTGTGACATTCGCAGTGTGGCTTGTGGCGCCGTCCTGTTGGAACCACATATTGTTCAAGTCCATATCATCCCATTCGGGGCAAAAATATTCGGAGGAAGTACGGCCCATAAACGCACCAAACCGTAATTTTTTCGGGATGCAATATTGACTCATGGAGTACGTGTGGATTGCTGCCTGCCCAATAACGCATATTTTGCTTATTGACGAAGCCATTCAGCCAAAAATGACGACGACCATAAATTGGACGTAGCGCTCTTATAGTTGAGGCCATTGACTCCGAATTTCGGTAGTAAATTTTAATAAAAATTTGGATCGTACATCTTTCCATGATGAAATGACAAACCTTACTGAAGAGAAATGTCAAAATGAGCGGGGAAAAATATGGCGTCGTTTGCTGTCACTATCGGTCTAATTTTGTGCGTCCCTATTGCAAGACCCTTTACTTATAATTAAATTTTTATTTGTCATCTCAAAAAAGTAGCAACCTTTTTCAAAATATGGATATAAGCTTTCTTCTCAGCGAGATGAGTGAACAATTGATTTATTTAATTATTTTTTTGTAGATATGTATATAGCAACCCTATCTTAAATTATGGTGCAGAGCTCCCTTCAAAACTTTTCGTCTGATATTTGTACTGGTATCCTATTTATGTGTGTATGTTAGCTTTTCAGGCCCAACTGGCCGGACGAAATTTCACAAAAATTTAGCACATATGTAAATAGCATACGCCCCAAGCTATAACATAGGCTATGTTACGCGGAGATTTGCCGCCTGCTAGAAAATTTATAATCAATTAAATAAACAAGCTAAATCACATATTGATATATAATAACTAGATAGGTCTGGATAAGATTTGGCGCATATACAGCCTGTTATATGGGTTACCATAAAATCGTTTTTTATATAGTGTTACCAACCTTTTAAAAAGTTGCATTCAATTAAAGCAATGAACGAAATAAAATATTACAATACGGGTATCAAACGAAAGAATTAAGCTTCTTTATTTCCCAAACGTTGCCACCAGTTTAAATACAAATTAAATTAAATTAAACAAATAAAAGTTTTGAAAAAATTTAATTTCAAAAACAATATTGGTGAAAGTTGCCACCTGTTTAAAAAATTCATAAAAATTTTACTAAGTTAAACCAAATCCATTTGATATTGTACGCAATACCTAATAAAATTTCATTTCCCAAACACTCTTAAAGAAGGTTGCTATTGAAACAAATTTACTATTGGCATTGGCTTGAGACTATAAAAATATTGTATGTAGGTACCAGCCATAGTTTTGAAACATGTTTTATTTTTATTTTTAAAAAAGAAAAAAATTTGAAAAAATATTTCCGTTTTACGAACGTGCTTTAACTTCTACTTGCCCCGTATATTGGGCAATGGAAAGGTGTCAATCATATTCAAATTTTTGGCTGTTTTAAGTGTATTCATAAATTCTCAGTGAAATGCCATTATTGCGCTTAGTATAAATCAATTTTAATTTTAATATTTTAGATATCCAGGAACACCATTTTGACATCCCGTTCATAAAAAGCTTTGTTTGTAAGTTTTTTGAAACGTGCCAACCGTAACCAGACTATTTTGGTTTAAAATTTGGGTATACATTTTCAGTGAAATGCAATTATTACGGTTTTTTTAAAACAAAAGTTTTTAGTTTTTCAAATTTTACGTATCTTATCCATTCTACGAACTTTCTGCGGGAAAAGCTGAATAAAAAAGTTTAAAAATCCTCTGAGTCATTCGTGAGTTAAGAGATCGTTGGCACATTGTCATGAAATAATAAAAAGGTACAACTTTCTTGGAATTAATTAATTTTTTTATTAACACCCCTATACTGGAATCCGAATGTTCGTAGTTACATATAGTAAAAAGGGTATGGCGTAATCCGTTTGAAACTTTCCACCGCGTTGCTGCCAACCAAAAGCAGAAAATTCGAAGTTCTTAGTTAGGTGTTTTGCCAGATAAAGATATTATTTCAAATGACGAATGTTAAACCCGTTCAGCTCCGACACTTGTTGCTCGTCTAACAAAATATCCGTCAATTGGCATCTACATACGTCGTATTCGGGATACAAAGATTACGCATTGCGAAAATGGTCTACGAAAATCCTTTTCATAATATTTGTCAGGGTGCGCCTGTATATATAATCATATAGTATATAAATCTGATGAAAAACATTCCGAATATGTTCGAAAAATTAACATGTGACCAATTTTTTGAGTCACTGTAAACGTAATATTTACATTTCACTACAGTTGCATAAATGTTTTTACATACATAATTTTTTTTTTTTTTTAATTTGCACGTTTATTTTTTGCTCATAACATTTTTACTGTTTGTTTGTTTTTTTTTTTCTAATTTGTCTGAAATTTGTAACATATGTTGCTCATGAAAAATTTATAATACATTGTGGCTAACATTTGTGGCGTCTGTAACAATTTTATAATTAGTTTGATTTTTGTTAGTTTTTGTTTGTTGAAGGCATTTATTGAAACGCGTGTTTTTGTAGCATACTAAGTTTTATTATTTTTTGCTGTTATTGGTTTTTTGCTTGTTTTTACTTCCATACTCCTATTGGACCCATCTACTTGCATGCCACACTGCTGTGAACGTTGCCCCAGTGCTTTCGAATGTGTTGTGCTGGTTTATTGTCGCTTTATTCCGGCTGCATTTGCGTTTTTGTGTTGTAAAAATGTTTTAATTTGTTTCAACAAATTACTGCTTTATTAGTGTAATTAATGGTGTCAACGCGCCATGTGCTCACACAAATTTTGCAGTGCATGCCGATTAATTATAATATTATAAAATATTTATTTTACTTGTTGTTTTACATTAAAACGGCGGTTAATACCTTAATATTGTATTTAGTTCACTATTTTTCCAAATTTTGCATTGGAAAAAATTTAGCAATTAATCAATGAGGATTTAGAAATGTATGTCATGCCCAGAAATAAATTAGAACACTGTTTAACAGTAAATAATATTATTTCGGTATGTTAGTTGTAATTTTACATTAAACATCCGAAAATGTAGCCAAATTGATAATTGCCAAATAATAATAATTATTTGTGAACACGATTGCCTTAAAAGTTGGAAAGTCATTTCCTTCGCAACCCAACGAAGTATACAATTTAACAAACCGCTAAAATATGGAAAAGTTTTGGAGCTACAGCGGTTTAATCAAATCGCACTGTAATGAAAAATTAAAGTAAGTAAAAATTTGATTTGAAGCTACAAGCAGATCTTGTTTCCATTTCAATTCAGTTTAGTTTAAAAAGTCGCCTAATGAATACTAAAAATTTTATAGAACAAATATCTTCTTTTTTAAATAAGTTATGTAATTTCTAATTATTTGATTCAAAGCAAAAAAAAAAAAATGAATGTCGATAAGTACGGCTACGACTACGGTGGTTGCCACTCGGCCTAGTCCAACAGTGAAACACACTTCGTCCAGTTAGGCCTATTGTGATGCCGCTTGAGCTCGCTTTCTTTTAACGTCCCCTCAGTTTTCCGTGCTCTAGAACAATCGCATTCCCTTGGCTAAGCGTTGCAGGTCAGGATATCCTTAGATACTAAGTAGACAATACAATAAGTATTTGGATAAAACGCTATACTGTATTTTTGCCAGTGCGAGACAGTAGCAGAGTTAATGTTTTATACTCTCACCCACCTTCTTCTTAACGGGATATCTCATTTTTGTGCAAACTAATAAATGTTCTGTAATAATACTGATCAGAATCAGAGTTTCGGATTTCATATCATTGATGCTTGGCCAGATATGTTCGGTAACAGAATAGGTTTAGTCTCACCGCCCATCTTTCGTTGGCCAACTCAATGAAAGGACTGTCGATATACCTAGGTACTCACGCAACGTTACTGGTAACTCTCAGGTATAGCTCGTTTAATGCCTTCCAGAATCGATCACTGCTTGGCTGTCGGAATAAATAATAATTGACTGTAAAGATACTGAGGCGCTTAGTAGCCAAAGGGCTTTCCTTATGCTACAGTAGTCGGAAATCCGAAGACTGATATTTATTGAGAGATCTCTGGTGTAGCTTCCGGTGCTAACCATGTTGCAGAGCTTTGAAGGATCTGTAAAAATATTAATAGACCTAGTATCTAAGTATCTAAGCATTTTGGTAAGCGGTTAACTTTAACTGCACTAGCAAGAAAAATTTGTCACAATGAGGCTTCGCTGTTAGCTAATCGCTGCTTTTGCACGATTCCTGTTAGTTAAGCCCGTTGCCGGATGTGGGGCCATAAATTCGACTGGCAACTAGAAAAACGACTTACTTCATTTAGAGCGACATGTCAGGGGAGTTCAATTACAAATGCATCTATTTATATATGTCTCCAGGTTTCTTTATAACAATAAACTGCCCAGATCAGACCGCATAATACAAGCGAGAAAAAGAAAAGCCAATGATTGTATCAAGGGATCAGCTTCCATTTTTGGGTCCCCATTTCCAAAATTCAAGAGGAATTCTTGACGCTATTCTTACCTCGCCCTTAATATATACTGTGAATTAAGAAGCTGTAGAGCGGGAATGTTAAAGAAGCCTCAGAAAATATGGTGAGATGACTTTTTATGAAATGAGTATCGAGTAATCATCGGCGGCAAGGGTAAGGGTTGAACTGTTTGCGTAACCTCCTGGTCCCCACCGAAGGATGCAGTATAAACTATCAGCTGAAGTAGCGCGCAAATCCCATCGGGTCTGACGATACATGATCACCGAATGAAATTTCCACTCAGTCATCACACTTCCTTGGGTTGGATAACGCCGTCATGGTGATCCAGAGCTTACCAACACCCGAGACCAGGTTACAGGACTTTAATATTATTTTGAATCTATGGACAAAGTTACGCCATCAGATATTTATTAGCTTTTCAAGGCGTTTTTAACATCTGATGTATATGCAGGATGAGCAATAAGGACCACGCCCATTTCTAGGGGTTTTCTTGATTTTTGATTCCTAAAATGATAATGTATGAACAATTACGAGTGCGAATTGCATAAATAACAATAACAATTTTTTACTATGCATAAATAACAGTTTTGTAAGAGTAATCAGATTGATACCTTTGTTGGTTTTTTTCAAATAGCATTACTGCTTTGAGGCTGCCTTAAATGCTAGAGGATTGAGTTAGTTTTAGCAATATAAACATATCATAAATTGAAAGCAGTTTTTTTAATAACGCAATTCTGCTAACCTAAAACTCCTCTGAATTCTCTATACTGGAATATGAAGCTACGGAACTGCATCATTGCATTTTCAAGAAATCAACTTGAAAAATGATTTTAAAAAAAATTCTCTGAATATCGAGTATTTTAAGTAGTTCTTCCTCCGAAAACTGTGCATCAAAGAAATTTCTCAATTAAATAAAAACTAATTTGCAGCCCACTTTTGCTTCGCAACATTCAGAACAAAAGTGAGCTTTAACGTGTCAGACATAAGTTGATATGATGAAATAAGTCACACGTCAAATGAAACAATTAGAAATTTGTATGGCAGTTGCACTCACACACTTAAGATGTGAACGTATTTATTTGATAATTTCCAGGGCTCACACTGGTCATACTTTCATCTTCTCTGATACTCAATGTCGCTAGTGCGCGAAGTTCCATAAATCACTCGCAGGGCCTTTCTATCGAACACGGCAAGGGCCATGTCATCCCATTTAGTTGGCTTCCATGTTTCAACGTCATACAATCCATACAAAAGTGTGTTACTACTCATTTTACTACTCAGCCCAAAATAGCACTTGTACTGGCATTACGAGCTGGTTCTTTACTACGTAAAAAAGCCCCCTTTCACTACAAAATTATAACAACACTCATAATTACCTTAAATAGTTTCTAATGTCAAACGTCATTTAAAAATGTGAGCTGTGCCATTTTAAATTATCTTGCCAATCACAATTAGCACTAATTTCATTTCTTAAGTGTTGATAGAAATGGTTTTGGAAAATGAACGTAAATACAATTTGCACAATTCAAAACCTAACCAACACTTCATATTCCATGTCAATGGACCAGTAGCTGGCAATTAGAGTAAGCCAAGCCAAGCTAAACGTAAATCAGAGTAGTAAAGGTAACAAGCAGTTAAAGTGACTTTAAGTGGCAACATTATTGCAGGCAAATTAGCTGCCATCATCACCTCTGTAGCCAAGTCTCTGGCCAAAGTACTTTCTCAACAAAATTTGCAACTTGAAATTAAATTCAAATTTTTTAGAGAATACTTTGCTGGCAGTTTCAAGTTAGAAATATGCAATGGAAAAGGTTGCAACGCATCTTGAATGAGAACGAGTTGTGGTGGAGGTAATGGAAGCAGTAGAAATGGAAGAGATCGTAGTATAGTCTAAAAGTTTCTGGCTTGCGCAGAAAGAGATTTACTGCAAATATAAAACATTAATGTAATTGAATTATTAGACTTTTTCTTATCTACCTACAATACTAAATATACTTTCACTAACGCGGTGTTCGCCTCCTTTGGTTAGAATTTTTCGAAGACAAGTAGTGTCCGTGTTCGGTGAAGAAGAAAAGCGTATAAAGTGTAATAAATTAAAAATCTCGATTAGAAACTTGAAGTACATTAAATTAAGTATCGAAATGTGATTAATTGTTTGTTGACATAGGGACAGAAGTTAATCAAAAAAATGGTTTGATGCTGTGGAAGAGGACATATTGGAACATGTACTGTTAAAAACTAAAGAATAACAGATTTTCAAAAGTTCAGAGTTCAGAATTTTAGTTGAACATTTGGCTACGAATAATGGGGCAGCTTCTTTCCGTTGTTCAAAAACAAAAACTAGCGAAGTATTGTACTAAGTTTTTATCTCTTTAAGAAGACCGATCGGAATAAATTTCGTATTCAATTGTTAAAACCTATCTTTTTTACTGTGATTTTTTTATCTGCAAATTAATATATGAAGTGGTTTCGTCCGGCCTGGCAGCTACGGAATAAACGAAATGAGACTTTATTTCAAGCTTCGATTAATTAAGGATGCAATATTTTGGGAAAGTTTGTAGCTGCATTGAGGAACAACTTTATGAGAAATTGTAGTGAGGAGTGTTTAGATTTAAGTGACCTCGACCGACGCCCCTGTAGTCCCAGCTTGGTCAAAAGCGACTATTATTTTGTGGACATTTTGAAAGGAAATATACGTATTATTTTATAAGGCTATCCTATACGAATGTGCATAAGCTCGCCGTAGATGCACGAAATTTTTGGCCATTTTTCTCACAGCCTTGATCAGCAATTAACAAGTAAGCTTCGCAGAGACAAATTTGTCAAGGCTTCTTCTTCATGAGGTATTACAAAACACCTTCAAGGCGCGTGTAATACACATCTCAACATCACAAAATGCATCGCGTTTTCCTTGTCGAGAAATAAGTAATGTGTTAGGAAAATAAATTACTTTCAATTACTTTGAAGTACTGGGAAAAGGATTGCAATTCTTTTAGCGAGTATTTTCGAGTACTTTCGAGTGCTTTCAGTACTTGATGATATTTCCAAATATTTTCCAATTACAAGTACTTGTACTCGAGTCCTAATTTCAATTCAGCTAGAAAACAATTACGTATTCATTATAAGTACTTTAAAAGGTCTGAGTTAAAAATTACGACATGAGATGGCTAAACACTAAACCTACCAGAGCGATCAAACGACCGCTTTTGAGACTAATAATCAAAATTGTTAAATTCCAAGCTTTTATTTTTCTTGAACATACGGCACGGCTTTTTCAATAATATATACATAGCTGTTTAATTTTTCAATATATATTTCTCTTCTTCTTTCGTTTTTCCTAATAATATTATGTACTCTACCGTTGTCTACCCTGAGCGGTCTTTTGACCGCTTGAATATATAATGAAAGCATAAATATGTAAAGATTGAAAAAACAGGTAAATGTATACCTGAAACTATTGCTTTTTGTAATAACACCAAATTTGGCGTGGATATGACGGATCAAATGGCTCGAAAGTACAGCACAAAATCTAAACCTAATAGATGGCCTGTCCAGGTATTTTTCAACATTCTGGATATAGCTGCTATAAATGCTTGGATTTTAAGTATATAAGCAAACAACTGGAGAAAGAATATCGCCACAAGAATTTTTATTTCAGTTGGCAGAGGAACTTGCAATCGAATACCGCGATAAACATGAACAAGAAAAAAAGAAAGTATGGCGAAAACTTCAGCAGACTCCACTACAAGTTCTGAATGACGAAAAACGTGTCAAATTGGATATTGCAAAAAAAAAACCATAAACATTTGTTCTATATGTAAAAAATATGCTTTTGAAAAGTTTTTGCGGGAGAGACGTAAAAGTAAAAAGTGCGACAAAGAATACATTTTATTTTAGTTTGAATAAAGGTAAGTATGTAAATTACTGAAGTATTATATGATTTTTCAGTTTCGAGCCTTCTTTTTAAAAATGTTCTCCTAAAGCCCGAAAAATAAATGTTTTTTAATTATTATATGATATTTATTTTGTGTTTATTGTTTATGCTAAATTCTGTATTAATTACAATCAACTGGAAAGGCTATTATTGTTTATTTTAAAAGCGGTCATTTGACCGCCATTTCGGTAGATATAGGTATATATAATATGTCGATAGGTTTAGTTTTAATCATGGAAATGTGTTAAAAATTGGTGGTAACCTGTTTAAAAGGTATAATTTAATTCAATTTATAACCTAAAAAAGTAGAACAGTGTTGTATTAATTTCAAAAATATTTCGGAGAGTATTTCCACTTGATTACAAATTTGAATTTACTTAAATTTATAATAAATAGGAAACACATTACAATACATAATAAAAAATCTTGAGGGATTGCCAACTGGTTGAAAAATACACCTAACTTAGGATATAAAAGATTTGCCAACTTTCCGAACTAAATTTTTGAGACTTACTTAATACTGAAGATATATGTAGGTTGATTTATTTCAGCAAAGCCTTGTGGCATTATCGGAAAAAACAACAGGCTTATTAGAACTTTACGACGGTCTACTTGCGTAAAATTAAAAGAAAAGTACTCTACCATTTTTCCCTTTATAAAAGTGTATACAATTTTCGTAAGGCTCAAGTGGCGGTCACAGTTGATACTTTTATAAGAATCTTATAATAGTCTATAACATCGGATATGAAATATGTTGTGGTCTAAAGTGGCTCAGACTGCAGAGCTTTTAGTGTAGGGATTAACTGTGTTATACTCGCCTTATATAAGATATACATTTTTATCGCTTTATAATACCTTTATAGGACCAATTGTTCTTCAAAATTAGAATTTTTTATTATCGGGGATTCTTAGATGACGTAAAAGAGGTTGCTAAATGATGCTATCGTTTTATCGTAATCGGCGCTTATGAAGCAAAGGTATTTTTCAAATTTTTTATTAAATACGAAATTAAAATACTGGAAAGGATAACGTTAACTTTTAACATTGGAGTGGAGGTGAGTTTCACCCACTTTCTATGTTGCGTTCCAGTAGTTTATTTCTCTTCTATTTCTATGGTGGCGGCCGCCATAGCCGAGTGTGTAGCGTGTGCGCGCTTCATTCGGAGTGTCCCGGGTTCATTTCTGGAATGGAATCTCGGGAGGCAATGGCAAACCAAATCTTCCAAGCATCGGAAAAAGTGGTAGTTGTTATTAAAAAATTAATAATCTGAGTTAGCGTGGGACCTATGTTATGAGCTATTATTTTCAAACACTTAAGACTAAGTTTTGTTTGAATGAATTCTTACCAATGATTTTTTGATACTAAAAAATCAAAATAACGATCATTTTCGGTCTCTGATAAATTTAGCTGTGAAAATATGCCTTTTAGGCATTGAATTAATTTTTATCATATAGTTTATGTTATAAATTTCCTATGTATTGCTTACCTTGATCTTAAAATGAAATCCCTTTGGAATGAAATACAAATTTTGTTAAACTTAAAAAAAAAATTAAAATTGTATATTTAATTTTAATTTAAATCTGTAGTAGCTTGTTTAGAAAAAAATTGAAGGAAAATCTTTTTTTGCTAAGATTTTTTAGCAAAAAAAAATGGAGTAATATTTACCACCACTTCACAGGCTGTGTCCAAAAGCTTCACCTCCATACTTAGTTATAGGCCAAACTGAAAGCAATGCGGGCGAGATTTGCCCTCAAATTTTTTTTCTAAATTTTTCATATCTCAGACCAGGCACTTTTGAACCATTATAGATAAATATATACAACCTGTGCGCACAAACATATCTATTTGAATGTTGAGTTGCATAAAAGTCAAGAATGCCAGTGCAAATGCAGGTATGCAGGTAGTGGCGACCATCTACCTACCCCTTGCCACGAACAACATGCCAGCTTTATTTGCATTGACGTACTTTTGTATTTTTAATTGTACGAGTACGAAACAACCCGTTCGGTCTTCTACAGTTTCCTCGAAATATGCTGAGAACAGCTCAGCTGTAGAATGAGCAAACATACAAAAAAAAAAATACAAAAAAAACACAATTACGATGGGACTACGAAAAGTGGTGGAAGTTTTGTTGAAGTTGTCAAAAAATAGTAATAAAATAAAAGTGAAGCGTCATTTCTGTGGGCATGTGGTGTAACTGTCGAATTCTTCACGTAACTGTGAGAGAAGATCTCTGCTTGTAAGTGGAAGGAAAGCTATGAGTACGTACATATCTCTAGGTATATATGTAAAGTGTGTGCTGGACGACTTGAATGGCGCTGTGTGGTACTCAAAAACTTTTTTGGTGTTTTAAGACTTTTCAACAGGCAGCCATGCGACTTTGCTACTTAAATATTAATACCTAACTATATGAATAGCTGCTTTAGCTTCCTTTTTATTTAATTATTACTAAAACTCTTTACTCGTCAACACTACTGTGATGCTGTGCAAATAATTTTCGCGAGCAAACAGATTTTATAGGAATTAGTTTTGTATTTTTTTCTTTCTTTTTTTTTTGCTTTCTTGCACCTGAGAGAATGTTAAGTGGAAAAATTTCTCTGAAACTGTGAAAGTTTTTGCAAAACTTGCTTGGGTGTTGGTGTGAGCGCGCTTGCATATTTTGAAAGTCATTATATATGCAATGGTAAAAATTTTGCAACGGATTTTTATCTTTCTTAATTTTACTACTTTTTTTCTCCGTGTTCTTGATTTCCCCCTTCCTTTACGCAACGCATTAAATGCGTGAATGAGTGCGATGAATGCAAATGTACTAATGAGGTTGGAAGTTACTGTAGTTGTTAGATAAATGTTTGTATGTATTTGTGCTCATAAATGTCTGGGCGTATTTGTATTTGTAAGTGGTATGTAGGCGTAATTTGTATGCAACTCGTGAGAGAAATTTGATGCCATTAGAGAAATCCATCCATATTTGAATCGAACCGTATATGATAAATTTGTATAAAGTATACATATATGTAGCTGTTTGTAACCCAAATACTCGAATGAAACGGAGTTGATCTCACTGAGAAAAAAAATTTGAAATTCAAAAAGCATTCAACCATACTTATAACTGATAAAAATTTAGCTGAATAAAATGCTAACCCAGAAAAGGAGGAAAGCTATTAATATAAGAAAAATCTAAAACAGGAAAATATGTAGAAAATTGGACATATATGTTATATATAAATATGTCTGCAATTCATATAGGTATATATATATTCAAATTAAATATATATGCATATATATATGTACATATGCACATATATATATATATATATATATTAGTAGATCTATAAATACTTAACACCTTCAGCCCAGGCGGGGCCTGTATTTAATACGAAAAATTCAATTAGATATAAAATGGGTAAAAATTTATATTTTAACTTTACAGAATGAAGAGTAATACTCTAGTCACTATATTTTTTTTCCATATAACAAGTACTGTTTGTTCGAAATAAAAACATGTGCAGATTATTTACAATTAGGTTTCACCCTAACTTAAAATCTCGAAGCTCTTAAGAAAAGTTGAAAAAGCTACACATGCTTTGAGCTTTTTTTCTTCCAAACACTTTTCTTCACGTTATTTTATTAGAAGGCGACAAATAATTATAAAATTATAATTATAATTATAAAAAGTTTCGTCTCAGTTTAAACACAGAAACAAAAACATTTTGTGGTGGTCATTCCTACTTCTATTTTCATTTTTTAATCATGTATGGCAATGTCGGAGACAAAGTTCCCTTTTCGCTCATATTTCGGCATTGTCTATTGTAAATCCTGCTACCAATTTTTACTAGTTAAAATGTTTATTTAACAAAAATCATACAACTTTTATTGCTATCTAAGTAAGATGCTAAACAGCAGTCGCATAAACTTAGTTAAAGTGAAAATCAAACTGTGACCGATTTACATACAGTAGCTAAGTTTGCAGAAACTGCATAAATATGTCAGTAATGCAGTTAACTTGCTACAGTTCATAAAGCAAAATCATTCTTTCATATGTACGTAATCGAGTTACATTCAAAGAAACAAATGTATGCAGAAGTAATTAAAACTGACATACTTACATTTCTGGATGTTGTACACAAAATGTTGATTTAATGCACAACTTGACTCTCATATCGCTCATTGTAGCGCAAAGCGTCAGCAAAGGTATTGTTGTTCAATGTTGAAATTCCGAAGATACACTGTTAGAAATCCTGTGACCAACAAGGCATAATGGCTTAAGTCGATAGATCTGATTTCGAGAAACCCGGTTTTAAATATTGGGATTGTAGTGTTAGCCTAAGATGAAAGCCAAAATATTTTCGTCAATAATTTTTTAAATTGCCTTGTTTCCGAAATGGAGATTTGAAGAATATGATAGCATATACTATATAACTCGATTTTGTCTTAACTCGATTTAGACGATAATGGTTTGTGGCCATAGAATTTATCTCTAATTTTAAAAGTATAAAATTTATGAGTTTTTTCGCAATTTTTTTTTTTAATTTTACATATAAAGGGTGGTTAAATTTTGAGGGCCGATGTTGATTTTTAATAAAGCACAAATTATTTTGGAAATTATTGCAATTTCTTTTTATTAGGATAATATGTCCGCCGCGACCTCGGCGGCACACCTTCATCCGATGGTCCAAATTTTCGATGACGCTGAGGCATAATTGAGGTTCTATGCTGTTAATGTGCCGAATTATCTCATCCTTTAGCTCTTGAATTGTTGCTGGCTTATCGCCGTACATCTTTTCTTTCAAATAACCCCAAAGAAAGTAGTCCAACGGTGTCAAATCACATGATCTTGGTGGCCAATTGACATCGCCAGCACGTGAGATAACACGACCATTGAATTTGTCGCGCAAAAGAGCCATTGTTTCGTTGGCTATGTGGCAAGTGGCAACCTCCTGTTGGAACCACATATCGTCCACATCCATATGTTCCAATTCGGGCTATAAAAAGTTCGTTTTTATCTCACGATAGCGAACACCATTCACAGTATCTGCCTGACCGGCCTCTTTTTGGAAAAAAGTGCGGCCCGATGATGCCGCCAGCCATAAACCGCCTTTGCGAGGTGAAATGTGCATTTTGATTTGAACGCCCATTTTCATAATAAGCCTGAATAACTTTAACACGTTGCTCGATTGTGTATCTTTCCATGTTCAAATTGAGTTAGTCTGAAATTGAGAAATGTCAAATGAAATGCAGTAAAAAACTTGACGTTTAGGTGCGGTTCACATTCAATATCGGCCCTTAAAATTTTAATATTAAATATATATTAAAACTAAGTTAGAACTATCATTACAAAATAAGAAACTTTCTAAACAAAAGTTTTTACTTTTTTTGGTTAGAAATTTGTTTACTCGACCCGTTTCATTGTAACCGAGTTGCGAAAGACCGCTTCAACTCGGATAAATTTCCTTTAGTAGCAAATGCAACCCCGTTAGGATCTTTTATGAGACATAACATTTTTGAGTGCTACCTAAGAACGGAAAATAGTTGTTATGGCAAATTTTTTGTTGAGTTACCTTTTGAAAGAAAGGCGAACTAAAAAGGCCAAAAAGGCTTGATGCAAAATAAAAATGGCTGGAAAAAGCTAAATCAAAATTTGTTTAAGACCAAATACATAAATCAACTATTCTATCATTCTATTCGTATTACGATTTCATAACAAATTTCATGCAGTGTTTGCATATTTATATTGGCTTTATAAACTTAAAAAAGATTTTAGCTTTAAGATACGAGGTAGATTGTTCATACGAAAATTTAATTCATGTATTTATATTTCACATGATATATCTTTTTCAATTGTGATATCACGTAAATACTTTTCTTTCTTTTTCAAGACATATCTAATACTTAAAATGGCATTTAACATTTTAACACTAATTCTATTCCCATGTTTTATTTGGCTCATAGCGCTTTAAAATAAGTCCTCTGCATTGCTGAGGAGTAAGATTAAAAATTTTAAAACAAAACTACAAAGGGTAGCGAAATGATTTTTGCCACACGTGGTTTTATATTTACGAGCCTCTGCCCAAAATTCCACAGCAGATTGTTGATTTTTTCACTAACTCACGTGTAATTTGTTTCCTTGGATTTCGATTTATTTCATAAGTATCGACTTTACACTTTAAAGGCTTAATTAAAATTTTCCGTCTAAAATAAAAAAAAAGAGCAGATTACTCAAAGAAGGTCGATGTTTAAGTATCACACAAGTGAGCCGGTGCGGAAACGCAACGAAATCGCACCATTTTTTATGTGAATCATTATAGTTAAAAAAAGGAAAAAGGGCATGTTCAAATACTGATTACTAGCCACTAACTAATTCAAAGCCTAGAGTGACGTCCAACAATGTTATGTTGAGTTTTTGATGGATGGAAAGGGCATTATTTATTCCAAACTACTATACCGTGGCCCAATGGCCATTTCTTCCAACTACTGCGCATAATTTCGATCACTTGAATGAAGCAACCAAGAAATAGCGACCCGAATTGACAAAAAAAAAAAATTTGTTGAGTTCTATCGTAACCATATCAGGCCACATATAATATTCATGTCTCGTAGTAAAGTGACGGAACTTGGTTCGGAAGGTTTAGTTCTTCCACCATATAATCCGTACCTTGCAGTGTTTGGCTGCCAATTGTTTAGGTATCAGCAAAAATCTTTTGATTGCTAAAATATAAACCATACAAATTCTACACCGACAAAATTATGAAGCTTTTCAAAATACGGAAAAAATTAGCATTGACCCATATGGCCTTGATTAAGACCATTTTTCATTGCAGATTTTTTTTTTAGTGCATCCGAACACAGTGGGGATTTTGTATATAAATATTAATTTTATCGATCAAAGAAAAGACATAGAAAAATGATATGGTTTCAAAGTAATTATTTACATATAATTAAAAAAAATTAAAAAAAATTATCAGAGGTTATTAAATAAATTTCTAACTTATTTCTATTACGATAGTTTTGCTTAGTATTTTTTATTTACAGTTGCAATTGATTTTTGTTATTGTAACTACATGGAAATAACTGTGCATTTCCAGGAATACTGGCTAAGGGACAGCCGTTAGATCGTTATAAATTCGGATCTTTTTATCAAAATCTAGATGCAATGGAAAAAGTTGGGTGGCATTTTCAGAATCAACAGACCCAAGTCCACTTAAAGCGTGACATAAAATCAAATGTACATATACTGTTTTATTTATTTTGTAATAACTTTCTTTCCACAACACATTTTTAATTAATTTTTTTACAAATGCTTGCCACTAAAAGGAGTGAATACAAAAATTAACAATTTTTTAAACAGCTCAAAAATGTTCGTATTTTTTTCATTTAGACGTCAGTAACTCGAATGACTATTGTGAATTACACAGAATCTATACAGCGTAAAGTGATTAAACTTATCTTTAAAACGGTGCACATAAAAGGTTATGTTTCTAACTAATATTCCGAAGGTTTTTTGGCAATAGTTGCAAAATAATCTCGAAAGCAAAGTTTTTACCTACTGCTCAAAAACACTTTTTTGGAACAATAAATGAAACTCATTTTGTCTACAATAAAAAAAAACATTTTGTGTAATTTTTTCTTTTCAAAAATATGATAGTTTTGATGTCATTTTATAGCATTTAAACTTTTGTTTAATCGAACAAAATTAACAATTATTTTAAGGTTGAATTTCAAAAAAAAGTAATCCAATATAAATTAATCTCGCTATTAACTTTTATGAAAAGACTTTGACTTAAACAAGAAAAAAATGTCAAATGACAAAATTTATTTTCAAAAGACATGCTTTAATAGTTAACTTCTAACTATTTAGATTAGACCTAGTTCTTAATAAATATAGTAAATTAAAAATATAGTAAAATACAATACTTATTGATCATTTTGACGATTTTTTGTTCAAGCATGACAATAAGACTTATTATATTATAAGTCATTAAAACTTAAGTATATTTCTCCGATAACTATTAAAACAGGTAAAATCTATCCATAACTACCCTCATAACTACAACAAAGATAGTTTTTGTAAAAATTGATTTGGAGATAATTGCTTTTACTCAGATTTTGTTTTTCTCGCTTCATTATTATACCTTCGAAATACGATAGAAATAATTCGAGTTTTTTACGTGCATACTTTGCCAGATAGACTGACAATATTTGCGTTGTGTTTGTTTTTCTTTTATATACATATGTACGTACATACACATTTTTCAAAATTATATAAGCTTTTCACCCTACCAACAATGGAATGATGCAGAGGTAAAATCGATTTGAGGATAATCGCACAAATTTAGACGATAACAAATGAATGTCTATATAGCTAAATTATACATATGCAATATATGCACACGCATATATGTATGTATAGAGTATATGCATACAAATAAATTTACGCAAATAACTTTGCAATCACAACCCAGAAAAATACTACATACACACGCAAAAGAAATTGATGATACAAAAACAATAAATTGTGTAAATTTATGCAAGTCACATACTAAGAAGAGCTCGATTCGTTATTTATCTATGTCAAAATTTCGTAAGCAATTTAGGTGATGGGAGGAGGTCAGCTCTATTTCATTTCATGTTTTTTTTTTTTATTTCTAAATTTTTCATTCCATTTTAAGTTTTTCTCCTTTTGGCAGATGCCTTGGCAAATTAAGTTTGGTTCAAGTATTTTGATTCTATTGCCGTTTCTCTATTCATACTTATCGACAGCATTAATGCTTTTTCTATGCTATTATACTGCATGCCAGCTTGATTTATGTCTCTTCGTTTGTAACTGTCTGACATTTCTCTTTTATCTACTCCACATTGGCTTTCTTCGCTTATCTGACACAGATTTGGTGCGTTGAATTTTTTAATAACAATCAATGCCACATTTGTGGGCGATTTGCGCAAATGATTGGGCAAATTTAGTTGATGCTTATTTGTTTTTCTTTTCTTTTCTTATTTTGTTTTTTTTCAGTTGCCTGAATGCCACTTTTTTAAAGTTGAAAGTAGATTGCTGTAATGCAGAATTATTTGTATTCGTACTTGGATTTAGGATTGTTAAATCGTTATAAAAATTAAGAGTTTGGTTTGTTCGATGAATTTATGTAACTATTTTTGTGAGATATTTACTTGATGACAACAGTCATTATGTCAAAGATGTAGTTGTAAAATAAATTATCAGAGACTTTATCGCATTTGATATGTCTATGGTATATTTCTGATATTTTTTGCCCTTTCTGATGGTTCAGAATTATGGCAAAATTATCACGGGAAGGGCAGCAAACTTTCTTAATTAACCCTGCTGTTAGGTTAAAAAAAACTTACGAATCTTAGGTTAGAGGACCATTTGGTACATACTGCAGTTTTCATACAAAATAACAATTTAATCTTAGTCTTTATATTTAGTTTGGTTCAATACTTGCTAAATATTATTATTTTATTATTTACTCAACACTGGTAAAACCCAGCCTGCTCTAAAAATGCTTCTAGTTCAGGAGCTCAAAAGCGAGGAATTTGTAGTTGCTGCAAGTCTAAGTCTGATGTAAAATGCTCCATTTGCAGTGCGTTTATTTGCAAAACCAACCGAAAAACATTTTTTTGCTCATCATGTAGTGCCAAAAAATATCGAACAAACTAATAAATACTTATTTTTGGAAAATTAATGTAAAGAAAATCAAAGAAAATATTCTATGGACCAAATGGTCCCTTAACCTAAGATTCGTAATTTTCAATTTATCTTAGTCCAGTTTTAAGTCAAAGAATTAAATTTTTGCACATAATATTGTTTTATAAAAAGACCACCTGAGCTGAAAAATTTAGACAGTATATATCACCGTTCCAAAGTTACAAAGAAAACAAAAAAAAAATTGGACCAAATGGTCTTAGCCTAACAGCAGGGTTAATAAGATTTCACTTTTTTGGGTGACGAAAATAATATGGGATATTTTGTCGTTTTGAATTAATCTGATAGATGTGAAAAACATTGAACAATATAGTCGTGAGAGCAAGGGGAGATTACCATGTATTGTTTCTAGAGAACTGAAAGCCCAGTCTAGAATATAAAATCATAAAATTAGCTATAAAAATAAGCAACAGAGAGAAACATCTGAAAATTTTCACACTAGGAAATCGGTATTAAAATTTTAATTTTTTTATGCAATTTCATAGCACATTCGACTTTAGTATAGTAAAGCGCAATATTCAAGTTCCCAATATTTTCATTGTTATTTAGAAAACAAAATTTTGCTGGTGATTTTGCTTATTTTATTCCATTTAAAATATCTTTCCGCGCATGCTTCCGTTTCACCGTGAGTCCCTCTATAAAACACATTTTCAACTGCAACAGAATTTTATGTGAAAAAACTTAAGTTTTCCGGGCATACTTTAATGGTTATGTATTACTTAACGAAATTAAATATAACATTGCTACTAATTTAGAAATCATTTAAATTCTAAGCGAAAAACTTGATACTCTCACAGCTGCAGAAGTAAGACAAACCGAAAAAAACAATAAAAAATCATGCGCATGAAAAATGAGCGCTTACCATAGATAATATATACTTTTGACTATTTGCAGCCCCAGCTCAGCTTTTTATTTCAAACTTTTATTCTAATTTTATATTTTGAACCCTTGTTTCGCAACGAGTACTTTTCGTTTTGTTTTTTTTTTTTTTTTGGCATATTTGCACACCGCCCCGCCACACAAACCGAACGCTTTAGATACGCATACAATAATGCCAAACATTTTTCAAACATTTTATTGCGTGCAATTTCAACTTCATAAGCATATAACAAAATAACAACAATAACAACAGCGGCGTTGACAAGTTGAATGTAATAAAAGCATTTTATGTGCTTCGCTTATTATTAAGCGTACTTGTACTTTTTTTCCACATAGCTGCGCGCGATATATGGGGGTCCAGGGGTGTTTAGTTTCAAAGCTCCGCTTTTGTTTTAGTATTGTTTTTACAAACTCTTTTAGGGTCATTCGTTTCAAATGTGTTGTATTAATAAAATCTTGTAGAGATGTGTTTTCTTTTTTGGTTTTCAATTGTTTTTCTGCTTAAAGAACGCCACCGCATTTAGGTGGAAACATAGAAGACACAAAGGAACTGGCCATAGACAAAGCACTAGCAGCTAAATACTTGAGAAATGCTACAACAGCAAATGTATCGCTAAATTAAGCGTTTGTAATAAAGTAGAGAGTTAGGATAAACCACAATGAGGTATTTATGGCATTACTCTTGTGTTTTTAAACAGACAATAGTCTTTTGGAATTCCAGTAGCCGGCGAAATTAAGAAAGCAACAGGCGAGCCGCCTCATTAAGTTATTCTGTCGTTACTGCTGTTGTCATTCTGTGCAATGGAGTTGTATTTATTACCAAAGCACATAAATTTCTGTCTCATACTAATAACGAAAAGTGATAACACAGTAAAATAAATACTACAATGCTTTTTCGTCACTCGCGTGTGTTTCGAACCAAGTGGTTTTGGTGTTAAGCACTGCCTCAAGTATATCGTAGCGAATTCGAACAATTTTGCAACAGAGTACAAAAGTAAAAGTTTCTAGTTTTGGACAACTTTAATATTTAGCGCGAAAACAAATATAGAGTTCGTGAACACGAAATTTCATCAAAAAATAGCCTCAAGGAGGTTTTGCAAAGGGAATAGGAAAAACTACTACCTGAATTTTGTCGAAAGTTGGTAGAATCGATGCCAAAACGCTGGGAAGCTGTATCTAAAAGCAGCGGTTATCTTACGAAATACTAAATAGTTTTTACATTTATTTATTGATATACTACTTGTAGTCAAATGCAATAAAAACTTTTCTGCTGATGGTTTTTGGACATTCTCCATCATATACTGTATGCTCAAAATTTGTTTTTGTGTGGAAGAAAACGCGCATCACCTTCGGTAAAGAAAAATTATAGCAAATTAACACGAGTTTTAAGTCACTTCAAACTTGTACTTTATTGTTTCTAAAAATTCTTATTAAAAATTTCGACACATTTTATGTGATTTTTTTTAGTTTTTAAATTTTTTTTTTTAAATTTGTGAATTTTTTTAATGTTATAGAATGAGTTATATTTTTTTGAAAAATTAATAAAAAAAAAATAAATAATCATAAGTTGAGGTATTATATAGAATTTTGGACCATGTTTTGAAATCGTCGAAACAGCTATGATTTTAACTTTGTAAACAAATCTACGTGACGGTCCGACGTCTGGAAATAGTTTACTATATCCGTAGTTGTAGTTAGCTAAATTTACGATTAACTTAATCTTCTGCAAACGGGGCGAAAGAGTACAATCGAATAGCATTTCGAATATGAGAAAGAGGCCAAATAGGAAACTCAAAAATACTATACAAAAATAATCTTACTTTAATTACTATTATCTGCAATAAATTTCAAAGTTATATGGTAAACATCTGATGAGACTAGTACAAATCGTTATTGTTTCGAAAAAAAGCATAACAAAAAAATTTTTTTTATCAGTCGTTTACACTCTGGCCCGCCTATTACTTGGATAGTATGCAACGCTGTGTGTGGGCCGGTATTAAAACACAAACGTGCTCTCTATATCCTGCTATTTCACGTCCACTCTGAATATTCAATTCGCTTGAAATCCTGGTCGCCGCTATTTTATGCTTTGTAGTGTTGTTAACACAATTTATATTGTCAATGCTTTTTTTTCTGCGTTTTAACTAATAAAATATTATACTATTTTCCTTTTTTCCCCCTCCATTTTTCTTGAACCTTCCCCTGTTTACGACTTGTTTCATGTTAGCCGCTTTTGATTTATTCTCTGCTCTCCCCTGTTTTATTTCATTTGCGTGATTTCAATTCCGAAATGGGGGGGGCGGTATAGGTAAAGTGAGATGATGTGGCGTGCAACAGACCCATACAAGTAGCTCAATGACAGCGAGACAAAGTAAAAAAAGTGTAAAATTTGTCTCTTAGTTGTAATGGATGCCATCCCACCGGCTTGTTAGGCATCACACAAATACAATGCTTAGTTAGCTTTGTTTATTAACTCTGGTATGTAGGTGTGTGTGTGTGATTGTGCTTTTTATCTTTGAAATCTTCACTTAACTCCCACAGCAAGTCATCTAACTATGCACACGTTTTGACTTTGATTTCATTTTCTGGTTTAGCTGGTTTGAAATCACCAACGACACCAAACCCTCCTTGGAATTTGTTACCAAAACATAAAAGCTGCAGCAATAAATCAGTGTGTTTTATTTGTTTGTTTTTTTTTGTCATCTCTTTTTTCAATTCCCTCATCTTGTGTTTCTTCCGCGCTTAGCCAGCACTTGTGGTCTAATGTGCCGTCCATTGCCGTCAAAATTGCTGGTCGCAACGTGTGTTACATATTTAAATTTACTTGTATGTAAAACTCACATTCTCCTCATTGTCATCGGTGGTTTGTGGTTTATCGAAGTAAGCTTTCAGCATACGAAGAATTGAGTTCGATGAGGGTTTGAAATTTTAAATAAAATTGTCACTGTGTGTGCTTGGCAACATTTAAATTGAGGTACAAATTTTGCAATTTTCAGGTCACGTATAATATGATAACTATTATCGACTCCGAAACCCAGAAAATTTTTGCCAGGAGCTTTTTTTTATAGCCGAGATATTCTCGTTACTTGCCGCGGCTGAGATTCCAACCTGGCGAATTTCGAGTAAAGCACGCACACACTACGTAATTGCCTAAGAAAAACAGTCCGCGGTTGGAAGCTCTAAGGCATAATTATACAAACTGGAATACTTATATCCACATATCGTGTGGGATTATTCAGTTCCCTACTGCACCATTGACCTAATGAGCTCTTGATGACGGTTTTAGGCGAGAAAGCCCGTCTTCGAGGCCAGGTTGATGGATTGGGCGGTGGGATGGGAGAGGCTCCAGTCCGATTGGCTGCGCTGACCCCGTCCAGTTTGTCACGGGTGGTGACGCCTAAGTTGCCCGCGCCGTTGGTGCCGTTGGTCGTGCGAAAAAAGGACCTCTCAGGAGGTAGAGTTGTGGTTCAAGGAGTTCAAATGGAAATTTCTTGTGCTGATTTAATGGGAAAGATTATCCGGATGTATTTCGAGGGGCTCTACTCTGAGGTCCTTCGGAAGGACATTGGGATATTCGGCGTTCTTGGGGGGTGAATCCTGCTAGTGTAATGAACGTCGTACTGGAGGGTACGGATAAGTTAATATCTGCCCTCTTGGGCGCCGGTAAGTGCTATATTAAATGGTTGGCATTTCGAGTTCGGCCAGACACCCTAGTGCCCTGCAGCTTGAGATGTATGGGGTTTGACCATTGGGCGAATGAGTGTCGTTATGTTTGTCGGTGTTACGGCGCACAGTGAGACAGCCCAATAGTAACCGCGGCAAAAAATGGTTTTTGACGTGTCGTCCAATTTGGATGAAATTTTCACAGTATATTAACAGATATATGAGTAACAATTCCCTGAAATTTCAGCCTCATAACTTCATTACTTTTTGGTCTAGAGCAAGTCAAAGTTGAGGTATGCCAACGCGCTTGAAATATGTTAGTTCAATATGTAATAATCAAAAGCTTATTAAAATAAAAATACATAATAAATGTAACTTTAAAGTATTTTTTTAATTAATTTAGTTATTGTAGAATGAGTAAATGAAAAAATAAATTTAAAAAAAAAAAACACAATTTTTTTTTTCTTAACAACAGAATTGTGGTGCAAAAATTGAACATTTTGCATTTTCAATGGCCTAGGAAATATAGAGCAGCCCCTCGCCCTAGGTGCAGACTTATACCAAATGAAAGTTTGAAGTCTCAGCTTTAATTTAAAGTAGAGGACATATAGCAAAAGTTTGCAAAAGCACATTAAACATACAAAAAACTACAAAAAGTACGTAACGCGCACATTCTGTCGCTATACGTATGTTAGCATGCAATAGCATGTTTACAACTTTTTACTTTTATTTTTTTTAATTGTTTACTATTCACTTATTGTGCAAGAGAATAGTAATAAATTACATTTGTTTTTGTTAGTTATTCAGAATTATACTTTAAAGATCATTTATGTTTTAATAAAAATATTCTTGTTTACATAAATTTTATTTACGTTATTAATTTGATAGATAATTTTGTTGAAGGTCATTGACTTTGGGTTAGATAGTTGCATAATTTTTAATTTAAATTGATAGTGCAAGAAAAAAAACGACAGAATTCGAAATGTTCAACAAAAAGTTTGCGATATCTCATAGTTTAACTATGACGATGATTGACGGAAAATTGGCAACAACAGTCAGTAAGAATTACTCGATGGCTGTTTGTTTCATATGTGGAGCAAAACCTACTGAAATGAATAATTTGGATGTATTTATTTTGAGAACAAATTCAGCTGAAGCATTGAAATTTGGAATTTCGCCGCTACATGCTCGAATAAAATTCATGGAATGTATATTACATATCGGTTATAATAAAAGTTTCAAAGCGTGGAGGACAAATAAAGATACAAAAGAACAGAAAGAAGCTGTTAAAACAGAAATGAAAAAAAATTTCAAATTAGTTCTGGGCTTAAAAGTCGATGTGGTGAAACAAGGCATGGGAACAACCAATGATGGTAATGTCTCTAGAAGATTTTTTGAAGATCCAGAAATAACCGCTGACATAACTGGTGTAAATGTAGACTTAATTCACCGCTTTAAAATTATATTAAATACTATAGATTGTAGTAAAAATATAGATGTTGGTAAATTCCATACGTATTGCATGGGCACTGCAAAATTATATGTAGAGCTTTATGGCTGGTACTACATGCCCATCACTGTGCATAAAGTTCTCATTCACGGCAGCAAAATGGTATCTGAGGCTATATTGCCAATAGGTTTGTTTGCAATTTTTATTTTTGAAAGTATTTTTTTAAACTTTATTTAATATTAACTTTTTTTTTTGCTACAAGAATGTTATCCGAAGAAGCGCAAGAAGCAATGAATAAGGAGTATAGAAACTGTAGGCTATTCCATTCTCGTAAAAATTCACGTATTTCTACGAATGAAGATGTAATGCACTATTTGCAAATATCATCAGATCCTTATATTAATTCATTTAGAATGAGAAACAAGTTGAAAAAATTAGAATACCATGATGATGTTAAAAAATTATTGATTGAATGAAAAAAAAATATTGTTTTTTTTATTGCATTTCAATGGGAGGTGGGCGTATTAGTGGGCGTGTTATTGTAATTTTTGCATGAAACATTTTAAATGATATAAATTACAGTAATATCGAATTTGAAGGTTGTATTTAATATATTTTAGAAAATATGGCACTTTTTATGTTGAGGTAGTATGGGTGATGGGGTTAAAAGTGGGCCAAAGTTCAATTTTTATTTCAAATAATGTTTGTAACTATATAACATTCAAGTATACCAAAATTGAAAGTTATACCTAAAGTATTACGGACAATACGGCATTTTACAAATTTCGACTGTATGGCAGGTGGGCGTAAAAGTGGGCGAATTTTCTTAATTTTTTTTTTAAAAACTGGAATTGTCTCAAAAATAACCTGTGCAAAATTTCAGAGCTCTACAATGACTCCTTGTATTTAATGCCGGCGTTGTCTCACTGTGCGGCGTTGCGGTAACTGTGCTATCAAGAGTAGACCCTCCGACCACTTTACACTGTCGAAGGCTAGCTCGGTGTATTGTGGATTTGCTGCCCGCGGGATTTCCAAACATTAATGACTGCGACAATCCAATTTTATTGTCAGGGGCGTATGTAGTGATGTGCGCGATTGGTGCATGGATGTTGGAAGGGGGTTATGACATTGCTTTGCTTCAAGAACCCTATGCCACCAATGGTGTCGTAAGGGGTCTTCCTGGGGGCTTTAGGGGTTTTGTGTTGCTTTAGAGCCAATGCTACAGTTTTAGTGAATGAGCCTAGTTATGAATGTTTGTTGGAGATTGCGTCCGATTGAGTGGTGCGTGTTTGTATTGAAGGTGACTTTGGAAGAATGTTTGTATCCAGTGTGTATTGTAAATTTAGTGAACTTCTGAAGTCGTATGTTAGGTACCATGATACGGTACTACTACTACTTGCGAGTAGCATGCCAATTATCATGGGATTGAATGCGTATGCCTCACCCACGGAATAGTTCAGCAATATGTCCAGGCATTTTTCAGGGTATCGGAGCTATCACCGGAGTGAGATTTTGAGTGCAAGGGTAGCCACAAATAGTGTTCAGGTGTTAAATGAGCCAATTGAGTGACAGTGAATGGTGGCATGTTTAAAGAATGGAGTGGTGTTAATTTGAAGAAAAAGAAGTGGTGGACACGTGAGAAGAGACGCATTTGTCGTACCAATAGTGAAAGGGTCTCGCAACTGAGAGATCAACTTAGGAGAGTGATTGTTAAAGTTAAGGATAAGTGGAGGAGAATTTTTATATTGACTACCTTTGAGTAGAGTACTCCGTGTTGTCTACATGGAGTGGATGCGCGAGTGTTCGCTTGGAAGGTTTCTTTCCAAGTGCGGACGTGGAGGTACCTGCTACATAATAGGCGCCTGCTCCTTCTTTAGAAGTGGAAAAGTTGGTGTATTTCTTAGGCCAGATTAAGTATTGATGGTTTGGGCGGAGAGATGTATAAGCGCCTGGAAGTTCATTCCAGAGTACCTGGAAGCAATCTATGATAAATGCATATGCGAGGGATATTTTCCTCGGCAATGGAAAAGTGCTAGAGTTTTTGTTCTTCCCAGTTCTTGTTAAGGGGCTGGAGAGGGTGATGTTAGAACGGCTTGTCCTTCTTGTCCTTCTTAACCTGAATACATCTTTTATCTTGAGTCTAATGATTATCTGCGGAAGGAGGTTAACAGCATGGAGTGGGCAATGATTGGACACTTGTTAAAATTATTTCTCCTACTTTAAATTAATTTCGATATTTTTTGACGTGAAAGTTATGTATCAAGTTTTTAGATAAACTATTTTCAGATTTGCTATAACAAAATGTACTTATTACATTAATAATACTTTTTAAATTAAGTAAAGCTCAAAACGTCTTTGGTAGGTCGACCAAAATGGTTAAGCTTCTTCGCATTGCTTTGCCGCCAAAACTCACCACCTCTTCCTTTTGAGCCCATACTGAGACCCTGTGCTCTTTCGGGATTCTACTACATTAGTTCCAGCAAAGTACAGAAATTGACTAGAATTCTACAGAATTATCATATCTGACTTCGCAGTATCTTTTTAATTAGTGCAGTTTTCCACAGACCATCCCAACTTTTTTAATTGGAATTCGCTATAAGACAACGGGAAGGGCTTTAGATTACCACTTTAATATCAGAACAATATGCAAAAGCGTGAAGATATGAAGAAATATTGTATATATGTATGTATGCATTAAGCGAGTCTTTCGCGTTGAATATTGATGAGAATCGATTGCATAAGCAGCACACTCGAGAGTGAAATGTGTGCGGAGAGAAGATGACAGAGAAGAATGTCATTTAGCATATATTAAAACATATGTACACTTGCATATTTATGCAAAGTAAGGCACTGTGTATAATAAACGACAACAACAACACCAACAAACAAACAACAACAAATTTAGAAAGTTTAAAAATTGCACGAAAACAACGCCATGGGAAATGTACGCGAGTGTACGAGCGTATGTGAATCTTTTCATTTTCTACATGTGTACTCATAACCTACAAATCAGAGGGATAAGTGACATTTTTTCGCTACAAAAATAGCAACAACACCACTCATGTACATGTCCATGTGCATTTTCGTACATACACTTAGAAATATGTTAGTACTTCCACAAGCCATACAGTGACAGCTGCGGAAAACAGAGCAACTAGCGACACACACTGACAACAGAAACATTTCGCGACACTTGAGCGACCAGCCAGCACGTTGCTTATGACAACAATGGGTTGTATGTGGAGGAGACGCATGTCATAAAACCCAGTTCCGTGTAACAACAACAACCACAACAGTAGTGGCGATTAGAGTTGAAAGTGCATAGTCGAGGGGAAGTGGAAGAGCAAGCAATGGTAGACATGAAAGTGCAGTGACTTCTAGCGACGACGTGTGGATTAGAATGCAGGCGAAAGAAAAGGTATTAAAACTGAGTGCACTGGGACTCGAAAATGGGAAGATTTAATGCGCGATTTAATAAATTATGAAGTGTGTGATGTTGGAAAGGGATGAATTGTAAATAGTACGAAAACAATGAATCGATAATGCATTGCTTAAGGTATGCTTCTCAACTCATAAAAACTTGTGTTTGTATTTCGGGTATGGAGTTAGACTTTCCAATCGGTATGAAGGACATGCCATGCCATCCCATTCATTATTTCTGGCATAGCTCTAAAGCTCTGGATGATATTAGACGTGGTGAGAGGTCATATCTAATCCAACAGGACTCAACTCCCTCATGTATGGTCGTGACGTCCAAACCTTTGTCACCTAGCTCCCCGAATCTTAATCCTTTGTTGTTGGTAGAAATTATTGCAAGTATTGCTGAAGGCGATTTTATTGAGTAAAACTACAGACCAAAATGTTTCGCATTTCTCTATGATTTTTTTTCCAATAAGAAGCTCTCCTTATTACGAGTGGATATGTATTTTAAACAACATCGAGAAGATTATCTGTAGAACCAAGAATAAGACTTTTCAATATAATTAAAAAGGGGATCCGCACAACTTAAGTGGAAACCTTTTCAATAAAATCTAATATTTAAGTAAAAACAATATAAAGTAGATTATTCACAAAGTATATTAATCCTGCAATCACAGCCAAAAAATTCAATAAAATTTTAGAAAAATGCAAACATCTCCTTTTTAATTTACTTTATGTGATTTTTAACATAAGCACAAGAAGATTTCTTTTTACAATTTTATAATTCTTGACAAAAATCTATAATAAAAATTAACAAACAAGAAGTAAGCTCATTTTTTCAGCAATTTTTGTTTTCAATAAATTTGAAAAGAAATTCAAAATAAAATTAGTAAGCTTTTCTAGCGAAAAAGTTCTTCAATCTTGTCCTCTCTCGCTCTCCTTGTTCTTGGCTTTTTTAGGCATCGATCTCTTTAATTATAGGTGAACTTTTTAGCTCTGTGCTCATATCATAAGAGTCGCTTACTTAATTAAAAAACGAAACTCAATAAAATACCATTTTATATAAAATATGCATCCTTAGTTTCGAAGTCCATATTATCTCAAATACCTATTTTATGTAGATCCTTTTGACACGAATTTGTCTAAAAAGTTTATTTACATTCACTTGAGAACTGTCGAAAGCGGTAAAACCAAAAGTAGCGGACTACTGACGGTGCCACGTTCTGCATTCAATCCTTCCGTATTTCGATTTAAAGTTTGCATTGATTATTTTTGAATGAGAAACGAGTAAACGTTAATAAAAATTTTTGGAAATATATCAAGAAGAGCCCAGATTTATAAACTTGTAATCCATGGAACATAATTTCAAAAGAGACTGCATCTATTGTTCATTTGGAAATATCGCCAAATCGCATGAGAGTTGAGAGTTAAAGCTAACTTAAAATTTAAATATTTTTAGTCTGATCCAAATAAATGGAATACAATCTGTCAACAACTCAGTGTTATGATAATTGTACTTTCTATGAGTACAGGTTGGGCTATATCGTGGTACTTTGTAATCATGTGTTATTTTCACAATCATCGTCGAGAAGTTAATGTTTTCTCAGATGGTCAATGTTTTGTACGCTATTTCTGAAAAGCCTTTTTGAGTGTTTGGTGAGCACTACAGAAGCATGATAAACAATTTCTTTTAGTCCGGGAATTTAATGCATGTATTTGGACGATATCAGATTTCAACAAAATGAAGCGCCATACCTCACAACCCACGTCACAATCGATCTTCCGTGCGCCAAGGCGTTGTTAGCTTAGACTTTTTTTTTTGAGATTCTGTTAAGAACATCAGTAATTCTGACTCTATAACCCTTCGTTGGTCTTTGTGCAGAATTTTATCCGAATTTTAAATCAAAATACACCCAATAAAAAAGTTTTAAGCGAACTTAAACTAAATGACTTCGGCAAGAAACTATTTCTGAAAAAAATCTATTATTTTTGAGAGATATCTAATAAACAAGACGTTTCGTACGAAGAACTATGGATAGAATTCTATCAAATTCAAAGCCAATATCGTCTCTTCATTACTTTCAAAACTAAGTTATCAATATCAAACGATTCAATGGTTTGAAATTATTTCATACGAAATATATGAAATCTCAATATGGGTAGAAATCCACCCACACCACATATCGACTTAAAGTTCAACAAATCGTGTAGTGGAAACGTTGGCAGATAGAACCAGAAATTGCCACTACACACATATGCATCAAATTTTCTTCCAATAATGGGAAAGTTTCTTTATTTGAATGCACGAATTATATGCAAAATTTTAAAAAATAAACCTGTATATGGGACACCCTTTAAACAAATACGATTTTGATACCATAACGGATAATTTAAAAAATTTCCCTCAGTATTTAAAAAAAAAATCTACTTGTTTCCAAAACATTTTTTTGGTTAAATGAAAAAATGCGCGTTTCATCATGTGATCAAAGATAAACATATACGAGTTTCGTAGAAAGGGAAGCAACTTTTTTTGAATGTATGCCGAATAAAAAAAATTGTGTAATAGTAAATATAAAATAATATGAAATTGTATACATAGTTACATAAGACTTTTTTAATTTAGATATTTGTTATAAACACTTTAAACTCATGCGACATTTTATTTAAAAAAAAAGTGCGTCGTGAAACAAATTATTGATTTTATTTTATTTTTGCTTAATTGCCTTAGGCACAAAGATTAAATTTGCGTTGTGTGAATTGAGGTAGTTAACAGAAGTTATTTTTATTTCTACTTTACATTGTACATTTAAGCTCGCATTTGTTTTATCACTACACGCAAAATATTCTAAATAAAATCTCAAATAACTGGTTTGGCTTAACTTAAAATTACATAGACGTTACTTTTCCAAATAACATTTTTGGAATAACCCTAAAAGGATGTTTGGATAAAAATCGCACCTATTCTACACCATTACTTTTCTCGAAATTTTTTATAGCTCACTATTGTGACGAGTGTAGACTGTCGAGATCTCAAGAAGCTACGATTTATTGAATTTGCCACCAGCCATCACTATTGTCGCTGCATATATACCTGGAGGTAACACCACGTCAACAATGCTGCTATTTTTGGTTGTAGCGCACTCTTTGTAGGGAGTGCAGAGAAAAACAGAAAAATTCAACAGCAGTTCACGTCTCCGCTTTGGCTCACTGGCTGCGGACTTCCCCGCTAACTCGGAAACCCGGATAGAGTCTTGAAAAGAACCTGATGAAGAGATGTGGTTATCTCCGAAATAACAGTTATAACACCACAACCAATAAAGGTTTACGGGAAAAACGCAGCGCACCCAAAATGAAGTCCCGCAACTTGCTGATTTCCACCCCTGTAAGGTCTTGTGGGGTGTTAATGAAGTATGGCCCTAGGTCTTTTAACCTCAACTTGGCATAGACAGGACAGCTGAGTAGAAAATGAACAGAAGATTCCACCTCGTGATCTTCTATAAAAAGGTCGGAGACTATGTGCAGCTTAACTGCATAAATACCAATTGGATAATGCCCGGTCAGAACTCCTATGAGGATCGAGAGTTGTGGCTCTGTTAGCGATCGAAGCTTCTTCCAACGCCTACGGTCAGCCATCGGCCAGAAGGTCCTTGGAATTCTGCATGCCATAGTAATTGAGGCAACAGAGAGTCCATCTGTTCAATAGAAGTCCGTAGGCGGCAGAGGAGCTCCCACCCTCTCACTGCTTGGAGTAATGACTTCAAGAGTTCCCTGTCTGAGCGAGCTCATCAGCCATGTAGTTCCCTGCTGTGGCCTGCCACCCAATGTGCCCGCTTAAACGGCATTCCATCGGCTGCCTTTATAAAATTTTCGAAATTATGCAAACAGATGAAATTCAAAGTGTGCACAAAATTTGGTAGAGTTTGGCAAAGTCGTTTCGGAGATATACTTATTTACCTTCAACTGGGTAATTTGGCAGAGTTTGATGAAGTCGTAGTGCGTATACCTATTTTCCGTGAAGTGGGTAGTACCACACCCATTTCCCAAAATTTTTGACTTCATGTAGTTATACTAAGCTTTATATAAGAGGTGGTCGTTCGTTTTACCCAATTTTGTAAGGATTTATTTATTTTTTTGATTTAAAGTGAGCGGGGGTACGCGCGTTCTGCAAGAAAAACTTAATTCAAGCGTTCTTTTCTCAAACCCAATCCTGTTTATCAAACTTGAGAAAATTATATTTTTACTAAAGGCAAATGAAATATTTTTTCATTATCGCAAAATACCGCTATGTGGATGTTATGTTTATATATATTCTCAATACCAAAGTAGTTTGGGGCAAGGTCAATATGTGCTCCAGGTTGCGTTGAGATATCTAGTATTTCGATGCGATGGACGACTACTCGATTTCTCTTTTAATTCTGAACATTTGGGATGCCTATAAATATCTATATCGGCTATTTATGGTTTCAAAACTCAGATAAAAGATTGGCTATACTCTTCCTCAACTTTGCATAGTTTTATTTATAAATCATATAAGCCTTTATGCTTCATTTACATTTCATCGATTTAATCAAATCCCAGAAATCTTTCGAGTATTCCTAGTTTGCAGGATTTAAAAACGTTTGTATATCTATTTACATGCCACATCTGAACCAAACATTGTCGGAAGCATTTATTTGTCTCACCATAAACATGTATGTATGTATCTGCATATAAACCCACCTTCACATTTTTGCACTTAAGTAGTTTTTAGTAGAATACCAAAAAGGTGCACTCTTTTCACCTAACTTTAGCCGAGAGTCATAAAAGTCTGCTGGCATCTTAAGCTTTTCATACCTAGCGATCAGTGTATGAAATCCTGCATTTATTTATGTAGCTGTGATTTAGTACTCGTAAAACTGAGTAATCTGTTTTTTGTTTAGCTCCGCAAAACTTAGCATCATAAAATATTTATCTTCGTTCTGCATCCGCCTAAACAAATTACAATTACTCACGCTTGCATAGTTGGCACAAAGACTAACACAATTTTCATTTAAGCTTCACTATGTAGTTAAAAACTACGAGCTGCTTAGCTACTATACGCCACCCACTTTACCTGCTCCTCAATTTCACTTCACTCTTGGCTCATCTCGTTCGTTGCGTTTCACCATACGCGCTCTCATATTACGTATACGCAGTGGAGCCACAAACAATTCGCTATGTTTCAACTCAAATATTCATAAGTAGTTGCCACGGCGCATACAATTTAAACTTTTACTTGATTACTACTACCACTACTACAACTCGACGTATTATTATATTTGTCATTTTGTTTTGTGATTTTCGAGTTTTCATTGCACGCACACTTGTATATGCACATACATGCATGCATACGCACATTAATATACGAATACAAATTGTATGGAGTTCGCTGCAATCTGTCTGCAAGTTTAAATATATTTGAAGTTAAACGAAGAACAGGGTGTGGGGTGGCCTCTGATTGCAAACACTAATTGAAACTAGTTCGAATTTAACTTCGAAACTTCAGTTAAAATATCGTATAACAAAAAAGTTCGTTTTGAAAAAATACCAATTTTTAATTAAGACGGATTTCAGTGGCAACTCTTGTAACTGTGATCTAAAAGTAGGCATCTTATCTGAGACATTTTGCAGATTAAGTATACAGCGGCATATTCGACCTAGCAAAACTTGGGTAAAGTCGCCTTGAATTTGGAATCTACTCGGACAAGATGATCAAAAATAGTTTCAAAGCAATATATTTACATATATTAATAAACCTACATATATCATATTAGCAAATTCTCGACGTACTTTTTAACGCTAGAAAAACATACAACGTATTACATTTTATGCAATTGTGTACTGAAACAATATATTAAAAAAAAAAAAAACATGATATTAATTAAAAAAGTATATACACAGGTCAAGTACATTAGAATAAAAAATAGTTATGATCCGGAATTATAACATAATAAAGTTTTAAAATTTTCACCTCTGACGTGGATAAAATCTCAATAGTATGGATATCTGGATAATATTCGTTAGTGCAGTTGTCCGGATGTACGGATCTACGAAGATTCGGTTAACAATAGGGATATCCAGAGAAAATTAACGAATTGACGAACAATAACAATAATCACAAACACTTTTAGTAAATTATTTTCACGACTATCTACCGATTGGCACTAGAGTTTTTCATGCTACATTATTGCATTCCACAAAGGTGGCAATAAATGATACTACGGTTTAATTACCTCGCCTGCGACTAATATCGGACGCTGTTTGCGTAGTCCGGATATCTGTGCATCCTGATTTTTCATTAAGTATCTGGATGGATTTTTCAACCGTAATTCCAAAAATGAAGTTGTTTACAATAAAAAAATATATGTATATTTCTAAAATATACAAACCATAGCTTTTGAGCTCAAGCCAGTTTTTTATTTCGAAAGTATTTTAAGGAGACAAAAACAGCCAGAGAGTTAAAAATATGGCTGGTGTTTTGGATATCACGACCTTATAACAGCAGCCCATGATACAGGCGGGCATGTGAACTGTAACAATAACATCATTACTATGAGTTTGTTTAACAAATATTTCAATATTTATATTTAGTACCTTTAATCTTAAACAAAAATGGAGGTGATTTAAAGTCGAACCATCTCACCTAAATATTAAGATTATTGCAAAATTTTGCAGAGCATGTCCTAGAATATAATAAGTTGTATAATTCCGATGGAAAAATTACACCGAGTTTTCTTTTATATGCAGCACATATTCTGCAAAGGCTTTAAAAACAAGTATGCCACTCTAATATTTTTTGCAAATACTTTTAGCCAAACTTTTGCTACAACTTGTGGTATGCGGCTTGATGTTGTAACACAAATTGAGGGAGTTACAGTTTTATGCCAACTCCGAACGGCGAATGATTTTTGTGAGAAGTTTCTTTATGGCAGAAAAACACTCGAAGGTTTGACATGACCTGCCGAGGGACGACCGCTATTAGAAAAAAACTTTTTGAACCCGGGACCTACCAAGAGAAGCGCGCACACGCTACATACTGAGAAAAGGCACCCATAAAAAAATCATTTTTAAAATCACTTCAATACTTTAAGTGGCAATCGTTACCCAAATTATCGATATAGTATACTCGTATTTTATGTAATGTAATTTAAATTTAGATAAAAATGCTCACGAATAGTTTATTAATTTTTTGAGATAGGAATCCTAGGAATTTTGAGATATTTTTAAAATCATAAATCTCATTTCAAGTTATATCTCAAAGCATTTTAAACTATGTTTTGCGGAAAACTAGAAGTTGCAGACTGCCCGCTTTTCATATGCAAAGCAATCACGCCCAACTTTCATTGAACGGTAGTTTATTAAAATTGAAAGTATGTAATACTTCAATAACTGTAAAAGTTAACAGAAATTAATAAAAATAATAATAGTAATTACTAGTATCATTTGCCAAAATCATAGTAGAGATTAGTAAAAGGATTAATCGAAATTAGTGAAAATAGTAGTAGTAGTCATTTTTGCAAAAATTGACTAAAAATACTAGTAGTAGCATTAGTCAAACTAGTGCAAGAAATTCGTAAAATAGTACATGAAATTCAAAAATATTATAGGAATAGTGTAGTAGTTCTAGTAATTAGTAGTTAGGGTATTAGTAGTAGTAAAATTAGTAGTAGTAGTATATGCAGTTGAACCAGTTCTGAAGTACTGAAAGGTCCTGAAATGGTGCTGTCGTATTAGGGTCGAAAATAGTGCCGAAAATATCGCTCCTGAGCTTATCCTCAAACAGCCCTGAATGTGCCGCGAAATTTTCACTACATATATTTGTATGCACTGGCAAAATTTTCAAAGCGGATAAATTATTTTTATACATTTTTTAAGCATGTATAGAAAGCAATTATTTATGTATGTTTATATGGAGTCGGGCTACGTATTTATATGCAATATATTAACGCTGCATATTTATTGCTAAAATTTCGTAGTCACAGGCTTATCATCCAGAATTGCATAGGAAAAAGTTCGTTAATTTTCTTCTTGCAAAAACAATGCTAACTATTTAACTGGTAACATTTGACTGAATAAATAAGTAGTTTACCCACTTAGTTTACGTACAAATTATCTGCTCGCGCATTATATGCATATTGAGTATAAAAATACCCAGTTGGCCGTCGAAATATGTACAAAGAATATGAATTTCTTATCCACCAATGAAATAGTTACTCCATTTGAACTACAATACTTTTTATAAAAATGAATACACTTTTTAATGAATGCAAAATATTTTATGGAAATTCAACAAGAAACTAGCAAAGAAGTTTTATCTTCGGTCATGCCATTTCAATTAGCATAAAAATAAAAAATTTAAAAAAATAGCATATATGTTTGCTATTGCAGCTATATAAGGTCTGATATAATTGGTTTCGGCAAATGATTAATTAATTATACAGTATATGTAAATGAATCGGCCTTCCCAATCGTACCTCTAAAACTTAAAGCCCAGTTTCCGACGGGCATGGCTAAATCGAATCAGCTCGTGATCCTGATTATTTTGGTATACATTGCCATGGGGCTATCTCTTTTCCACATATTTGCAAATGTCGGACCATAGTTATAAACCATTTCGAATTCATGAAAGTTACAAAAAATGACATGCTTGCATTAGCACTTTCAGAAGTCCAACTGGGTATGCATATTTTGCTCGGCTTTCAATCAAGGAAGTGCAATTTAAAGCACGTAAATTTACAAGGTAAATATTTTGATTTTGTGTAAAATGACTTCGATTTTAGCCATAAAACTGTTGTTGTAATTTGCTAGGCGTATAGAGAATCGGATTGTATATTATTTGTATTTAAATTCTTTGATTGTAATTAACATCATCGGTACACGTTTTTCTAAAAGCTGTAATTAAATATGCCGATGTAATGAAATAATATAAACTTCTACTGCTTTGCAATATTCAATTATGTACACCACAACCTTTGTTTTTATTTTTATTCTTATTCTAATAATGCTTTATCAATAATATTCGAATATTTTTCACTTTGGCTTATACGCATTAATGTGTGTGTAGTGTGTAAAGTGGAAAATAATACTTGCCTGGGAATACGTTTCGAAAGCAGTAGTTTTTTTTATTGATTTATATGTATACAGTGGTGAACAAAACCGGTCGAATTGTAACTTTTTTACAATAACAGTAAAGTTTTTCATAATAACTTTTTTTTTTGTTAATTTTATATACACACATTGTTCATACTATAAAACCAACCCTGTAAATTAAGAATCGTAACTTAAAGCAAAATTTAAGACCTTAACTAACTTTCATCAAAATTTTACCATATTTTTAAAGAATGTAAAAGATTGAAATGAAAAAGCTTACAAGGCCAAAATGAAAAAAAAATTGAAAATCAACGAGAGTTTCTAGCCATTGGAAACTTGAACATTATTATAATAAAATGAAATAAGTGAGAAAACTGTGTACGCAAACAATTTATAAATATGCTTCTAAAGTCTTGGAAATTTTTTATGAAAATTTCTTGTGTTTTTATAAATTATGTATAAAGTTGGAAACATTGATTTTCATGAATTTTGTTATAGCATTAAATATAGTTTTATATTTAACGAAAAAGTTTTTCAGAAAAAACCTTGCAAACATTGTAAAAATATGACGTCATTTGATCTGTTTTGCTTGCCAGTGTACATATTTGCCTACACTGGCTAAAACAGTTAGCCACACCCATACGATGGCTTTAATGATATTTCCAATGTTTTTCGTAGTAATTTTTATTCGTCCATTTTTTATAAAGCTTTATTTCGTATTATAACAAAATATATATTGTATAAATCAAAATTTCGAATTGTATGCATAACTTTACAAAAAATTTTGTCGAAATTGCAAATTTGTTCATCAGAAGTTTTGGAAAACTTCTGCGAATGCAGTTCTGCTGCTCAGAAAATTCTAGCATATGAAAATGGTTAGGATTCCTGTTGATTTTAAATTGTTTTTAATTTTTTTTTTTCTTCCAACAAAATTTTTGCGATAAATTTGATTTATATGGCAAACATTAAAAATCAAAGGACTTTCGATAAAATCCACCCTTTATATGGAAAAAAGTGTGTCAGACCCGAAATTTCAAAAATTTTCAAAACCTTTTAGACATTTATAGTTTGCACATTAGTATGCTAAAATTAAAACTGCGCACTTAAAAGTTTTGCAAAAGTTCTAATGAGAAAATTTTAAATCGTACTTAAAATTTAGTAAATATTTTAAAAATTTTGAGCAAAGTTTGAAATTCTGATGTATTTATAAGATTTCTGTTATATTAGGAACTAAAGTTTTATAAGCAATTAATAAAAAATCCTTAAGGTGAAAACCATTGCAAATATTCTAACAAAAAATCATCATGTGGTAAATTATTTGAGTCACTGTAAATACATACGTTTACTATAAATGCGAAGACATTGGTAGGTTCTAATAACGCTGTAATTCGTCGCACAAAAGTCATTAACTTTCATTGAGCTAAATGTAAAAAAAAAGAGAGAACGGACGGTAGCAGCCAAATTCAATAAATACATACTAATTTCGAAATGTTATTGCCATGTCACAAAGTAGTTATCATAAAAACAAACTTATATTTGTTGTTGACGAAGCTATAAAACAAATCAAAATAGAACATTTTGTTGCCAGCTTGGTAATTTGGCTAATGTTTTTATATTCGAGCCCACTTGTGCTCAGGGGTATTATAATTTTGTTGTTCACTTAACGTCTGATTGTAACAGCCTGAGGAAATTGAATAATATATGATATGCTAAAATGTTCAGAATGTAAAAAGAAAACGACCATGATAATTTTGTTTGTCACTACGTTCATTTTTTCGACTGTTTAGATTAGAAAATATGCACGCCCACACTGCTTATAATGGCATATCTTAAAGATTGAACTAGGAAAAAAGTGTTTAGGTTCGAGAAAAACCGAATTTTAAATATTCGACGTATGTTTTTAACTAAAATAAACAGCGCTTGTTGTATGCAAAAAATTTAGTTAATAGATTAAACTTTATTTTAAAGAGTTAAATGGTTTTAATTTATTTAAACATAAAAAAAAAATTATTGGGCTTTTAAGAAAAAATGTATACCTCCATTGACTTAAATCTATTATTCAAGATGATCCCCTCGGCTTCGATGGCATGTAGTTCATCGACTTTCTCTCATTCTCGTTCAGCCGTTCTCTAAATGTGAATTTCTTCATTTTCCATAACAAATAAAAGCAGTCGCTTAAAGTAAAAGATCTCATTAAAACTGATGATTCTTTACCAGAAATTTACCATCATACAATGACTCTCGATCGATTGATCATTGCTTTACAAATTAACACCAATTAGAGAGTTATTCGACGAATTGTTTTTCTCCTTTGGTAAACACTTTATCCCTATGAAATTTGTATGAACTAAAAGTGTTTAGAGGACGCTGTGATTTCATAAGGTATATTTAAATCAGTCTGAGAGACCGAAAAATGTGAATTTGTCTTAAAAAAGCGAAATTGTCACTAAGGTTAAATATCATACTGCGAATTATTTAACATACTGCCGATTTTATGATAAGATGTTTTGAGAGGCCCCCAGGGTGTTTAGAGAGTAACCACGATTGTTTTTCAGAGACAATTTTTATTTTGCCTCAGTGCGTAGGTGTGGGCTTTAATGGTATGGTTTTTTTTGATTAAAATTCTTGTTTAAATTTTTTATATTATTTATGAGCGTGGAGCTCATCTTGCATATACAGGATTTTTTTCATGTTCGAATTTCTTGTTTGTTTTATGTAAATAAAAAGCCTGTTAAGGAAGTTAAAGGATTATGTTTATTCATTACTTATATATGGGGCATACTTAGCCAAATCGGACACCATTTACTTTTGCATCTCTAATTTGAATATTATATGTAGTACCAATTGTCCTAATTTTGTACTAATTTTAAGCCTTTTTGGAAATATAGATTTTTAAGAAAACGCTCCCCTTTTTAAATGCCCATAACTTCGAGAGAAATGTTTATGTATAGAATATAAAATTTAAAGAAAAATTTAAGCACGTATTTCCTTAAAATTTTAAAATGCTTAATACCTAATTGCGATTTCCAAAAAAGCTGTGCCTATCGATTTTCCTCAAATTTATTTTCTAAAAAACTTTCGATCATTCCGCAACTTTTAGGTCAGGCCTCATAATGGGATAGTGATAAAAGAAATTTTTCAATCATCATTTCCCAGAAAATCGTCTGAATTTCGTGCACCGTCTGTGTCTTTTGATATTCGTAATGAAGTATTTACTACATTCAAAAGTAGTCAAATTGTTTTTTTATTTTTTTTATATAAAAACCCTTTGTTTTATTAAAATAAAAAATAATAATAATTTACAACATTGTTTAATTATTATTCTTTAATTTATGAAATAATCATATCAGCAACAAATTCAAGAGAAGCTTATTTCGTTTAAACCATGTGTCTAGAATTGCATAAGATTAATATATAAATATTTGATAAATTCATATATGTTTTTTGAAAGAGGATACCACTCCTTTTTATTTATTTATTTACTTATTTATTTTATGAAGTCAATAAAGCAATGCTCTAACTGACTACTTACTGCGAATTATTATGAGCTAGATGTTTTTTTTTACCTTATCAAAAATACTTAATCAAAAATCCAAATATAACAGAGAATCCAATGCACCTATAGACAAAGAGAAATCTAAAATGACAAAATTCGCGATCAGATAAAATAACGTAGTGTTCTCAAAGGAACAAGAAAATTAATTCTTTCTAGCAAAGGCCAATTGCAATCTTAATGATGCTAAAAACGAAAAAAAGCGAGATAATCGATTCAAGTAAATGAAAGTTGATTAAGAGAATGCGCGAATAAGGATAGGATCCGCAAGTTTAAAGATCGCAGGGCTAACTTTACGAACACTTTCAATCCTATTGATAAAGAATGGATAAAAGTTGTAAAAATCAATTTAAGGTTATAGGGATCTGAAAATTGTAAGTTGTTTCTTCGTACGAAAGCTGGCTAAAAAAAATAACTTGTAATATCATTAATGAACAAAACAAACAGTAATGGAACCAAAATTCCTCCTTCAGGAACTCCCGAAGAGGCGATGAAAGGATCAGAAGAAACGCCATCTACTGTCACCACACACCGCCTATTGCTTAGGTAGGATTTTATCCATTGAAGAAAAATAGAGTGAAATTCTAAAAGCCCTAGGTTATGAAATAAAATTTTATGTGATACTTTGTCAAATGTTTTAGAAAAAGCTTTATATGTAAATGCAATAATGGTTGAAAACCGTTAAACTGGAAACAGTAGAACGTCCAGTAAAAAAAACCATGCTGGTTAGGTCATGTATTTTCAAATACTTTTCAACCTACACAAATAGATATAACTAAAGCATGCAATTTTAAATATTCGAAAAAACTACATTGGGCTTAAAAGTTGCGGAGCTTTTTTGAAACAATATATACAAGAATTGCAAAAAATGCTCTAAATCGATAATTTTTTGAAAAGTTATCGGTATTTAAAACAGGAACGTTGTTTATCAAAAATATTTATCGCAAAAATGGCTTAACCAAAAAAAAAAACAATTACAAATAGCACATAGGCTTCTCTCAACTGATACTATAAGAGACAAAATTATGAAAAATTAGAAAATGAAAAAGTTAAATGGTGTCCGAATTGGCACGGTATACGCCCATATACTCACAAAATATATCGGAATGTGTAAAAATAAATGCATTTAAATCGAATTTTTAATATTATTTGGTGATATAGTATCTTTGGAAGCTCACCAAATTTTTTTGATGTATAAGTATTTTTATCCCTATATCTACATACATTGGGGGCTGTTAAAAAATAACCACTCTATTAATAAAGTATTATAATTGAACCCTTGACGAAAATCGGCTATGGTCTGTCAATATTAGATCACTGCGCAAGGAGCAGCCTAAAGCTGATTTGTCCAACATACCACGCGGCCGTACGCAGACCTTTCTAGCATCTTCGATCCAGTACATATATTATAACATCCCGGAGAGAACAGAATACACCACAATGAGGCTCAAAACCCAAAACTTCTCTCTTGCAACAATTGTATTCTACATGAAGCCACTTCAACTCTACATATTTTCTACAAGTAAAGTGCCAAACCGTAAGTCCACCACACTAAGATCGTTAGAATATGCCAATAAACTGGGAATAACATCTCCTTCACAATTACGACCCCCAATTAGCTCACCGCGCTGGCATTTGAAAAAGTTCACACTTCTTTCTGGTTTAACAAAATTTGCAAGATCCAACACTAGTTCTACAGAATACTAACTTCTTTTACATCGGAGTTTACATTGATCTACACCGACGGCATACCACGTTTGCAGTACTGTGCTTAGTAAATGCCGATGATGAAACAATAACGGTTGGTCAACTACCTTGCCATATTAATTGCGCATCCAAATCAAGTCAAAATAATGTGGATTCCTGGTCACTCCGGCATTAAAGAAAACAAGCTTGCCGACAAAGACAACAGGCACTAAATCCGATTATCCGTCCATATGCCGTACCAACATCATAGCCTTCATCCGACTTCCAATAGAATACTCACTCGTACATAATCGATACACATTCACACATTTTAAATAGTTCGATGGCACCTCCCTATCTCCACTGCAACTTGTCAACATTTATGGTCAAGCACCTCCTGGATGACCGCACACATTTTACTAATCCCAGGAAAACAAGTTTCCACAACCATCTCCCATTGAAAATACTAAAGACTCCTACCCGGGATGATATTGTAAAAATGGCTGATTACACGGGTCAACACAAAATTTTACCTAGACTTTAAAGTATTCAATTTTGATTCTTTAGTTTGTAATTATACGAAAAAAAAATAGATAGCATGAACAATTTTGCTTTTGTATTTAGGTGACCGATTGAACGATATTTTTCAAAATCTGTAGTTTTAATTATCAATTAAAGATAAAACCATCTATTTAAACATTTTTTTTGTTTTTATTAAGTTTTATTTACACTTTCGCGACGACATTTTCAGTTATTCTGGAATATATAAAATATATATATTTAAAATAATTAAAATTTATAAAAGATTAAAAAATGAGTATTTTTACTATAACTATTACAAAAGCAAACTTTACAACAAGAACAGGTATTTTCTTTCCGTTTTTGATCATAATTAACCAGAAAATCATAAAATAAACCTTAGGACGAAGAACAAAAATTTTGTTGTAGAGCCGTGTTATTTAATCAAAGCGGATCTTAGAAAAATAATTTGAAGCATAAGTTTCTTTACATACTTGTTTATGTAAGCATTTCTTGCACATAGCTTATTAATTTACTTCTTACATTAACTAAATTTTTATTAATTGATGTGCCGATTGTTTCTAATACCCTTTTACCAGAAAATTAACTGTCTAATAATTTAACTTTGCTATCCAAAAAATCATATTAGTGCAGTGAGCTGTAAGCCCAGGCAGCTAGTGCTCCTTCGATTGTAAGATAATAATTTATTGTTATTTTTCATATATTAAAATAAAAAAATAAAAATAAAAATTTACCCTTAACACTATGTAGTATATTGCGATCTAACTAGGAAGATACGCAAAAAGTTTTTTAGCAAACTATTGAATGATGAAAAAATAAAAAATAAAAGTGATCCTTTTAGAAGTGCTAGCAGCACTTGGAACAGTGAGTATGTGTCTGTAATTGAAATAAACACACTAAGAAGTGAAAGTAGTGCGGCGAACACAAATTGCTTATTATTTTAGATATGCAATACAACTTTCGAATGGCGACTTAAGAAGCCCAAACCACCATACCACTTAAAATATTGTAAAACTAAATAAACCGCCTAAACTATTTACTTCTGGTAATGTTTTCTAAAAATATTTCAACAATTCCATTTTTCTTACCTTAGAGGCCAAGACACTGCAATTGCTTAATAAATAAGTAACTTAAAATCACAGCTGAGAACAAATAAGTAAATATGTGTTAAGTATGTATATGTATGTGCAGCTCTCACAAACATACACTCACCTTACCTACCAGCTGGTATAAATATAAACACGTTGTGGCAGTAAGCGCAATGTGGCTATAAGTTGTCATATTTAGTTTATAAGTTTTTGTTCATATTGCAAATGTGAGTGAGTGTGTGTGTGATATGCCGCAACTTTGCAATCTGGTATCATACTTATCAAGAAATGCAACTCTAGCCGCACACACACACACACACACTCACACACGCACACACGCACACTAGCCAACATACAGCTGCATTACTTTCCACTTCCATTACCACGATTACCCTTGTTGCTACGTTTGCTTTGGCTGCCTTAGCTAGCTGGATTCTTCTTGCCGGTTGTTGTTGTTGTTGTTGTTGTGCTCCACCACTTGTAACACATTTGCATTGCAATTGCTTGTTGTGCGTAGTTCTTGTTGCGAAATTACTTAGTACCTTACTACCTTTGGTTGGTATTCATCTCAAATGCAAACATATTTACATAGAATGCATAGCAAGAACTTTTCGCTGTCATGCCTCTCTGGTTAGCGCTGTCGCCAAATATTCTCAACGCATCGCCTACGCTTTGCAACACTTTACTTCATTTTTACTCTACTTGAGGCAAATAGTTTTCTGCTGCTTCTTTGAGTTATTTGCATGCTTCTTTTTAGTTTTATGCTAACCGTAACTTTCTGTAGCAATTTGCAACTTTCGCGAAGTACGTATGTAGTACTCGTAGTAGATGTAGCAACCGGGCCTAGGCAGCAGTGGCAGTATTTTTGATTTGCTTGTGTACCCTGTCGGAAATACATAGCATTATGTTAAAAGCAATTTAAAAAATAATTTTTTACCAACTACAAGTGGTTGAAATTCTTTCTTTTTTCTTGTAAGCAAGTAACTTTATTAAGATGGTGATATCCTAACAGGAAGTCAATTATATGACTAGGCATTTGATTTGAACTACTTTTAAATATTTTTAATAGAAATAACATCAAAATTAATTTTCTTTTCAGCTGCAATCAAATTTTTTATTTGCAACTATTTAAAATTCCGTTTTTTTCAAACTGTTTTAAAACTAGTCTTATTACCAGCTACTTTCAAACCTGTCCATTGCCAATTATTTAAAGTGGGCTGTAACTTTATGGTAACTTGAAAATTTTTATTTTTTCGTGTAAACAAAAATTCGTTTTAATTTCAATACATTCTACAAGTAAAAAATAATTACACCACTATTTCGTAAATTAATTCTAAAAAGTATCCTAAATGTCGACTTATTGTTTAATTATACTGCTTTGCAGGCAAACAATTTCAAAAAGTTCGGGTATAGTAGAGATTATTACGTAACTTCTGAGCTTTTTAATTTTTTTTTTAAATTTACGTATGAGTAGGATTTTGAGATGGCAGTAATTTTGTGTTTTTGTTTTGAGATTTCACTTAATTAACAATTTTAAATTGCTTAACGGTTAAGGGTGATTATTGTGTATTTTGTTCGAAAGACAGTCAATGCGCTTTTAACGACATAAACCTTGTTGGGATTGATCAAAAACATGCTGAGTTATAGCTGGTCAAAATTAAACTTTTTCAATTTGGAGTTTTAAGTTTTTTTTGCAAGATTTTTTTATTTAAATTTCTCTAATATATGTAAAAAAAATAAATAAAAACAAATAAAATACTTTCAAAAAATGGCAAAAATTCTAAAAACGAATACTTCTAAAATCAAAATTCCAAAAAACCATTTCATTTCGACCATATCTTCTGGGGTCAAGTTAGTTCAACTTAATTAATTTAACATACATTTATTTAAACTGCACTTGACTTTCAACTAATTTTTACATTTGCTAATTTTTCAGACTGCCTGCCTTTTTCGACAGGGCATGTTCTTGCATATGCGGACACATACATACATACATTTATTTTTCAACTAACTACAAACATACATATTCACTATATACATACATACGTATTTATTTGTACGTCAGTTTATAAGCACATCGGTATGTTCTTAATAGGAAGGCGAGTGAAGTGAATCTTCCAGGGCCGAGCTTCAGGAGCCCCCAAAATTCTTAGAGCCGCTATAGGAATGGAGGAATAATTAGAATATATAACCTCTCCTTCTAGAGGGACAATCTCACCTCCCTGAGCAAATTAGGAGGCACTTTAACCTTCATCATGGAGAGATCCAGTGAAAAGACTCTCTGGTCTGCGTCTAATCCAGATTTAAAATCTGTTAGGAGGTATAAAGTGCAAACCACCCTAGCTTCACCCATCCGGAGAATGTCAACTAAGTGAGAGTATCCGGCAAAAGGGGATTCTAAAGTCTTGCGAGACTCTGTCATTGCAAAGCACACAGCAGGCTACCCCAAGCTTATGTGATCGGCGAGCTAATGGTAATAGTTTAGGATCGGCTGATCACGAGGTTAATACCAAAGCTTAAAGTGCAATGTCACAGTATCCAATCAAAACGACTAAGGAGGGGGGAAATAAGACAGGATACAAAAGCTCAAGGGCGGCATTAAAACTAAGGACCAGATTCTGTAGAAGAAACATACCTACGGACAACGTGCGAAGTTATGATAGTTTCCGTAAGGAGCAAACATCAAATACCGTCAACAGTTTTATTGCTAATTCTTCGTGGATTTTTTTTTAACGACCAGATGTAACCAAAATGAAAGTTGCAAACGATTAATGATTTCGTCTAGAGGAAAATATAATAACGTCGGTACTTAGTGAAAATCAAAGTACCAAGGATAACCATCGGCATGTTTGATGGAGCCAAGTGGCGAAAGGGCACGATGCACGATTTAAGGTTATTCCGGTATCATTGGAGCCATTGCGTACAACAGTTATATAACCAAGAACGAAATCACACCAAATACCATATGGTGGGCTCGCGCGTTGACTACGGCAAGAGATTGTGGGGCAAGATTAGCTCACACTGCATCTAAATCTAGCGTCACAAGGGTGATATCATTCGATACGGAATAGGTCACTTCAGGATGATCATTTTCTAGTTTCTTACTGTCCACTACTGTAACCCAATCAAAATATCTAAATATAAAAACTATACTGATTTTCGTTGTTGCGTTTTACGAAACTCATGCCATGGCTACAACGTACGCACTTTAGGCGTTGGTAGTGAACGAAGTCCTGGAAGAGTTGAGTGGCACAGGATTTAAAATTTAGTTCGCAGACGATGAAATATTCTCTCTTAAACTACTAAATTCGAACTCACAACTTGCAGTGATCACCAATAGGTTTACAAAGACTTCTTACTGAAAACTTATTTGTTAGTCAATTCGATTAAATGGCTGATCACAACTGGTTTGGTGGTTTATTTCCCAAATGATGTCCAAGAGATACTTTTGGTTTCATATCAACTGAATTATCAAATTCCAAATCAATTGGTCAACCGTAAGAAAGCTACTTTTTGGTGGGTTTCGTGACAGCCAAGGCCCAGAGACTTCCTGTGCCGAAAGACAAAAGGTAAAAAGCAATACCTCTTGGGGGATCTCTAAGCGGCTTCTAAATTTCAATACCGAAGGTCTAAGAATTCTTACCGACAGGACACAGAGAATGTTTTGAGACCATATTTGTGAGATGTGATTAGCTGAGTAAACGGACTGTTAGTTTTATATGTGGCTGAAGAAAAGCCAGAGAAAATAAAGCGTTATTCCCCACTGCGACAAGTCATAGAAAGCGGTTGTGGGGCATAACATCCTCTAAAAACCTCACCTATGCAAATAGTCTGTGGTTTGAGTTATTGTTAAACCAGTCGATTTTCAGCTATGTTGACTTTTATTTTATTTGATACGTATTTGGTTTTGGAAGATGATAATGGTGAGCATATTTTCTACGTACAGAGAGATGATATACTCTTTTAGCACTTTTTTTTTGTATTTTAAGAGCATTCATTCTCCAGCATGATCTTCCAACTCGTTCACGTTTTCCGAATACTGAGATGCCGATTTGTATTATTAATTGGATGCTCTGTTTTGGGTATATTTTCGTAATCACAATTGAACCTAAAATTGAATCACAATTCTAAAACTCACATATATTTCTTTTTTGCGTTGTCTTCTCAATCGTGAAATATAAGTATAAAGAATGGGCGAGAATAGTTTTACCCAAATTACAAAAATTGTATTTAGCTCGAAGCCAGTTTTTTTATGAAACATTATGCAAAAGCAACAATTTTTCGAAGTGGTACAAGTAAAAGCTTCCATTTCGGAGATCACTACGTCCTCTCTTCAGATTTCTTTCTTTTTATACTTTACCAGGATGCGAACCCTGATCCCTATCTCCAACCATACCGTCATACCATAATATTCTCTAATAAAAACGGACTCGACCTAAAAGAATTTACATGATTACCTAAATATAAGGTCGAAAATATTATGTTAATCAATTTTTAAATAAATATATATTTTTCCGCCCGTGAAAAATGTTTTCGCCTCCGGCAGCCCAAATCCCACCAGACGGTCCGGTTGTGGAGAGATGCGTTGCGTGAATTTCCTATGTAGTACTTTCTCCACTTTTGCATTTAGAATTCTCTATGAAAATTACATTAAATATCAATTTTCTTGTAAAAGTTAACTTCACGGCAACAAAAACTCCAACAACATAATACAAATTATATTTAATTTATTGGGAAAACTGGCTCGTGTACGCACTTGTAAAATAAATTTGTTTAACATTTAAAAAGGAAAGCAGAAAGGGAAAAGGCCTGCGGAAGCTTAGATAATACGTACATACATACATATGGCTGAGTTATACATATGCAGTGTCGGACAAATTAATAGGGTCGCGGCATTTTATCAACATAATATTCGTCAGTTTGCTTTTTATAAAACTATAGCTCAGTTCTTGACAGTAACTACATATGTAGAAAATAAACTTCAAACTTTGTGGAAGAATTAAAAAGATTCTGTAAGTTGTATCTTTATTGCAAACTTTTTAATCAGAATATGCAGAAACAATTATCTTATGCAGTTTTACAGCATATTGAATTAGCGAAAATTTCCGTCTAATTGGAGTTTATGCTTTATTATACTTAGATTGAATGAGCTACAAAATTGCTGCTTTCATAAAAATTCGAATTAAAAAGTTTTAAAATTTTATGAAATTTTGTTGATTTATTTTTTATTTTTTCTACAAAGTCTGACATGTAGATTTGCACGTGTTTGTTATATAATGAGCCATACTTTTATAAAAAAAAATTAACATTACACAAATAGAAGAGTAATAGCACAAACTTGTAAAAATACTGCGCTACTATTTACTAAGCCGACACTGCACGTGCGATTAATAATATTATCTGTTTTGTTACAACTTATGTTTATTTTCTTACAAACTTCTTTTAGTCGATCATAAAATTTTAATTGTATTCTAAATAAAGAAGGCAACAGGATGGACTAAGCTTAAGGTACTGGAAAGCCACGGAAAATCGAATGTCTGTATCTTATGCCCAAATACATATGTGCTGTGGAAAGATCTGCGTACTTCAAAGTCACCCGCAAATTCCCAAAAAAAAGGAACATTGTCTTATTACCCGGCAGCCAATCGATTAATAACACCCTCAGTTCTCACCAAGTAGCTTCAAAATTGACGGTAAAGTGGCATAACAAGCTGAGTACTTTTGGTTTGGCCAAGCGAATTTCGGTTATCCGGACTCGAGGTCATATTGGTATTGAGGAAATGGGATTGCGGACCTACTTACTCGCAAAAAAGTGGACATCAATCCCTTTCATAGATTTGGGGTCTATACGGAGAAAAGGCACTAGCCACTTTAACCAAAAATATATAGGAAAAATACAGGGAACAATACTGAGGCAACCCAGCAGGTTTGGAGTATGTCATAGCGTTTTTTAGGATCTAGTGACCTAAGGCATGGGAGGGATTTCTTGGGTTTATCAAAGTACAATCTAACAATCGCTGCAGACGGAATTATCACCTGACTCAACTGGAAATCTACTCGGATCAATCCTGCAGGTTCTGGTGAGTAGAAAAAAAACTTAAAAGATCGGCAAAATATCCTCAGAGACTCAATTTAAAAATGTTTTTCGGATGCTGAATTTGACAGAGTTATGTAATTCATAAAAGGGGGGCACAATATAACTCAAGGTTGCAGTTCCAATTCCACCCACCTCTACTTAGGTTAATAATAATAATTTAGCGCTCATACCTCTATGTTTGACCAAACTTCTCCTATAGTTTATGTTGTCTGTATTGATAGTGTGACACAAATTGATTTTTATGAAAAAATTTTTTTTTTTTGGCATAAATCCACTCGATGGTTTATATATAGCGGCGATTTTTGTTGCGCGGATCAAGCCTTGCGTCCCGCCGTTCTGCTTTTCCGAATGGTTTGGTAACCGATTCGAAATTAATGATTGAGAATAAGATTAAATGAGTGACGAAAATACTATTATTTATTGGAATGCATTTCAAAATACAAACCGTAGTCCTAAACTCTAATAGAGGATATAAGAGGATATAGTAAATGTCACAAAGTACGATGCTATTGTACTCAATGGGAAAGCACTCAGCATGGAGTCCTCAATAGAAAAAGAACCATATCCAATTTTTTTTTTTTGACGATTCACCGCCATGTCAACTGGCAGGAACTGTAAATTTTATCTTCAAGTTTTTAACCATTCAACGCCTTTTTATTTTTTTCGGTATATTGTTTAACGTTAGATTAAATATTGAAAAAAGATCGGGGCATTGTGTTACTAGATTCGACAAGGAATAGTCCAGACTTCAATTTAATAGAAAACGTTGAAGTTATTATGAGCGCTAAAGTTCGCCAAACCAAACCTAAATGTATGTTGAAACTACGAAAAACCATAGATAAAATATGGTATGAGGAAATTGCGCCTGATTATGTAGAACATTAGATAGTTCTATCCCCAAAAGAGTGCAGAGTGTAAAAGACGCACATTGTGGCAAAATAAATTATTAAAAAATTAAGAAAAAACAAACAGTACTTAATTTAGTCACATTTTGTATAATTGAAGTGCAAGCATTAACGAGAACCAAAAAAAATTTGTCTGTATAATTTATAGAGCTTGTGGCCAGGTTTGCATTAGGCATAATATGAGAAAACAACAATTTTTCAAAGTGGTAGAAGTGATAGCTGCTATTTCGGAGATCAGCACATCTCCTCATCAGACTTCTTTTTTTTCTAGACTTTACCTGGCTTTGAACCATGGTACACGGAGTTGCTAGGCGAGCACACAACCACTCAGCCACGCTAACCGTGTGAAAATTTTTTGTTTTTCTCACTATTCCTATCTCCAACCATACCGCTATTAAGTGTGACTTTTCGCCACTCTGTGCTTAACAGGGTGGTCGGTATTATTTGTTTTTTACAAATCTATAAGCTTTTTGTTTTGCATATAGTTTTGCTGTTTAGGTTTGCTCGTCCTTTATTGTTATTATTTTTATTTTTGGCCCTACTTTTTATGAATCATCTGTATAATTTATAGAACTTGTGGCCAATTTTCACTCAAAACTGCAAAAGAACAAAAAAATGGATCCTGTATTTTTCAAACTAAACAAAAAAGTAGTTACACATTTTAATAAAACTTTTGCGCCGATTTATTAAAATTAAAATAGCTAATAAATTTCCATCAAAATTTTCACAAAACTGTTAAGCATTTTGGAGCTTAAAACCTCGAATTGTGCAAAAAATGTGAATGCAACTTTTTTATTGCAGTAGGTGTAGGTTGTTGTTAGTTTCCTTATGGATCAGATCAGGAGTCTTTTTATCCTAAGCCATAGAGCATAGTGAAATAAATTTTCCAGGTTAAATAAATCTTAGTTGTTCGACAAACAAATCACTTTCAGTTAGATGTCTTTAGTACTTAAGGAGTACATCTGCCTCAAATTGTTTACCACACTTTAAAAATAATGCAGATTCGTAACAGTTATTCCAGAAATATTTTACTAAAGCAATTATTTGAATTACAAGTATTATAGTTTTTCATAGAGACTTCATTTTCTAAGTAAAACTACATAAGTTAAAGCAAATTAGATTTTAGTAATTTAAGCTAACCCAAAAATGCTTACAGCATATTTCTTTACTTTCGTGAAAAATAAATAAATGAATTCAGCCACATGCATTTACATTTTACGCGAAATATGAATATCGTTATGATTTAGTCAACCAATAAATATTTACATCGAATATTTATTCTAAAACGTTTCGTTGTTTTAAACAGCCAGCCACTAGAAAATATTTGAAAATACATATCTATGCTCAATTTAGAGTGTGATGCGAGTATTGAATTTAATTTCGATGTGGGAAATTGTGATTCTTATTTCACACTATTTGTATATAGTACGAGTATGTGCTTGTGAATGTACATTTTTGTTCCGAATAAATGCATTTGACGGCGCAATATTTGCGAACGCAATAAAAGTTGCAATAAAATAAAAGCAGACATACAAAAATGACGATGACATTTATTAAAGTGCAAACTAGCAAAACAAATGGGTTGGCAAAAACACACACGAGTAATTAAATTTACATGCATGTACGGGTATACAAATTATAAGGGATGCCAAATGTAGTATGTTCTTTTTATGCAACGAAATTGTCGGTATTTTTTGATAGGAATACTACGTTAATTAGCTAATGTTTTGTGAAGCTAATATGTGGGTTTGAAATAAAGTTTTAACTTATTGGAGGCGTACATTTATAAGAAAGATTGCTTAGTGCAATAAAAATTGTTAAAAAATAATTATTTTGTGATTATAAGCAGAATTATTAGACCTCAAATATCGGTAAGCTGATTAATACTATTTAAAAAAAAAAAGTGTATAACTTGGCTCTGTTTTTGGCTGATTTGCGTCATACTGATTTAGCTTTAAAGCTATGCAGACTAAGTTAGTTAGTTTTTCAGTACCAGAGTTTAAGCTTAGTTTAAACTCCGATTACTTAAACTTGATTTAATTTAAGCTTAGTTTACACAACAGAGCTGTTTTTCAGTGAGTTTAATTATATTTAGAATTTTGGTTATTTTCTATGACAGCACTAATGTTTTTCTATATTAAGATCAGTGCCAGGCAAAACTGAACACTCGCACACATAAATATTCCTGTTTGTATAGGTTGCGACGAAGCGTGGCTGACCGCTGTTGAATTATACGTGTAGTGTTGCTTTCAGTGAAATCAAGCAGAGAGTGGGTATTGTTGTCAAGCGTCGCTTTCGTGTACGCGTGAATTTCCGTTACTGGCTGTGTGAAAAATACAATTATGGTTGGCCCTACGCACTGGTTAGTTAAACTCAGTTTCACCGCGCCAAATTGGTGGTTCAAAGAGAAGTTTTTCAGCAAGTCATTGTTCGAGCGAGATAGGCAGTGAGAAGTTAGCGACGAAACGAAACGATCGTGGTGGCGAAATAGTCGCGAATTTATACAATAAAAGATTTATTTTCTTAATGAAAACAGTATTTATTTATTGCCGAAAGAACAAGACAGTCATTACTCAAATTAATCCTAAATACTTCAGTAATTTCATAGGAGTCACATTTGTTTGTAAGTTTTTTATAAATAAAAATACGACACCGTTTATAACTTTCTGAGTTCTTACCATATTTATTCTTTTTCCTCAAAACAATTTTAGTAATAAATTGATATCTTATTTACATTGTTCAATACTTAGCTGAGTTTATTCTACAAATTGTGTCGGCCATTTAAACTTATCAAAGAATATTTAAGAAAAATATTACAATAAAAAATAATTACAAATTTAACAGTCTTTTGCAATTAACTTTTCATTTCACTTTCACAGGGAGAACGGTTGTAAATTTATTGATTTTCATCCAAAAAAAAAGTAAATTATATACAAAAAATGGCAGTTGGTAATCAAGTACGAAATGGGCTATTGGCACTTATGGAGGGCTGTAAATTATTTTCTTCCCTTTCCGGTTGCGTTTTAAACTCCAGCGCATATTCTTTAACTTTATTTCGAACATCATCTTGAGTTTGCGACTCACTACTGCCCAGCAAGTATTTTTTAAATTTTAATTTGATATCGGTAATGATGATTGTTGTAATAACGGCATCGCAGGCTTCAGAGTGCAAACGGAAAAATATTTCAAACCCAGATTGGCTTAATGACATCATTTAATTACAACGCCTATATACCAAGAAGCATTTTATAAAAGAACTAGTTGATAACTAATATCAAACATAGAATATAAAATCAAATTTATTTAGTTAAAAATCCTGTTTAGTGAAACCTTTAGTGATAGTGCAATTTCTTCAATTCAATTTTTTCACTTTCCTTGAGGGTTTAATAGTAGTGCAATTTATTTTCAAATTTTCAGTGATAATATAATTTGCATTTTACCGACCACTGAATAAATGGTAGTAGTACAAATTATTAGCAGTGTAAAAAGTTCATCACTGGTAGCAACTATCTACGCAATTTAAAATGTTACCAGTATTTCAGACAAACAAAAAAAAAAAAGTCTGCTAGAATCAAGCTACAAAAATGTTGGGAGCCTTTTCACCATTGTCGTAAAAATGCTGTGGAATTTTATGGCATACAACTTGTTTTGGAAGATATCGAAATAAAGTTAACTGTAAAGATTTAAAAAATATAAAAAATTGTTGAAATTCATATGGGAGCACTTGGATCCTTATAATGTATTAGAAACAAAAATGATAGGTAGCTCAAAGCCGTTTTTAATTTTCCGCATATTGCAAAGTACAAATCTATAGCAATAAATAAATGCGGATATTTAAGACAATTCAACACAGATATGGGTGAATAATTGTGAACAGATTTCCTGAATGTTACTTAAATAACTTTAAAAAAAAATAAATTTAACTTTTTTTATTAATTTATTAATTAACAAATTTTGAACTTTGTACAAAAAATTTTCTCAATTGTTTTATTTGTTCAATTATTTATCAACACATTTAGCAAATATCTGGATCGATGAATATTAACAGCAAACAAATAAAGAAAAAATCGAAAATTTTACAATATAATGCACTTAATTGTCCATTTAAAACAAATATTCTATAGGGTTTTCAGAATAACTTCAATTATTGATATTCATCAGCAATAAATAAAAGAATTTCTAATATATGGAGGACTTTTCATGAATTTAATTTACATTGAAATTGAACATAAAAATATTATGAATAAAAGAAGAATATTTAGCAGACTAAAACTCAATGAAACATTTTGTCAAGAAACACTCAAAAAACTACAATAGCAGTTAATTTTTTTTTAAAGATTAGACTATTTAAAAAAAAAAAAATTTATGAGCCAAATTTCAAAAATTTCTTTTTGTGTGAAAATACTGGAAAAGTCAAAGATGATATAAATTTTGAAAATATTTTACTCTTGAGATAGTTACAAATTTTTCCAAATTCGGGGTTTTACTGATGTTTCTTTTCTAAAAGTGGACACAAAACAAAAAGGACAGAAAATCCAAATTACATATCTAGAATTGAGATCACTTATTATAAATTTAAAAGTAGTCAATGGCACTGCGGAACGAGGATTGGCTTTTGCAGAAAACTTGAGCAATCTTCATAGTCAACAGGAATAACAAAAGCAGGCATTATTTCTGTCGGTTTATGAGCAACGGAAGAATTCGCCACCTACACGAATGGATTTTAATTGCCAACGTTGTGACACGTATTTTTTTAAATATACTATATATTGTCAAGACCTTTCACAAGTAAAATCCATTTGAAATGAACAAATAAGTGTAAGACATTCTATAAGAGTTCTTTATTTTTATTTTTTTTAATATCCATCGATGAGATTAGCATTGTTTTCGCAAGTGTTTCTAGACATTTGCTAGATGTGTTGATAAATAATTGAACAAATAGCACAATTTAGACTTATACGAAGTTCAAAATTTGTTAATTAGTAAACTAATAAAAAAAAAATTAAATTTAAAAAAAGGTATAAATGATACTTTGCTAAGTGCCATTCAGGGAATCTACTCACAAAATTTCAGCAATATTCATTCAGATTTGTCGGAAATACACGCATTTGTTTATAGCAATAGATTTGTAATTCGCAATATACGGAAAATAAACAATGGCTTCAAGCGACCTGTTAATTACCTTCAATCGAGCTCAAATTTTGGTGGTTTTTTTTCCTCATAAACTTTAAGGATCCGAGGTTTCAATAATACTAATTTTTTTTTTTTTTTTGCATCACCCTACTGTACACCCGTAGTCCACGTTTAAGAATTTAACAACAAATGGCCATGTGGAACATTTAGACTTTCCTGCAAGACTAGCCAAGTGTGTGAGCATGCCTGGCTGCGCTATTTGAGAGTAGTATAAATAAGTAAACGTTTAAATTTTGCCGTACAAATCATTTTTTGCTACACTGCGTATGAGTACTTTATTGTTTTTGTTTGTTTACGAGTGTTCGGGCAAATTTATATGTAGCGTTCACTTTTACGTCAATGCGTACATGCGTTGTGTTGCGTTTATGTTTTATATAATAGCAGTGTGTGGGTGGGTGTTTGTTTATTGCTTTTAATTATTAAAATGTTTGTCGGTATGTATGAACTATGTATGTATGTGTGCGTATCTGTAGAAGCTTTAGTGAAAAATGCCCGTGCTCTTGCTTCTATTTTGCCACAATTTTCTGCAGAGTAATAATTATTTTTTTACCACTACAAGTTCAGTTCCACCCTTTTTTTTTTGTTTAGCTTGCTACGCAGCAATTTTTCATGGCTATTGGCTGTCGGCAACTTTCGTTTACTGGATTGTTGGTACAATGTATGTAGGTTTATTGACGTCGTTGCATTGCACTCGACTATGCAAATTTTCGAGGACGTATTGGTGTGCATTTGTGGTTCCATAAAAATTAATATGTTGACCATCTATAGCCATTCGCACGAATACAATAAGTACGTTCGTATATATGTTAGTGCTTGGTAGTAAAATAGCGCAGAAATATCGCCATCAGCCACTTAACCTGAATGCGCTAGCTTGGTTCGGCGCTAAATGAACATAATTTGTATGAAATATTTAAAGTTTTGTTACAGAATTTAATGCATGAAAGGCACGTACGCTGAACTTTTTTCGCTCGCCATACAAAAACCAAGAGCTTATATTTACCAACTCTTATTTAACAGCTTCAACAAGATTTTAGCGCCATACAAATTTTAACACTGGCTACGCGCTAAAACTTAAACCAAATTCACTTACTGAAAATTTCAATCCTTTTGGAAAAGAGTGTTGAATTTATTCGCACAGAAAATGTAGCATATCAAATTAGTTAAGATTGTAGAGATATCTACAGTGTTGTACAAATTAATAGTGTCGCAAAATTTTCACAAGTTTTGACTAATTTTTCTGTTTGTTTAATGTTTATTAATGTTTATTAAACATTTAGAATTTTTAGAAAAGAATAGGAAAATTCAACAAAATTTCATAAAATTTTCATACTACTTAATGGGAATTTTTATAGAAACTCTAAGTACGCCTATGAAATATTAGTGTATTTACAATAAGCTGAAAATTTACGTAAAGTTTTGATAGTAACTTTTGCTGACGGAGTCATTCATTTTCTCCCGTACAAAAAAATGGTCGAACGTACTTGGTATAAAAGATAACACTGCGTTACAAAAACGAGCTTTAGTTCTGTCCTATGAACAAAATATACTTTTCCGGAAAGGGGAGAAAAAATAAAAATACACGTGTATCGGCGAGTTTCATGTACACGTCAGATTTTTTTTTTGTATGTGTAAAGTATAAAGCTCGTAGTGTCCGTCTGTCAGATTTTCCTGATTTTTTTTTTTTTTTAATTTTTTTTTCACTTTTTTCGGCATAACTTGAAGGACTCCAAATTTTTAAACTACTAAGAGTTCCGAAAAAAAAATGTCTTTCGACCCATCCTACTCTTTGTATTTGCAGTTTATCAATAGTAACTTTCTAACACTAGACTGCTTATGACTTTTACAACACTTACAACTGGTATGACAGATGAAACATTGAAATGCACAATTATTTCAAGTTCTGTTGTGCGAAAACGTATTTCTATATATTCCATCTGAGAAAAAATGCAGTGCCCGACTCGAAATAACTTTTGTTACGTTTGTGGCTTATTCGCACCAAGTAAACCTTTTGAAAATATTACGAAAACATTGGTTAATTCGTTTCAGAAAATATTGAAAACTGCTTATGTTCCGTACTAGTGGTATACTCCGGAAGTCATGTGCGACTATTGCTATAGAAATTTATGCAAGTTTACTGATCGAAGGTCAAAAATAAAGTACGCTGTATCAACAATTTGGCTACCACGTACGGAGCACTGCAATGAATTGTGCTACTTTTGCGTAACTTTTACTCAAACTAAAGGGTACCTTGTACGAGGAGGAAGTTTGTCAAAGAGAACAGCGGAACTCTTTGCATCACGCTTTAAGCAGTGGAATATAGTGGCGGCTGATTTTAAAATCACAGCCGCTCGTGATCGACGTAGCACTATTCCATATGACGAATTTTTTAAATTGCACGAAGATCGGGAAAAAATCCTGGCTTATTGTTATGATATTGATTCGATGTTTGCAAAAATTGGTTACCCTCATATTTCAGAGGAGTGGCGACTTTTCATCGATGCATCGGTCAACAGACTTAAAGTCGTGCTGCTTCATATCGGTAACAAACATCCAGCAGTCCCGATCGCATATGCTACAAACCTCAAAGAAACATAAGAAGGCATGGAATTAATATTACAGCTGATAAAGAACCAAGAGCATAATTGGCAAATATGCTGCCATCTGAAAGTGGTCGGATTACTCATGGGTGTTAAGCGTGGATTTCGAACCCACCAGTGCTTTTTGTGTACATTAGAAGGTCGCAAAAGAGATCAGCATTACACTGAATTTAAGTGAAAGCCACGAACATGCTACAAAGCAGGCGTAGAAAGTATAGAAAATCTACCACTGGTGCAGCCATCTCAAATCATTTTGCCACCACTACACATTAAGCTCGGTCTCGTATCAAATTTTGTTAAAAAACTGGATCGTGAGGGCGAGGCGATTGAAAGTTTGCGCAAAATTTTTCCTAAATTGAGCGGCGCAAAGAATCGTGCAGGTATTTTCTTAAGAAGGCATTCAGTAACTTTATTTTTTTTTAGATGTGTATGATTTAAGTTGTTTTCAATGGTCCGCAGATAAAAAAAATAGTTGCAAGTTATGAATTTTCATCAAAATTGAATGCTATCGAACAACGTGCATGGAAAGGCACAGTCGCCGTTATTGAGCAGTTTCTTGGCAACAAACGAGCTGCCAATTATAAAAATATTGTTGCAGAAATGATTTCGGCATATGGCGAAATGGGCATATTAATGTCGCTAAAGATCCATTTCCTTCACAATCATTTAGATTTTTTCCCTGATGATTTAGGAGCTTGTAGCGATGAGCATGGCGAAAGGTTCCATCAGGACATTGCGGCTATTGAAAAGCGCTTAAAAGGACAAGACATAACGCATATGCTTGGCGAATACTGTTGGTCTATTTGTCGCGATACTGACACAAATGCTTACAAACGTAAAAATAAAAGGCCTAAATTTCTTTAAAAGCATTGCAATTTTTATGTAAGAGTTTTTAATTTTAATATAATAAAATTAAAAAAATATTCGGTTTTCTAATGAGCGGAAAAAAAGACAGAATGTGTGTAACGCGGTGTAATGAATATCACCGTCAGAAAAACAAAATCAAAAATCTTTCTTATACTAAAATTTAATGGGCTATAAAACTGTTTACCAGAATAGTTTTTAAAAATTTTGTCTAAAAAAATAAGCAATTCAGATACATTTTTTTTTTTAATTTTTTCACAAAGTTTGAAATTTGGGTCTGGATAGTTGCTATTAGTAAATAAGCTATGATTTTATAAAAAATTAATAAATATTAAACAAACAGAAGAAAATTTCTTTAAACTTGTTAGATAAATATCGAGAGCCTATTAATTAATATGTATGGTGTATTACATTTTTAAATCTGGCCATAATTAAAAACGATATCAAGAAAACTAAATTTTAGGTTACACTGAAACTTTAGGAAGAAATATTTTAGAGGGGAGCGCCTACTCCTTTGAAAAACGATGGTGTCGGCTGAGTAATTAGAAATAACTTTTAAGCTATCGATCTGAGCTAAATATTAGTTTCAGATATATATGAAATAAAATTTCTGAAGCAGTTATTTAATAAAATATTTTAAATATCTTTCTTGTTCTTCTTCTGTTTTTTTTTACTTTGAATAATTAATTAATTAATACATTTTATGTTTAAATCATTGGGTATTTTTGATCCTTTATATGACAAGTACCTAAAAAAAATCAGTCAAAGACGAAGTTAGAGTGTTAAAAGGATTTGCCAATTTAATTCTTAGAAAATTTCAAATATCCTGATAAATATCTTCAACAAAATTTATGAATAAATATTTACACACATATACCATTCTTTCTTGTTTTGCTCACTGTATGAAGCTATCTACCCCTATAAATATGTATTTATCCGTTGAATACTTATATACTTATGTAAATGAAGCAACTGCACCTCTGAATGAAATTGAGAAAAATAAGTGACTGTATTTTTTTTTTAAATTTCGCCCAAAGATGATCAGTGTTAAAAAAAATAAAAGACACAAGACCATGTGAATTCCCTTTCAACAACTTTTATTGAAAATTTATTCCGCAAAAATCCAAAAAAAAAAAATGTTACTATATCTTTTAAGAGAAGATTCAACTAATTTTTTTCTTGTATTTATACAACCGCAATACTTAAAGAAATTTGTTGGCGGAATAAATATATTTTTAGAAACCAAGAGATAATGAATCCAAAATGTCTGATGAAAATATCAGGGATCGCAAATAACAATTACTACTAAAATTTCAACTCAAAAAAACACGCGCAAGGAGACGTGCTACTTATATTAGAATTAAAAAAATGTATTCCTTGTACAAGAACTACTTTCAACGCTATTATTTTTATTTTATTTTTTATTTTGATTAATTAATCGTTATTTTCTGAGTTTATTTATTGAGTTTTATTTATCGCTCAGAAAATGAACCCTAATTTTTCGGGGTTTTTCGCACAAATTAAGTTTTACTTTCTGAAAAAAAAACTCAAAAAAACAACGACTAATTTCTAACCAAAAAAAGTATAACTCAGAAACAATGATTAAAAAGCAGTTTTTTTCATAAAAGTTATAACCGTTACAGTTCTTGGGAAATATCGATGATACTTATCCCGGTCGTTTACCGATAAAAATAAAGAGCCAGTGAAGCGAAAAAAATTGCCTCTAATGCAAACATCCATACGAAAAAAAACAAAATATAGTTACATACATATTCCCTTTTAAATTTGTTTGGGAGTTTTTATTATCCGCATAAAGTTTGTTTTTTTAAAGACACATGTACAAAATTCTAACCATTCTATTTTTAACCCAATAATTAAACTCCCTGTCAAATAAAGTATCCAAAAAACCCACATTTGCAAACAATAATATTTTCGAAAAATTTGCAGCTAAAAATTGTATTTTATATATCTGCACTGTATGTTTAGCTCAGGCTAATTCTTTCAACGAATTTGAAATTTTTCAAGACAATATTGGTCACTAATATGAAAATTTGAATTTACTTAATTTTACCAAAAATAGCATAATCTGCATGGGTCTACTCCTTTGGGAGCTTTAATAAACTACCCCGATGCCACCGTTCTGCAGCGCAATTTTTATTTTTGAGCTTAAAAAAAAATTCAAGCAACTCGAGCATGTTAACCTCAATGGTGTTAAAATTTTTCTTAATTAGCTCATTTATGCGAGTTGTTTGCTATTTGTTGAGTAATAAATTAACATGTTTTGCTAAAAATTAACAAATAGCTATACTGGCTAGAAACTACCGCTGATTTTTTATAATTTTTTGAATTATTAGTATTGCGAAATTTGTTCGGTGGGTTTTTAATAATAGAAGCATGTTTCCTTTGTGCGCGCGCTTAAATTCGAATCTTCTAGACAAGAATTTTTGATTGAACTGGAATAGTACAATAAATGTATTTGACTTAATTTTGAAGCATACGGAAACCGATATGGAAATTATTTTGAAAATAGCACTAGACGATTTAAGAAATAAATAAACTGAATCCTGATTTGAATCCTTCAAATAATCAATATAATAACTGTATAAAGTCGGCACGCTACGAAGTTCATTCGAAATATATAATTTAGTGCCCGTATTTCTATAATAATGGGAAGTCATGGAGTCTTCGCCTTTTGCTTTGGTAAAGTTTATGCTTTTTATTTTGCTATATCTTCCTTTCTCAAAGATCTTATCGAATGAAACGATTCTTGAAGAACCAAGGGATGAATGCCAACAATTCCCTTTACTTTTTCTTTGCAATTTATGAAATAACTGTGACATTTTGCAAACATAACACCGAAATTAAAAGACTATCTTTTTTTATTCACACCACAGGCGAAGCTCCACAAGTAAGCAACTTTGATATAACTAACACTTGACTGTTACGAAAAATGTAAATAGATATCAAATTGCACTTATGTATGTACATCAAAATTTCTTAGTTTTATCTTTGAAGCGGTTATAATATTATTGGTTTGGATGGCACTCCTCCGCCAGTCCCATCGCATCATACAATCTGCAAAGAAAGAACAATAAACAAGAAAAAATCCAAACTCTCATACCCGCAAAATAAACAACGCCTTTCTATTCTAGTTTCTCAAAAAAAACTGGCAACTCCAAGGTTGCCAATATCCTTTTATTTTCTTTTATTCATTTTATGCAACACGCAGGTTTCCATCTGCGCAATACTAAACAATTATATTAGTTATAAAATTTTATGGGATGGTGTAAATAATCAAATATTTACTTGTATTAATTGAACAAATATATATTTAAATTTCAACCAAATCAGATCATACATTTGATTTATAAAAATATATTGGCTCCAGCGCCACTTAGCGGTTAACTTTTTACACCACATTTCATTGTCATCGATATCTAATTTATGCTCAAAATTGTTCCCCTCTAGCATAAGTTATTTCAAAATTTTTACCACACAGCGAATAACAAATCAATTTAGGTAAAACAAACAACATCATTTCAAAAAACATCTTTCTCTATCGATATTTTTCTTTCTACTTCAGCGTAGTTTTCAATTATTTTTTAAGCACATGTACATTGATCTCATTGAATGAAAATAAAAATCATATTACAAAGTACCAGCAAATGCAACATCAACAAAATTGCAAAACATAGCACTGGTGATACTCGAGCTTACAAAAAATTGATGCACATTCAAGTAGATACATTCCTCATGTAAGAAGCGCAGCCACACCTTTATCTTACAACTGATTGCTTCATCCATTCCATTTGTGCTCTCTATGCTATACTTATTTTCCTTCGTTTTTTTTAAATTTTTTTATTTTAGTTCCATACTTAGCTTGACAAGTTGGCATTTACATGCAAGCTGCCTCTAGTAACGTAGGAAAGAGAAAAGCAAAAAGCACAAATGCAAACTTCGTTAGGAAAATATGTCGATTTTACATTGCTGTTTTGCATTAAATTTCTGTAATTTCAGTTTCAGTTTCATTTTCAATTTCTTTTCGCTCATTCTTCTATGTAAAGTACATACTCGCATTGTTTGCATTGCATTTACATATGAAATGCGTCTTTATTTGCATATTTCTATTAAAAAGACGACAATGGCGCGCATTTGTAAATTCGCCTTTTCCAGTTATTCTCTTCGACTGTTGTCTCAGCTGTTTTATGCAATCGATGCTATGTCGCATATTTGCATTGAAACGTGCGCCATTTGTTAAAGCTGCTGCTTCTGCTGCTGCTGCTACATCGAATGCCATCCAATGGATGGAGTCCTTTGAGCTAGGACATTACCACAACCGAACATATTTTACGCTACTCGCATTTTTCGTTTCGCGCATTTTAATGCACGACTGACTGCATCGCTTTGTATTTATTGTGTTGTTGTTAGTACAGCTGTCGCGAAACGACAACTGCTATTTTTTGCAGTTAATGTGCGCAACGTGTTGAACATTTTTAAAAAAAGGGATAACACATTTGCTTGACTAAGTATACTAGGAAATTTGGCGCCTCGTAGTTCTCGAAATGTTTGTTAAATTTATTTCAATTTATTGTTTCCTATACTAGGAAATTTTTACTAGCAATTGAGAAATGGAAAATGAGACCTCGGAGTCCTCGAAATGTTTGTTAAATTTATTTACCTAAGGATTTTCAATTTATTCTTTCCTATACCAGGAATTTTTTACTAGCAATTGAAAAATGGAAATGAGGCCTCGGAGTTCTCGAAACGTTTATTAAATTTATTTACCTAAGGATTTTTACTAGGAAATTTTTACAAGCAATAATACAAATTGAGAAATGAAAAATGAAAAATGGCGTCTCGGAGTTTTCGAAATATGTGTAAAATTTATTTGCTTAGCGTTTTTCAATTTATTGTTTCCTCCCGCAGATAAAGTATTTTTCTTTTGTTTTTCCTTACAGGAGAAATAAAGATAAGGCCAAGGAAGGTATATTATATTAATAAAAATTTCATTCGACAATCACCCCCCAAAATACCAATTAGACTTTTATATTCTTATCCTTTACCAAAGCCTAAAAAATTTGGAGAAGCATTTAAGTTCGGCTAACCCGAAAATATTATACTTATTATCGGAAATTTAGGTTACAAAAGCAAGGGAAAAAGAGGAAAAGTAGCATTTTGCTTGCTATTTATATTCCTTGTCTAACAATGGATAAATTGGTGATGGAAATTAGTTTTATTGGTTTCAAAATGTTCTATTATACCGGGACGTCTTTTTAGACATGAGGTTTTCAATAAGGCAATACATCTTTCGAAATTAAGCTTTTTGACAGCCGTTACTTGATTTATACCCAGTTTGGTTTGCCATTTCACAGTGAACAGACTCATTCCGGAACTAGCGCGGCGCACATTCGGTGAATGGGCCTAAAACGAGATGGTCACCGATCCCGATGTTCCCTTTTAGTTGAATGGGCGCGTTAATAAATAAAATTGTCGCATTTGGAATGATTATTGTCGGATGTTAATGTGGACGACTTTTGGTTACAACAAAGTGGCGCTACATGCCATACAGCCAACCAAACATGGCCCTAATTATGAGCTGCAAGCACCTCCTTAAATAGTTTCTTATAAATCTGTGAACAATATTCATAAATGTTATCAATATATATAAAACCCTCTTTAAAATATTACACTCACGCAGTGGTAAACTCTCATCCTCCACCTCTGAAGATTCGTCGAATCATAGCTCCGTCGTAGTCATATTTGTATATTATTTTTTATTCACTCAGCTTGCTTGCAATTTGTGCTTAATTTCAATAATATCTGATAGAAATATACCAATCTAAATGAGTAATTAACTATGCTGCGCCAGTGTGATCGCCGGGAACTAGTAGGACACAGTGGATGAAGCTGCATACCTGCCAGAACGCCGCACTCCGCACGGTGACGGGATGCCTGTGGATGCCGCCTGAGGAGCATCTCCCCCAAGAGGTCAATGTGCTCCGCGGTAAGGAGCAAAACCTCATGCTCAGCAAGCAGTTCCTTGCTGGATGTCACCGCTCGGGCATCTGCTTGCAGTGAAGCACATCAGAAGGCATCTCTTAGAACTGAAGGACGAGATCCAGCCATTTATAACACAACCGCTGGATCCAGAGGCGTACCGGCGGGTCCTAAGCAACATCCACAGAGAGACTCTTGACTCTCGCCAGGTAAATGCTGTTATTGGAGCCCCACCACCACCTGTAGCAGATGAGGAGTCCCTGCACAATTGCGATCTGGATACTGTAGTATGCAAGAGCAACAATTTTTAAAGATGGCAGAACTGATAGCTGCTTGTTCTTCTTCCTAGACTTTGCTTAGGATTAAATCAAGGTCCAAGGATTTCTAGGCCAGCATCCAACGAATGTGCCAAGCTACACGTGTGAAAATTATTTCGATTGTTAGCAATAAAAAATTTTGATTTTGTTAATTGTTAAAAATTGTTGTAAAAAAATTTTGTATATGCAGATGTTTAAATTATTTTTGTGGAAAATTCATTTAATAAAATCATACCAAATTCTCTATACAGTATGGATATTTAACAAAAAATGCGAAAACTATTTCCGCTGCTGCTTTATATGTAGGTGTTGATTTTACGCAATTGAATTTTGTTGCGGTGGCCGTTGTGAGGGAGAGAATCTCAAATCCAACACTCTCAGCTGAGCCAGCTACTTTTTTACTCACCATCAAATCCAGGTATAAGTAATGAAATAAAACGCATTTGTTTTTGTTGTTATTCAAGGAAAATATATTGTTTATTCGGCTATGAATTTCAATATAATTCACTTCTCTCTTTCACATTTTTTTTTCATTACATGTTATACATATATCGTTTTAATCTATATTTCAAGTCTTTTTTGATCAACTTTTTATTTGCTTAATAGATTTTACTTTATTGCTTAAAACATAATTAGTTTACATTTAAATTTCGTTTAAAACATAAAATTTATTTCAATTACCGCTAAATTATTTACCCTTCTCTAAGTGTTTTTTTTTTATAACAATTTTGTGTTTTTAATTATTTATTTTTTATAGTTACAAAAGTTAATTACTAAATTACAGTTATTACGAATGTAGAAGTATTATCTATAATTACATTAGTCATAAGTAAATATGCAATAATGTGTACACAATAAATATGTGTATGATTAGGCTTAGTCGAAATTTTTTTCTTTGTATTTCAATTGAATTTGGAAAACATATTTTTGGGGAAATAAACTGTGAAATGCACCCTGGCACTAAATAGATCTAGCAAGTCATATTGGGCCAAATGAAAAAAAAAAAATTATTTGATCTTCTGAAAGTATGAAAAAAATATATACTACAATAATTTTGATTATTAAGCCAAAAAATTGTGTGTACTCATAAGCTTAATTTTTTTAACAAAATTATTGTAATTTGTTCTCACATCTTTTTTAATTTGCCCTTTGCATTCATATCCATCAAAACAGCGTGACGGATTTATTTGAAACATTCTTAGCACTTGTATGCAACACCTGCCAATGCAAATTCCAATAAAACATAAAAAAAATTCGACCCACCCTAATAATGTTTTACATACTTGTAAATATATATATATATAAAGTGTTATTTATTTATGTATGTACATACTTTCACTTACAATTGTATTTACTGTTCATTAAGTCTTTTGAAGTTATCGGCATTTGTTTATGAATTACTTCTAAAACTTCTCAATTTACAAGCCGGGCTATTAATTACTAGAGGAGTTTAGTTATTTAGCTGCGATATTTACATCAACTGCTTTAGTTAAACAAAATATAGTTATCATAAATTTTTGGCTTATTGAAGAGCTACACAAATAAAATATTTTTATTTTAAAATGTAATAAAAAGCAGACACAGGGATATTATTAAATGGTCAGCATTATTTCCGCCTGGTAAATACGATAGCAAATGGTAAGCAAAGCATAAATCCTAGGTAAGCAAAAATTGCATAAATTTTTATTTGAGAAAATTCTTAAACTTTTAGTTAAAAGAGTATTTCACAGTAAGTGGTTAACTCCAAAATTGTTTGAAGTGTTCAAATTTTTCACGAGTCCACTTTAATAAATAAATAAAAAAAAAAACAATGTGTGTTGAAATGAAATCAATAAGGACTTTTTTACATAATATAAAGATATATATATATATATATATATGTATAAATCTTACGTACAAAATTATTAAAATAATTTTTTTTTTAATCTCAATTTAACAAACTAAAACCATCCTAATTTTCTGTATCTTATAGTTTTTTAAAAGATAACAGTGCAGCTACATATAATCGGTATTATATGAAAGATATTTATAAAGTTGTGTTAAATTTTCAAGGGCTTATCAGACGACTAGCGCTATTGATATAACCGACAGTGTTTTGTTTCTATTACCATCGATATTTTTTAACCATTATCTATATTTTTTCTTTAAAACCACAGTTGTAAGCAATTTTTTTCTAGTTTTCTCTTTTCAGCTGGCACACAGATGGAATCAATTGGTTTCCTGTGTCGTTTTATGTTTCAAGAAACCCAATCGAGAAGTAACTGAAAAAATAAATAAATATCGCGTGCTGCCACTTTTATGATGCTGCTAGCGAATAAAAAAATTAGATTTTCCTCTTCTAGACACCACAAATTTTTGAATCGCGCTAAGCGGGGAGTTTCCGCAAACACTGTGCGAGCTGACGTCACGAACGCTTCGGGATGTATCCAAGTGGTCCACTCGCTGCGGGCTTAAAGTTAGCTCAAGTAAGTTGGAACTCATTCTTTTTATGAGGCGGTACAAAATGTAAAGGTAACTCTGCCGAAACTAAACGGCATCCAGTTAAGTTTTGCTACAATTTTTTTTTTTTGCATTATTTGAGATAATAAGTTGAACTGGAAAAAGAATATACATCGAGGTTATGAAACGGCTTCCGTAGCCCTCTATACCTATAAGAGAGCCATAGGCAAGAAATGGGGCCTAAATCCCCGTATCTGTCGTGGGGTTATCGTTATGTTAACCTCAGACTACTCACGAAGGTACAAAGATCTCGTATGATCTGCATATGCGGGTCGCTGAGAACCAGACCAAATGAAGTCTTGACTGCTCTGCGACTAAGAGAGACATCACAGTGGTATCCTGAATCTCAGAGGCACTCTTGTATTCTAAGCAAGTTTACTTCATTTCGAACGTTTCTGAAAGTAATATTATTGTACAAAATCCAAATAGGAAGGAGTGGAAACTGGAGTCTAACACTCCACCTGAAAGTATTTCCGTCTATCTAACAGATGGTTCGAAACTCGGCAGTAAGTGCGAAGGGGGCGTTTTCTTACGAAATCCTATGCTACAAATTTCTTTAGGTTTGAGGTCTCAGCTATCATGAAAACAGTAAAGCAACTTGAAGCAATAAAAGCTCTGAGTTCTTTCACGTTTAATTAAAACATCGCGCTGGACTGCCACTTATATCTCTACGGGAGATGGCACAGCAGAACAGACTGCACGTCATTTGGGCTCATGGCCACAGGGGCGTAGAGGGAAGCTGCATGCATATGAACTTGCAATACAAGGCGTAACAAAGCAGATTTTTTATGATAAAGAACGCATTGGTATTCAAGCTGCTACTTAGAGAGTGTATATACTTTACATATAAAAAATAAGAATTGTTGAAACGGTCATGAAACCTATACTCTCTTACCAGAGGTAATATTTCTAACCGGGCACTGTCCGATAGAAAAACATGCTAAAAGGGTAGGCGTATCTTTCCAAAGATGCTCCAGGGGTCGCAAGAATTACAAAGACGAGGACGAGGTCTTGCATTTACTGTGTAAGTATCCTACACTGTGCGAAAGTAGGTTGCTGTATCAGGGGTCACCATTTCTGGATGACCTCAGTGAAGTTTCAAACACCGATGAGATTCGCTAGCGAGGCAAAGGGGTTTAGTGAGAGGTAATCATTCTTTTGATGGTATTAATTCTTGCAGTAACCTACCATATTATTCTTATCGATAGTATCGATAGAGAGGAAGCTAAAGTTTCGAAAATATCGAATATCGGCATCTGTCTCCTTGTAATATCAACCGGAATGAAAAGAAACCAAAGAAGACATCTGCCAGAGACATCCCTGATTACTTCCACGATCTTTGTAATTTAACATGCTATTCGATTTTGAAGAAAATATAAACTTTTTTGAATTAAAATGACTTGAGTATGTTGAAAATAAATAACTAAACTTTAATATAAAAATATTTTATACCAATATTTAAAATAACAGTTAAAAAGCGTTAGGGAGACTATTAAATTTTCTATTTTCTTTTTAAACTGAATAATTGTATTCGTAGCAAAGCATTATATCTGAGGATTAAATTAATGTACAATAATCCGCTCTCGTTAACCAGATTTTATATTAAAAAAAAACTCACTTGTTACCGAAATTAGAACTTCCAAGTTATCCGCTTTAGCTGAAATATCGTATATACCAAAAGCAATTTTCAAACGAATATTTCTATACATACACGCATATATCTACTAGCACTTCATATTTATGCAAATTCATAAAATATTAACATATTTTGCCATGCAAACAATTATCGCAGGATTTTTGTTTAAAGATAAAATTTTGCGTAAAGCTAAAATTAATTGGTATTATTTACTATATTAATAGACTATTATGCTAACAGAATTATTTGAAATATATGCATTCTCTATTTTACAATTTTACATTACTAGAAATAGGCTGCAATTTATATAATTTTACATATTTTATATTTTTTACATAAATTTATTTATTACTGCCCAATTCTTTGCTTTTCTTTGCTCAATTTATATTCCACCATTATGCTGCTTTTTGTAAGCTTTTATATTATTTAATCCCAATATAATTTGTATATTCGAACGAGAATTTAAATTTTAATAATGCATACATACACACAATGCTTATTGTTAGACTACTTACAATATATACAATATTGGTAGATGGAATTTTGCAATCTTTCCCAGAGCAATTAAAAGATTTTATTTGAAGGTTATAATTTTTATTAAAAAAAAAAACATGATGTAATCGGGGTTTTGTGATTTTTATTATTTCGATCAATAATAATAGCTATGCTTAGATTTTTACGGTTTCTAGCATATTTGATCGAAAGTTTCTGATTTGCCTTTTTTTAATCAAACTTGCCCGTTATTTTTATTTTTCGATCAAAAATAATCGTTTTCTTGAATTTTTATTCTTCCAATCATTTATGATCGATATTTTTTTATTTTTACTTCTTCGATCGAGAACAATAATTGTTTAAAATTTTTCGATTATATTTGTTTCATAGTTTGTAACATTTTTTTTCACAAAAGATATTAACCTCATCGCAGATAAATTTTTTTGCATTCATTTTTATTTTGATCGAAAAATTGTAAATGCAAAAATAGCGATTATTTTTGATCGAAAAAATAAAATCCCAACTTAACGATTAAATATGATCGGAAAAATAAAAACCCAAACATATCTAATTATTATTTTCGATCGAAAAAATAAAAATAAAAACAAAGGATCAAACTCTTTCGATAAAATTGAAGTAAAATAAAAACGACCAAACTTGATCGAAAAAATAAAAACACAAGCATAACTATTATTTTAGATAAAAAAAATAAAAATCACAAAATAAGGATTATGAAATGATTTAAACCAATCAAATCTTATAAATAAAAATGTGGTCAGATTTGTATAGCATTTGGCATTAAGATTAGATCGATATGTTCAAGTTTCGCTTCGAAAAATTTTTGCTATTGATTTTTTGATAAAAAAAAAATCAAAATATCGATTATTTTCGGTCCCTGTTTACTTTTGTTTTAAATTTTTTAAAGCAATATTTCGAAGAAAAAACAAATGCACCTAACAAATTTATACATTTTTGAAGTGCCAGGCTTTGTACTTTTGAATCTACTAGTCGTCTAATATAAAAAATTTCTTCAGAGAAAATGGATTCCGAAGACGTTGTATCAACTTCAAAGTATCCATTCTTTGTTAATTATTTATTTTTAAAACCGCAGGAATATTACCTTCTGTAGTTAGAATCACGTGGTCTAAAAAAATCTCGTATTGTTCCGATGCTCAACACCAAGCAAGCTGTTGAGAGTCAAGTGGAAAAAATTGAATTGTGCTCAGTAGCATTTGTTGTTATTGTAGCAGCTATACTAAATTTTTTAAAGCTTGTTTATGACACTAAGTGGCATCACCGAGTTCTGTAACGAGGAAACGTGCTGTTTCGATGGAGTGGGACCAATAGGGTAGGGATGCTAGATATTTTTTTGAAACTGGATTTCTCTCAAGACAATTCGGGCTCTACTTACCCAACAGTAGGTTAATTAACTCCTATCATGGTCCTTATGTGGCGGCAGTTAATTATGCTATCACTGAATCCAGCGTTGTCAGGCGACCACACAGATCCAGCATAGTTCCGAACTGATCGGTCAATCACCTTGTATGTTGACAACAAAATTTCTCTGTCCTTGCCTTAAGTGTTGCCGGCGAGCGACGTTTACAGTCAGTTTGATTTAATTTATACAAACTTTCTATTTCAGATCCAACTTTGCCAAGAAGAAGTTAATCTCAGACTTGTTTTACCCGATACAACTTTTTTTTTTTGATCTTTTTCATGTTTATAAATATATAGGATGAACTCGTTATTCCGTAATCGTACTAAAAAAGTAAACCGGAATCCATGGATTGCAATTATTGCAAATGCATCCCTAAGGGCGACACAACTATACAATTTGTTGTTGATTAATCAAAACATTGGCACTCATACTGTGAAAGCAAAGCAAAACAGGAAAAATCATCTTCAAAAGGTGTTGAGCAAATATCATTCCCTAAAATACTATCCCAACCCTAATGCCACCTACAAAAATTTTAATTTGTTTGAAAAAGTAACCAAATAAGTCAAATACTACTACTGTCACTTTTGTGACATAAATATGTTAAATATTAATGAAAAAAAAATTTCTACAATCACTTTAAAAGTAGTTTAAAAAAAATAGTGTAATAGCTTGGCAACAAATTTAAAGAACTTAACTCACTCAAACGTATTTTGTATAAGTCCACGCTGTTGTTTTAAGATATTATCTACAGGTATTTTTTTATCCTTATCAAACAAACTTTTCAGCTGTGATGTATGATTTTTTTTTCTTAAAATAAGTTAGACAAAAAGAGTAAATTTTCAAGATACTTTGATCAAACAAGAATATATATAGTTTATATAAATTGCATTGAAGCGCTAACGTCCTTTTTACAGTTTTAAAATCCTTCTAATTTTGCTCGGAAGTTTTTTTTTTAGGAATTTCAGTACAAGTTGCAAACCATTGTAATCGGATAGCTGTAGTGCTGGTAACTTCATATCAGCGTTGTTAAAGTAATTCCATTCGTTAATTTATTCGTTGACGATCTGAAGAATATTGCAAGTTAAAAATGTTATATAAGTATTTATTTATAGTATATCAAAAGTGCTATAATTAATAAATATTCAATACAAATAGTCATCCCTATATCCACAAATAACTAGTAGATTGTTAAAAATTTATATACCACAATTTTTTCCTCTCTGAAATTTTACAAGTGTTTTTATTACGCCATTTCGTAGCAAAACTCTTGTGAAATTTCTGTATAAATTGTGAAAAAAATTTCAATTACAAAACAAAAGTTCCGCTTTTTGTCAAAAATTAAACAAATTGGCTCGCAATATCGCCAATGAAACAAAGATGAACGGACGATGAAGGATATTGTCGCCCTTCGGTGTTTAAGTAGAGATCACAAGAGATCATGCAAAAAAGAAAAAAGAAAACAAACAGAAATGCTTAGTATTCTCTTCTTTATTATCCCTCATTAGTAAATCTTTCAGAAAATAGTCCACTTACTTTAGTCATTTAGCCCTGTATAAAAGAGTGTTAGATGCGTAATTGATTTCAAAGAGAAAAAGGCATTATTTCTTAAGCATCTTTGTAGCACTGCGAAGTTAATGCGCCCCAACAAATATGGGCAGTATATCACACCACGTACTAAGTTGTAGAAAATTGTAAGGAAGAGTTGTGGACAAAGGTAAGGGAGAGAGGAGTCAACCTACAATCCAACGATTTTAGATTAATAAGTAGACATCTACTTCGATAGAAGGGAATAGATTGCACGAAATGTAGGGAACAACTAGCGGAATCAATATATTTTTTTGTGAACTCGTTCAACTCTATTGATTTGGCATGCATAGTTAGATCTCCAAATTGCAGCAGCATAGTCCAAATTGGAGCGCACCAGGGAGGTGTAGAGCAACTTTAGTTTGCACCGGTCCAAAAAATCTGAACTGAAACGCCTGAAGAAGGCCAGCATAGAATGCTTTAGCTATCGGAAAATTTCAGTGGTTTTAAAATGAAAACCTATACCCGAATACCACACCCAAATGCGAAATTTCTGTACGTTTGCCCAACTGAGAACCATCAATATGGTAGTATGTTTTTTGATTTATTCTTACTAAGAGATAACATTATCAAGATACCGTTGGAAATAGAGAGAGCATGGGAGACAAGATACGGTAGTATAAGTCCTCAGATCATCACCATACAAAATAAACTGAGCACTTAAACTAAAAACAGGTAGATATGATACGCTATTTATGAAAATTATAAAAAGAAGAGAGCCTAATATAAAGGGTGGTTAAATTTTAAGGGGCGATGTTGATTTTGAATAAAACACAAATTATTTTGGGAATTATTGTAATTTCTTTTTATTATGATAATATGGTGTGGTTCAATTTGTATGGAACAAAATATCGGCCAAATGTCCGCCGCGACCTAGGCGGCAATGTGCCGAATTATCTCATCCTTTAGCTCTTGAATTGTTGCTGGCTTATCGACGCACACCTTTTCTTTCAAATAACCCCAAAGAAAGTAGTCCAACGGTGTAAAATCACATGATCTTGGTGGCCAATTGACATCGCCACCACGTGAGATAGCACGGCCATTGAATTTGTCGCGCAAAAGGGCCATTGTTTCGTTGGCTGTGTGGCAAGTGGCATCATCCTATTAGAACCACATATGGTCCACATCCATATGTTCCAATTCGGGCTATAAAAAGTTCGTTATCATCTCACGATAGCGAACCCCATTCACAGTAACTGCCTGACCGGCCTCATTTTGGAAAAAAGTGCGGCCCGATGATGCCGCCAGCCCATAAACCGCACCAAACAGTCACTCTTTGCGGGTGCATTAGTTTTTCGACAATCACTCTTGGATTATCATTCGCCCAAATGCGGAAATTCTACTTATTGACGAATCCACTGAGGTGAAAATGTGCCTTATCACTGAAGATGATTTTCTACGAGTGCACGATATGCATTTGGATTTGAACGCCCATTTTCATAATAAGCCTGAATAACTTTAACACGTTGCTTGATTGTGTATCTTTCCATGTTCAAATTGAATTAGTCTGAAATTGAGAATCGTCAAATGAAATGCAGAAAAAAACTTGACGTTTAGTTGTGGTTCACATTCAACATCGGCCCTTAAAATTTAACCCCCCTTTACTTCCTTGTGGAACTCCAGATGATGCAGTAAAAGCATTGGGGGTAGCGACCGATTTTTTAATAAGTGAATTATTTATTACTAGTTTTACTAGTTTAATTTAATTTTATTATTTTATTATTTTATGATTATGAGCATATTTGAAATTTTTTCTGCAACCTAATAACCTAATGTAAAGCGTAAATTATAAATCGAAAATTTTTCAGCAACTACCTCAGCGGCTGATACCGTTACCACAACATTGTGTCAGTCACTAGTCACGTAAGAGCTTTGCTGCTCCAGCCTCCCGCCGTGCACGGCTCTCCCACAAGCGTAGTGGGGTTATCAATTTCAACTTTAGTATCATCTGATCGTTTCTATGTTCGCTTTTTTTTTTTTTTTTGTAACCAACTGTTTCGCCTTTCGACATTGCAGCTCACATATGTACCTATCACTTTCTTTTACGTGCTGTCTCTCCTTTGGCATCAATGGCTTTCAGATTTTCAGCCAACACAGAGTGTCACAAATTTTTATGTTCTTTGCGGCAAGCTGATATTATGCCACCATATTCGATGTGAGAGCGCATCCTAAATTTTTGTACAAACCAAAAAATTAAAAAAAAAATAAATAAAAACCGTTGGCAAAATTACTTGCAGTTGAGTAGCTAAAGTTGGGAGCGGAAGAGAAAAACTGCCGAAAATTCACAGAAAACCAAATTTGAATTCAATTGTCAACAAATGTTGCAACTATGAACACAATGACGATGCTGCTGTGTGGCATCTTTCGTTGTTATTGTTCGAGCTGCTAAGTTAGTTTTTACTTTCTATATTGCATTGCAATGACGCTGAGAAAGCCAAGGATGATATGAAGCAAAAAAAAGGGGGGGAAAAAAACTAAAAAATAAAAATCACATTTGAAATAAGTGCAATATTTGAGCAGCTCAGCGTGTATGTGAATGTGTGTGTGTGCGTGTCCTCATTGCTGTTCAACCAACCACAGCTGTGTGCTTTCTTTTACTGCCATTTTGACTTTTGCTACTGCAACTGCAACTGCTGCTATGCTATGCTATGTTATGCTATAATTTTTATTGTTGTTTGTACTCTTATCAAAACGTTGATTGTTGTTGTTCCTATCTTCACAATTCTACTGCAATGGACAACATGTTGTTGGCTGTCTTTATGCTCGCATCTGCTTTAACAAATCCCTCATGACCGATATGCATCCGCATATGTACGTTCACTCCCCTCCCCCTCCACTCCCCACACACAGCACCCACATACACATACACATAGGTTATTTGTGTGCTACGACGAGTACGTAGTGTGAGTGAGTTCATATTTTCGATATTTGCTACATAGCTGCAAGTTGTTTGTGCACATTTGCTTGCAATTCGATTGTCATTTGAGAAGAGCGACTTAGTTGTAGAGAGGACAAAAAAACTCTAAATGCCACATTTCTCGAGATTTGCATATTATAGTCGATTTTCTTCTAACCCCTTCTTACTTTTTCTATTTACATTTTTTTTTCTTCTTCTTCTATCTTTTTGTCTCAGATTTCGTTTTTGATTTTTCTAACAGCAAATGCAATTCAATTCAAAAAATCATCACCGAGTCACCAAGAAAAATTTCCATTTAAAGTGAGTTTATTCGATAAGCGATTTTACTAATACGCACACAAACTGCCATATAACTATAATATGTGCGTGTATATGTGTTATGTGTTGCAAAATTGTTCTTTCAACTCAGCAGCATAGTTTAATTCTGTCTGCAATTCTTAGCATTCGATTTGATAGCAATTTGATTCACTTTGCACTTTGTTGTTGTGATAAGTGCTATTGGCTATGTGGGGGAGAATCAATACGTATTTGTCACTAATACGTCATAGATGACAGTCATTGATAGTTAGTTCGGAATAGACAGCAGTCTCATAGCATACAAAGTACACGAGATTTGAATGATTTCCTCACTTAAATGAATAAAAGCCAAGTATTTTGTATTTCAAACAGCCATGCCTGTGGCTATCGATATGTGATTGAGAAATGAAAAGTCATCTGCACACATACTGTAAATTGTGCGATAAAGTGGTAAACGTTGATTGTTTTTTGTTTTTGTTTTTTTTTTCATGGAGAATAAGCCATGGCCTTCTTGGCCTGAAAATAACAAAAGCTTATGTAGTTAGAGAAATGCAATTTAGCTATGTCTAAATGACACCCACACACACTGGTACCCGGGGTATTATAACTTTATTCACTTAACGGCTGTTTGCAACAGCATAAAGAAACCGCGCTAGACAACCAAGCATTTACCAAAACTAGTTGATTTCCACGACTTACTAATTTTCCATATATGTACTTACAGAAGATTTTCAAAAGCTAAAAATCCAGATCAAAAAATGCGGATCAAAAACATAGATTCTCTGAATAACTCGCCTCTAGCGGCGCCTAGAGAATTACTCTTTTAATAAAATATTTCTCATCGCAACAGCAACATAACTTTTCATATTCATCGAAATCGAACCATAAATACAGATTTCCTGAATACCTCGACTCATGCACCACCTAGCGGATTACATTGCCAAGTTGTCACAAAGAAAACCGTCTATAAGTGCATTTATCATAATTAATTGCGAAATTAGCTAAGTTTTGTCTGCAATGGATAACTCGGGTATCTAAATATTGAGCTAACTCATGCAATATTTCAGTAATCAGTAAAGATAATTTGCTAAATAGTCTATGTACTATGATTGGGTTGGGGTTGGGGTGTGAAATTTTTTTTTCAAAATGGGCTTGGCTCCTCCAACTTTAGATGAAAAAACTATATCTTCGAAACTTCTTGACTAAGCTCTACCAACTTTGGTACACACTTATATTGCATTTTAAGTCAATTAAGCAAACTTTCGAAACTATAACGGTAATTTTCAAAAATCAAAAAAAAGCGGTATTAAAGTAACTATTGAAAATAATTGGCTCAAATTTAATATCAGGTACTTAAGCAAATCCAAGAAATGAAAAGAACAATTTTGTAAATAGTCGTGGCCTCGCCCACTTTTGCGTAAATAATTATATATCGAAAACTATGCTACTAAATTCTACCAAATATGGTGCGCACATTGCATTTCAATTCAATACGCTAAATTTCATGTCGACTTTTCATATAGCGGGAATTTAAAAAATCAAAAAATCTCTTTAGAGCAAAGGTACATAAATCTCGAAAACTACGTTATGAAACCGTACAAAATTTAGCATGCATCTTGCATTTCAGTTCAGTAGGAAATTACAAAACTCAAAAATCAAAAAAAAAAAATGGTAATGTTCTCAAAAGTAGACTAGATCGAGTTTGAGAACGAAATACATAGTAAGGTATGGTTTGAGAATAAAACACATAAGTTAAATAAACGTATAAATTAAAAGTCAAATACTTATTTCACTTTGTTAAATACATTTTGCTCACAATAAATTAATTAAAAATGCATAATAATGGAAAACGATCTTTATCAATGAAGTTAGTACCAACTTCACAGTCGGTGAAATTTCGCCTGCAACATGCATACGGATTACCGTGAAATGTTGCTAATAACCGAAATTACCGAAGGTCCAAAAAGATGCCGCCTAAAAGTAAGTATAACAATTAATACAAACCCGATTGCTTAAATGAAGTGGCATATTATCTGTTTTCACACAACTTTATATGGTAAATGCATTTTAAAAGCTGTGAAAAAATGTTGCTAGCATCATGTTGCCAAGATGCTGTGTACTACTTTCTCGTGGAAATGTTGCGGAATTTCATGCATATTTGACAGCAGTGCAATTTAAATGGATTTTACAGCCACTTTGAATTTTTATAATTTGTTATGCTAACGGTGTGCCTAATTTTACTCTATATAAAAAATAAATTCGTGCATTTGTTATATGGTGATAATTAGAGAACGCCCGACCGCCGATTTTTGTTGCCAAACCGAAGTTCGGCCAATTTCGGTTGAAGCCAACATGAAAATTTTCAAGATCTAAAATAATGCAGAATCAATGAACTTTTAAAAATTCTAGATTTTTTTTAATGATATTAAATAAAATACTCGCATTAGTTTCATCATATCCATTTCAGTCCATTAAAAAATATTTTTAAAATAAAACAAAAAAATTGTCCACTAAACACACTCTATGGAAAAACAGGCAGATATTTTTTTAAGCAATTTTTCTCAACAGAAAATATGGGCTTCAAAAATTATTTAAAGTTCCACAATTTTTTATCAGCAGATGTTCATTAAGAAAAGTGTCCAATGCGGAAGGATTAATTTTTTTCAGTATTATTACTGCAAATCATATTGTTATCATTATTTGACTTATTTGACTTTTTTCCAAAGAGAAATATATTAAAAGTTCATTTCATACATTTTTTTTTAATAAAGATGTATAAATATTCGGACGCTGAACCGAAACCGAACCGAATTTTATTGACTGAACATGGCCGAAGTCGAAACTGAAGTTCGGTCGTTCTCTAGTGGTAATGAACAACAACGTCAGCAAAAAAATTATGAATTTTTTAGCCTCATTAACCATGTACCCATAAAAATTGAAATTAAAAAATTTTAAAATTTGATGAAAATTTGTTGAATTTTAGTAAAATTTACACTAAGTTGAAATCATTGATTTATAATGTTTTTCTTGTAGAATAGACTCTATTAAATTAACTGGAAATAAATTAAGTGGCGAGACAGTAGGGCAGAGTGGCACCACTCGGACCCCCTGGCAAAGGCAATAAAGGTGAGAAAAATCAATTTTTCTGTTCAGTTTAAAAATTTACTTTATAGAGGGATCAGTTGACTATTTTTTTTAGCGATTAGTAAGGATTGTAGGTGTTCTGAAATGTAAGATATTTAATCAAATGTGAAAGTTCACTTTTTAGGCGTACTAAAAAATGGTGGTCCCAAATCGACCCCTATTTTTTACTCAAAAATCGCAAGCAAAAGTATGATTTTGAATTTCTATTATTAGATACAAGAACAATTCAATAACATTGAATGAAATTAAATGATTATGACGTTTTCTAAAAAAACGATCCAGCGATGATGTCAATAACATTTTTTCATTCGCAGTGTAAATGTAAAATATTTGAACGACGCGCCTAGGATGCATTCGCATGAATGCTTCAAATTGTTCATAAAACGCAATTCTGAATGGGCCGAATACAATAACGTCGAGTGGTTGACGGCAACCAAAGCAATGAGGAGAGGAACGAGACACATGAATTCCAATTTCTCGGCAAAACTGCAATGCTTCCAAAGAACGATGAGATTCCTTTTCGAGAAGCTCGAAAATGAACCCTTGAAACAAACTAAACGTGATAATCGCAAGGAAAAAGAAAAAGTCAAAATAAGTATCTACTTATCTCCAAAATGTCCGTGTTATAACAGCTTTTCACCGACGTTACCGACAATTCGGCTAGCGACGCCATCTCTGCGAAACATTGTGGGGTGGTTATAAGACCACTCTTCCCACTATAGTATACAACTTATGCCAGTATTCTGTAAGCAGTCTCTAGTCACTAAATAAGGCTTTTCAATGGTGAGATTGATTTTGAAAATATTCGGTATTCAGTAAGCCGTCTCAAGTCTGAAGTCTCAAACTAAAGTCACTAATTTGTCAACGGGTTCTGAGCAGGTCTCAAAGCAAATAAATTGGTGAAAGTGTTGAACAAACGCGAAAATGAAATAGCACTCGATTTGTCTATTGGTCAATCGCTATATATTTTGCTTAGATCTGTCCATCTGTGTACATAATTTCCATAACGCATAATAAAAAAAAACTCTTTATTTATATTTGCATATGTATCCTTTTCTGCCATTTTTATCGAATCTTCATATGGATGAGAAGCTGCATTTATCGATTGTGGATAGTTCTAATTCTTTGTACACATAAAACACAGTAATAAAAATTTGGAGCGGTTAATTTCAATGTTAATTTTCCAATAACCAAATTGGTGTTTTTTTTTTAAAGAATGATGCTGACAAAGAATTGAAACAGTATATTGTGTGCTATCGATAGACACATTTCCATTGAGGTTGATTGTGCATCCCTAGCTGAATATATCATCAGCTGATTGTCTCTACTGCCTTTAACCATAGTCTTTGGTGAAATTTTTTAAGACCTTTGCTTACTAAATTCTGAAATTGTCGCAAGTCTCAAAAGGCAGCTCTTATTAAAAGTCTCAAGTTTAGTGACTTGAGATGAGGTTGAGTTACAGAAAACGGGGTTACCTAAACAGCTCATGCCGCAACTTACCTTTAGTTGCAAGGTTTCATTTTTTCGATTTCTTTATGAAAATTTTTCATATGTATGCCCAAGCATGCCTTCATGTTTTACTATTTTCATATTTTCCGCGAGCTTTGCTTAAATTTTATTTCTTTTATTTTTTGATTTTTCACTTCTGAAATATTCAGTATTAAAGACAATAAATAGGTAACACAGGTAAAAGTTAAGTGACTTAGCGGAAAGATTATATTTAAAATTAAATTTTAAATTTCCATTACAGCTTTAGCCACTAAATTTTAGCGCTTCAAAGTAACAGTTGAATAAAATAATCATATCTTTTAAAGCACTTTCATTATGCAATTGCCGAGTTATGACCTTATTACTTTTCGGCACGCTGGGACAAGTAGCTAGCATAATATGTTAAGTAGTCAAAGTTGTGCGCCTAGCATAAACGCAAAGAAGGAAAAAAGTTCTCTGCACAACTCCGACATACAAATAAATGCTGCTTAGGAACAGCCTAAAGCAGGTTGGCGTCACAGCAAAACATTAGATGATTTTTTAAAGCAAACAAAAAGTTAATATTCACTATAAATATAAAACGTAAGCTATAAAAAGACGTGCCAAAAATTCCACTCATTTCTTCTTTTCTAATTTATATGCAGGCTAAAGTTGCAAAGAAATTATTATTCCACGCAGATGAATAAAATATGAGTTTTTAAAACAATTCGACATTTAACCTTTAGAAAACAATAAAACTTTTTCGCTATCAAAGCGGAAAATTGGCGCCTCCTATGATTTCAACATTTGTTGCTTGTAGCTCTGGTTTACGTACTCCCATTTCTACGCGGTTTCCATCACATTATTTTTATTGCTTTTACAAAAACTTCTCACCCAACAACGAAACCAACAAACATCCGCTTACGCCAAACGCAAGCAAGACAATCGTACTATATTTTGAGCTATCTAGCATAATAGCTGCTGGCCACGGAAATGAATGTAATGTCAATGCTGCGGATGTGGGGTAAGATTTTTGGAGTAAATATTGGAAAAAATTAAAAATAGTCAATTGGTTTACGGAAACTCATTTCCGAACATACAAACGTGCTTTTATCTACACACATACGCACGTTTAGATTCACAAATTCACAAATTCACAATAGCAGCGGGCATTCATAAACTTAGAGCAAATTAATAAATTTAAACTGCGTAAAGAATTTGGCTATGAAAAGAAACTTTTCACACATAAATAGTTTGTGAAACGTTTAAACTTGCGGATATTTTTTAAAGAGACTTGCTGCCTGTTAACTAATCTTCAACTGGTGGTCAATTTCACCCTCTTTTTAAATTTATTTTTAAATACTCTCCTCTATTGCGCTTCAGCAATTTAATTCACTTAGTGTCCTCTCACATCGTTGCCGTTTGCCCCCGCCTTTGGTAGCGACTAGAAAATGTTGCACTTTTTTGGGGGCAGAGTGCAACATTGTGGAAAAAAGCAAACAACCCAAAGGAAATGCTGAGAAAAGAATACGAAAATTTGATAGCCCTGGCACGCGGTAGAATAAATGCAACATTATTTCGAGAAAAGAAAACGCTACTATTCTTAATACCGTATTGTGGGTTGCAACTCTGCATCAATTTTAAAATTTTTATTTCTAAATTCAACCATATGTTACATTTCGATTTTGTTAATTCTTCATTCTCTCTTTCTTTACATTTTCACGTTGAGCAAATAAAACGAAATGCGTTTTGGTCTCGTTTTTTTTAGATTGAGACGTTCCGGCGAACATATCATTTTAGGAGGAAATCACTAGGTATCTACCTACATATATTTGACATTGTAAAAATACCTTTTAAGGATTGGACTGTTTTTTATATCATCTTTGCACGATTCTTCTTTTTATGTGCAATAAATGAGTATTATATAACTCACGCTCTAGATTAAAGGAGATAATCTCTGTATATTTAAAAATATAATATAAAAAATATTGGAAAAATAAGTAAGAAGTAAAAAATAACTGAAAACAAACCTTTTTTTCTAATTATTTTCGATACAATTATCAAAAAAAATTTCAGATCACTTATCAAACAATTTTGAAGAAATCGCACATTTCATCCAAGTTGTGACAAGCGTCGGAACGACAAGGTCAACCCCTTTAAATCGATTGTGACATTTTTTTAGCTGCCACGTTCGTACCACGCCATGGTCGTTAAAAAGATGCCAGCAATAACCAATTCATAATACACCTGTTTTGAGTACAGTTTCTTTCACTAAATATTATTATTGAAATTTGCAGCTTCACCCAAATAACGGTTCTTTGGTAATTTTTTTATAGGGTTTAAAGTTTTCGATATGCTTAAAAATAAATGCATATGAAATAAAATATAAAATTTGTTAACCTTAAAGCAAAAGTTAAATTCTTGTATTTATTTTAATTGAAAACTGCAGCAACTTGTTTTCAAAAAACAAAAAATTACCAAAAAACCACCTTTTTATTCAAATTTCTTAGTACGAATATATGGGGTAAAGTTCACCACCATGCCACCTCCATAGTTAAAGGTTAAATTTAAATTAATAAATTAAATCAAGTATTGCAATGCAGATGCCTAAGGTCATAGATTATTAAAGATTTGTTTCGAAGATGAAGAAGGCTGCCAACTTTTTAAAAAGTTAAACATAAATTAATAAAAAAATAATAATAGTGTTCATATCGCATTACAGGCGTGAAGCGAAAGGGGTTTATACAAACCTTTTTTTTTTAAAAGGCTGCCGACCGTTTAAAATTATGAATTTAGTTTATTTAGTAAGTTAACTGAAATCGTGACATATTGATATCAAACGAAGACCATTTAAAATTGCCTAATTTCGAAAATATTTTAAAGAGGGTTGACACATACTTAAAATGTTAATTGAAATGTAGAATATTAATCAAAAAAATTTCAATATATGTGTCAAATGAAAAAAGATGAACGAAAGCGTATTTTCGAAAATATAATATAATAAATAGAAAATAAATAGTAGTAAATAATAAGTTAAACAACGAATTACCGAAAACGAAAGAGTTTAAAATAATATTACTTTATAAAGTATTCAAAAAAGGGTTGCCACCTGTTTGGAAAGTTAAATTTAATTAACTTAATACTTAAATTAAATATAATTGAATTAATAATATTAATGAAATATTACAATATTTGTGTAAAAAGCAGGAGAGGGTTGCCAGCTATCCAAAGGTTTGATTCAATTCTTTTAGAACATTAACAAAATATTTTTAAAGAGCGTTTTGAACGGAAAGTTTAGTATACTTATAAATTATAAGTATACCCAAAATGTTACTTCATTGATGCGAAACTAATGTGGTTTAAAAAGTTTTAATTTTGAAAATATTTTTCCAAATTTTTATTTAAAAAACTCTTTTTAATATTAACAAAATTTTAATAATGTATTCCAAATGAGTGCTTGGCGAGTGTTCCCATCTGTTTGAACTCTTATATCTAAATTTGTTAATAAGTTAAATGAAATAGTACAATACTGGTGTGAAACTAAATAAATTTAGGAAAGCTGCGTTATATTTTCGAAACAGGGTTTCTGTTTGAAAACTTAATCGCATACAGTTTTAACTGAATGAACAAATATATTCTCATTATTTTACCTTGGAAGCTTCATTTAGCGCAGGTAATGCACCCATCCAATTTTTTTCACCCCAAGTGCATAGCTTTGCTTATATGCTGTACCTTAGGATGAGCAAATTTTTTTATGCTAAATAATATCATTTTTTTCATATTTTTAGATAACTCTATTGGCACGTCTCAGTGACGGAATTCACTCAATTGAATTTTAATTTATGGCACATTTTAGTTCTTTGGGAAATAAGAGACCAACAAATATTAAATAATTTTCAACCAACTTTGATATGCTTTGTTTTCTTTTCTTAATTTTCGGCTTCAACAAATGACTGGGTTATTGTCTGTGAATTCTTTTCCCTATAGTCATTTAAATGTCATTATAATAACCACAGTTAATGGGTCCCCTTTTAAAGTTAATATTGCGTGGCGTGGAATTTTAGTTTCATGGAATATTTTGTTTTGGTTTTTGTAAATAATATCAACAATGTTAAAAGTACATTAAACCATAGAAAAAAACTTTATAATATATTCTTTTAGTTTGCAACACAGGCTTACATCTACAGTGGCAATTTTCTTAATTGCATGTAAAATTAAAAAGTCATAATATGACTTATTAAAATGTTACTTTGAATAACCGGCGTAAGGCCAATGTTTTCAATTTTTTTTTTGTAGAAAAAATTGTACCATGGACTTTGACTAATTTTGGCTTTCTCCTTTGGTTTGTTTTATCTCAGTTGTTCTTTTTAAAGGTCAAGCTCATTATATAACAAACATAGCAGGCAAATTCAAAAAAATTGCATTACATTTTCAAACCATTCAATTACGAGTAGAATGCCTATAAATTTTCTAAGTATGCAGCTTTTCAGCATTTGATGTTAATTAAACAAAGTGCACGCTTCCATTTCCGTTGATTTTTTTATAACTTTTTTCGCGAATGTTACCACACATTCTCTTCCATTCAAAATAAAAAAATTGTCGAAGGTATTTTATATGGAAGAAAATGCGTGACACGGTCTGTAAAATAAGAAAGTTTTTAGCTACTTCTAAATTGCTCTGTATTATACTAAAATTTAAAAGCCTATAAAACTGCATACTTTGAGTTTTTATATAAAAATTCTAATTCAAAAGCTTTTGAAATCTTATATAATTTTGGATGACTTTTCCTATTTTTCCTAAAAATTTTGAAGTATAGATTTTTACAGTGTTTGTTTTATAATGAGCTTGACTTCAAAAAAACACGTGTGCACCTAACTGCGCGAGGCAGAAGTAAAACTTCTTTGTCGTAGCAGAGATTTATAAAAGTAGTCGTAGCAATTAGTAAAAATAGTACTAAAAATTAGTAAAAAAGTAGTAAAAATAGTGAGGAATTATAAAAGTAGTGGTAGAAATTAGTAAAAAGGGGTAGTAGCATTAGTAGAAACAGTACTAGAAATTAGTAAAAAGTAGTAAAAATAGTGAGGAATTATAAAAATAGTGGTAGAAATTAGTAAAAAAGCTGTAGTAGCATTAGTAAAAATAGTACTAAAAATTAGTAAAAAAGTAGTAAAAATAGTGAGGAATTATAAAAATAGTGGTAGAAATTAGTAAAAAGGGGTAGTAGCATTAGTAAAAACAGTACTAGAAATTAGTAAAAAAGTAGTAAAAATATAAAAATAGTGATAAAAATTAGTAAAACTAGTGGCAGAAATTAGTAAAAAAAGGGATAGTATCATTAGTAAAAATAGCAGTAGAATTTAGTGAAAATAGTGGCAGAAAGTAGTAAAAATATTGGTAAAAATTAATAAAAATAGTGGAAGCAATATGTACAAATAGTGGTAGAAATTAGTAAAAATAGTAGTAGAAGTTAGTAAAAATTGTGGAAGAAACTAGTAAAAAACAGTGGTAGAAACTATAAAAATCGTGGAAGAAATTGCTTAAAAAATTGGTAGAAATGAGTATGAGAGACATAGTGGTAGTAATTAGTAGTATTACTAAAAATAGTGATAGAAAAGAGCAAAAATAGTGGTAGAATATAGTAGTAGTATTCGTAACAAGAGTGGTTGAATTTAGAAAATATAGTGGTAGAAATTAGTAAAGCGATTCTGACGCGACTTTCGACTTTTCTTCACTGCCGCTGTATATCTATATTTTACTTCATCGGCCTTTTTAACTTTGTCCGCATCTTCACTCTTATTTTCATCAACTTTATGGGCCAACGGTGTTTGCGAAAAAAATTATCGCACAAAAGAAACTAAAAGACCAAATAAATTTTATACTATGTAAATCTTCTGGAGTTCTCTTAATATATATCCAGTTACATTCGCCACAAAAGTCCATTTCCAGTGAATAATTTAAACTAAACTCTTCACACACACACACACACACACTCATATCTATTGAGAGCAGTTAGAGCATAGAAAATAACTTCACGGTACCAGAACATCCGCTAGGTGTTAATTACGCGACTCCAGGGATACCATCACACTAGCGAATATGATTTCTACACACACACACACGCGCGCGCACATTTCCTAACTAAAAGGAATAACAGTCGCCTTTGTGAAATGCATAGAAATTTGTGAAATTCCACCTCGATGGACTTCAGGTAAACAAATATAGATTTTACTGTAATTCAGACAACAACCACGCCCACCAACTAACAAATGCACTCACTGGCAGACGCTTTGAGTATCAGTGCTTTGAGTATCAGTGCTTTGCGAGTTTATTGCAAGTACGGGGAAGGTGGGTGACCCAGTTTGGTTGATATTCGCTATATACGGTGTGATAATCAAATACGAAAAGCATCAGCAATTCACCACACCCGATATGCAGTGGCAAAGAAAATAGTAAATATCGAAAGCAAAAGCATTCCACAAGCAAACTCTCCCATTTGGCCATTTTGCATAGCTATGCATTTTTGCGCACAGAAATTGCATAAACGTAGTGCCTAGGTGTGTGTGTGTGTGTGTTTATGTGCACTGCTAGTTTGCTTTCAAATGTTACAGACAAGAACAATGAAAACAACAACAACAGCATTCAGGCAATAATAGTTAGCAGCGATACAAATTTCAATAGGCATCGCGCCGATGAAAAGTGAGAAAGCAAAAGTGAAATATCACAGGAGTGGAGAATACTACACGATACGTACAATACGACGGGGATATGCATGAATGGTTCAATGACAAATCAGGCATTCATGTTGCAACGATTGCCGTTGTGCATCATGTTGCAGTCGAAATGTGCAACCATCAACAGCATTTTGCGCGCAGGCACACACACAAACACACTCACTCACAAATGCATACATGCATACTAGTAGAATTTATACACAAACACTCAGATGTGCCAATAAGTTGCCTGCTCAGCTGAACTATTCCAAATATGCCCAGCAAACAGAGTAAATGTATCTAACGTTAGAGGAATTTCGATTTTACGAGTAGAAAACGATGTTACGTGGTTCGTAATTTTAGATCCAACCCAATTTTCATAACTTTTTTAATTCAATTTCCAAACATGCAAAACAAATAGATATATATTTAAAACCATTAAGGAGATCTTCTACCTACCTTTCATTTTTCATAAAGATGAAATGAAGTGGAAAATATGTGGTAAAAGCGCTTTTGCTATATTCACATTAGTTTTAATGTTATTGCACATTGAATCTGCATATAAATAGGTAGCTAGGAGTACACTTAATCCATAAAAAGGAGACTTAGGACACGGCTGCCTCGAGGTTCGACAAGTCGTAATTTGACTTCATCTTTCGTCAGTTTGTTTATTGTGTGTACATTCCCTAAGTAGCAGTTTACAAACGGCAAACGGCATACCAATGCGTTCTTTATTCTGGAGAATCTCTTTGGCCGTACCTTGTCTTGCAAATTTGCCTGCCATGCAGTTTTCCTCTATGCCTCTGTGGCCGGGGCTCAAATCGAGGTACACTCTGTTCTGCTTGGCCATCTCCTGTGGAGATAGGCCGCTGTTCTGCGCTATGTTTGAATTGAACGTGAAAGAACTCAGAGAATTGATTGCACTCTGGCTATCACTAAAAATGAAGATCCGATCACCGATCCGTGCTGCTCGGAATGAAGCAAAACTTGTTTTATATACAAAAGTGACCCTGGGTTTCGGGATGCCACTGGGATGTCTCTCTTAATCGCAGAGCAGTCATCGCTCCCGTCTGTTGTCCTACCAAATCCAATTGTTGGAGATCTAAGATAGAGTTCAAAGCATCATGAGCGCCCAGCTTATGCAGATCATAATAGATCTTTACAGCCTGAGGTTAGCATCTTTTTCTTATGCAGGCCGCCATGCGATCACCTCATATAGGAGAATTCGTCTAACGACTGCTGTAAAATCCACCGACAGATCAGGAAATTAGGGCCCCATTTCTTGCCTATGGCTCTCGTACAGGTATAGAGAGGCTTACGGAAGCATTTTATAAGGCTGAACTCTATTCACACCTTCACCTCTAGGATAACGCCTAAAAATTTGGCTCTTGTAGCAAAGCTTAACCGGACACCGTTTAGTTCCGGTGGAGTTTTTATACCACTTCGTAAAGGGAACGAGTTCGATCTTACTTGAACTGACCCTAAGCCTACAGCTGGTAGGTCACTTGGCTACCTCCCGAAGCGTTCGTTGCATGAGCTCGCATAGTGTTTGCGGAAACGTTCCCCTGAGTGCGATCGCGACGTCATCAGCGTACGCGATAACTTTTAAGCGTATTAACGGTGAGATCCCTCAGAAGTGAGGAAAGGATACCTCTTTGGGGCCTTCCTCTTGCAAGCCTCGACAATTCGCTCGCTCCCAGAGCAGAGTAGTTGACTGATAAACTCCGCCAGTGAGTTATCAACCCCTAAAGCCCTAACGGTGCCAGTAATAGCCTCTGGAAGTATGTTTTTAGAAGCGCCTTCAATATCCATATCTCAATATAGCCGACCAAGCTATCGAGTACAGTCTCAGTATATTTGCCTTTGCGGTAGATAAGTAGGCAGAAAATCTGGATGCACAAGGCTTATTTCTTTGGCTGTCGTGGCGCGAAAAAACTGCAATGGGTAACTCTTTTCAGAAAAAGCATTGTCTTGAATACTCCAAATAAAATAAAATAAAAAATAAAACGGTGCCATGACCTTTTTTCCCCAGACAGTCCAGAAAGTTAACATACATATATTAGACCTATTTATTTTTGTAACGGTGTTTTTTTTTATTTAAATCAATCGAACGCGATTTTTCAGTAGATAAGTGTAAACGAAATATTTTGCTCAAATTTTATAGATAGGATAAGGTTGGAGAAAGAAATACCAGGGTAAGATTTTTTTTTGCTGAAATGAGCGTCGCGCTACCCACTTCAGATAAAATAGATATATCTCCGAAACAACCTGAACAACTCATATCAAATTTGGTAGACATTTTAAATTTTATCTCGATAGACACAAATTCGGCGAAGTCTCATATGACGGTAATTTATAAAAATCTAAAAATATTTCAGTAACTATAAAAATAAAAAAAAAGGCCATATGCTCTAGTTTTATTCACAAGATCGGGTTGAAGAGAAATAGACGTGGGTTGATTTTTTTTAGCAAATAGACATTAAACCGTCCATTTGAATGAAATTAGTTACATTTCCAACAAAAATCTTTCAAACTCTATCAAATTGGGTACACTCCTTGCATTTCAATAGAGGAAACAAAATTTCGAAAATTAGGAAACGGGGGAAAACCCACCTCCTTTGCTCATGTAACTATAATTTAAAAAAAATCCAAAGGAATGCAGTATTTAGTATTTTTATAAAATTTAAAATTATAAGGGGTGAAAATAGGTCATAAATTATACTAGGAAAGGATTTCCGCCTGTAAAATTTATTTAAAATATATAAAAGGTATATGCAATATAAAAAAATCGATGTCAAGCCGTCAATGGTATCGGAAGGAAGGTTCATAGATAATTTTTATGAAGCCGAAATAAATTAAATGATACACAAGTTATATGAAATATTCAAAATATGAGTGTCAAATGGTTCGCCTCGGCAAAGAAAAAGTTCATCGATATATTTTGGAGATGGATGCCACCTGTTTGAAATATCAAATTTTATTAAATTGTACACAAAAATATGAAATATGAAAACATGAGTATCAAACGGTTCGTCTCGGCGAGGAGACGGTTAATTCATTTTAAATATGATGTCCACCTGTTTGAAAAGTCGAATCAAATTAAATAGTACAGGACTTATAGCAATATTAAAATATGGGTGTCAAAAGGTTCACCTCGGCGAGGAGAAACTTCATAGCATTATTTTGAATAGCGTTGTCACCTATTTGAAAAGTAGAGTTTAATAAAATTAAACAAAAGTAATATAAAATATGAAAATATTGGTGCCAAACTATCGGTTCGCTGAGGGGAAGGCTTTTAGCACATATTTCATTTGCTAAAATACCGAATTTAATAAAATTCAAACGATCCCTTTTGCTAAGGAGAAGGTTTAAAGTTAACTATATTTTGAAGAAGGTGGCCATCTGATTGAAAAGTCGAGTTTAATTTATTTATACACGATTTATATGAAATAGTAAACTCATTTGTTTCGCCAGAAAAAAGTTTATAAAAATATATAGAAGAGGTTGCCATCTTTTTTTAAAAGTCAAATTTAATAAAATTATACTCAAGAATATAAAATATTAAAATATTGTCCGGTAGCTTCTGAACTTTTTCGGATTATTCTTCAGTCAAAATATGGCAACATTTCTCATTGACGTCGCCAGTAATTTCTCTCATCTCTGAACAAATCGTATCTCTTTTCTTATGATGTTTTAATGGGTATCATCCATAGCAATCGCAAATCACATTCCCACCAATAATTACTACCAAATGTTTGCTGGGTGAACAAATAACATTTTTTGGCATCTGTATATGCATTTGTATTAGTGCGTTTGTATAGTAGAGTAATGAATGCCAGAAAGTATCGGTTGGATGGTTTGCACAATGCTCGTGTCTGTTTGCCCTTTGTGGCATACTGCAAAGCCGTCAAATGGAAATAGCAAAGAGGTATTGCAGAACTACTAGAATTGTGTGAATTGTTTTGTTTTAGACTTTTAGCAAACTTTGCGTTTATTTCCTGGTTTCGGTGAAAATATTAGTGCAAGAATTGACGATATCCTTCGTGGCGTGTAAGTTTATTAAAAACAAAATTTTTAATGTACTTGCCAAGGGTTGTCCTGGAATGGTATAACTATGTAATTGTATTGAAAGGACACAATATATCTTTCAATTAAATTTAATAATATAATAATTTGGTGTTTCTCATATTATTCCCGAATACAAACCTGCCCTCAAGCTCTATAAATTATACAAAACGCATATAATTTAATGATATGGCCAAGAGTTTACCTTTACTATAAAGATAAAGGTTTGCCATTATGTTTTAGAAATTATTTCGAGCATGGCATGGCAATAACGTAACGAATATTCTCTTCCAAGGCGTCAATCGTCTCCGGCTTATCTGCGTAGTTTCCTTCAATAAATTTATTGTTTTCGAACCGACCGAATATTGGACGATATGTCGCGTGAACCGAATCCGGAATGAGTATGTTCGTTATGAAATGGCAAACCAAGCTAAGTGTAAATCCAGTAACAGCTGGAAAAATTACCATCTCGGGAAAAAGAATTGCCTCACTGAAAATCAAAAACGTTTAGTGTTTTTTTTTTTGCTCATATATTGTTTTAATAGCGACAACTCCTTTCGCTAGAAATCTTAACAGAACGGAATTAAATGAATCGGTTTATGCTTGAACAGCATTGCAAAATAATACAAATTTATTTCCAAAGTCAATGTTCTGTAGCCCAAACAGTGCGGTTATTAAACATAAATGTTGGCACAAATGAGGCATAAACTGCGCCCGCTGTAAGGAAGTTTGTGGCAAACGTTTGTTGTTGTTGTAGCAGCTTACCACACCCTGCAAAGATAGGATTATTTACTAAGTATCTTCATCGTTTCGACGTAGTCGGAAGAAGGATATTAGATGAGTAAATTTAGGTGGGGATATGAAGAGGAGGTTAGTATCATGCTGGAATTCTTCACACATGTCGGCATCTATTTTGGATAAATAGGAGCTTAACCTGCTACAATATCCAGAACGTAGTTGAGCCAACTCAACGCGGGACTCACTAATCAACTCGAGCTCTTCCTCTGGAATGGGTGACAATTGAAATGATCCAATAACGGCATTCGTGAGGCGGGAGGCGATCAATAGAGTAGTGCTGGGTCTGGTCGTTCAGTTCCATGACATGTCTCCTTAATTGCCTAGGAGGCTTTTCAGCCGCTAGTAAGTATCAGCAAGCGTGATTCCTGCGATAACAACTCACCAAAAACTGCTGGTTAAGCTAATTGTTGCGCTCTCTAACTGGGAGCATTTGTACCTCACTATGCAGGTGGCGAAACGGCGACATTAGAACACATCCCTTAGAGATCTGAAGTTCCGTATTTTGAGCAGTCTGGATCTTCATCCACTGAGTCCTGCTAGTCCCTGGCGACCATAATCGCGCCGCGTAGTTTAGAATTGTTCGTTATAAATAGGGTAGGCACTAAGACGAGAAATGTTGACAATTTTTGAAAATGCTGTCAATGGCGAGCGGCAACTTCGCCTCGTGTAGCCATAGCACGTTGCGAAATCATATGGGTAGAATTCGGAAAAAAATAGTTTACCCACAAAGTGATTGAGTCCCAGCCCAATCGAAATTTGTTTTCTTATGTTATGGTATATTATTAATGGAAATTTTTTGGCAGAATTCTACCCAAAGGTCAACGAACGGTTAAGGGGGGAAGTATCTTTAGACATTTAAAAAAAAAAATGTTTTCTTATAATCGATAGGTATATAGCCTTAGAATATCGTGTCAGAACGTTAACAGCTAATTATCGAAATTGTGGAAGATATGCTTCTCGGAAGAGGCTATCGCCGAGCCCGCCGAGCACTGGGTCGCAAATCTTAAAGTGGATTTTCGCAAACCATGTTTTTCAAAATCGTGTAAGTGATAAAAAAAAAACCAGTTAACTGATTTTAAAGAGCATACAAAATTGTTCTATATAGAAAAAAGGCTTCAAGACCAAGTCATTTTTAGAACCTTTTTGACTGCAAGTACAACGAGTTTTTTTTCAAAATCTCTTCTTTTTTTTGAGTTGAATATCGCAAATATTTTTCTACGGTTTGTTGATTTCAGATGAAAATTGCAGCCAGAATAGCTTCCGCAATTTGCGACATCAGCGGTGACATGGCTTACAAGATCCTTGGAAAATTTTTTAATTCACTTTTGTAAACAATTATTTTTTTCAACCTCACTGTGACATCACTCTAAAAAAATATTATTCTTATTTGAAGAGAACTTTCTCCGTTTCCCTAAAACTCAACTGCAAAAAAAGACCTTTCCTTCGGCCTCTAAATGTACTTCCCCCCTTTAGAGTTATTTGAAGAAATCCATTCGTAGGATAGGGTCAATCCTCGCGCCAAGGTCTAACAGGACAGGATTAGCAGGACGCGCTACTGCGAAGCCAACAGCCACATTATTAAAATTGTATGCCATAAATAATGGGAATGTTTGTGTTTTCGAATAAACCAGTCAATCATACACAGAAAATAATTGATTTTTGAGAATTTTTTAGAAATTTAAAGGAAGTTGCTCTGCAGGACCACCCTCTCTATTTACAATTTCTTTTATAAAAAAAAAAATAATCCTTTCGCACTCATTAAACCATTTCGCGTAATAAAAGCATTTCCCATAGACCTAAGACTATCAATATGTCGATATTTGCTACAAACTTTTGCTGTGAACAGCTGGAAACATAAAACTACCAAAGGAGTTTTCTAAACAAAGAAATTAAATCATCCTAGACCTCGGTATATGAGCATTCGTGTATGAAATAAGCTTAAAATCAATTTAAAATTTCACTCACCTTTAAATTTTCAAACTCTACACTCTGCCTATACAAATTACTGCATCTCAGGCCGCACCGCTTAGAGCAGCCGCCCAATGTTCTACCTCAGCATGCCGCCCTGTGTCGATAATCAAAGTAGCTGACGCTGTGGCGCCACATTGCCACCAAAGCCAGTTGTCGTGAGGAATTGCAATGACGAAGATGCCGTAACAATCGTTTGACGTGCGCCATCACCCATCAAACCAACACCACCACCACCACCACCACCATAGTTGCTGCCAATCAACGCCTCCCGATAGCCAAGATCCTTCTGGTCACTGTTCTGCTCGTTGTTTATGCTGGTGCGGCGTTGTAACAGCTGTAAGCCGCTAGCCGTGCGATGGGCCGAATTGTAGGGTGGTGGTGGCGGCTGGCGATACTCATAGCCGCCATAGTTGCTCTGACTTGTTGCCGCTGCTGCTGTTGCGGTGGCAGAGTAGGTGTCGGTGGGTGGTGTGCGCGCTGGCAGCGCAACTGATTTGCTATGTCGCTGCAGGGTCGAGAAGCCACTTTCCGCCTGCGGCGTCGCACCGCTTGCGCTGACAGGGGTCGTCGTTGTTGTTGGCAGGGAGCCGGAGTTGGTGAGCGCAATGCCGGTCGTAGCCACCGCAATCACATCACTGCGACGCAAGGCTTTTTCGCTGGGCTTGCTTGCGGCGCCATACCTGGACTGCAAATACTCTTGCACATTGATATTATATTTACTCTTGGCCGTAATGGATTGTTGCAGCTGTTGTTGTTGCGACATTTGCTGGTCATCGTGCAGATTTATTGTCCTAGTTGGTTTTATCGGACTATAAAGCTGTCCTTGCTGATTGTTGGCCACATTGTTGGCATGACCATTAATGTTACTATTACTGTTACTGTTACTGTGACTATTGTGGCCTGCTTTATGGGTACTGTAAGCGGGTAGCAGATCAGGCTGATATTCCCCGGCACGTACGCCACCCAACTGACCCTCGCAAATCTGCGCGTCCATACGCCATTTGCCGCCACCACCACCACCACTGCCGTGGCCAGCCTTCTTGCCATCAGGCGACAAATCCAGTGTTGTCGTTGATGTTGCGTTGAGGAGACGATTTATTTCAACTGCAGACGGTCCATGCGGGTACTTGATGTGGAGCGTATCTGCGAAAAAAAAAATAAGAATGCAGAGGAACATCAATACAAAATAATACAATGGCGTAGCTGGCGGTTTGTTTGTGTGTTTGAATTAAATTATGCGACATGTCTGGCAGGGTAAATGCACAGACACTAATACATACATACACACATATACAGCACAAAGCCGTAAAATAAATAAAATCCACCACAATAGTGGCTCGACGCAATGAGCTTTGTATACTTGACGCATATCTTCATTTCCCCCCTACACCTTTTATTTATTTATTTATTTATTTAAGTCTATGAACAATAAATTCTTACAGACTACTAACAAACTTACATGAGATTATTTATTTATTATTTATTTATTTATTTAATTAATCTAGAAATATTAACATTTATTTATTTATTTATTTATATATGTAAAGTCTTTGAATTAACAAATTCTTACAGACTATAATTAAACTGATTTGGAATAGTACAAAAATTACTAAGAAAAAAATGACTTGAGGTGGTTTATTAAGATGGTATAGGGCCACGAAAAATCAGCACCCGAAGAACTAAAAAACAAATTTAAATCAGCACATGCCCTAGAAATAGGAGCATTCCTACCATAATTAGTTTTCGAGAAACCAATTATGAAGGGTTCAAACTGTCGAAGGCTTCTACAGGGAACATTGAACCGAATTTCACTAAGAAGGAACGGGCAATCAATCGTCCCAGTGATGATCCCAATAACAAATGAACATGATAAAATGGATCTTCTGCTTTCAAGTGTCTTTAGGGGGAGAGGTACTAAATTCTGCTTTTCAAAATTCTTTTGGATGAAAATTCTGTAAAAATCAAAAAAAAAATTCTGTCCAGCCTAAATTCTTTTGGTTCAATATTCTGTATTTAAAATTCTGTATGATCAAAATGATGGAGAACTGAAATTCTGTATATTAAAATTCTGGAATCAAAATTATTTTCGATCAAAATGCTATAAAAATATAACCAAATAAGCAGATAACCTGATAAGCACGCTTACCTGAATAGCACATTTATTTTATGAATAATGGAATTCCGATTTTATAGAAACAATGGCATATATACATACGGCAATTAAAGAAAAATTCAAAAATTCATTCAAAACAAAAGTTATTACATTATAATGGCGAAACAATTATTATATTATTAAATTTTTAGCAATTCGCTTTAGAAAAGAAACATGCCTTAATATAAGCCTTTTTTTTTGTTATTCTTTTAAGTCTGTTGTTTGCTTTTACAGCCTTCGTCGTTTGACTAATTGTGTGACCATTTTGAAATTTCTGAAGCTATAAATACATACAAACATATGTACATTTGCTTTATGTAAATCTGTTTTGATAATATAGGAAACCATATGGGTCAAGACAAGTCATGTATTGGCAGTATTTTGTTTTGCAAAACTCTGTATTGAAAAACCGGAAGAGCATATGGATAAATAAAAAAAGTGCGCACTTTTTTATTTATCCATATGCTCTTCCGGTTTTTCAATACAGAGTTTTGCAAAACAAAATACTGCCAATACATAATTTTGATTTACAGAATTTAAAATTACAGTGTTCCGCAATACAGAATTTTAACAGTACAGAATTTTGAATTACAGATTTTTGAATACAGAATATTGAACCAAAATCATATTGTACCCAACCCGTCTTTAGGTCAATCAACAAACAACGAGATCGGTAGGATGGCAAGGGTTCTGAAAAGTTCAAAGATCGGAGCGCAAATCGTAGAAAGGCTTTCTGAACTCTCTCAAGCCGATTAGAGACACCGATTTGGTATGGCTTCCAAATGATAGTGGCGTACTCTAACCTCGATCTGACAAAAGCACAATATAACGTTTTGAGAGTATAAGGGTTAGTAAATGCAGAACAATTTCGGTAAATGTCTGCTGCTAATTTCCATTTCACACTTCAATTTACTTATAAATGTAAATATATTTACAATATTTCCCATTAACAGCGCTTATTAGTTTATTTGTCAACATTTGCATGTCGTGCGCGAATTTATAGTGGTATCTTGTTAAATATTATATGTTAGTGTTAAAGTGTTGGTGTAAATATTTTCAACGCACACGCATACAATTTATTTGCAGTAAACGCATAACATTACATTGCATACAAAATTGCGTTCGTGTTTTAATCGGCAATTCAACCGGATGCATACAAGAATGTACACCAATTTCGATTTGCAAACCTTATTATCCCTTGAGACTTCGCGCACTTAAAGCATTCGCTGGTGTTTAATTTGTGTTATAAATGTTATGAAATACCCTACTAATTCGATTCTGAGTACAGTTCTGTGCACGACAGTAGCAGTGAAGGCAGCTACTGATGCTGAATAAATTCATTCACTACAGAAAAATAACCATAATCTAATATTTAACACTATCAATAATCAGCGAGCTGTTTTTTTTTTATCAACACTAATTTGTTTGAGCTTTAGGCCATTTTTTGTTAGGAATTTATTGGAAGAAGCATAAACAGTCAAAACGGTAGAAGCTATACATAGAGCTAAAAGGTTCACCAATAATTCGATCGAGATCGACGTCTAAATAAGCTTGCGGACTAAGGAGAGCGGAAAGAGGGGGGACAAGATTGAAGAAATTTTTGCTAGAAAATCTTCTTAATTTTATTTTAAATCCTTTCAAAAATTTATTGAAAAGGAAAAGGGCTCGAGATAATAAGATAACTTCCTGTTTTTTAATTGCTATGGATTTTTGTTCAAAAGAAATCTCCTTGCTTTTATACTAAAAATAATATATACTAAATTAAAAATGAGATCCTCTGATTTTTATTACAATCTTATTCATAAATAATAGGGAAAAATTTAAAAGATCCTTTTTTAATCCAAGTCTAGCATTTAACGTCTTAACATACATAAGTATGTAATTTGTGAATAATCAACTTTACATTGTTTTTAGTTTAATATTATGAATGCTGTTCTAAATTTTTGTATTTTCAAAATGAAAATTTTTGATCAATTTATTTATTGTTCCCGAAATTTTCAATGAATAAAGTTTCAAAAATTGCAAAAATAAAATATGTTTTCAATAAATGTTTTCAAAAATAAATATATTTACTCGATATAGAGATGTTCTCTTTTCCTCTCGTTGTCTTTCCTGTTTAAACTTGTATTAATATTTAATGCCATACTACGCATAATTTGATATACTTATTTTAATTGTTCTTATATCTTAGAAGAAAATATGTTAACCCTTTTTTTATAATATATTTTTACGTGCTAACATTATTATAATTATCTAAAATTTACTTCACAAAATTTAGATGATAATAATTTCAAATTGATAAGAAATATGCTTATTAAAATCTAACGGATATTATATTTATAATCCAGATTCCCTTTTTCATTTTATTGAAGAGGTTTTTGTCTTAGTTTTACAGGTTATCTACGAGATTTTATTGAAAACATTTTCACCTTATTATAATTACATTTAAAAGTTTACATCTCTGTTTTACACAGATTATCTTCTTAATTTTTTTTTGAAAAAAAAACATGCCCAGTCGTAATAATAAAGGCTTATTATTGGAAAAAAATCATAGAGAAATCCTATAACTTTTATTCTGATTTATAAACATTTCGCTCGATGTAAATTATTTCTCGGAGATCATGTCTTAATCGGACTACTTCTTTCTAGACTTTCGCAGTAGTCGAACCCACGACGTTTTCGGCATGCAAGGGAAGCCAGTTAACTAACACCTGTACCTAGCTAAGCCGAGTAAACTGTTGTTGCTTTTTTTCAACTTTCTATTTAAAGGACACAATTTAAGTAAAGCTAACACATGAATTTGTGATTGTTGTTGGTTATAATAAATTTAGGAAGGTGGAAAGGCAAAAACAGTTCACACGTTTTTTTTTGTTTTTTATTATAGTTTAGATCTACATAAACTATCTATAATGCTGTAAATTCCTAAACAATCTGTACGGTACAGACACATGGCGAATTCATATAAGGTGGTGCTATAGGTACTACTAAAAACTTCCCATGTATTTTGTTTTTGCTTCTGCGTAAGAGTTGCCAAAATTTACATACATATTGTTTTTGGTTTTTCGGCTTTTGAAAGCTTATACGCAAAAGCAAAAACAAAATACATGTAGCTGAATAAAAAAGAGATCAAATTGGCTCCTATAGTAACTAAAACTTATATGAATTCGCCTCGGTACAGACATGATCTATTTTACCACGAAAGTGTATTTTTTTTTTAACATAAGTTGGAAAAAATTCAGATATTCGGTTTGATTATAATTCGAAATGCATATGTTCTTATGTATAATAATGGAAACTGATTACAATATAATTTTTCCTTAAAGTGCCAATAGTTACTGACTTTTCATTCGTTTTCGATTCTTTAAGTTTTGGCAAAGTTATGCGCATTTGGAAAAACTATTCTTAAAGTAAACTTGAAACAGTTTTTACTTAAGAAAGAAAACTTCCGGTAAGTCGACCAAAAATATTTTACCAGCCAAAAGTTAAAATACGTGTCTCATCATTCGGACCAACAAACAAAATATTTGACTGGTTGGTTATCTGGGAATGGAACACATTCTAGGCAAATGCGTTCATAATACAAGTTGTGCGTTTGAAATAGTTTGAAATATAAATGAATAAAATAATCTTTATTTGGGTTTAATCGGATAAAGAAGTCATTGGCGAGATTTCGTTCAAAACTAAACTATGCCAATCTTAACCTTTCAAACAGTACAAGGCATTGGTAGAAGTAAGTCACTGAGTATAAATTTAAAGCTGGTAATAGAAGTAATATCTTTAGTACCCCCGGGTTTTGTAGCTGGGAAGAAGATATGGACGTAACATTGTGAATTGCGGGATACCTATAGGTCACAAAATTCAGTACTCCGCGACAGGAGTACGGTTCGTGAGGAGGATGGTTCGTCAGCTAGGAAGTTGCTGAACATTCTTCTGAACAGGTTGCAGGATGTATATGTAAATCGGAAACCGCTAATTCAAAATTATTTACCAACTCTATCAACAGACCTCTCGAACGAACTACTCGGATGGAAAATAAACAATTTGCTCATTTTGATCATCCTTGAATCACCGGATATTAACGGAATATAACCAATCAGACTTCAGAAAGCCGTTAAGATCGTAAATCTGGTCTTGGTGTCAATTTTTACAGAGACCGTAATAATGAGCCATCCTCAGGTAAGATAGAGGAAGAATAGGGTTTTTTGTATTTCTAAATCAGGGGAAACGGGAAAAAGACAACGCTAAAGTTTTTAGGCCAATAAGCCTAACGTCATTTGAACTTAAAGCATTTGAGATTATGTTATATCTGTACAATAGATACAAAATGCCCAGTTTGTCATACTCTCAACATGGTCAGTTGAAAGGGAAGTCAAACCATTTACTACTCATTTGTTCTTCTTCGTGGACATTTAGGTCCTTTAATAATGACAGTATATATTCTATACATAAGGCACGTCCGGATCGTAAGATGTAGAGTGGCTCGCAGTCTTGAACAAACTACTGGCACAGCTAGATTCTCGCTGAATCAAGTTAGTAACCAATGCCGATGATATAGCCCTGCTGGTATCGGATGAGTTGATTCTTTAGCCATAAACTGTTTTCTTAGTGTAAATCCTGAGAAAACCGACCAAATTTCTCTGTAAAATGTAAAATGAAGTACAATATCTTGATGTTATTCTGAGTCCCAAGTCTAATTGGAAGTAGAGCATTTAACAGGATGCAACGAAAACCTCGGTGGGTATCTACGTAGCCAAAAAAAAATTTTAAGCAATAGATGGAGCTTGGGAATTGTGCTTTAGATATTAACGCTGGGAATTCCATCCAGATTTTTCAACTATTCTGATAATCCGAATAATCGCATATCCCGATACCTCAACGAAAAATTCGGATATTCGAATTCTATACAAATATCCAGATATCCGGATATTAGAAATTAATGAATTGCAACATAAGGGAAATAAATAAATAGGTAATAAGGAAAGCAAACAGGTTTCATTATTAATTTACAAATCGCAATAACTCAGCCCTATTGGCTATACAAAGCTATAGGCTGGCTTGTGCTCTGCTATGGGGCGCTGGCCTGGTAGCCAACCCTTAGTGTGGATAACTGTAGGCGCGTTTCTTTGTAACCGAGTTGCAAAAGAACAATAGGTAGAATAACGAATAACATGTAAAGCAACAACACTAACTCGGAAAAATAACCGAATTGAGCCAACTCAGCAAAATGATATCCGAAAAGTAGTGTTGTGAAGTGAAAAAACTTCGCTATTGTGAATGTGTCCTAAGAAAATACATGGGGAGTTTTAGTTTTACACCTTATCCGTTTTTTATTTGCATAGTATTTTTAAATATATAACTACATCAACTAAAAATTTGCCAATTGTAAAGAAAAAGCTACTTATACTTTTCTGAAATTATTAAATGCGATGGGGTACTCGCTGAAGGTCTCTTTCTCGTTGGAAGGAGTAGGTGGAGAAGGGACTGGCTTCAATTTATATCTCAAGTTGGCGCCAATTAGTAAGGTAAATGGACGTCTGGCGTGAAATGTTGGAATTGGCCAAAAATGACCAAGCGCTTTTAGCAACCTCTCTCTCCACACAGTGCCAAGCGAACATAATTTAAGTACAAATGTTTATGATTATAGCCAAAAAATTTAAATATTAACAAATCTGTAGTTTAAAAAGTTTCAGCAATATGCAAAAATTCAGTGTCATTTTTTTGGCACTCATATGTCTATTCTCTAGAGTAGTAAAATTCATTCAATTTTATTTTCGCCTATTAAAATGGCGAATAAATTTTTCAATATCAAACAAAGCAAATATTTTGCAAATAACATTTCAAAAATTAAATTGCTTTCATGAAATAGTTAGCTTTTAGTTTCAAAAGCGAAATTATTGAAACCGGTTAATAAAATAAAACATAAACCTACTCTATTCATACGTATAAAAGAAATAATAGGCAATCGACTAAAATTTACGCTTAAATAAGAGCATTTCAAAATTGTTGTTGGCTGAGTTTTACAACAAGGTGCTAGTTAATAAAGTGCACGTTTATGTTAATTGCTATTTTTATACACATCACTACATAAATATTTAAATAAGTAGGTTTACAAATAGATAGTAGCATACAAAATTTAAACAAACATTCAACAGCTTATGCAACATCGGATAATTCTACAGTATTATGTAATCATTGATTACAAATCATCCGACTGTGTGTTCTCATTGTCACAGCAACGGCATATAAATCAAATCAAACCTACACAAATCCCACCCATTTGACAGAAACAGTTGGATTATAATCCTACATTCAACTGGCTTATGATACTCGTAGCTCGTTTGCTTGCATTTTGCGAACATTAATAAGCGAGCGCCGAACTAAGCTGATGAGCATAAATAAGTCTTAGATTAATTGGGCAAACAAAGTCGATTTCATTGGCTTTAGATTAGTTAAGCGAAATATTAGCCTATATTGGACTTTACCGTAAAAAATATAAAAATTCTGCGAGTCTTACATCATTCCATTTCACTTTTATGATTCATTTTCCCTTATCTGTTTTTAACTTATATTGTTTCATAAGCCCAACTAACAAAATCCTGACTAATTATTTAACTGTTCGAGGAAAACGAAGCCTCTTGGTTTTTTTTTAAGGAACAATTTCTAAAACATAGGTCTGCGCAAACAAAAAGTTAAGCCATTAACCGTAAAATTATGTGGGGAATATTCGTAAAATATTTTTTAACATATTATTTAGCTCCTCACTAAAAGTGCCGTTTTTATCCTTCAAGAAACCTTAAAAAAGTCGTTAGAAAATTAAAATGTTCCCACTGTTTTGAAAAGATCTTCGTCCCAAACATGAAAACTTAAGTAGCCCATAAAAAAAAAGTACGAGCTAACTTTTTCAAACCCAGCGGGGAATTTACCCTTGTATCGATGTACCTTCAAAAGATATTAATTAAGCCCGGACCAACTGGAACTAAGCTGAATAATTTTCCGAATATGCGAATATTCAGTGCCATTCAGTGTAGCTCATCTCTAGAGTAGCAAAAGTCATACAATTTTAACTTAGGATCGAATCCTGGCCATGGCAAGTAACATCTAAAATTAAAGAAAAGTTTTTCCTAATACCGGTCGCCCCTCGTCAGGCAATGGCATACCTCCGAGTGTATTTCTACCATGAAAAAACACAACATCAAGACATACACCGCAAATTGTAGGAGAACTTCGCCCAAAATCGCCTAAGCGGTCAAAGCGCCAATTAAGTAAGTAAGTAATTGGAGACACATATAAATTGCTTTGCAAAACCAAATGCGTTCACACGTCTCATATTTAAAGTGAACCGCCATCGTATGAAAAATCAAATACCGAATGCATTAAAACAAGGTTAAAATCTAATAATTAGTATTCGAGGTAGATTTGCAATAGATTTGAAAAATATTTTAATCAGGTAAACGAATTGTCCAATAACTAAGTTAGGGTATCTCAGTTCACACTGATTGTGACCGATTACCAGTTGAAGGTCAAGAATACCCCAATCAAGCTATGGATATCGACATGTTTTTGGAGCATCTAAATTTTTTTTAAAAAATGTCGCTTAAGTTTTCTTCGCGCTGCTTACTTCGATTTGCCAAAGGGTCGAAAAGGGCCGGCGAAACGTCCTGAGCCCGGGTGGGTAGCTCTGTAGGTGGTAAGAGTATAACAGGTGAAGAGAATCGGTCATCGATCAATTAAGAAGATCAATGGGTTTCGGGAAAAGAACTTATTGTTCTTCGTATAATAAGTTTATTGTTCATAAATAATACATGGAAATAGGTATTTGAAAACTTTTTCATTTCTACAGTGATAATAAAGCCATTCGCTTAGAATTCCAAGAAATGAAATCGTTCATAAGGATTTCTAGATCTAACTGATCAACTGCATTTTAGAATTTTATGAATCTTCGTTCAATAGTCGTGGTTTTTCATCGGTTGTGCACTTTTTCGGTAACACAAACGATCTACATACGAGGTCTCTGTGATACCTTTCGTTGGACCAGCCAGCTTATCCTAACCTAACCTCTCTTCGCGGTAAAATCTCTCAATGTCTCCTTTAAATTTAAATGTGTTATTCTTGAAAGTATGGAATATCTTAAAATTTGTATGCCGCTGTGCATTGTAGGTCCCATTCACAGTTACATCTGCATTCCACATAAGGTTTAAAATATGAAAGTCCCTTGATCTAAGTGAGTTGATTTAATCTGAATTCTTTCATTAAATTGCTTATAGCAATGAGACGAAATATGATTAAAATAGAATAATATAAAAAGGAATCATTATTCAAACAAGAAATTGGTTGCATTACTTCTAATCACAAAAATGTGTGTAAAATGAAAATTGCCAAAAAAATAAAACAACAACAACGAGTAAACCATTTGCGTATTGAAATCGTAGCTGGTGAATTTCTATCAACAGAGGATACGCCGACATCGCAGACATAGCAGAAATTCAAATTTTTTTTTTTTGCTTAAGCTCTTCATCAGCACAATTACACTGCAAATCGATGGGAGCACGAAATCTAACACAGATGATTGCTGACTCAAGAGCTCAACAACCCACCCACCCACAGATTCACTTACATATCGTACGAGTACAGTTTGTGAGTTTCTGTAGTTAAATTTTGCGCAATTGATGATACCTATTGATATGTAGCTAGATATCTGTGTATGATGTGTGTATGTGTGTGGTAGATAAGCATGTATTTATATTAGGCATTCCAGTATTTAGTAAGCTATTTTTTTCTTTAGTATTCATTATTTTTAGTTTCACTCTTAGGAGTTGATGTTAAAGCAAAAAAAAAAACTGCTATAAAACTCACCACAAAGCCGTCGGCTTTTCTATCAAAACTTCATGCAACCTTCTTACTTTTCGCATTTATTGCTTTACTCTTGTGCCAATCTTTTGTATAAGACTACAAAATAGGCAAATTTACTAATCGAAAAAAGTTCTTGCATTATTTTTTGTTCAATGTATTTTTTGTCAAAGTTAAGATCTAAGTAAAAGCCAAGTTGCCTTTAGCATCAATTTTTTTTTTTATTATCGCTAACAGCAGTAAAAAGTCTCAAAAGAGTTATAGTTTTTATATGGCAATGCTTTATGAAAAGTAAAGGTGCAGGTGCAGTGCAAGCATAAAAATTTAAGCATCTCAAAACTACTCTTGTGCCAATTAGAGAGGATTGAACGAATAGCTAAAAAAAAAGGGTAGAGCTTTTAAATAGAAAAGCAGCAATTATTTACGATATTTCTTAAAGAAAATGCAAAGGTTTATTGATCAAGTGTATAATTAATATTTCAAACTGTTTTACTTTCACATACTTTGCTTTTTGTGGAAATTTGAAAGTCGTGCGCAAATAGATCCTAAATCTCAAAAGGATTGACTGAAAAGAGTTGGACAAAATAATTTTTAAATTTAAGCTATTTGTAGGCACAGAGAGAACTAGGCTGCCATTTTTACGTCTAAAACTGATATTTTCAGAAACTTCGCTAAGGCTTTGCAACAGAATGTCAACTCTTGTGCACTTGATCGCGTTCCATATTTATAAGATGATAAATTAGATTAATCTCGTTTAATATATTCTAATTTTCGTGGAAACGCCAGAAGCTAAAAATTACAAGCAAATAATGTAAAATTTTCTATCGACATGCAGACGGTTATCTTAAAATTGCTTCCAAAGAATATACCAAAAGAAATGTGGATGTATAAAAGTAAAAGTATTTTTTATCAAAATTAATCACTAAATCAACCATAACACTCCCACTTCTACGTCGATTTTATTTGGAAAGGTTAAGTAGCATCTATAAAAAAAAAATATTAAAAAAAAGCTTAACAATTTGTTACATTTTTTAGTATTTCGAAAACAGTTATACTATCTTAATTAGGCTCAGCAAAAAATAATAAAAAATATTTTTACATTATGTAATTACTCCCCGGAAAATTTCACTCTTGCTCATTCCTGCTAGGATCTGCCTACAATAACAGAACAAAAATTTACATAAAACCAGGCAACGTTTATGGCATCTTCGTCAAAACGAAGAGAGCACAATGTGCTGATCATTGCAAAATTTTTACACTTGATGATAAATAAAAGAAAAAAGGAACCATTTAAACAAAAATTAGTCGCTTACGCAGCACTACAACATTTTCAGCAGAAATTCTATCAGCCAAATTCCGATGAGCAATTAAACAGCATTTAAATTAATTATGAGGTATTATAAAAATTGGCACCACTGTGCTTGTTACCTGAAGTTGGATGCGTTTGGTCCATGCTTTTATATCATAAATTCCATTGGATTACAAGCGATAAGTAGATTTATATTTTTTAAACTTAGTCAAAGCTGCATGTCAAGAAAAACAAAAAAAAATTCTATAAAAATACGTTCTACCAATGCATAAGAAATTTTCTGGTATTAAAATATCTTAAATCAGTTTCTGGCTCTCAAGAAATAAATGTCCGCATATTTATTTCTTCAAGAAAATTGCCAGCTGTTGTTGTTGCTTTGTCAAGCTACAGAAATTATGTAAAGTTTCTTGAAATCTGGAATCAGACGCTCGGTCATAAAATAACACAGTTGCATTTGGTTTATTTAAGTACAGATCGCTTGGCATGGAGTCATACAAATAAAAATGGAAAATAATCTGTAATCGGCATTCATATATTTAATTGATCCGATATTAGATTCATAACTTTTCACTGTGATACGCCAGCTCTCATATACCAGCCCAAACGCGGACTACTTACGAAGCAAAAATCTCGAACTGATGGACCACCGTGTATTGTTTTAAATTAAAATCCAATTTTTTTATTTTTATTTAGGCACATCAAAAAAAATTTGCGGTTCTCTAAAGTTGCTCAATGCCGGAAGAAGCTGTTCTAAGGCCATAATTCATTAAGTTCCGATAAAAATAATATCCCCACGATAATACGTTCTGAGAACGCTGGATATTGGGCCATACCAATTTATATTAAAAAAATTGGGATATAGGTAAAAAAACGACTTCTCCGTTTTCCAAGTTAGCTTGAAGTTCGAAACTAGGCCTCTGCTAAATAAATATTTTTAACTATTATAAGAAAATAACTATAAGGATAAATATACGGCTGTGGACCACCTTTTTTCTATTTTTTTAAATGGTGTATAACTTTCTTTGTGCAAATTTATATTACAGGTGCTATCAAAACAAGAGATCTTCGTAGAATTAAAATTTTTTGACATAAAAAATGTTTAGGTTTTTGAAACTCGGTCATTAGACCTTGTAATATAAGCTTGATCAAAAAAGCTTTGAAGGATTTAAGTTAGAGGAAATGGCAGACCACACTCAGGGTTTTATATTTTTAGTTATCTTATAAAAAAAAATCTCGTGTTACGGAGTTTATGGTAGCAGTTCTCCGAATAGGGCTCGACCCATTTTCATAAAATTGTCTATGTATATTTGGTAGATATGAGAATAGGTCGTAAAGTATGTATGTATATTCTAAATTTGGGAGCGGGTTGCGACCTGTTTCAAAAGTAAAATGAAATACAAGTTATATGATATTATATATTAAAATGTGAGTCCCAAACTGTACGGTTCGGTGAGGAAAAGGCTCATTACTATATTTTGGAGGGTGTTGCCACCTGTTTTAAAGGTCGAATTTAGTAAAATTGTTATATTAAATAAAAAAATGTCCATGCCAAACGGTTCGCTTCGCAGCTGAGAAGCTTACAGCTTTCTTTATATTTTAGAGGGTTGCCACCTGTTTTAAACGTTGAATTTATTTGAAGTTATATGAAATATTAAAATCTGGGTAGCAAGAGGTTCATTTCGATGGGAAGCAGGTAAAGAAATATATTTTGGGAAGTGTTGCCACCTGTTTGAAAATTCGAATTTAATTAAAGAACAAATTTATAGCAACATAGCTATAATTACAGAATATTGTCACCAGCTCGAAATGTTGAATTCAATGAAATTATACACAAGTTCATTCCGCTAAGATAAATTTGTAAGTATATTTTGAAGATCGTCGCCACCTCTTTTAATGATCAGCTTTAATTAAATTATACACAAATTATATAAAATGTGGAAACATGAGCTCCATACTCATACATCGATTCGCTGAAACTACCGTCTGTAGCATATAGAGGGCTGCCACCTGTTTGGAAAGTCGAATTTAATAAAATGATACAAAAGTTGCATGAAATATTAAAATATGGGTGTCAAAAGGTGCGTTTTGCTGAGGAGAAGGTTTATAGCTGGTTATATTTTTAAGAATGTTACCACCTCGTTATATAAAAGTTTTACATGTATAAAATAGTAAAATATTGGTGTGAAACCATTTTTTTCGCTAGAAGAAAGTTTATTGGTATATTTTAAAGAGGATTGCCCCGGCGTGGAGGGGCATCAGTTATATGCGTTTTCTGGTTAGATAAGCCCAGAGCAATCCAATGCCAAATTTTTCTAGTCTTGTCTAATTATAATAATTAAAAGTAACTTTTTGGCCAAGGTCCAATTTAACTTCGAAATCCCATATCTGGATTTTGATGACTAACTTCAAAAAAGGGGAATATTACTTTTTTGCTCACGACTCAGCCACTTTAAAAAAAATTAATTTGATCCAATACCCAGACAAAAATTTGATTTTGCGGTATTGCATTATGTACATAATTTAATTTAATCTAAATAAAAATTGTATCAATAAATAAATTGAGTTTATATACCGAAAAAATACCTCCATTATTATTAAGTTCTAATTATAGTACATTATATTCTCAAATTTTATTTAACGGTTGAAAAGAATTTGGAGTTTTTAATTTTCTTGGCTGGTCTAATGTATTCGATGCATCTACATACATACATCTCACATACCAGTTGCAAGAAAATCGGCTTCTTGGCAGCTTGGGAAGGCTCAAGGCTGCTTTTAAGTGATTGCGAATTTCTCCCCAAAGTATTTTTCGCGAAATAATTTGCAAAAACGCTATCAGCTGATGGAATCCACATAAATTTCCAAGTGCTTGGGTGTGTTGAGTGAATGAATACAAACACAAACACAAACACACTACTACTCGTACTACTATTATCACTACTAATACTGAGAATGCAGCACACGAGCGCTTCATTTAAAGCGCAGTAAATTGAAATTTGCCTTTAGGCGTAAATAATCCTTCGTCTCGAAATTTATAAGTATATTTTTACATATACAAGTATGCAGATGTGAGTAGATATAAATCGCATAGAGCGGCTTAATTGAGCTCACAAATACCAACACTCTCATAAACCGCCACAGCACATCGCCTTACTTCAAGTGCATTGCATTCCTTGCAAAAGTTACATATAGCTCTCTATATAAATTGAGTAAAAATGAGCAAAAATATTTCGGCTGAAGAGTGAAAAAAAAACTGGCACTTGTAACCGCGACGGGAATAAATCAAAAATTTAATGAGCTATAAAAATAGCAATTTTAACGCGAGAATAAAACAGAAATTTTGTGTTGCGAGAGTTTGCTGAGGTGGCAAGCCCAAAAGCCGGATATGACTGTGGTTGTATGTGTGTGTGTCTACATATCTACATACATATATATGAATGTGTATGCATGTGGTTGTGGTTTTCTGCCGCAAAGGCTAAAGTGCTTGTTTAACTTAGCAGGCAGCCTGATTCCATTACTTCGCTGCTCGTTCTTTGCTCCCGTCGTCGGACATAAACTATGAATGGAGTAAGAAATCTTCTGGATTTCTGGGTATCGAGCAACGCTTGGAATAAATATGAAAAATAGCACGCGCATGCAATTTTTTTTTCTTCTTTTTTTTTATTTTGATCCTCGGTTTTTGTTATTTGCGTAGGTTAGCCACTTGAATTCTATTTACCAGAACAATAGAAACAGAAACGAATAACGAATGGCTAAGTGAAGGCAGGAAGCAACATAAAATATGTAAGACTACACACAGTGAGGTCTTTTAGCAAATCCAGCAGATATAAATAATAGCAGCAATTTCACAAGTTTTATAGACGAATACGCAAATTTTCGGTATGAGAAATGATTTAAATGTAATACAATTGTGCGCGATGAAATGAAATCACGTTCATCATAGAATTATGAACGTAATCTAAAGAAATAAAAATTTAAGTTATACATACATAAAAAATTATTAATTTACATATACGTATGTAGCGTTATAAATTAGGTAGAAGTGATGGAAAGAAGTAAATGCAATGAGGCGCAGCTCGTTCCCACGACAGTCGGTTCTACGATACCGGTACGACCCAGATTTACATAGTATATCCGGCCAAAGACTGTCACTTCAGCACCATTCCCCAAAATTTTATGGAGAGTGTTTTATACTGTCACAACAACAACAACAGACGCAGTTCTCAGAATAACGGGGTTGTTCTCAGAAATATTTATTTCCGAATATTTGCTAAATATTTGATCTAAAAAATACAAAATATTTAAAAACACGCAAAAAGGATTTTCTCTAAATCTGTGTTTTTGCCTGCTTTAATATTTCGGATGTATGTAAATAGCCAAGACCCGGTCTTTTATAACTTTATAATAAATGTCGTTGGGAAAAAATTATTTTTGGAAGAATGGAAATAAACGTCTATGCTGTGACAACCGTCGCTGAAACGAAAAGGTTTTACGTCAATATGTATTTCGATATGCGTCATTTGGTTTATTAATTGCCGTATTAAGAGGATTGATAAGAGACGGAGCGTTGGTAGCTTAAATGCGTGACCTGACGATTCCCTCCAAGGATGAAGTGGAAGGTGACGATTCCCTCCAAGGATGAAGTGGAAGGCATCCAGAAGCTGAAAGAAATTGGAGTAAGTGTCTGTTCCTAATGAGAAGAATTAAGTTCCTCGGATGAATAATCCAAAATGTTCGATAAAGCCGTCAGATATTAAAACGATCGGTGTTAGGAATTTCCCATATTTCGTAGAACATTACGATGGGTTCAAGATAGAAACGAGATATTCCTCTACGCGTATCGCGGAGGGCAATGCTCTTAACGGATTTTGATTTCAATATTGAGCACCGGAGTGGAACAAAGATGAGGCATGTCGATGCCGACTGAAACAAAACGGGCACAAAGATCAAGGTTTTATTTGAAATAAAATAATCGGTCAATCCAGACTTTTAGTCTTCTACACCAGTAGTAACAATTAGACTTGGGGAATATTTTTTAAGCCAGAAATAAAAGTCCTCACCTAATAATACTACAATCTGCTTATCCAAATTTAAAAAAAAATGTATCAAATAAAAGAGGACAGAAATATCTAAACAAAGAGTGTCACCTTTTAAAAATATTTCATGACAAACAAAATTCAATATAATAATTTTATTTATTTATCTTTAATAATTTTTCATAAAAGTATAACTCATTACGTAATATAAACTAAATAAGTAAAAGTTTCAAACTTTTTACGAATTTCACAAAAATTCATCAATTAAAAAAAAATTCAAAAAGTTTTAAAAAATTTTAATAAGAAATTTTTAAAACTTTTTGAGTATGCAGTTTTGTAGCCTATTAAATTATAATATAACAAAGTTCAAATTTCAAGTGGCTAAACATTCTGGTTGATTTTTAATATATTTTCAATCAACCAGAATATTTAGCTATTTGGAACTTGTATTTTATTCAAGTAAAATTATTGTGGAACAAAACTGTTTATTAAAAAAGTTTGAAAGATTTATGAAAATTTTTGAAATTTTATGGATTTTTATGAATTTCGTAAAAATTGTATACTATAATAAAAACATATTAAATATGAATGAATAAAACTAAGTGACCAACAGTATTGTATTGAATTTTGTTACTTATAGTATGCACGCATCCAAGCTTTGTTCGATGGCAATCAAATAATACTTTCAATTGAAATATTTTTTAATAGGTGGCATTTCTAGTTTAGGTATTTTAGTCTAATTTGGATAAGTGGTTTGTTTATTATTAGGAAAATGGTTTTTATTGCGGGCTTAACAAAATGACAAAACAACAAATATTTTGCAGGACTAAAAAATAAATAAAAGTCCGTATGTTTCCCCAAAAAGCTGCGAAAATAAAAGGTTCTGAGATCGCCGAGGCATTTATAGCTTCCTCAACAATAATATTTTGCCAAGCACTTTTTAACTTCGAATAAAATTATGTATTTTCAGTGTCTGGTAAATAGGTTAAATAGTTTATCTATTTATATTCTTGTTTTAACTAATGTACCTACTGTGTTTGCCTCCTAATTTGTTTATAGTAAAATCTTAGTTCAACGCAAATAACCAGCTTTAAAAATAGCTTGACAGATTCCCGATTTCGTAGCCGTTATTGACATTAAAAGTCACTATTTCTCAATATTTTTTACCAACTTCAGACAGCACCCAGTACCTTCAACGGTTAAAGTTGCATTTTATGAATTTGCAATCTATAAGCCCGAGGAGCGCATTTTTTAAAATTTTAAATGGTTACTGACAGGCTCAAATCAATATTGATCAAAAATTTACCAAAATTTCTTGAACATACTTTGAGCTGTTACTGAGCAAAAAACAATTAATCTTTTTATAACTAATATTTTTGTGTGTTGATTATTTCAGAGTTTGATTTGCGAATATTCATTCATATTCATATATGTTTTCATTTTATTATTTTAGTGAAAACTTCTTTCAATTAACTGTTCTGATTATTTTTTGGAATGCAGAAACCTTAATCAAAATCGAAAATTAACACCATAATTTTAATTATATTAAAAGTAAAATTCAAAACTTTAAATTTAGTTCAGTTTTTGGTGGTTTAAACCCAACATACAAATTTGTTTGAAGTACAAAGTGAAAAAATAGCAGTATTTCGAAACATTATTTGATATAAATAATTTGACTATTTTTTCATATAACCGAAAAACAAATGCAGGTTGATCCATATAAAAGTTTTTTTTTTTGTTTTTTTTAATTGGTGCTATAACTACTTAAGCGATTTTGGCCGAACTTCTCCTGCAATTTGCGGTGTCCGTCTTATTCGTCGTTGTATCACAAATTGAGAGACCAATTGTTTTACAACGACTCCGAGCGGCGAATGTTTTTTTGTGAGAAGTTTTTTCCACGGCGGAAATACACTCGGAGGTTTGACATTGCCTATCGAGACGCGACCGGTATTAGAAAAAACTTTTTCTATAAATTTTTAGTTACGTCCAGAATTTGAACCAGGGACCACACTCGGCTATGGCGGCCGCCTATAAAGGTTTTTTGCCCCTTGTTCTTTTGACAGAGACAGATTTCTCTTTATAGAAATCTTAACATTAAATAAATATTATATCTCCGCGTAAGGATTTGGTCCGTTTTACGCTTGAGCAACGTTGGGAAATAATGCAAATTAAATGGACAACATTTTCCTTTGTTCAATATTATTTTCTTACGAAGCGCATTTTCACCTCTCCGTCTAGGTTAAGAAACAAAATTGGATCATCTGGGCATTGGAAAACTCGCACGTAGATAGCGCCAACTTGAAACGTTAGGCCAAGTTAGATGTGAAAATACTGATGGAAACGTCAGCTCGGGCAGCAGGATAGCAGCACATACATGAACTTGGGCGATATGGCCATGCAACAACTGATATTTTGTGAACCAAGGTCGGTAATCGTATCATCAACCCTCTCGGCGATGTCAATTGACTAACTTAGAGCTGCGATCTTCCAACTTTCAACTTAAGATGAATATAAAGCATGCCATCTATGTCACGTGATCGAACCAGTCAAAAATATTGGTAACGGGAGAGCTACTGCAAAACCAGCCGAGGCAGCAAAAAGGATATATCTTTTTCGAGTTTAAAAAAAAAAAACGTGAAAATATATTTAGTAAAACAAAAACAAATTAATAACATTAATGTGGAATCAAATATAATTGGGTATAATTTTCAGACATTAAAAGATTCAAATATATTTTCAAGTATCAATCTGCGTCAAAAAGTTTGAAAAAGAATATGGACTCAACGCATTCTTTCGTGAAAATCGAAAAAGTCGACATTGGTTTGATTATATAGGTAAACTCACACAGAGCGAAAATACAACCAAAATTGCCTTATAAATTAGAACAAAATTTTAGCAGATTTCTCCATGAGCTTTTCCAATAAGAAGGCCTTCTTATTATAACTCGGTCTGTCTTTTCAATAAAATCATGAAGATAAACTAAAACTAAAATGAAAACTTTTCAATGCAATTGAAAGGGTGACTCGTAGAATTAAAGTGCAAGCCTTTACAATAAAATCTAGTAGATAACATGTAAAATTAAGATGAAACCTCTTCAATATAATAAAGAAGGGAATCTTAGTTTTCATTAGCACCTGCTCTTAATTTTAATAAGCGGATTATCTCATTAATTTAAAACTATTGGCACCTAAATTTTTTTACGTAGATTATTTTCTGAAAATAAATATCAGCTTTATTGTACAACTGACCTTTTTTTAAATGGTAATGCATAAGAAAAACACTTATAGAAAACGAGAGCATCAGTATCGAATGAATATATTTACTTTTAAAACCATATTCATTAAAAACTTCTGGCACAATAAATAAGTCAATCAAAAATTAAGTAGACAACTCACAAAGTACTTATGTTTATAAGAAAGTTAGAAGCAAAATTTTAATTAAAATGGCTCTTTTAAAAATAAAAAGTTTTCCTTTTTAATAAGTTCAATGATGTGCTAGTAAAAATTAGCGGATATCTTGATTAATTTGTTTAATACGAATTTTAGTATAAAAAGAAGAAGATTTTTGCTTACAATTGCATATTTTTAAACAAAAATCCATAAGAATTAATAAACAGGAAGAATCTCCTTATTTTCAGCGGTTTTTCTTTTTTCAATAAATTTGAGAAGAAATTCAAACCAATATTAAGAAAAATTGCTGGTGAAAATTTCTTCGATTTTGTTCTCTCTCTCACTGCTTGGCCAAGAAGCTTTTTTAGACGTCGATCTCTTAAATTATAGGTGAACTTTTTAGCTCTGTGCATATTTGTAGTCCCAAAAAAAAAACTGACGATGATAAAAAAAATAATATGACCGTTTACGATCACAAATTATTGAAAGTAATGTAGAATTATAAAAGTTGATTGATTGAGCAAAATTGTGTAAGAAATTGGAAATGAAATCGTAGCAACAATTGGCAGCAATCATTTATAGCACAAATGTTGACCTCTATTGCAGTTCTAGTTAAAAGCACGGTTCCCTGAAACATCAAATACTCCCATTGAACATAAATAGCAAATCTACATATAAATAATTTTGTTTATGTAGCTAGGAAATACATACCTATTTCTTTGGCCCTTACCAATTTTGTTCTCGAGTGAAAATACAATATCAAACCGCCAGCTAACACATACAACCATATTTAATTTTTATACTCGCAGACGAACAGCAAGCAAGGCGGTCTATGTGTGTGTGTGTGTGTGTAAATGAAAGTTATAAATTATGCAGAAATATGAAAACACGGGGCACGCGAACCGCTGCATGGCTCAACATAAGTAGAGGGTATGTGGCTTCTAAACCAATGCCACTGGCTGGATGGCTGGCGGTGATTGTTGCAATGGTTTTTGGCAAATACCAGAGAGCACAAACAATTGCGGGCAAATAGTACAAAGCTTGGCTTGGCTTGGCCTGCCATTGTTCTTGCCGTTGTTGTTGTGGGTGGAAATAAATTTATTTGTTAGGTAACGAAAGCCAAAAAAAACACAAAAAACGAAAAAAAATCAACACAGTATGTAGATGCTGAACGTTGAAAAAGCAGAAGCGAAAACTTTATATCAACGGCGTCAGCAAAAATTACATAAGCTATTTTATGCGCGCTTGTGCGATACTTATTCTTTCTTACAGAAAATTAGATTGTGAAATTGTAATGTAAGTGGAAAATTTCTATTGAATGCATTAAATATTTGAAATGGAATTTATGATGAATAGGTAGCAGGGCGAAATATTCTTGAGTGCGCTATGGGCGTTTTTGAAGAATAAAGAAGAGGTACCAAAAATAATGGTTATTTTTTTTTTTTTTGGATCAAAAAATCATAGGCAAGATATCGTTTAACACAAAAATCAAATATTTAGATATACTCCTTATGTCATATGCCACACAAATCTGAGAGTATTTTTATATAGTAGCTTTTTTGTTATAAATCATTGCTTAATCCGTATTTTGTGGCTTTTATTTTTTAGATAATAAATAATCTTTATTTTTGGATTTTTTTTTCGATCAATTTTGATCGATATTTTTTACTTTTTCGATAAAAATAGTCGTTATTATTGTATTTACAATTTTTCGAACAAACAAATTTGTCGGCGATGGCAATAACATGATTTATGATCGAAAAAAAATCATAAAATATCAATAAAATGTTATCGAAAATTGTTAAATCGAATAATAACGATTATTTTTAATCGAAAAAAAAAGTTTAAACATATCGATCCAGTTTGATAGTAAAAATAAAAATCACAAAATAATGATTAAATTAAGATTATTTTTTTATAAAAATTATAACCATAACGGTCCCTTTTATGTACACTACATATCCAGTTATGGCAAACAATCATAGGGTACGAAATTTTGACCAATTTTGGCTATTCTTTGTTTGTAGCCGTGGTAATTGAACTGTGTCTGGGTTCGAATCCTGGCCGGAGAAAAGAACATCCAAAATTATTGAAAAAGTTTTTTCTAATATCTATCACCCCTCGGCAAGCGATGGCCAACCGCCGAGTGCATTTTTGCCATGAAAAGCCTTCTCACGAAAATTACTAAAACTGTAGATCTCCCAATCTATATTACAGTATCAAGACGCATTCTATAAATTGGAGTTAAGCCAAACGTCAAGCTATGGAGTAGGTGATAAAAACTGTTATTTTATTATTAGGTTAATAATTTTAAAACAATAGTCTAGCTCATTAGATAGCAAGCAAATTGCTAAGTGACAACTCAAACTACATATGTAGAAAAAATTGGAAAGTTCAACTAATATTTACAACCACAACAAGCTTTGCATTCAGAATTTAAAAAAAAGTTCAAAGTCTGCAGTTTCATAGCTCATTATACTGCAACTTTGAAGTTGCTGAAGATTCTGTTAATTTTTGGCCTTTTTCCTTTTTTTCTTTAATGCCCTTTTGCTATTGGAATTTCCTTTACCGTTATAAAACAGTCAATATTAAATTCTTTCAATTTATTACAAATGCAGTAAATTCACAATGTCGATTAAAAGTTCGAAATTTAAAAAAAAATTTAAGATGTGGAAATCAGTCAAGGTTTGGTCGTTTTGTACGAACATTTTTTCATTTCCTATTCTAGTAAAATTTTGTAAAATTATGAGAGAAACGAACTCATTTTGAATGACTAGGACTACTCGAAGGCATTACGGATGAAAGCAACAAATTTGTGAAGGAAACGGTACGAATAGCTAGAGAATGAGAGAGCAAAGATCAAATTCAACAAATTATAAAAAAGAAGATGAAGAAGCGCAAAAGAAGCGGCAAGGAACAAAACGTTTGAACGATTTTGTAAGCGTTACGGAACTGATTGACAAACTGAAATCTGAAAAGTTCACAATAACATCAAAATAGTATCGTTTGACATAAAAGACTTGTATATCCGTCGATACTTTTACCAGAAACAGTAAATGTAGTACACAAAACACTACTGGAAAACACAACAAATAAAAGCAGGCCGTACAAATCACAAATATAGTAAATAAACAGGCAAGCCAACGGGCCGCGGATGGGAAACCCAACCTCAATCAACCTCATGGAGGAAATTCATGCAAACCCTAGAAGGGCAACATATTGAGGAATTAAAGACAAAATTAAATGTGAACTCTAAGCCGAAATATTTTAATGACATTATATGATTAGTAACTAACAACAACGAAGAAGAAATCCAAATTACATTCCATACAACATGAAAACATAAAATTTTCGATGGAAACAGAAAACAAAGGAAGATTCTAGTCAAGATACTAGAAAAGGTTAATTAACAAATTTGTAGGAAACTAGCGGCCACAGTTAGCAGGGCTGCGATTTTTATTATGGCATATTTCATAATCAAATAGAAAGTTGCATAAGCAATGCAATGCAGAAGCTGCAGAGATGAAAATGAAGGAGGGGCAGATGGTCACTTCGAATGTGGCAACCTGATGGTACTCTAAATGAGTTTTAGTAAAATTTTCTGTCGGATTTGTCTAAACATAGCTCGTTGGTTTTAGGGAATATCCCGAGGTTTTATGGTATCAAAACTGAACTCAGTTACTAATTGGGTATTGAGCTTCTGCGCCGCTATTCTATTCTTACCGGTAAGACAGATCACAGCCTCAATGGGCATTAACAGTTTTAATATGCATTAACTCATGAATTATCCTCATACCAATGTACATTAGGGACAATCGGCCTAAGACTGGTCTTAATGTACAAGCGTGTTGTCTGCTATCGTTAAATCTAAATGGGCATTTGTGATTACTAACACAAATTATCTGACGTCCTTTTTATCCTACCAAATATAACGTCAATGCAAAGTGAACCCCAAAACGTCTATCTACTTTTCAAAACCAAAATCGAGAGCAGTGCAGTACTCAGTTTGTAATTCTTTATGAAGTCCCACAAAAATTAGTTTTGTAATCAATCGTTATTGGCGATGAAATCATCGTCGGTTTCACTAGGCCCCGAACGCAGATTATTTATTCTTTAAAATTAAATTCGGTTTGCGAGGGGAGGAAAAAGCGTTGAAAGTGTAGTGAAGTAGATTGACGGCAAAAATTTGAATAATTGCTTTAAGTGAATAAAACTGTTATTAAAACTGTAAGGAAATTATATTGAGGCATAATAATGGTCAATTTGTTGCTATAAATGTAGGTCAATTCTGACCTTTCGACTTAGGTCTAATTAACTGTTCTATGCTAATTCACTGCACATGATAAATTCAAAGTTCGGTATCAAAATTACCATAATTTTTATAGGAGATAAACGGTGTTTTGTATTCAGAACATCGGCTGGAAATAGTCCCAATTTTTAGTCGCTAATTTACTGCTTTCGGAAGGGGGACTAACTTATGTACTATGAACCAAAATCTGAGTTTTTAAGTGCAAGTTCCCAACTGAGGAATAGGTAATGAAACATTTGTCAAAATTAAATGGGATCTGAGGACCACAGGTATATGCAAAATTAATTACTAAACACAAACCCTAATTTATAGATATGTGAAAATTCTAAAACGGTTTGTTGGGTAGGACTTTTTTCAAAGTTTTTTTCATTGATAAGTTCTCGAATTATATGATGCCCTCCATTTTGTAAATAATGCCAATAAACTTATTAAAAATTATCTTTGCTTCCATAGAGCAACTCATTGCCAAATGTTTACTTGTGGCGAAATGTGAATAATCTTCTTTTTTATAATCAAAAAAATTCGAAATAGAACTACCTTCTTCCTTTTTGTTAAGATATGGTAAGTTATGCAATCAAAATTGAGGAAATCTCAACGAACAATTTAATATTCAATTTAATTTTAATATTGCACTGTAAAAAAGAAAGTATCCTCAGTTTAGTTGTAATATTTCTAAATATTACTTCAATACAATGTATGTGTGTCTGTAACTGTGTTTACGTTAGCTCAGACACACACGTAGCATTACACACCCACGCACATGCTTGCATATTAAATTGCCTAAATTTCTGAATTTCTTACTGCTCGTCATAAAAGTTATGTCCCTGTGGATCATTAAAACACAAACACTTAGCATCCCCTTCACATCTACACAATAAAAATGAAAATGAGGAAAAAATGTACGTTCCGTCATTGAAATGGACACAATTACGCCTAAATTATTTTTTTGTTTTTTGTTTTTCATGTGCAGGGTTTTGGAATTAGAGGCAGTCCCAGATTGTTGCCGTTTTCTTGGTGTTAAGAATTTCCAGCACTTGCTCGATTTGTAAAGGACTCTTGTCCGCCCAGCCACTTACAACAATAGCCATACCATGCGTGCTACGGCAATCTTCGTGGTGAAAAAGGCTTAGCAACCTTTGTGGAATGTGGTCGTCCTAAAACAATAATAACTCAGTAATAAATTATGTTTGAGTGCTCCATTTTGTTAACATGTAATAAAGCAGCTGTTCGCCGCCAAATAAAATGCTTACGCGTGCTATGTATATTGAATACATTATTCTTAATATATTTAAGTTTAGCAGTTCCTGTATTAATATACGCTTTTTTGTTTGAGAATGCACAGTGGTACTTTTCTATGAAGGAATTTCCTATAGTGACAGTTTCACGGTTATGTTTTTTCCCCCCAAATACTATCACCTCTTTCCCGGCACAAACAGTGAATTTTGTACAAAAAATCCTCTGTGACCAGAGTCGGCACCAGGAACGGGGTTTCTGAAATTGTGAAGGAGCTTTCAGTACTCAGTACTAATCGTGGAAATGGTCACTAATTGTGATCGTGAAAGTAATCGTGAAAAAAAATGTATGCAGTGCAGAGTAGAGTCTTCTGCATCCAAGTTCTTTTCTGTCAATTTCCAGCAAAAATTTTGAACTTTCAATAGCTTCTTAAGTTACTGAAACAACTAACAGCTGGTTGCGGTTTCTCAGCGAAAATCAATTTCTAAGTCAATATTCGCCAAAGACACTACCGCTGAGAACGTTGAGTATTACATCTTATCAAAAATTTAAATTGTCAACTTAACTATTAGAAAATTTTACTTTAAATATGAAAATACTATTTCTTCATTTAAAATTGAAGTTGCTTTAGAAAATTGCGATGCTCTTCTAAGGAATTCATTCTGGCCAATCGGGCGTTTATCGCAATATAAATGGCCATAATGTAACAATTTTTCATCAAAACACTGAGTCAAAAAATTGATTGTTAAGTCTGTTCCATGTATACTTACATATACATATATTATCCAAATGTAAGAGTTCTGAACACTAAATTAGCTGACGAATGCAACGAAAAGTCTTCTGTGCAATTATAATATTATTTCATTTAAACCTCATGTTTTTAACTCGGGCATTTCTTGATGTCCACGAGTTTACAGAAATAATCGCATTTCCGTCAGAAGATATTTGTGGCCCTCTGTTACATACCTCATCTGTCTGATTTCGGTCTGATTTATATGTACATACCTTACATATTCATTTATTTAAAATCGTTAGTTCTATGACTGAAACTTCTGATTCAATGATTGTCCTGGGTGACTTTAAGCTCTCGCACACATCCTTGAAAATTATTGGCCATTGGGCCAAGATTGAGATGGCTGAACTTTGCCTAAACCCGCCTGATATTCTTCCAAACAAGTTTGGCGAGGTTTTGGATTTGGTTTACATTAATGGTATTTCTAAGTCCCCTTTAAATCGATGTGATCCCCTGGTTTTATCAAAAGACGTTTACCATTCTGCTATTGAAATAACATACCAAATCATAGGCGTTGCTCGGGGATACGATAACACAACAGGCGGTTCCAAGCTATATAAAAAGAACAGTAATGCGTTTCACTACTTTATTTTAACGATATTCGCATGGTTAACTCATCTTAATGAAAATTTTATCGATGCTGCTATTCGAAGCCATTAACGATTTTCGATTATCAGGTATTATTCCTAAAAAAAATTTCTGATTTCCTATATCTGACTTTATCAAACTTGTTTAGCCTGTCAAATATAGCGTACATATTTTTCATTTATTTGGGAAGAAATTTTTTATAACTACTCTTTATAAAAGCGGCAGTAGATCTTTCTCGGGTTTCAAGACAATTAAGTCGTCTTTATTTAAAACAGTGTAAAAACAATTTTGAATTAAACGCCCCCTTCCGATGTGTGCATCAAGATTGTAAGTGTCATCCCACCACTTATGATATTTCGGTATCACTTTTCACCACAAAAAAAAACCTTTCCTGAACTTTCTTAATAAATGATAAATGACGATACAATATACTTGCATTTTATATATTATATTCAGCTGATGAAGTTTTTTTTCTATATCTCGACGCATAACAAACTCTTTCCTTCCCACGACTCGGCACAAAACCGACAAAAACAAAAGATCCGCAGTCTTGCGGACTGCGTCCCTCGTGCCGGTAGACCGGGAGGTAGGTAGCCGTTAGGTTCAGCCTCTCTAATTTATACGTAATCATTTAATTTTAATCAAAATAATTTATTCGTAACATAGTATGACGAAATTTTGGAAAAAATACGTATTCAATAACCCACACAGTTTTCGAAAAAAATTAAAATGGCATATGACGTACCAATCGGGTTGAATTCCATTTAATCTAATGAATCACAAAATTATCATTAAAAGATGGGCAATGCCAAAAATCGATATGTGCACATAATTTGTGAAGAAAACTCAAAATTGATGGTGAAATTTATCGCCATTTCAAAAAAAAACATGGATTTAAAAATACTTTTATTTAGCCCGCAATTAAAATATTAGAGATGACAACAGCTGTTGCAAACAAAGACCAAGAATAATAAATACTTGATGGTTGGTTGAGATGCAAAAAAATTCATTACAATTCTCATAAGAACTATAATAGCCTTTTGATAAATTGTTATAAGAAGATTACCAAATTTCAGTCATCGAAAAACATTTTTAGGAACTAAATTCATACAACTCTTAATGAAAATTATGAGTGAGAAAATTTTTGTAATTTATCGATAAAAGTTTTTGCACACTAATTACCAGCGAGATATATTTTGAAATTATCGGTAAATACCATTTTGAGGCATATTTCGTACAAATCTCTTAATTTTGAGAGTACAAACTTTTGGAAGTCCTCGAAAGACAATTATATAGAGAGTTTATTTCAAAGGCCTCTCTATAATAATTACCAAAGGAAAACAATTGTTTCACTCTAGAAATACATATATATTTCGTGACAATTTCGGGCGTAATTAGAAAAGATCTAGAAAAAGTGCAAAAGTAACCGCGAACTTTTCCCGAAATAATCTGGAAATGTATATCTCTACCAATTTTTTAATATAATTCTGCAAATAATAGTTATCGATGATTTAAAAAACTGTCGCCATCATAATTATTAAGCAAAGGGTTTTATAATGTACCATTATATTTGATTAACAATTATTGATTAACTTTTGATATTTTCTCTTATATTGGTTAGGCATCTGGTTATCTGATATCTTCTTTGATGGCATTCATACGCCAGAACCTCCAAAAATACAGTACCATATAGTACTGTAGATAATTAAAAAAAAATTGGATTTGGTAAAAAATCATAATATAAATATAAGTAGTAGAATTGTAGACCTACTTCAAGGGCACATCATAATAATAGCAAAAGCTTCCGTTCATTTTATGGTCTAAACTGTATGCACAATTTGCACAAATCATTGGAAGAGTTACCGATTGCTTCGTTGCCGTAATCACTTGCACCAGAACTAAGTTCGAATTAAGTTCGAAACAATTATTTGTCACTAGTGTCTGGAATGCCTGGAAGAATTTAAAAATTTGACTACTTTTAGGCATTCTGGAGGTTTTAGACTTGAGTTAAATAGTTATGAGACAGTTTTTCGCATAAGTTAACTAAAGTGAAATTCCTCCACTACCACTTTAATTAAGGCCTTTCAAACATTTTAAAATCATTCAAAGTTTCCTAAAGAACAGACATACGTTTGTTTCTATCAACAGAGCAAACTCTTCTACTACAAAAATTCCTGCTGGTATTCCACAAGGATCTATTCTGGGTCCAATACTATTTAATATATACATCACCGATATGCCGATTCCACCCAACTGTCAAATTTCCTTATATGCAAATGATACTTCTATTTTTACTAATAGCTGCAGTCCAATAATAATAGACTCTACTTTAGTCAACATTTCGAAAACAACGGCCATTTTTTTTCTCGTAATAGACTCCCTCTTAACCTTCCTTCTTATAATCTCCTTTCAAATTCGGGTAATATAAATGGGTGCCTACTCTCAAGTATCTAGGAGTATAATTTCCTAAATAAATTGACACATTCAGATAACAAATTAATTAGAAAACTGTAGCTATTACGTTTAGCTTGTAAATAGTTTGTAAGTAGTATGTATATTAGAGTGGCCCTTATTTTGCGAAATCGGAAATGTCTAGGTCTTACCCCCTGAAATGGTAGTATGTGATAAAAAAAAGAGTTACCTAAAAATTTCCACCCGATTGAACAACTCTACCCCGTGCCACAAACGGCCCGAAGTTCGAGCATTGGCAGCATCACTTCCAGTAAGTGCTGCTTTGGCTAGTCACGCAAACGTTTCGCTGTTGTGCACGCAAGCAGGGGTGCCAGTAAAGAAAAAAAATCTACCATTCATGTAAAAAAAACTTTCAAATTTGAAAAAAATCTAGCCGTTTCTAAATATCAGTTAACCTATTAACGCCCATTGTACCCATACTGCTTAGAACGCAAGTGAATTAATCAGTTTCAAACTTAAAATGCCCCTGAACCCCTTGTGGGAACACCCATTTGCTGGAAATTGGAAAAAATATATTTTTTTGTGTTTAATTTATTATTTAACCAAAAATTAATTAACTGTGTAAAAAGGTATTCCTGCCGGCAGATTTGATGCTGGGCATTAATGGGTTAATTCAAGAAAACAGCTTTTTTTTTTTTAATCCATGTCGTATAAACAGATCAGAAACAGTTTATCATACAAGTTGTGTCAGATTACAGAAAAAAGTATCCAAATTATCAAAAACAAACGCTTTCAATTAAGCTTCAGCAGGATTTAAGTTAATTATTTTATAATTTTTTTTACCTATAAGTACATGAGTTATTTGTTGTTAAATAAATGAAAAGTTGAGACGATCTAATTTCTGTAATATGTAAACATATATGTCTGTTGAATCACTTTCATATCAGCACCCAAGAGTGGTAAATGGCTTGGTTCATTATTTCAACACGTTTGTGGCACGGGTTAACTTTGGTCAATTAAGTCAAAATTTTGTGAGGATTATTTGCTCCTTATATATAACCATTTCAGAGGTAAGACCTTAAAAATTTGTCTTTTTTTCCATACAAATAAGGGCCACTCTAATGTATATGTTTCTTCGCAAAACAGATCTTCTTTCGTTGGGAGAAGGCAAAGCTTGGCTATTGGCAGGTTCAATTCTCCATGCGGCGTTTTCAAAGTAACCATGTTTTATTATAATATAAAAATTTGCTGGTTTTTGTTAAATTTTCTCCTGTTAAAAATTTATCTCATACACAAAATATTATATTATATATCTCATATCTTAGTTGCAAAGAGAACTGTTTTTTTCTTTAAAACTCTATAAAATAATGTAAATAAAGTATTAGCAAAATTATATAATTACACATGAATAAACTTATTTGAATTTGAAAAAAATTTGAATTCCAGCAATTAAGCCACTGGTATGTGTTAATAATTTCAAACAGCTATTTGATTTTATTAGAAAGCTAAAAGCATTTGGAAATTCATAGTTTCTATTTTATTTTAAGTTATGCATGACAGCTGAATAAATCCTTATAAATATTTGGTAGATTTTATCACCTTCCTTCAAATGCAGTCATTAATTTTTACATATATAAATGTAAAAAAAAAAAACATTATCATAAACGCACAGTTATCGCGCTTATTAACCTCATTAGCCACTGATTACTTAAGTCTGCAGAAAATTACGAGGCCACTTTGCTGATATATCGCAACCAAATGCAAATTATTTGTACACTGAAGAAGATGAAAACGTTTCACGTTAATATCAATTTAAACAAGCAAAATGGCAAGTAGCTATCTATCTATATTTGTATGTTTTATCTATATATGTATATGCATGTGAATATATTTTTGGCTCAACATCAGCAGTCATTTAGTGAAAGCAGACAAAAATAATGAGCTCATTGCAATACGTCTCAACGATTTATTTCTTCGAAGCCACTTTGGCGACGGTACATGATAAATGAAATAATTACGGAGGCGTGCAAGAAAACACCAACCGAAAACAAAAACAAAAACAAAAACAAAAGCAGATGCATAAGAAGAAGCAAAAAAAAGACAACAATTCACAGCTGTACTATATTATTTGAGACATTAAATAAATAATAAAAGTAACTTTTTGTTGTTTTCTACTTTATTTTTGTTTGTTTGTTTTTGCTCGCAGAGCAATGTGGAAGCGAAGGTTATTATTTAAAATTTCATTCTCACACTACCACCACCTTCCCGAGTAGAACCACAAAAGCGTTTCAAAGTAGCAGGAAGAACAATAAAAAAAATAAATAAAAAATCCAACCGAGCTCTACTCACATTCATATATAGCACTGTAAATATAGGGCGTAGCAACGGTAAAAACATTTTCAATTTCATTACAGCACTTCAACAGTTCGCTGCGAAAATTAATTACCATATTTATCATGGAGACAATGGTGCTGTTGGATAGGTAAGAGGGGGTAATAAAGGCTGTCGGAATGGTTATACAGTAAACGCATGTGTATGTATTTGTGCATGTGTGTGTGTGTGTGTGAGTGACGTGAAAAAGTCGTTGGTTGTTAATGGCAATTCCGAAGGTAGACCATACTGCGAATAAATTTTAGTGTGGTCATGCCACAAGCGAAGGATTTACGAGAAAGACACTAACTACATACAACAATAATGGCGGCAATTATTACATCAAAGTACGGGACACGACCGCAAACGTAACAAAAAAACAAAAAAAAAAAAAACATAATACCCATTACGAATGCGATAACAATAAACTCTGCGCGATAAAAGAAAGTAAGAACAGCTACAATAATAATAATAAAAATGATAAGATGCCATGAAAGTGTGACTAACTACTTATGCCACTATAAAGTAAAGTTGAAATTTTCAACACTAATTGCAATAATATTGCATTCACGCAGAAGTTTCGATAATATGGCGGGGAAAAAAAGAATATCTTGCGGAGCGCAAGCTGAGCTAAATAATAAAATAATCAAAATGCATCATTAAGTAAAATTCAACTGGGCCTTATTATGGAAAAAGTAATAATTAGCCAGTTCTTTTCATAGTTATGAGCTTTTTTGATGCAGAATTGCATCTGGATACTTTCGAGCCATTAAGGCTTCAAAAAGAAGATTTGGAAATAAATGTCGCTTACGTTGTTTTCGCGGTTAGGACTCGACAAGTTTTGACAATTTATTTACTCTTATTGAACTCTAATTTGTTTTTTTTTTAATACTAGATAAAGCTGCCAGAAGCTACTCCGCCTGGTTTCTTTCACATAGTATAGCCGAAGGCAATCCTCTTAAAAACTTAGATAAGCCCTGTGACCTCATCGAGACGAACAGTTTATTATATTTTAAAATTTTTAATTTATCTTAAAAAAAGGGGTTGCCTATTCAAAATGATATTGCAAACGAAACGTTATGGCTTGACCCGCATATTTTGCTATTTCATGTAACTTGTATATAATTTAATTAAATAACACTTTTGAAATATGAACCGTTTGACCCGCATGTTTTAATATTCCCTTTAACTAGAGTATAACTCAATTAAATTCGACAGATGGCAACCCCTATAAAAGTGAGCTTTGAACCTTCGTTCGTGTGCATACAAAATCTTAAAAAATTGGTTCAGCCGTTGCAGAGGAGTTCGATCACAAACATCGTGACATGAGATTTTTATACACAAAAAATAGTTCTTTCTAAAACAACCGCCACCTAAATTCAACTTTTAAGTTGTGTGCGAAATTCAAAAAAATTGAACAAATTGAACGCAACATTTCTAAAATTTTTATCAGAATTTAAAAAACAATGCAGTTTAACAAACTACCGTTGAGTTAAAAAAAATAATTTGCTGACAAAATTTTTCAAAAACTAACGGTAATTTGTAATTAAAATTAAATACAGAATAAAAGTTAACCAAAACTGATATGGTGACGCTATATTTACGAAAAGCACTCGATGATTTAAAAATAAAAATAAAACTTTGCTTCCAAATGTAATGAAAAATTTAAACTTTCATAATTTTTGCAGTTTTTTCCAAAATTATGCTAGTAATATCTTGAAAACCATTATTGCTTCAAAAATATGGCCAGTTTGTTTTAAATATCACACATACGGCCAGAAGGAAAAAAATCAAAATTTTTTTGAAATAAAGAAATACAAAATTTTTTGAATTTTTTTAATTTAATAAATCAAAAACTTATATTTTGGGCTCAATTTTTTCATCAATATCTCTTCTGTATGTACTAAAAAGATTTCAAAATTTTGAAGGTGGTTTTTGTTTCAAAAATTTGTTGGTGTTTGTTGTTTGAAAGTTTTTTCGGAACATCTTTATAGATATGCTGAAAGAAAGCTTCCGAATAACATACGGATCGAAAAATGTAATTATCTACTGATTTTCGTAAATATAGCGTTACCACAAAGTTTTAATTTCTTTTTGTTCTGTATTTAATTTGCATTTTATTTACCGCTAGGCTTTAAAAAATTTCATCAGTAAACAATTAAAAAAAAAAATCGGTGATAATCTCGATTTTTGTAAGAAAAAAATACAAAAATTTTAAATTTGTGAATTAAAAAAATTTTAATGCGAATGTACGTAAAATATTTGAAATTTTTGAAGGTGTTTTTTTTTCTAAAAATTAGACGGTGTTTTTTATTCGAATTTTTTCGGAAATAAATTTTTAATTTGTTTACCATTTCTGGAACTTCGTAATAGGAAGGCTGAAAAAAAGTTCTGATCAAATTGCATTTAAATCGGAAGGGATGAATTCCAACTATTAGTCGAATTGGCATCATGGAATTACCCATCTATCTTAAGATATAATTTATAGATACATATATGGAAAATACCTAAAATCCAATTTACAACTAAACCTGGTAGTCCGGCTCTATTAATAATTAAAATTTAATACTCCAGAAAACTAAATTCCTCCCCGATTTTTTTAAGGAAAATGCATTTAAATCGAGTAGAAAAAAAAAATTTTTGTATGTAAACTCAACAAAAAAATGCACAGTTTGCTTAAATAATCATTCACATCATTTCACATTATTATACTCTGACTTACCTTCACTGCTTCGCTCCAAGTACATTTTGTCCGCATGCGGGCCTCCTCTGTGCCCACCACTGCCAACACCAATGCCATCTCCACCACTGACACCACCGCCGCCAGCCAAGAGTCTACCATTATCCATCACAGTTACGCCATGTTTTATCACCTCAGCGTATTTCCCACCACCACCACCACCACCTTTCCCCTCCACTACATCGCCATTCGCATTTTTCTTTTGCAAATGATGCTTGTAACTACCCACCGTATCGTCCATGCCGAGCACTACATCCGTGCCACCTGCCACTGTTGTTGTCGTCGTCGTCGTCGTCGTCGTGTGATGCCCATCCATGCCGGGCGTCAATTGGTCCCCTGCATTGAGATGATGATGCCGATGATGCGTGGGACTCATTGCCTTGAAGCGTTTATAAATACAGCAGGTGATAAGTGCGAGAAACACAGAGACGCTGAGCAATCCAAGTGCCATCAGAGAAATAACAATGATTAAATTGCCTTGCAGCAATAGATCACGTTGGGCCGGCCTCTGTACCAAGAGACTCATTTGTACCGCATCCTTGCCGCCGGTGTTCTCCGCCGTGCAGGTGTAAACACCTTCATCGCTCTTTTCGGCGCCAACAATTGTGAGTCGCGAAATGAATACATCACGTCCGAACTCCTTCTCTTTCGATTGCTCATCTCGCAATAGTTGGATGTGTACACGTTGCGCTTGACCGCTGCCACAGCAACTCACTCCACTGGCACTACTGGTGGCAATTGTATTGATACCATTGCCGGTGCTGCTGGTCGAAGCGCGATATTGTTGCCTATTGAAATCCCAGGCTATGAGCGTATTGGGCGAGGCGTGCACGCGGCAAACCAGCGTCACATTCTCTTTCGATGTATTGATGGAAGCGCCACGTGCTGGATATATGATACGCGGTTTGCAGGCGAACGCCTCTGGTTGATCTTCTACCCACAACATGCCGCGCAGATGTATCGGATAGTAGCAAGCTGTAGGCGGCGTATAAAGATTACGTTTCAGCACAAAGTCACGAAATATCTGCAGTTCGCAAGTGCAATTCCAGGGATTTGAATCGAGTGAGAGCGCTGTGAGCCGCTTGAGTGACTCAAAAGATTCCTTGCGCAGAAAACTCAATCGATTGCCATCCAAATAAATCTGCGATAAAAGCGGCACATCGCCGAACGTTTGTTGTCCAATACGCATCAATCGATTATGTTTTAGTTCAACTTTGTGCAGGTACTTAAGATTTTGGAAGACGCCATCGGCGAGCGACTCCAACAGATTGCCATTCAGCACAATTGCACGTACCTTTACTAGTCGGACGAATACATTCGCTTGCAACGTACGCAATAAATTATTCGATAGGTCCAATTCGATGAGAATTTCTAGTTGAGTGAAAGTGCGCGGATCGATTTGCTGTAGTGAGGCATTGCGCATAAAGAGTTTGTGTAGATTGTGCAAATCGGCATTGAGGAAGGCATTTTGTTCCAGTATGGACACACGATTGAAGGAGAGATCGAGCACTTGCACTTCATTGCTGAGATTTTCCGGCACCGCACTGAGTGTGAGATTCTTGCAGTCGGCGGTTTTCTTGCCCGATTGCCATTTGCACATACAGTCGCCGCAATCCATTAGCCAATCGGCGCGCGCCTGTGGTGGCATTGCGCAGCAAAGGAGAACGAAAAGGAGGAAATGTGAGATGGTAGGCAGCAGCAACGGCGCAAACGAGCGCGAATTTCCAACCGTATGCGACGCTCTGTAGTCGATGGTGGCGGTAAAGCTGACTGCTGGTGGCGCTGCTGCTTCTCTAGCTTTTTTCCTATCTTTTGTACTTCTGCTGTTCTCTTGCGCAAAACGTTGCTGCTGCTGTTGTTGTTGGTTTTCCTGCTCCGCTAACTGCAGTTTATTTGCTTGCCGATCGTTGCACTTTGTTCGTCGCTGTTCTTTCGCTGTCACGTCTTCGGCCTCGAGTTTTTCGTTGAGATTGTTGTTTTTGCTCCAATGTTGTTGTTGTCGTTCTTGGCGTCTATTGCCGTGCAAACGCATTTTTCCTCCGCTTACACATTCGTTGCGATTTTATATTCCCGTACAACAACAACACTTTGTAACAAAATTCCCAAACCCTAGCATTTTGCGACCAGCTCGCTGTATGTGTGTATTTGCTGTGGAATAGGTGGCAACACTGGGCACAAATACGATCGCATCGCTCACTGTCGTGTCAAAGGGAGGAAACTTAGTTTTGCCGCTGCGGAGAATTTACAAAACGACGGCCGGCAGTTATTAGCAGTTGTTGTTGGTGCTGAAAACGTTTGCTGTAATGGCTGCTTGCGTTGCCAACTTTTTCCGTTTTGTATTTGCTTTGCCTTTCTTGCGCCAATAAATTTTGGCCATTTATTTGGAGATTAAATGATTTTGCGCGCTATTTTTTTTTTTTTAGTTCCTCATTTATTGCATTTATTTTGTCTACCGCCGTGGGGATTAGCAGCTCATAAGCCAATGAAATGTTCAATTAGAATCAATATTTTTTTAGGCTTTTTTCACTAGTTCTTATTGTTATCGTTGTCCTCGTGGAAGTTGAGTTCAATCCACTCGTCAGTTGTGTTCATTGCGGCGTTGCCTTTGTTACAGCGGGGCTGAGTTTGGACAATAGTTCTGCAAAAAATATATAGGTATGTATTAGATTTTTGAATTATTATTTAAAGCTTTTGAAATTCTACTCATAGAGTATACAAAATTATGACTAACGCTCTGATTTTTTTCTTACAATATTCACAAAGTTGTTTAAGTTAAAACTACTTCAAAACAACTATCAATCAAAAAATTTTAAACCTTCAAAAAAATTTACAAAACTGCAGCAAATTTGGATTAACATTTTTCTTTTTGAAGTAAAACTTCTGGACTGTTCCGGGACTATTTTCGAACTACATATTTCGGGGCCATTTCAGAAACGTTCAGAAGTTCGGGACTGGTTCACCACTACAACTACTTTTTCTTCTACTAATGCTAACAGCCACTACTACTTCCGCTTCTACTACTACTAACTACTACTAACAACTACTAATTACTACTACTTCTAATTAGTACTAAGAGCACTACGACTACGACTGTTACCATTTTTACTAATGCTTCTATTTATTACTGCTATTATTTTCACTAATTTCTACTACTGTTTTTAACAATGCTACTACTAATTCCTACTACTATTTTTACTAAAGGTACTACTTATTATTACTGCTATATTGAATATAGTCTACTACTATTTTAACTAATTTCTGCTACTATTTTTAATAATGCTACTACTAATTTCTACTACTATTTTTACTAAAGGTACCACTTATTATTACTGCTATATTGAATATGGTCTACAGCTATTTTCACTAATTTCTACTACTATTTTTAACAATGCTACTACTAATTCCTACTACTATTTTTACTTATTATTACCGCTATATTGAATATAGTCTACTACTATTTTAACTCATTTCTACTACTATTTTCTCTAATTTCTACCACTATTTTTAATAATGCTACTACTTATTACTAGTACTATTTTTACTAAAGGTACTACTTATTATTACTGCTATTTTGAATATATTTAACTACTATTTTTTCTAATTTCTATTACTATTTTTTACTAATTTCTACTACTATTTTTATTATTTCTACGACTGATTGCTACAACTATTTTTACTAATATCTACTACTAGTTTTACTTATGCTACTACTAATTACCCCTACCATTATTACAATTTTCTACTACTATTTTTGGTAATACTACTACTAACTACCACTATGTTTTACTAGATTCAGCTTCTGTTTTTACTAATTTCTACTACTTTTTTTAACTCATGCTGAAACTAAACAAACTAAAAACGGTTTCTTATAAAACCCCATATAAAATTCTATATATCTTTTTTGAGTCGGCACAGAAGTTTTTACTTAGGTGCACGGTTATTTTTTTATAATTCAAATAATTTTTTTATTTTTTCCCTTCAAAAAGAAGATACCTTAAAATCTTTTTTTGGCTAAGCGGATGTTAGCCAAAATGTTTTGCTTATGAGATACCATTTTTTTAGATAGTATTAAAATTATTAATTCGAACTTTTTTTATGCTCACATATGGGTAGCAGTTTTAAAGCTCATTTCGTTTTAACATAATAATAATAATGTCAAAGTCTGAAGTGGTTAAAAATATCGGTTGATTTTTGTTAGTATGTATTATTATAATTTTTTTTTTAAATTGTGGTCTTACGAACAATTTTCAAATACATATAATGGACTGATTTAAAATAAATTCTCGTTGATTTTCACAACGAAACTAAAATAACCGTCGGATCATGGAAAGGTAAAGGCTCAATTATAAAATGCGAAATTTATATACAACTGCAAAATGAAAATTAAAAAAACATTTTTTATTCCTATTCGATAAATGGTATTCCGAGTCAACAACTTAAGATTGAGCAAGCAAAGTCAGTTACTGTGGCATAAAGTCAAACTAAAATTTCAACCAACATTCCGCACACACACGCGCACATACGAGTACACACACATTGCCAGCCACGCAATTCTTTTATACACCAAGGTGCTTAGTTGCTTAATACGCATCTGCATTTTTGCTTTGACTGCAGCACCACAGACAACACAAATAGCTCTCGAGCAACGTCAAAATAAACTTTGCGAAAATTCTTCGCATTTCGTTGTTGTTGTTGTTGTTGCTACTAAACGAGGCTACGCTACACCAGCAATGCGTCTAAGGGCACATAGATAGACCCACATGCCGCTCTCAACTATTTTCGTGTTTGAACAAAACTATAGCTGCATTTCTGCTTCCACTACTGCTTCTTCTTCTTCTTCTTCTTCTATGTACTGGCACTTCTTCAACGTCAAAGTTACCAATGTAATTGTGATGTTTTTATTTCTTATTTTCACTTTTTGTTTGTTTTTTTTGCTTTTGTTGTTTATTTACGCGCTTGACTGCGCTTCACTCGTAACCTACATACGCGCTCTTTCTTACTTCTTATTTGAACTCGTTGACTGCCACAAGTCCTGTTTGCTTTGGCTGTTGGCTGTCCGTTTTGTTGGCTACTCATACGCCATGTCTCCTTTTTCTGCTTTTATTTTTTTTTTGCTTTTTGCGTGTAGACTGTTAATATGTTCGCTGATGTCACCGCTGATGCGCGGAGATTTGGTGCTGGGTACGAAATAGCACCGACTAAATACACCAATGTGTTTTCTTTTTGTTTTTTTTTGTTTTTGTTTTTTTGTGATATTTTCCTTTCGCATAGAAAACAATTCAAGTGGCATAAAGCGTAAACAAAATGGGCTAGCTCCTATGCTCAACTCAATTTTGAGGCATTTGCGATTGCTATGAATGTACATACGTGGTAGAAATGGAGTGTGTGCTTTGACTGCAGGACTGGAAGAGTTCAGCTCTTTATTTGAAGTGATTGCGCTGTACAGGAGATAGAAAAAAAAACAAAATGATATCACTTTCAAATTGTCTTCGGTTAGATTGTGACGTATTTGCTATATCAGTGGTACCTTACACTTCAACGCTAATGATCTTAAAGCTGCACTAAAAGGAATTTAAGGGATATTTAACCCATTCCTGAATAACTATTTTTAAAATTTCCCTTGCAGAGTCAGTTGGCGATTCATTAATGACCCCACAGGAGCAGTTCAACTCAATTTTTAACTGTTGGTGCTCTCATTTTTTCGGTTATTTGTTTTTTGCCGTAAACTGACTCTATTTGTAAAAATTTGGACTAGAAAACCGAGGCCGGAATGAAAGTTAACCTTTCGAAATTGTGCAAATATCAGACGAAAATATACCACATTTAATAACAAAACGTACTAATTTTTTTGTTTCAATTTCCATAAAAAATATTGTAAAAAAATACTTAAGAGAATAAAAATTTAAAATGACAATAAATTATTGAAGTCTATATTTATTTATTTATTTATTTATTTATTTATTTATTTATTTCAATCAATGAATACAAAGTTTCTTACTGACTACGCTTAAAATACAATTTCTATTTAAATTACTAATTAATGAGTTAATGAATTAAAGGAGTTCGAGACTATACTTTTCAAACCTGCCCCAGGAAGTGACAGATCTATCTCAACCATTTGATTTATTTGATTAATTTCCATGAGGGCTCGCCTAATTGGTGCATTCAAAGCATAGTTCGATCTTGCGGATTGCACGTAAAATAAATCAGAACGCCGCAAAGTTCTAAAAGGAATGTTGAGCGGTATTCTTCGCAGAATTTCTGGGCAATCGACAATATCAGTTATAACATTTAAGATAAATGAGCAGGATAGGAATTTTCTCCTATCCTCAAGCAAATCTAGATTTAAAAGTAAACAACGTGACTTATAGGAAGGCATGGGTACCGTAAAATTTAGATATCTTAGTGCAGACTTGATAAAAATCTTTTGTAAACGCTCAATTCTGTTTATATAAGTTGTATGATAAGGTCGCCAAATAATTGCGGCATATTCCAGTCGCGACCTAACAAAAGCTTTCGACTTGGGCATACCAGACTAACGCACAAACATCTTTTGGAAAATACTCAATCGCCTACATGCCCTTATTGCAACGCGGCGAACCTTACAATTCAGCATCTAATACAAATCTGCCCAGCATTAGAACACGTACGCCGAGAATTAAGTAACTCAAACTTAAAAGAACTACTTACCGATGTAACACATACAAACATAAAATAAATTATAAAATTTACCCATAAACTAAACATATTTTTTGAACTATAATATTTTAGATCTTTAATTTTAATGAATAGATTACTAAATAACCTATGAAGCTGATGGCCTCAGTCGCTAAAGCTGATCTCTAGTTTGTTAAGGCATAATTGTATTATCCTTTTACAATAAAATAAATAAATAAAAAAAAAAAAAAAAGCAATATAAAGTTTTTTAAGAGTGTACGGGTCAGAAAAATCAGAACTGTTACGACGAACAAATGCCCACATGGAGTAGGAATTTGCAACAATGAAATTAATATGAATATTAAACGTGAGTTTTGAGTCGAAATAGACTCCTAGATCTTTGACCTGATCTACCGATTTGAGTTTAGTACCAGCAATTGTATAAGACGTGCTTACGATATTCGACTTTCTAGAATAAACCATATGAAAACATTTATCGATATTTAAGAAAAGATGATTCCTTTCACACCAAGAGTTAACTCTATCTAGATCAGATTGAAGAGAACTAGAATCTCCTGGTCTCCTTACAATCGAATACACTTTGAGGTCATCAGCGTAAAGGAGAAATTTCGAAAAAAAAAAACACGAACTTATATCATTGATAAAAATTATAAATAAAAGAGGTCCAAGGATACTACCCTGAGGAACTCCTGAACTAGCATGAAAAGAGTGCGATACCGTGTTTTCGAGTGTCACCCTACAGTACCTCCCACTTAGGTAAGATCTGAGCCATTCAAGGAACATAGAGTGAAACGCCATGTACTCTAATTTACTAATTAAGATTTTATGGGACACCCTATCAAATGCCTTGGCAAAATCTGTATAAACTGTATCGATTTGGCACCCAGCCTCAAAGCTTTTAATGCAATCATCCGTAAAAATAGCAAGATTAGATGTCGTGGATCTCCCTTTAACGAAACCGTGCTGATTCAGACAAATTACATTTAGAATTGCAAAAACCATTTTTTCCTTGACAATGCTTTCGAACAATTTAGCAACCGTTGTCAATTTAGCAATCGGTCTATAATTTGAAACGTCGCTTTTATTTCCGTTTTTGAAAATTGGCGTAATATATGCACTTTTCCAATCTGTTAAAAACGTTCCCATAGAAAGCGATAAATTAAAAATAAACAACAACGGCTTAATAAGAGCAGAGCAGTTCTTGAAGAGAATAGGAGATAGACCATCTACATCAGTCTGAGTGGATGATTTTAGACTCGAAATGCCCTTCAGTATATCTTCCTCAGTTAGCAACAGTGAGCCGAAAGATAGACATGAATCAGAAACTTGCGTTGTCCCAAAGAGTTGATAATTAAACTCATAAGATATATGTACACATATGTATATGTGAATTTTTTAAGATATGCCTTCGTTATTTCCACAGAAATGTGTTTCATTCGGATACTGTAATAATATGCAGAGCGATCGGAAGCCGTTCACCGCCAAGCATCTAAACTTATCCTGCAAAAAAAAACGAACTCGAATATAATTTCTTTAATTTAGTTCTCGAAAGCACTAAGACCAAATAAATATTCAAATTTTAAAACTTGTCCAATTCGCTTTCAAATATTTGCATAAACTACTCCCAAAAGACAAATGCTCCCTTGTCCTTATATTAGAGACAGATACCTACTTTCTTCAACTTCGAATTTTAAAAGAAGCCCAGAAGAGAAGGTCTCCGCAAATATGTATTTATTATATGAGAAATGGGAAAAGGGATAAAATTCCCTTCAAGCTTTTGTTCCGAATAGGAGCGGCATTTTTTTCTTTTTATTAATCGGATTCTTTATCTCCTTTTTTATCAATTTGTGGACTCACTTTTGTCATATCGCTTTTGAATTTTTTTTCAATCACAAATAAGAAGTGGGAGGTCTGTAATGTTGTACAACCAAATTGTGAGACCTTCTCATTCCAACGCACAGTATAGTTTGTAAAACATGTTCCGAAATTCTAAAAATTTAGAAGCGACGCGATTTCGAAAATCATTTTTTTTTCGATTTTCAAAATACCACCATGTAACTAAAAGCAAAACCAAATAAAAACAGCGTTACATGCTACCCAAATTCAACCAAATGTTCAAAATGTCAGATCCGAATTGTACCAAAAAAAAATCCCAATTGTGGCTACTTTAGCATGGACTGGATCTACCTGTGGCTTTTAGCGGAACCTTACATAACGCCTATAAAGTTTAACAAAAACGGGGTTGATCGGTCTTTTGAGACCACCTCTGGGATACCTGGTAGTGATTATCTAAAGCACGCCATAAACACAAATCAAATAGAATACTAAGCCTTACGGGTTACCGACAATTCAATATACATCATAGGTCTAGCCAGACTTGTATACATTTTATAAAGTAACGAGATTTTCGAATCAAAATTTAAAACTAAAGCTAAAACGATTTTTCAATATTTATTGATAAGCTTTTAACGGTTTTATTCAGGAAATAACAGTTATTTTTATTTATTTTTTTTTGATATAATAAAAGTCCGGAGAAAAATATTGATCCCAAGGGCCTGCTGGACAAGAATACTGGATTCTTTTTGTTTTTCAACTTTTTGGGAAAAAGTCCAAGAGTAATTGAAAAATCAAGAATTTTATTTCTTTAGCCGAGTAAATTTTGGCCAAATATCTTTTAAGGTTATTTCCTATTAGTAAACCACTCGTTTATCCAAATCAAACAAATTTGATCTCAAATGAAGGAGCACCAATCTACCATGGCGGCACTTTAATCAAATTTCTGTTGAGTTTTTACTTAATGCCATTATTATGCAAAATGGTATTGTGACAGTTATACTAAAAAAACAACATCTGAAAATATGATTTGATTTGAATGAAAATTATTTCTTTGCCGGAAAAAAAAAATATACCTATTTGCATGCATATGCACGTAAAAATTCACAAATTTAAAAAATACTTAAAACTTTTACTAACTACCATTATTTGTAATTCTGGGTATTACAATGTATCGATAGATAGGTAGGAGTGAGTTAGGTAATAAATAGAACACGGCAAACACTGACAACATCCAGAGAAAGGTTATCCCTTACAAAACCATTTTACCTTGGTGATGAATCTCATTAGGCAATTAACGTCGGTGTTTGAAACCTCAGTAAGGTCATCCAGAAACGGTGATCCCAAATACTGCATCCTGATTTTACACAATGCAGGACACTTACACAGCAAATGTAAGAGCTTTTCCTCCTCTTCACAATTCTTACAGCCCCTGCAGCATCTACGGAAAGTGACGCTTAGCCTTTCAGCATGTTTTCCACACAGACAGTGTCCGGTTAAAGAGTATACGCTTCGTGTTCGTTTCCGGTCGCATTTAGGGCAAGCCTGCCTTGAAGTTCGACAAGTCATATTTTGATTTCATCTATCGAAACAAGAGAAGAAACAATTGGCATTAACTTAGATCTAGTCCGTGAAGTTTAGGAATCTAAGCAAATTATTTGAATCCAGGTAACCCAACTCATTCAGCTTTCCACAAATATCATTCTAGTTCTGCAAATTCCTGAATAGCTGCAAGGAAGATATTCTATCATTTATTCCGTGCCTGGTGAGTTGGCCACAAAAAGTCCGCTCGATTTATTTTAATGAGAGTACAAGACCTTTTGGCATTGACAGAATTCCATAAGCGCTTGCAAGCCCAGTGTTAAAAGATATGTCCCCTGATGTACTTAGAGGGTCGAGAACCTCTAAAACTCAAGAGATGTCTAGGCGTTCTGAGTCAGCTCGTCGGCCCCCATTCAGGGGGACGTTGCGCTGACGAGCTAAGTTCGCAACGTACTCCCTACACCGCTTCACCAGGCTCGATGTCACTATTCGGAAGCTGATAGCCCAGATGCTGTGTGTTAGCCTAAAAAAATAGCAATATTAGATCCAGCGCTCTGCGAATAAAAAATCCTTCCAATCACTTATTAAGGAGAATAAGATACTGAAGTTTATGGATAGTAGAATATCTGAGCATATATTGTCCGATTTGCAGTAAGAGTCTATGGCCAACCGAATGCTATTTCCAGAGTTCCGGTTTTCTCAGCTTTAGGACACTCTTAGAAGTAGACTCCTAAATGTGACAAATCACATTCAAGGCCTCTGTTGAGCACCATCTGATTGTTACAGTGATCACAGGGCAGGTTGATTGCTATACCCTGCTTAGTTGCATTGGATAGTGGAATTTGGTGCACAAATAACGTTATTATTGACAATACCACTCATCAAATTTTCCGAGAAATGATTTACTTGAATATTTAAGTTCTCTAACGACTTTCCAGATTGCTCTTTGAAGGGTTTCTTGAAGTAGCAGTGAAAAGGACACTCCCCTAGTGTAAGTAGGTTAAAAGGATTTACGAAAATATTTCTAGTGTAATTTAGTGGACACTTCTGATTTACTCGGAAATATATTTACTGTTAACGAAATTAGTAGCATTATTTGTAATAATTGCAGTTCCAAATAGTAGTGGCATTATAAAAAATAGTAGTAAAAAAATAGAAGAAAGTAGTAAAAGTAATGGCAGAAATCAGCAGCAGAATTGTTAAAAATAGTGGTCGAACACATAGAGACCTCCACACCGTAATAAACATAATGCAAAGAAAATTAGATTTAATAACTAAATGGTCGCACGATAATGGACTAGCAATAAATGCAACAAAAACGAAATTAATGCACATAAGGCCATCGCATATTCACCGCTCTAAAATGAAACTAATATTTCATAAATATGATTGCCTTCATAAAAACCTGGTACCCTGTGACTGTAACACGGAAATAGACATCGTTAAATCGTACAAATATCTCGCTATTTGATATTTATATTGACGAAAACTTTAAGTGAAATGCGCACATATCCCATCTACAAAACAAACTTCGATCTATATCTTATTTTTTAAAACACATGAGTTTTTGTAGCAATTATGAAGTATTGCACCAGGCATATTTAGCATTATCAGAGTCGCATCTAAGGCATGAAATCACGGGATGGGGTTCTTCGATACACTGTAAAAAACTTTAACAAAGCCAAAATTATATTTTAAAAGAAGCAAAGAAAAAAATATATACACTCCAAATCTTTAGCTAAATAGGGCATTAAAGTTGCTTGATGTTAAATCGATTTTTAAAATAACGGTACTGAAAGAGTTTTACGATAAAAATACGTTTAAGATACCGATTGCTCATAAAAACGGAACACGAATATGTCTAGAGAACAGGCTAATAGTGCCAAATATTTTAAATAACTATAACAAAAATTCGGTTGCGGTATTGCTCCCAACACTTTTTAATGAACTCCCAATAAATTTAACGAAACTACCTAACACATCCAACAGAAAATATTTAGTTATACATTAATCATATCAATAGCTTATTGTTATAAATTTCTAAACAAATTTATAATCGAATGTTAAAAATTATTTAATATGTATGAAATTATTTAAAATCAATTAAAACTTAAGATTATGTTAAATTGAAGTTAAGACAGAAAAATTTTACGAATCTTCACATATATGTAGCTACATAAGTATATAAGAATAAACTGAAAATGTCAAATATCTATAAACCTGCAGATAAGCACTGTTGCTTTGCGGGTTGGATTTAAGTATTTTAAGTTTTATTTTAAACGAATAACGAAACGAATACTCTTTTTACAAACAGTGGTAGTAGCTAGTAGTACCAATAGTAAAAATAGTAGTAGTAGTTAGTAATAGTAACTTCAGTAGTCGAAGCGATAGTAGTAAATAGTAATTATGAATATGAAACTACTGAATGGTTCTGAAATAGTCCCGAAATATATATGGTCTGAAAATAGTGCCGAAACAGTTAAAAGAAATTGTCCTCAAATGGTCCTGAATTATTCCACGTATATAGTATGTATATATACAGCCCTATTCTGCATTTCTATTACGTTCCCGCATTCCGCTCCGCATCGATTGGAATTAGGTATTCCGAGTTACGACGGAATCGAAAGAAAAAGAGGACGAGCGGCATCCTTTTCGAAATCAGCTCTTTGCCTCGGAATGTATGAAATTGAAACGAAATAAAGCAAACAGATACAAATTCGTGACCAAACTATTGCTTTTTAAATAAAATAAATAAAAATATAATCGCGTAATGGATTCAATAGCCGCGGCGATACTACTTGAGGAGGACGACAACGCATCCGAGAATGCTGACACAAAAGTTGAAAGGAGAAGATTGCGAGATATTGTGATCCATTTCAGATGAGTGACGAATTGTAAGAAATTGAGTTAGAAAGTGATAAATCTTAATTCATTGATTTACTTATTTAGATCCAAAAAAAAACTTTATACTTAATAAGCACGCTTTCAAGTATGTCCTAGATACTTTTGCGGAAGAAACTCAACCAAGTACTTTGACATCGTTATCTCCACTTAATCGCTTAGTGGCTGCATGGAGATTTTTTGCGGAAGGCAGTTATCAACATGGAGTTGGCGCATATTATAATGTCGGAATGGGCAATATCCTGCGAAATATCCCTTTTGGTTGCCATTATATCAGCCAATTTTTCATGCTGCTCCGGCGTTGTTATTTTTGACCACAAACAATATCAAAAAACATCAATAAAGCCCAAAAAACTTAAAAAAATCATGCCAATGACTTTTAGAACTATCAACAACAAGTTTTACTCACATTTTTGGGAAAATTATATTTTAAAAGTACACTGAAATAAAAATCTAACCGTCCTCCGCCAACAAAATTTCAACTTACAAAAACGTAACGACGATCGCAATGTAGAATACATAAAATTGTAAATTTCGAAGATTGATCGAAACTCATCGAAACGCAGAATACCAAATTTGCCGAACTGAGAAAATTTCGATTCGAGTCGAAATGCAGAATAGGGCTGATATTCTGATGGCCACACATAGTACATACATACCTTCATACCCTCAGTATCAATAGTTGTTTTTTTTTTCTCCCATATAAGCGTCAATTTGATTTACTTCATACGCTTAATTTTATTTTCTATTAATTTTTTAACTTGCTTTGGAAAGCCAGTTGCTTTTATATATCCTTAGCGAAATGAACAAAGCCGCATCTCAGATTACGTCTACAAAATTTCTAAAATATTTTTCTACATAACTCAATGACAAATGAATTTTACAAGCCAAATAACTTGTCATCAAATATCTTAGCTGACAAATTTCCACCACACATTTTTTTGTATGCATCGTCACCCTTTCAGGATTGTTATATAATATATATACTTAATACACTCCCTGCTTTCGTTTATTTTCTCATTTACATTTACCTTTTTGCGTATTAACATTTATTATCCTGTATTTGATTTTTCTATTTGCTACACTGCGTTGTTGGTTTGTGTTTTTTGCTTTTGTTTTGCAATCACTTTTCTTTCCACGCCCGTGCATTGTTTTCCCACCCAACATTTCTTTCATTATTTTTTCTATATACTTCCTCTTCCGCACTCTCATTAAAACTTAAGCCTGCTTGTAACTTGCAACTTTTGATTTGCATATTTTGTTTTGTTTTTATTGTTTTTGGTTATATTTTTGCATGCTTCATGCACCGTTCGCACTTCCACTTTGTTGCCGAAGTCTTTGTTTGCAAGTTGTTTGCTTTCACTGCTGGTTATTTTCTTCAACTGGTACTAGTGGTACGATTATTTGCAACACAGAGGGACATACATACATACTTATCATACATTTATGAGTATTTATTCAACATATGCTTGTGCTTATATATACAATTTCAAATAAATACATACAGCTCTGTAAATAAATGCAAATATATATCTACCTTCGTAAGTACATTGCCTGGATAAGAAGCAAAAATCCCCACACTCTGCAGTTTCCGGTTTAGTACTCGTATTTACAGCTTTGCGCTACCTGCAATGAAATTTAAGTAGAGCAGAGGGAAATTTTATTACTTTTTCAATTTCATTTTTTTGTTTCTTTAAACATACAAGCATAAAGCAAATATTAGTGCAGTCTCTTCAGTTTAAGCTACTATGTATTTTACTTTGTTATATTGAACGATTATGTTCAGTATAAAATTTTACCCAAATGAATTGGTAGAAAATATTCAGTTCATTTGGCTGTCAGTTCTGTAGAACTTAGCCGCCTCCATTTACAAAAAGTCCCAGCCTTAGTCGTTAACTAAACTGACTTAAAGCCTTCTATTCGAAGGTGAAATCTTAAGGAGATGCCTCTGCTACGAATACAGTCAAAAATCAACATCAATCCATATTCAGCTTTTGAAGTATTGGAGTAAAAACAAGTATACCTACTGACACATTTATTTAATTATTTATTTGCGCCTAAATAATATACACAAACTTTAATACTAATTACTAATACTACTCCTACCGTTACACCTTCTACTACTACTGCTAATTACCACTACTACTAATAGTACAACTTCTACTCCTACTACTAATTACTGACACTGTCCTCCTAGGCGAAATATCTCGGCGCCAAGTTAACTTAGAAGACAAGCATCGAGAAGCGCGTGAAGAAGGCTTTTATAGCCTATTATAGATGCAAACGGATCTTCAGTAGAAACTGTGGATTAAAACTAAAGCTTGACTTATGGTGCGGTAGTATGTTGGCCGCCACTGGTGCCCCAGTGTTCTGAATCAACTATCCGTAAAGCTCCATACTCCGCGAACTCTGTAGTTAGACTCAGAGAGCCGGTATGCTGGAGGTCAAAGCAATACGGTCATAGTGGAGCTCTTGAGAAGGTCTTAGGAATAAGGAAATACACTGACTTTCTACCTTCATCGCTTGCTTTCAAGCAGAACTTTAAGCTAAAGTTTCCTTCAAGACGAGGCTGGAGTAGGCGAAGAGTGGCCGAGAAGAGCACCAAAGGTCATCTGCACCGACGGGTCTAAAATGGAATTCCGGGTGAATGCGGGGGTACACTCAGAGAAGTTAGACGTCTCTCTCTCTTGTTTCGATTGTCTGGCTATGCTAGCATCTTCTAAGCGGAAGTGCTAGGAATTGAGAAAGGATGCAGGGTGCTGACAAGACAATGTGATAGACCACAAAAAGCATACATATTCCCAGATAGTCAAGCATTGGGATTACCAATGACAAACTCTTAGCTTAGCGGTCTGGTCAATGGAAATCTCTCTTGCCTGGGTTCCGGGCCAAAAGAACATATACTGTAACAACAAAGCCGACGAATTGGTCAGAGCCGTAGGTTGTATTGATATATCCACGGCCGAAGCGATTAGCTGCCCGCTAGGGGTAATTAAGAGAAAGCTGCATTCACAGTTCCCACGAATGGCAGAAACGAGATGGAACAGATTGACCACTTGAAAAATTGCGATCGAAATCTGACCGGACCTACTAAATAGGTTAAAGAAAGATTCAGATATTCAGACACTGGCCTATTTCTCGAACATGCGACCAAGAAAGATATCCCATACAACACTCGTTGTCGAAACAGTTCTTCACTACCTCTGTTAGCGTCTGGCTCTGGCTCATGGTAGACTGCAGACACTAGGGGTCTTCCTCACGAGCGACTTGAAGAATGAATCTAGTTGCTCAATGGATAACATCAGTAGATCCATCCAGATGGTTTGAAAATTAGGAATCACAACAGCAGAAAGGCAGTTTTGAGGAGAATTAGCGTATGAAAACGGAGCCCTAAACCCCATTGGGTCCTTGATTTTTTCTAGGCAACGCTGCAGCCGACCAACCAACTAATTACGACTACTTATTACTAAACCCTAATAATGCTACCACTTAATTCTATCACTACAACTACTACTGTTCCTACTACAATTACAACTTTTTATTTTTTTTTGCTGCTACTATAGTTACTAAAGCGACTTCGAAATATTACTACCATTTTTGCTAATTCCTACTACGATTTTTATTAATGGTGCTATTAATTTCTACCACTATTTTCACTAATGTTAAAATAAAAAAAATCGGGGACTGCAAACAATTACTATTTTCCAATTTCAACTCAAAAAAGCATGCGATTAAAGCAACTTACTGCTTGTAGCAACGCGACATTGATTTTAATTTTTTCAAATTTTATTTAAATAATTCAAATTTAATTGTTATTTTTTTTGTTTTTGTGTTTTCCATTATGCTGAGAGAATAATCGTCTGAGTTTTATTTATTGCTTAAGAAATAATCATTATTTCCGGAGGTTTATTCATCGCTCAGAAAATGAAACTTAACTTGTAGAGGTTTTCCACACAAATTAAGTTGTAGTAACTGAGCAAAAAATATAACTCAACAAATAACGATTAAAAAGTAATTTTTGTAATAAGAGTTATAATATATTTTAGGGCTTTTTAAAAAGACTAAAAAAGATTTATAATAAAACTCTCTCCCATATTTATTTCCCTATTTTACGTACACGCGTTTGTTTTCAATTTTTCTCTTCATAAAACCTTTGTTGCTCATTTAGCCAATATGCTAAATAATAAAATAAATTTAAAAAATTTAAATCGATTTATTTGACACACAATTTGGTATAAAATTGTTGAATTGAGAGCACTTGGCACAATATAAAAATATAAATACATGATGAGGAGACTAACAAAAGTTCGCTCAGTTAGCGGCTCTTACACATTTTCAACAAAAGCGAAAAATTCCAATCGCTTTACAAATTTTGAACAGCAAATGATTTTTGTGATACGTTTTTCATGGCAGAAGTGCACTTGAAAGTTAGACATTGCCTGCCGAGGGGCAAAAAACTGCCGCTAATATAAAAACTTATCTGGAATTTTTGATTTTACTTGCCCGGTTAAAATTTGAACCCAGCACACACTACATAAATGGAGCACACTCGGCAACGGCGGCGGCCATATTATTCATAATAAATGGCGTCTAATTGCGATAATAAAATACAATCAACTTTTTGTATAACAAACACAAATCCAAGAATAAGTACTTAAAGAATCCCATGTGCAAACTTTTGATGTATGTCAACAATCGAACATTATTGGCAATTAACACGAACACCTTGACCTCGAATAAAATACGGCATTTTATTTATTAAACTAAAAGTTAGTAGACGGCCGCCAAAGTTTTACCGCCGGACAGTTCTGAAATTGTTAAGGACTCATTAATTATTAATTTGTTCACTGTCATTTTAGTATAGCACTAATTAAGATTTTATGATACGTGTTTAGTAGTTGGAATGCCTGAATGACTGAATTTTTATTGCATTGCTACACTTAACTACTGCCACTTTGCAACATTGTGTAGACAGATGGCATAAAGACCACCTGCCGCGTGCTTTGAAACAGGTACCGATTTGGATGAAACTAAAGGCAATATAATGGCGTTTACAGTTAACTATGAAAACACCCAATTATATGAAGACGTACTAAATACATACACGTAACGGAAGCAAAGCAACAAGTTAGCAAATTTTACGAAAACAAAATACTATTAAAAATTCCTTCAAATTTTTTTAAGTTTACCGAAATATATAGGAGTATATATAAATAGCAAGGTGCATTTCGAAGAAATCGATCTTCGGTGTGCCAACTAGTTAATATTCTTATGTGACATTTAAAGTGTTTCCTTTTATCGAACAGAATTTGTTTAGGTTAATTTTCGAAGGTACAAGAGGGATAAAACCAATAAGATCATTTGAAAAAGCTTCTAAAACTCATAGAAAGCCTCTAAAAGTCTAAACAGCAAATAGTGTACAAATAAGCGAATCTAATACTCTATTTTAAAGACTTTGACTATTTAGATATTTTTAATTATTTTTTTAAACCATTACGTTTTCAAATATTTCTTTAAATTCGTGAAAGCACTAGGTATTCTTCCCCTTTCGAAATTCGATTGTAAACCAAGCAAAGAGGTACCCGTAAATTTGTATTCATAATATGAGAAATGGTAAAACGTAGAAAGTTTCATGTTTTATGGCGGAAACGAATTAACATTTTTTTGCTTTTTTCATCGGATTCTATTTTTCTCTTTTTTCGACCGTGAATAATTTCAAAAATTTTCTTACAATTCTACACAATTTGTACCAAAAAAGACGATGCGGTTTCGTAGTACTTTTCGGCATCAAATTGTTCAAAAGAAGTACAAATGTGGCAAAATTTATCAATAATCACTGTCGCTGTTGCTAATATTAACTATGGCCCCGTTTTAATGTAACCGAGTTGCAAAAGAATGCTCCAACTCGGATAAATTTTTTTTTTAGTTGCAAAAGCAACCCTGTTGGCCTCTTTCATATAAGTTGCGATTTGTTTAGTGCTATTTAGGAACGGAAAATAGTTGTGCCGGCAATTTTTAGGTTTACATATGTAGTTATATATTTACAAATGCCAAGCAAATAAAAACGAATTAGGTCTTAAATCTAAATTTTCCATGCATTTTCTGAGGGCTAATTCACAACAGCGCAATTTTTTTTACTTTCCAATACTACATATCAGGTCGGATATCATTTAATCGAGTTGGCTCAACTCACATATTTTTCCGAGTTAGTGTTGTTGCTTTACATGCAATTCGTTATCCTACCTAGTTTTCTTTTGCAACTAGGTTACAAAGAAACGGGCTCTATATCTTCCGGTTCCCTGCTTTCTCTATCTCTCTCTCTCTCTCTCTCCATCTCTCTATTTCTCTCTCTCTCGCTCTCTCTCTCTCTCTCTCTCTCTCTCTCTCTCTCTCTCTCTCTCTCTCTCTCTCTCTCTGTCTACCCAAAAGATCTTCTTGTTCAACATACCGAAGTATAGCATTTGTATTTAGTGGAGGAAGTAAGGCCTTCACTCGACCTTGGCTTGACGGAGTGTTAAGTCCGACCTTTACAGAACCTATCGCACAATATCTATCGGACAGCTGTCTTAGCGAATATGTAGAGTGTGCGTGCTACCCCCGAGTACAAATTTCTGAAGGAATATTTAACATCAAAATATAACAGAAAGTTTTCTTCTAAAAGCGGTCGATAAGCTCTAGAAAACTTATTTCATATCTTTCATATCTCAAACCAGAGTCGGATATAGAAAAAGAATTTGGGGTGGTCCCAATTAAAAATTGATGATACATGTAAATTGCGAATAATGTAATTTTATTTGAAGTACTAGAAATTGGCATGAGCAAGAATATTTATGTTTTATTTTTAGGTAATTTATTTTTTAATATATTGTACATTTATATAAACAAAATGAACGCTGAATAATTGGCAATGTATTTAAAGAGTTATGTAAATCCAGTATCTTTTCTTTTATTTGCCAGAATATCGAAAACCTTCCACTATTGATCTTCACATGTTTACGAATAAAATATTCAATTGCTCTTCACGATTCCTTTTAGCTAGGTGGGTTTTTTAAACTTGAAAATGATCACTCACTCAATGCAACTTGAACTGGTGGATCATCAATCATGCTAAAAACGTAAGGAAGTGAGAGAATCGACCTTCGTGATTCAAGCGAATGAAGGTTGATTATAAGGATGCACGAATGGTAGGAAGGGATAGGATCCGAAAATCCGAAGAAAGAATGTAGAGAAAATTTTACGAGCACTTATTGAACATTTTCAATCTTATTGATAGAATATTTTAAAATAAGACCTCCAAATAAAAGCGGCATATTTCAACCTAGAATGGACAAGAGTTGTAAAAAGCAGTTTAAGGGTATAAGGATCCGAAAATTGTAAGCGGTTTCTCCGCACAAAACCTCGAACTGAATATGACTTTGCTAAAATAAAAATGATATGTCTGTTAAATTAAAAATGGGTATAAAAAATTACTCCCAGATCTTTGAAGTTCTGCTCGTCTTCTGAGTAATTCAAGTGATATTTCTGTGTTTGGTTGTCTTTTGGTTTTTCTAGTGCTCTTTTCCAATCTTTGTGAAGTCAGTGGTCACGAGAGTGGTCACATTTTCATGCCTTCACTTCCCAACGTTCCATTAAGCAAACATAATGCAAATTTGGCGGTATGCTCCTGCTGTAGCCGCTGAGCTTGCCATTGTTATTCCAATAATTGCGACTACTATACCTAGTCCACAAAAATAAGATACTCTCCTTGATTAACTTAAGCATTTTAATTTCATTATCCATTACTAAAACGCTGGTTATACCGAAAACAACCTTGTATTTTTTTATTTTGTAAAATCATTATCCTTTTTTTCGACCAAAATGAAAACAAGACCTTTGAACTTTTCTGTTTGCTTTATCAACAATCAGTGATAGAATATTATTTGGTTGTTAGCAACAGCGCAAAACATATTATTATAGCAACTTTGCATCTTTCTTCCAAACAGTTGAACCAAAAAAACAAAGAAATAGTAGCAGCAAAGCCCTTCACCAGACGTTTGGTTAAGCAATCAGAGAGAGAATTTTAATCTCATCCCTCCCCTTTTGATTATACACTTAGAATAATAAAAACAAAATTTCCCCAGTCAATTCAATAACACTCCACAAATCCAAGACTTTTCTTTGTTTGCTGCAGAAAAATCAGTCCAAATCAGTTATCGAGCTGAGTTGCAATCGCATTTGGAAATTCCCAAAACGTATACGCAATTTACAAAATTTGGGAATGAATGTCGACTGAACGCATTCTGATTAGACAGTTATGAGCGTTTGAATATATAAGTATATTGTATGTAAGTGCGCATGTAACGTACGTTACTCGTAAACGCAAAAAAGGCTTAACTCAAAAATCACATAGAAATATTGCACTCCTTTATTTATAAAAAAAAAGAATGCAATAAGTATGAAAGCAGACATGACAATAGTCCTCCATTCTCAAAACGTAGATGTTGTAAAAATTACACCATTAGTTGCCGCCTTTTGCTTTAAATTTATTTTAATTTATTGATCAAGAAAATATTGAGTTGAGCGTTCAAAATTTTTTTTTTTACTTATCAAACGATATGCTGCTGGAAATAAGTTTTCTAGTGTCGTGCCAAATCACAGAGGAACGTATACGCCTGCAAGAATAATTAAGTATAGAAATTGTAGACGGCAAGCGACCAGAGTGAAAATGAACTCTGAAAATTGGTGCGAAAGTCAATTTGAAAGGCGGTCGAGTGTGAAACCATTGGGGAAGGGATATCACTATTCATTAGCAATGTGGCAAACATAAAACTCACATCATGGCTGTAGATATCAAAAGCAGTATTTCGAGCGAGTGAGAGCGGTCACAGGCGTCGCAAAAACAAAAAACTGCAATATAGATATTGTTACGTATACGCCCCAGCTGTCTAAAAGTCAATTGACTTTTAATTCTCTGAAAAGGAGTAGAGCGTGTGTATTTTTGTTTAGCATGAGACTGGTTTCTCATTAACATCTATAGTGAGACGAATTGTGTCTCTAACTGGATTCGAACTTGTTTACTTAGGTGGTTTTATTAAAGCATTGCATATAAACAGAACAAAAATTTAATGTCGTACAAAAGTTAAATAGCAAATAAATATTAGAAATACCACTTGCTTCTATTCTTATCTACCATAAGAGGCACATATTGCACCAAATCTACGGCCTAAAAATTCTTATGGAATTTCGTCATGGGAGGTGTGTACTTGCATTCACATTTGGTTTCATCAAATACGTTGAGTTATGTTGCACTGTGATGTATCACTCAATTATTGAATAACACAGTATAGCAAATTTAGATCGTTTTTTTTTTTTTGCTAAACAAAGTTACAGTCCAGCAAGTTTTTCTTTCACATGCACCTTGATACTATGGGGATCAAAATTGTTGATTATACCACAAGTACTAAAACTTAAAGAGCTGCAACTTTGATGTCTTAGGAAATGTTGTTTCATATAAAAAGTTAAACATTTCAGAACTAAAAATTGGACTGCAACCTTTTTTATTTTTATACAATATAGGAAATGTTTTCCACGAAAGCTATTACTAATATAGTACAATGTGTTGCTACCTCTTAGGGAAATTGGACCAAAATAAAGATAAAAAAATAACGAAAGATCGAAAGTTGGCACGTCCAAATGTAGGCACAAAAGTTCTCTATTATAGTTCCTTATGCTCTGAGAGTATTTTTTTCTTAGTTTTTTTTTTTAAACCTATTTTCAATTATGAAAAGAACCCAAAAATCGTGCGGATTTCAAATCAGTACAGCTTTATCTATCTATCCCTTAGTATTATGGCGAAAAATCTAGTTGATGTCTTAAAATATAATAAATATTATAATTCTAGTGGGGAAACAGTCCCAATTTTTTTTATAGAGAGTACTGTACCCTATGTTTCATGCTAAAACAATAATTATTAAAATAGGTTGAGTACTAAGTATTGTAATTTCTTTTGGGTATATTGTTATCATCGGATCGTTACGCTACAATTTTGCATTCAATTAGAACAAGTAAAAGGTACACAATTTTTTAATTAAAATATCCGATCTTAGGCCTACTTGCGGAAAATTAAATAAGCAACTCAGAGTTACATTTTCAAATTCAAATATCATTTTTTAAATTTCCATTGACTATGAAAATTTTTTGTAATTTCAAATCAATTAGTTTTCGCTGACTCATGTGAACATAAAAATTCCTGGAATGGTTGGGCTCTCAGATTATGCTATAGCAGTGTTGAAAAAAATTGACGCTAGCATTTTCTTCGATTTCCTCATCATCGTGGGAAAAGGCGATTCATTTGCCCTGTTTTTATTTATTTCAAAAACCAACTCCTTTGATTTTTTTTATTTATGGCAGAATGTCAAAAACTTAACAATTTAACTCTCAATAATTGCTGAGTGAAATAATTATTTTCTTTACCTCGGAGTCAATGTCCAACCTGCTGTTGTACAAGTAAATTTATCAATTTAACTGGTAAACTCTGAGTTAAATAGATAACAGTCTTGTCTGAAATTGACCTTAGAATATCATGCGAAACCAGATTGGTATACCAATTCGGAAGTACTAAGCCGCCCTATGATATACATGATATACGCGCGCTGCAACCGTATCTCGTTTGTGGTTTGTTTGGTTGTTAGTTCTGTCAACTGCAATGCCAATTGCTTGTATGTGATCAGTGTGGTCATCATTTTAAACAGAGAAGCTAAATTTGTTTCACAATTTTTTTTAAACTTATTTGCCATAAAATCCTGCGTTTAAAATTCCGGGCTTTAAATTTTGTATTAGAATATTCTGCTTATTAAAATACTGAATTGCATGATAATGTCTTTCAAATTCTGTACTGAAAAATTATGTTTTCTCAATGTTTTACATTCAAAATATCGAAGGATAATGAAAACAAGACGTGGATTAAATTCTATTGCTTGAAAAAAATATATACAACAAAAATAAAAATAATCGCTTTTAGTTTAGCTGGATATTAATTTCACTTGTCTCTTGTATAATCTTATTTCTTTGTTGTCATATCAATGATCAAATATTGTTCTCTCGTATTTGCTTCGAATAACTTACGTTAGCTCCGAGAAATTTCAATTCAAATTTGTGACCGTATTTTGACTTAGACTCTTTTTTTTTAGCTTATAACATTAGGCTTGATCGCGGAAAATAGCTAAAAATACACCTTTGTGTATTTTAATGTTACGTGTCGAAAGAAGTAAATGAATTTCTTACCTAAATGGCTAATTTTATGACGACTAAAGTTATTTTAGAGAAAGATAGAGATTAGCTAATTTGAACATAGTTGGCTAAGGAGATAGTCCAGAGTAAAAGGAACTTAAAAACACATTCAGTTCTCAAAATTATCTCTTCAATCTAATAAGGAAAAAAACGTTTGTGAAGAAAATTCGTTTTTCCTTGCTATAGGAACGTTGAGGATGAAAATTGTACGCCCGTAACCAAGGTAGTAAATATATTCAACGTTAGTTTTTTTTCCTGGTAGACAGAGTCTTAAAGAGAATGCAGATATAATCTTATTTATTTATAAAGATTTATTATTTATTAAGGTATCGGTATTTTGTGTGACAAATAAGAAGCTATTTTCTCTATAAATCATCACGATGCCAATTGCTCTTGACAAATCAAATATCTGTTTTACTGCCCGCTTAATATTTTTAAAGCTTTTCATCAAGATTTGTACAGAATAACCAAAAATCATTCATAACAATTTTTCTAACAATAATAGTATAAATTAGAATTATTATAACCAACAACAACCACACATTCATGGTGATTGCAATAATAGGAAGATGAAAAAGCAATAATAGCGTTGACAGCTTACTTAGTACAAGTTGTTAAAGCGTTGCCTTAAGGAGTACTAAGAAAATTGTTAGTTTTCTATACATTTTCCTACTAAAAATGGCCTTAAGCTCATACAAATTATTGTTGACACAAATAAATAGGCCAAAATGTTAATATATGTATAAATTTTAAATATTTTGTTATTTCAGAAAGTAAACAGAATAGAAGTGTAAGTTAAAATATGAAAAATAGTGATGTTTGCTAATATTCTTTATTGTTTAAGAATTTTTAATTATACGAATATTTCCTTGCAAATGTTAAACAAATTTTGGTACTCGTTTGCTTTAAACTTTAATAATAGAGTAGTTTAACATGAGTGTTTATATGCAATTTTCACTTTTCTTTCACTCCAAAATTCAGGCATTGGGCGATTTTCTTTCCAATTTAAGTTCAGAATAATTAAAAGCAATACTCTACCTATGATTGTACATTTCTAACCATAAAACAAATATTAAGAAAAATCAATCAAGACCAAACTGTATACCCTATAGCATCGCCTAAAGGGTATGCTAAGCTTTCCAGGTAACAATCAATATCAACGATCTATAGCTTAGAGATCCCAAATCACTGATTAGGTAGATATAAGGCTTCACTGTAGATCTATTTATTTGCTTACCAAATCACTGATTAGGTAGATATAAGGCTTCACTGTAGATCTATTTATTTGCTTACCTATTTACTTAATTGTCGCTAAAACCGCTTAAGCGTTTTTGGCCGAGATTATCCTAAAATGTGTGGTGTGTATCTTGATGTTGTAACACAAACTGAGGTACCTGCAGTTTTATGCAGACTCCGAACGGCGAATGCTTTTTTTTGTGAGAAGTTTTTTCGTGGCAGAAATACACTGGGAGATTTTCTATTGCCTGCCGAAGGGCGATCGCTATTTGACGAAGCTACATAAAACTTGTTACAAAAATTGCTTGATCTTCTGTAGCCTTTCGTTCATCAGAATAATTTGCATTCACCATTTCGCTATTTATAAAAACATGCTCCACGGGTCGCCCGAACTTATACATTTACTTACTTGGCAAACTCTGAGTTCAGAAAAGTATGATAGATAATATTTATATTATCCGATTAGTTTTGAACGAAAAAATTTAGATCCTTCTTTTACCGATGAAACCCTTATTTGATACATACATTCAAATTTTAATCATAACCTCCAAGCTACGTGACTGCTGAGCTTACAAATAATACCTTTTCTTCTTTTTAGCTTATATGCATATAAATATAAATATATATATATATATATAGTGATTATCATAACTATGCGACAGGGACTTATTAATAAGTTTCGACTCCTAGTTAGTAAAAAACCAACTTTTTATCAATTCAATCGCTAAAGTTTGTGGAAATTTAAAAACAATTCAACTAATTCTAATCTCAATTTTAAATTTGATAATCCGAGTGTTTAAAATATTTTTGGGTATGCAGTTTTATAGCCCATTCAGTTCTAGTATAATAAAGTACATGTTTCAAATTGCCAAAAACCACCATTGATTTATAGTAAAGGAACTTGCGGTATTGTAGTTTATTACACAAAAAGTTTTATAAGATTCTAGTTTCCAATTTTTATTTTGTAGTCCCTGCATATATCCTGCTAAATGACTCCGTCATTTTTATCATTGCAAGGGATTTCATAAATTACATTACTTCTTTCGCTGTAAGGTAAATAAAAAAACACTTTCGTTGCCTCGAGCGGGCATAAATATTCCGCTTAGAAGTGGAAAGATTGCCAAAACTAACATTATTTATGACAACAATTGGTGTTATTAATTTTTTAATTTTTTTTAATTGAATGGACTAATAAAAGCGAACTTTCTAGTTAAAAAAAGAAAAATTAAAAAAAAACCCAACATGAATAAATTAAAAAGATGTTTAGCGGCATTTTTTGTGTCATTTCTAAAAGAGTTCTCGGAAGTTATTTCTTAGTTCAACTGAGCTGGTTTTAACTTTGATGCAGATCGTTCGTAATAATTTACCGTAAATAAATCTATTGCAGTTATCTTCTTGATAAACAAAATGTATCGCGGCTATATTTGCTCTTAGCTGCTTGTCGGAAAAATCTCGGCAAATACTGAAACCAAAATGGCGCGTTCTTATATACTAAATTAAAAATAGTTTAAAATTTTCACGACTCATTTTCTAATTTATAATAATTTAATTTCCTAATTTGCTTAAAAATTTGTTTAGTTATATTAAAAGTTAGACAAATTTTAAAGCTTCAATTTAATCGTGTTTTATTATGCCATGAACTATAGTTTTATAAAAAGAGAGCTAACAATATTAAAAAAAAACAATATAGAAGTGTTGAAACTTATCAATAAATCCCTATCGTATAATTATGATAAGCAAAATACTTGTATTAAAAATGAATATAGCCTCGCGTATCTGTATATTCTCATATATCTATAATTTTTAATATGCATTCCATACCCCAACCGCGTTTAAATTTTTTTTTTAAATATCTTTTTATTTAAACCCATGAAAAAACAAATCCCATGACGCTCTGGGTCACGCAAAAGGTAAATGCTTGTTTCGTTGCTGTTAACTAAAATTTTTCCCAACAACAAGATGAAAGCTATGAGAATATGAACAGATAGTTCTTTGCTATACGCATTTACACACTCGCATATGTATATATTTTGTAAAAATGTATGTAAGCAAAGGACATCAACAAATGCAAACAAGCAGTATACGAAATGACGCCTCGGGTTGAATGTTAATCGGACGAGCAGTGTTTCATTTCATTTCTTGTTAATATCCTGTATGCTGTAGCAGAGTTAAGTAAACTTTTTCGGTAACTATAACAGCAAAAAAAACACAACAACAGCAACAACAAGCCTATATAAAGGCAATATCAAGGAGCACACATTCCGGATGAGAAGCGCCCATTCACCGAAACATTATATTCTACTTCATGGGATAAACAAATTGAGGGACGACCGCTTTATTAGCTGCCGTACAAAGCAAGGGTAAAGTTACAAAGCAAGTGCAAGAAAACAAAACACAAATGCCATCAAACAATGGGGCGGTTCAAAGGGCGGGCATTGATCGGCAAACAAAATTTTTTTTTTTTGATATATATCTTTTGTGCCGCAGGATATCCGCTTGGGAGCTGTGTACTAGCAGAGATTACTCTCATCTCATGTGTCCCTATGTTTTATCAGACAACGTTTTTGAACCTTACTTGTAAATATGTATATGTAAATGTTTGTGTGAGTGGAATGGCATGCGTGGCTGAGTGGCGTGGTGTGTGTCCCGTTCAGATTAGCCTACTATTTATAGACTCAACCTGATTGTTGTCATTATCATTGTTCGTCGTGTGTGCGTGCGTGTGTGTGCGTATGTGTGCGTGCGTGTGTAAGTGTGTGTGATACTGTGGCCTACTGCGCTTATCCTCGATTGGAATTTTATTAAGACCTTTGGAAATTAGGCTACGCCTTATGTCAAATAAAAAATTCTTGCTCAGCACTTCAATATGCAATATGACCCAATAATGATGGGGGGAATGCCCTACCGCAGAGCGAGCGCATATAAAGTGTAGTGCCAGTGCCGCTAGTGTTGTTTTTGGAAGTGACCAGAAGCAAAAAAAAAAAATTCGAAAGACGGATTTTTGTATTAAAAATATAAATTTTTTCTTAAATAAAGGTTGATATTTTCAGACTAGACATTCCGAGACCACTTTAGGACCTTTCGTTAGTTCGCTACTATTACTACTACTACATCTACTGCTATTTCTACTACTAATAATAATTACTACTACCACTACTACGCACTACTCCTACTACAACTACTAATTACTACTACTATTTGTGCGAATGCCCCTGCTAATTATTACTACTATTTTTACTTATATCTACTACTATTCTTAATAATTTGAACTACTATTTTTACTAATTACTACTTGCATTTTATTAATTTCCACTACTATTTTAACCAATTTCTACTACAATTTGAACTAATGCTACTCCCACTACTACCACTACTACTGTTACTAATTTTTACTACTGTTTTTGGAAATACTACTACCAATCACCACAGTTATTTTTACTAATTTCCACGTCTATTTTTGCTAGTGCTACTACTAATTACTCAATTTTACTACTATTTTTACAAAATTTCTACTATAACTTTTAATAATGTTACTACTAATACCTACTACTATTTTAACCAATTCTACTACTACTATTTCTACTAATTTCTACTACTATTTTTACTAATTTCTAGTAATATTTTCATTCACGCTAAACTAAAGAACTACAAAAGAAGTCTTGTAAAACTCTCTCCCATATTTAACTCTATATCTCTTTGTAGAATCGGCGCAGATGTTCAACTCACGACTCTTGCACTTAGGTGGGCGCATGTTTTTTTTACTCCTACACTATGAGCTCCTAATAAAAGCCCCGTTATGTCATTCAATGTAATTTAATAGATTCAGTATACGTTACTACATATTTCCAATAAAATTTGTTGGCCAAACTTAGCTAATCAGAAAGCTTTACCGTAATGAAAACGGATCTAAAAACTAGAGTTACTTTTGAAAAAAGTAAAAGTTTATGCCGGCTCGAAGTCAAGAATAAATTTTTTATTTACCTTAACTGAAAAAGTAATGCAATTTATAAAAAAAAATTAAGTCGCGGGAGTAACAGAATATATACTATAGAGACAACAGAATAAAAATTGAAAACTAGCCTAGCGAAAAACAAATCTGGCTTTAAATAAACTTCAAACTTTAAACAATGCCATAAAAGCAAAAAAGTTGTCGGCGACAAAATATCGATAAAATGTGGTCAGAAGAATTTTAAACCAAGAGCCATGATTATTTTTAAATCACAAAATATCGATAGAATTTGATTGAGAAAGTAAAACTCAAATAATAACGATCAAATTTTATCGACAATAGAAAAATCCCAAAAAAAAAATAACGATAAATTTTTATCGACAATAGAAAAATGACAAGCTATCAATGAAATTTGATCGAAAAAATACAAATCACAAAATATCGATAAAATGTGATCGAAAAAATAAAAGTCTCGAAATAACAATTAAAACATAATTGTTGTTTTTTTTAATTAAAACCGTTACGGTCTTAAAAATAAAGATAGATTTACATACCTTATGACATAAAAGTTAAATCAATCTATTCGAGTTTTATTTTAAGCGAATTCTTCTCAATGATTTTTATATCTGAAAAAATTAAAAATATTTTCAGTTCCTGATTTTAAAGCTTATTTTATTTCTCAAAATAGCTTTTTGGGAAATTTGTGGAGAATCAACAGATTTTTCTCCCCCTATTTGAGAAGTTTAATTTAGATTTTTGAGGAATTGGAAAGATGCCAGATCTGCCAATCACTCATTTATGATATACAAATTTTCATGTTTTTACCTATTACTCAAAATAGTTTTTTGGGAAAGTTTTGAAGAACCAACAGATTTTTCAACCACTATTTGGGGAATTTCCCTTAGGTTTTTGAAGAATTGGAATGATTTGCAGGGTTACCGCTTATTTCTCACACACGGTATACAAAGTTTTAAAATTTTACGTTCTATGCTAGATTTTGTGTTCTGAAAAAGTTAATACATATATTACTCGAATTATGAAGATCAGCAATTTTATACTTGAGAAAAATAGTTATAAATTTAAAGTAATTTGTTACTTAACAAAATTTTAATTTTTTATTTCACGATTTTGAATGAATCTCCAAGTCTTTTTTTACACTTTTGCACTTACGCAAACATATGAAAATATTTCGATTTTAATCTCATATTATTACTGACTTTTTGATAAACTTATAATTAACCAAAACTTTGTAACGCAAAGCAAGAGCCAACCGGCTAAATTTTCCTTTTACTTAGCTATTTCGCCTCAAATGTTTTTCACACTAAAAATAACTACTTAGTCCTTTGCCATGGCACTTTTGATATCATATAATATATTTTTGGCAAACAACTGTGATTATTACGCATTTATATACAAACGCATACGCATACATCGACATACAAAAGTTTACTTCACACACACATTCCTGTTTTAATTAAAAATTCCGTACAAAGCATTTTTTGGCACACACCACACACATTTTTCAAGGACCCACTCATTTATATGTAAAAAAAAAACACGAAGACTCACACTACGTACTGCTACTGTAGTTGTAGTAGTAGTAGTGTTGCATCTAAACCGGCACCAACAAAAACTCCTAACGACAACCTTGACTTACTTTGTGCTTGTGCGTTGCCCTAAAATATTTAGTTTTTTCAGCTGTCAAAGCATACTTTACGTTCTAATAATATTTGATACAATAGTTTGGTTTCCGTTAGGGGTGGTTGGGTGAGGTAGCCAAAAATGGAAATTTTGACACTTCAAGCTGTTAATTGAAATTTAAATTTGCACCGAAACACTTTTGTACGTACATACCTTACATAAATAAGTACGGTTTGGAAAATCAAACTAACTAAGGACTAGCACAAAAACAATTCAAGGGAAGACGCTGCTGGGCTGGCATTAGATCCAACACGAAATTTGATATCATTGTTCTTCAACATTTTCCATTGCCCAATTGTGAACAGAATTGAAATCGCGATGCCACATTAAACAGTCAGGTGCCCAATAATAATAATAGGAAGAAGAAAATTCGCGTTTTGTACTAAAAAATTTATTTTTTTTTTATTAAAAAATATGTAATTTACTTAGAAAAAATACTATTTTTCAGAAAAAATATTGTACTTAAAATTCATATTTTTATTCAACAAGTTTGGCAATGAAACAGACATCTTAAGTGGATTTCTGACAAAGAGCTTATTCTAATTAATCCTGCCGTAAGTTTTATTGCAAGTTCAGGCCGTTATAAAAATGAAACTATAATACAGTTTTTGATAAAGTTAATTTTACGTAATAATGTATTTATTAAATGAGCTTTGTGGTGTACAAAATTTGAATCGAAATGATCAGCTTTTGCTTTCACACAAGCCTACAAACCGATTCGGCTACTGATCAAGAGCAGCACACGCAGTTTCTATTGATAATGACGACGCTGCTCCAACCAAATATTTTTTGAGACTCTCCAAATATCTATGGGGTATTCGACAGGTCAAGTTTTCCAACTCTGATCACAAACTGTAGTCCAATGTATTCAAATTCTGACTTCAAAACAGCCAATCATCTGCTGCTATAAACCCAGGAATATTGCTTTTAAGTCACTGCTAGGTTGTTTTTACCTTTTGTGCTGGAGCAGAATGGAAAATCGAATGCCCTCCATCGAAGAGGGTATTAGCTATCAGCTTTAACACGCCTTCAAAAACATTCTGCTCGTACATTTTTATCCCAATTTTAACCCCTTTTCACAGAAGCGAATAAGTGTAACGCATTGACAGTAGACTCCCCACCAAACCATTACAGCATCTGGATGGTGACCACTTTGAACTCTTGGAATAACATTTTTTCCGTTGACCGCGAACCACTGAAGAAGCACCTTGCATCTGTTATGTAAGTCTAGTTTTAAGCATGTTGTCAGAAGATCACCAGTTAGCCGACGGTAGGCTTTCGTCTCGAATAAGTCTTGGCATTGATCTGGTCGATATATCAATTTCCCTTAACATAATTTCCTGTTCTCTAAGGTGATTTCTGCGAATGCGTTCGCGAACACTTTTTATGGCTGAATTGGTTCGAACCATGCTAGGACGACCACTTCTTTTTATGTCATCAACTGTAGACGTTTGGGAAAAACGATCAATAGTGCGGTAAACAAACATTCTTGAAATATTAAGTTTTTTGAGAAGCTCATAAATTTCACTTGCGCCTTTTCCACGATTATGTAAAGCAATTAACGCAATACAATTCTCTTTAGCATCCCACGTCATTGTTAAGAAGTCAAATCAAACACTGAACTGATATAATAAAAAATAACGGCAGTTTTTCTGCGAATTTCTACTTTGTAACAGAATTTATGGCAAGACCAAATCTTTTAGGCGCTTCAGATCATCTGGAAATAAATATAAAGGAAAAATACATATTCGGCGACTCAACAATTGAACTCATGTTGATTTTTTTTACCACATTCACACTGTGTTTCACACCAATAATATCTTTTATAATTTTTTTTAAACTTTAATTCGTTTTATAATAAAAAAAAAAATTATGAAAAATAATTTAATTGCGTTTAATAAAAATTTCGAAACTAATTCTGGGTTTACATGCTCATTTGATATGCATGTCTGAAGTATCGAAAACTTCCGATTAATTTTTTACAATTTTTTAAGCTTTCGCTACACGCATATTTTTTTTTTTTACATAAAACACGGAGTTTCTGTAAATTCTCTAGCCACCCGAATGCTCTCAAAAATACGCAATACTAATCATCAGTGATATTTATACATTGACACTTGATCGAATTAATTTAGTCACTACTAAGTTTCGAAACTTTTGATATAAACATTAATATGCTTGCAATTTAAAACTAAATTATGTGTTGCATAATTGATTCAAAATTTCAAATATTCTAATAAAAGTTTTTAGAACAATTTCGAGTACGCTTATTTAAAGCACATTCCATTTTAATTCGATATTGGTCATTTTTGAAGCAGCTCAGTAGCTATCTTCCTCCATTCAAAAACGAAAATCGTTCCTGCGTTATAAGAAAAAACTGCGCATCGTCGCCAGCTATAAAAAAAAACTTTTAAAATCAAAGGTAGAACTTGCACTTGCAGTTGGTTATGTAAAAATTGATAGAAAATACGCGTGATTTTCAAAAATACCCGACTCCTGAAATGACCGATACCGAAGTACTCGATTCTCAAAATTGCTCAATACCAGTCCACGGATTTGAAATCTTTTTGACGAACCTATTTGGTAAACTCCAAAATGTGATATAAGCTTTGTTTCCTCAGCGTCTATAGGCCGCCAAAGCAATGGCGTAGTACTGAATACGAATAGTCAAAAAATATACAAAGAAACGTTGATGCTTCCTTTTCCATTGTTAAAAATACACATAAATGCAAAATGCCTTTAACCTTCATAACTGTTGAATTTATTTGAATAAGTAGTTGACAGTGTCGTTGAGTCTTTATTGAATTTTTTTAAGTTTTTATAAATTTTGCAAGAATCAAAAACAAAAAAAAATAAATAAATAAATTTTGCATAAAGTTAGAAATTTGATTTATTTCGTACAGTATGGACTGCCATTTTATGCAAAAAATATTATAAAAATACATATCATTATGAGATGTGGGAGTTTTTTTATCTGTCCAGAAATAGAAATTCTCGAAAAAATAAACCTTATTTTTCACGTGTAATTTTTTCGCTCTGAACTAATGACTTTTTTGTGAATTGTTACTTTTTGATTAAACATAATAATTATTTTATGAGTTTTATTTTTTCATCAAAAGTAATCATCATTTTTGAAGTTATATTGTTTTGAGCAAAAGCTAAAAATAACTCAGAAATAATAATAAACTCTTGAGTCATTGGTGGATTCTTCTCGAAAAACCTACAAAAAATCGAATAAACTTAACCTTCTTTGATAAATGTCGCAATCTGCCCTGTTAATAAATTTGAATATTTTTTATAAATTTTTTTAAGGTATATTAGTTAAAAACTACGAAAAAAATTAAATTTTTTCGAAAAATCTGGCAAATGTTCTTGTTTTTTTTAGTGTATTTAAAAAAAGTATCAATGTCTATCTAGTCATAAGAAGCAAGGTGTGTTCTAACTATTCCAAACTGTTCAAAACAACAACAAAAACTAATTTTAATTTCTGATAAATAAAATTACGCTCAAGAACTAAATTCAATTTCAATTAAAAAAAAAAAATTAAGCTACAAGAAGTAAGGATTACTTTTAATGAAAAAAAAGATAATACTTAAAACATCATGATTGTTTTTTTAGCATTAATTATTATTTTTAATAAAAAAAACTAATTCATAAAAAAAAATTTATTTTAGAGCTAGAAAACTACATTCAAGCTTAATTTAAAAAACAAAAATATAACTCGATACCCGATTTTTTTCCTGAGCGATTTAGAAAAATATAGAAATAATTTGAATTATATTTTTTGCAAATAGTGCTTACATTTTTTTAAATCGTAGCACATTCATATAGGGCATGAAAAAATATATGTACATATGGATGTAGGTACTCAAAACTGTTTTGCGATATTTGCAAGCTTTTCATTTAAAAAAAATAAAAAAAAACATAATTTTTGGGTGCCTGAAAAAAAATTTAACACAACAGACGTTATAACAAACAAAACCCCGCGTACACTTCTTGTGGTAGTATAAATTAATAAAAGTAATCGTAGTAATTAGTAGTAGCATTAGAAAAAATTGTGGTACAAATTTATAAAAATAGTAGTCGAAATTTGTGAAAATTGTGGTAAAAATAAGTAAAAATATTGGAAGAAATTAGTTCAGATAGTAGTATAAAGTAGTAAAAATAGAAGCAGTAAGTAGTGAAAATAGTGGTAGAAGTTAGTGAACATAGAAATTAGAAATTAGTCGAGATTAGTAAAAAAATAGTGGTAGTAATTGGTAGTAGCAAAAGTAAAATCACTGGTAGAAATTAGTAAAAATAGAGGTAAAAAGTAGTAAAAGTAGTGCAAGAGGTTAGTAAAAATAGGGGCAGAAATTAGAACTAACATTAATTAAAATAGTGGTAGAAACAACTCAAAATAGTGGTAGAAATTAGAAGTACCATTAGTAAAAATAGTGGTAGTATTTCATCAATTATGTGGTAGAAAATAGTAAAGCCATTCCGACGCTACTACTTCATATGACTCTGTCGCGGATTTCATTACGCGATGTAAAAAATCACTGGCACTAAAGAAGTTTTACCGCAAAAATTACAGTATACATAATTATGTGACTAACTGTACAAACATATAGCTTTCGTTTTAAAACTATACATAAAACCAGTAATTTGTAAAATAAAGTTTACACGTACAACTTTTTTAATTACATACAAAGAGCGTTGCACGCTGGGAACTAACAACTGATACAAAAGTAGTTGGTAAATAACTCGATTTCATCCAACCAAATGTCAACGCTATCTACAAAAGTTTTTTGCTTCGGTTATCGACGTACGGCTAACCGGAAACTATAATTGTATTATAATTTATTACTATGTTTAAATAATATAATTTAAAATGAAAAACTAGAAAACATGTACAATTACTTTTAAATTTCCTATTTCCCTACATCATTTGCTTAAATATTTCACATAGCCGCAAAATATTTTAACTGTACGGTCGATATTAGGCCTCAGGCAAATAAATCCATGCTAATTTCATGTAAAGAACGTAGATTTTGGTTTAATATTTAATGAACATAAATGTGCTCACTTGTGTAGCCTTGGCATCAATCAATTAATAACATTACTAGAATTGAGAGGGAAAGCATTAATTGTAAGAAAAACAGTGGAATTTCTAAAAACGGCTCACGAACCTTTAGGCATTAACCTAGATTTTTATTGAACCAAAATCAAAGAATACATTAGCTATACGCCATACGAAATGGAAATCAACTCTAATAATTTATAATCATGAGCTAAGCAATCGTGAACAATTAGTAATTAACTTGAATGGCAAAACTACAAACATAAATGTACGTACTAAATATTTATAAATAAATCAGGATATTTGGTTGACAGTTTGGCAATTTGGCTAATAGGTAGAATTATGGGTAGAACGCATATTTATTTAATCCAGCAACAGTTCTGCTATATACGAAGCACTGTTTTCCATGTGCCCCCACAACCACTCGTCGGAGTTTTCTTTAGACTTGTGGTTATTAATGAGGCAACACTTTTTTCGAAGTTGGTCTTTTTGACAGCTCCGGAATAACGTCACACCGTCCCTCACTCAAACTGCGTCCAATATTCGGTCGAGTAGAGTCGATAATTCGAGCAACCACGGATCGGTTTCGCATGACGTTTACTTTAGTAATTAAAGCGCATCCTCAGAGATGCCGTACAATATTCACCGAGAAGCTATGGCTGCTGACGACCAGAGTATTAAAGAAGACCCAAATGTGTCCAACCGATTTAGCGGAAGGATCTTGGTTTGCGGGCTTACAAAATTCAACTCCTGCAAAAATTTAAGCCGAACGCGTTGCAGATTCGGTGAATGGGCTCAAAACGAGATGGCCACCGATCCCGATCTTCCCAAGAAAATTGTGTTCATATTTATTTCCATATATGGTCTATATTTTATTCAAAAGTCAAGTCGGTCATAATGTTACAGTCAATGGGGAACGATATAAAGCCATGGTTAATGACTTTTTCGTGCCAGAAATGGGTGGGACCTTTGGTTCCAACAAGACAGCACTACATGTCATACAGCTAACGAAATAATAATTTTATTGAACGGAACTTTTGGTGTGCGCTCTATCTCGCGTCGTGGGCCTGTGGCGTTGCCTCCAAGATGGTGTGAACCTCTGGACAATTTTTTGTGAGATTATGGGAATTCGCTTGTCTATGCGGAAACGATTGACGTCTCGAAAGAGAATATTTGGCGCGTTATTGCTGACAATACGGCCCAAACTACTGCAAAAAGGGGTCAAAAATTGGAACTCTCACCACGGTCATTTGCTCAAGATCATTTCGAAAACATACTGGCAAACCCGTGTCTCTATAATAAAGCTAAATTTGGGTCATAGCATTAAATTATATGCGTTTTATTTCTTCTTGAAAACCACATGTCTAGAAAACCACCCTAGACTATACTGATTTTTGTATATTTGCCAGCTCTGAAGCCTTGCCGGTAATGCCAAACTTAATTTGTTCATATTAAGATATATATAATCCGGCAGTTGGAGATTTGGGTTAACCTACGGCTTCTTGTTTTTGAAATAGGTTTGTTGTAAGGCAATGGATTGAAATTATTCTTACACTTTTACGATAAATAGTAAATGTACCAAACAAGTTTTCATCAATCAAATTTGTATGTACAAACTGTCACCTTCAAAAATTGCTGTAATAAATAATAAGACATGGTAAAAGCATTAGCACCGCACAAATTAAAAACTGTGACTCATTTCTTATTAACGTTGCACTAAATGTATATTTCATACTTCAATTGCACTGTGCTACAAAACCAAAGTGATCGGGTTGAGGTCTTAAATATGGTTCACGAAAATATTTTTGAAATTTTCCATACACTCTCAAAAGTCTCAACTTGCTCATAAAACCCCAACTTGCCATTACTTCGTCTTCAAAACAAACTTTTTCCGGTATTCTGTAACTCAGTGTTATCTCAAGTCACTAAATTTGAAACTTTTAGTTGGAGACATGTTTTTCGATTTGAGATGCATTAATAATTGTAAACAAATAGTTTTGCTTTTATCATGCGTATTGAAAATTGAGTGCTTTTTTACAGATCTCAGCAAACATAGTGTCAGACCAAATGACAGATTGAGTACTACTACATTTTTATTCAATACTTTCCTCAATTTCTTTGTTTTGTGACCTGCTCAGAACCAGCTGACAAATTAATGACTTTATTCTGATACTTCGGACTTGAGACGGCTTACTGAAGACCGAATAGTTTTAAAATCAATCTCACTATCGAAAAGTCTTAATGAGTGACTAGAAACTGCTACCAGAATGCCGAATTTTACGTCTTTTACTTTTATAGAAGTTTTAGGTTTTAATATATCTTTGCAAGGAAGAATATTGGCACTAGTTAAATCAGTAATGAGTTTTGCAAAAATAGTTTGAATATGTAGAAAAAATTGAGCTGAAATTTAGCAAATTTTTTTTATTTTCAACTTTCGCAGCTTTTCTTTATAACATTTTATAAGATAGCATTTAAGTCTGCGGCATTTTCAATCAAGCACATTTTATTATGAGAAAAACCAGGTATGATTGATCAGAACTTACTAAATGATTGCGAAATTATGGCATTTAATACAAAAAGAGAAACTAAAGAAAAAACTTAACTGCAATGGAAATCCTGAGTTCCATTGAAAACTTTGAAGAAAAAAATGTAGATTACACATAATTTATTTAAAATATTTGCTTAAGATCTTTGCTTCAAAAAATTTTTTAGATATTTTACCCATAAGGGGTCTGCATCAATTTGATAGCGTTTTAATCTGACTTTCATTGCCATAATATTTTGCTGAAAGCGTTCACCTTGCTCTCCACTAAACTTACGTAGATTATCAGAAAAGTATTTCAAATTCGAATGCAAGAAATAAGTTTTTATTGGCATTTTGCACCCCATTATTGCATATCAAGTAATTTACTACCGCTTTACTAACGTAATCAGAACTGCGCTTATTTCCCAATTTTTTTTTTTTTTCATAAGTAGATAAAACTGATGGATATTAATTTTATCATACGAGTTTGAGATATATAATGATGGCCAACAGCTACCGTTTGACTGAACTAACTGTCAACGGGTTTGTGGAAAAGTTGGCGATGCCAAAAAATCAGGCTCAAAAATAGTTTTCGAGTTCATACCAAGCTTAAAAGAATTAGCTATAGATTTTTTACTTTTAAATTTGAAACAATAGCAAATCTCAATTTATATTAGGTATGTCTTTTCACAATAGTTTAACACGAAGAAGCATTGGAAAAAAAATTTTACTTCTAAAATGCTTAACTGTTTGTTAAAAATGATAAACTTATTTATTTTGAATAAAACGTTATTGGCAGAAAATGCGTTAAATGTAAATGATTTCATGTAAAATTTTTACAAAAAATATGCTACCAAATTTTAAAATACAAAAAGCAATTGTGTATATTTCATATTGACAGCAAATTTCTACTACATATTCAAACTACTTTCGAAAAGGCCGCTATTCATTAAAAAAGCGCCAACATTCTTCTTTTCAAGGATCTATAAAAACCTAAAACTGCTAACAAATTAATGAAGAAAAAGTTCGTTTTGCAGACGAAATTTTGGCAAATTGATTTGTTATGAATAAGTTGAGAATTTCAAAAGCATTTTCGAAAACCACTCGACCAGATTTACGACCTCTACTAAGTCGCATGAAAAGTTCATTTTGACTGTTACAAAGTGTCATTGTATAGTATTTTATAGAATAATGAAAGGAAAATATTTTGCTAATTTTCAAACTTTTTTATATCAATATTCAACTATGTAACATGAATCTAGCTATATTACTGAATAATCCGATATTTTATTTTCACGACAAAATACCACAAATGAAAGCAACTCAGATTTAAACGGCCTCTTGGCAAAAATTGTGCGACAAAATGCAATAATTAAATATCTAAATTAGTCGCATAACCCTGAGGAAAATGATGGACTAGAATTAACTGAATCCAATCAAATTTTGTGAAGATTTTTAATTTTAAGTATAGTTTTATTATTAAACAAAAATAATTCCGAAAAAAATTACTTTTATTATAATTCGCGATTGAGTTAATCATTAGATTACTGTGATTGTAGTCCATCTTTAGCAGATACGACCCCAATTACAAAACTGTTTAATCCGGTACTTGAAACTCATACCATCTTGCCAAGAAATAGGTGAATCAATCATTGAGCCTTGTTTTTTTCATATTTGTTGATGAGTAAACCATTTTCGTAAACGTTAAATATTGTAGAAAGGATATATTGCACTTCGAGTTTTAAAATAAAAAAAATTCGAAAAAGCTTACGGTTCGACCTTCTCAACACATTTTGTTTTGACGAAAAGAAAAAGGCAAAGGCATACATTTCTAAAGTTACGGGTGCAACGTTGAACAAATGTTACGTGAATAGGCAACATTTTAGGGTGGGTAGAAACGAAATCGCTATTTGACTAAAGCCGAAACAAATTCATATATCGATTCGTTTGCCGATATATTTCGCCAAAACAAGCGTCACATACGAGAACAAGTTCATATGTATGTAAAATTCGGTTTCGTTTAACCTTAGACAATATTTATTTTATTATATTGAATTTATTTTGTTCAAGGAATAACCTTTGTAATTGCTCACTTAAAATCATCGACAAGAAATGTGTAATTCTCAAATGACTATAATTAAAAAATTTATTTGCACTTAACACATTACGAGCATACTGCAACCAACTGTGCAAATAAATTGTAGATGTTACGCCATAAAAGTGAACTAATTAATTCATTAAATTTTCACAACGCGCAAACAATTTGTTCAACTTTTTTTTTTGTTTGCTCATACAACAAATACTGCATAATTTACCTGCAACACTGCCTCAGTTTATTTTATGGCCGATGGTGTACGAATAATTTAAAGCAAATAATTACCACGATTATAGATAGCAAATCGCTTTGCCCTCTTTGGGTAAGTTTATAATTTGCGGCAAACCATCCAAACCCATAGTCAAAGACGTCAAGCATACCTGCGTGTTTGAGTCGCCAAAACAACAAGCAGCGCTTCGTGTTCGTAGCCTAGGCCAAGTAAACTCAAATGTATACTTACTGTATATGGTATGTTTATTAGGGTGCATCATAAATGTATGGAAAACTTAATTTTGATAAAGCAGCTGTTATTTTTATGCATTAGCTACACTGAACCCCGCGAAAGGATGATGCGTTGAACTGAGTGTTGTCATCAAATTTTTTGCAAAGTAAACGAAGTATTCTAACGACTGAGGAAAACGAGTAGATGCGATGGACTTCGGCCACAGAGAAACGGGTATGAGATATGCTGATTTTTGGGTGGCATATGGAAAGGGTATTGGTTTTGTGATGACATTAATCAAATAAAGTTTTAACTGACCGGCGACGGATGCAATTTTAGGTCTGGTCCCTAATCTACTGGAGATGACTTCTGATGACCCCACGTGCCAGAATTTGAGCCTCGATTTGCAAATAATATTCTGTAAACATCAGAATCCGGACTACATAAAATTTACTTTTTTATTTTTTTGGGTTTGTGAGGGAGTTTAAAAACCACTTACATACATGGAAGTTTTGGGGATTTAGCGAAAACTTACTATATAAAATTAAAACTAAGCAAGTAAATGAATTTTATTTTATTTTAAGATACAAATATGTTCTTTCGGCCGCCAGTGTGCGCTAGAGTCACAATATGCAACAAAATTAGAAATACTATGAGAAAATAACAATTTTTCAAAGTGATAGAAATAGCAGCTATCACTTCAACCACTTTGAAAAATTATTGTTTTCTCCTAGTACTTCCTAATACAAACCTGGCCTCAAGCTCAATAAATTATACAGACGATTCATAAATATAAGGCCAAATAATAATAATAAAAATTAGGAATATTTAAACAGTGTATTCGAAATTTTTTCATTCAAGCTAACAAGTTTATTTTCTTTAAGCAATATCTACATACAAATTAAATTTTAACTCTGGAATGAAATTGGCTTCAAAACTGTAAGTTCGAAACATCACGCCCCATGGCCGAATTCGGTTAAAATTAGTGCATATAATTTCCTTATTTTCGCATTACACCATATAGCAAAAATAACGTTTTACTGGGGAATGGACCAAACCAATTTTTTACAGAGATTGAGTTATATGTAAAAAAAAAACCATTTCTCCATTCGAGATATGGGGTTTCGAAATTCGAAATAGGACCTTTTCAAAAAATTATTTATTACAGTAAGCAACAAAATTTAAAATTTGAGTGTTGCTCACCTTTTCCCCTTATTTTTCCTTTGTTCACATATTTCGAAAACTTAATTATTTTTTTTATAAAAATATTGTTGATTCCATAATGATAACCGATGAGTAATTAAAAAAAATACTTAATAATTTTTATCGTAATTTTTAAAATTTTTTTTTTATATGCAAGTTAATGGCCCGCTCTTCTGTAAATGCGAAATTTTTTATATTAAGAATTGTGTATTAAAAAATTTTAAATTCGTATGTCCATTAACTGAGTTTCATATTCAAAACTTGGATTTAAAAGGTTTTTATTGAGGAAAGACCGTCTAGATAAATATGTGTTTATAAAATAAACCCATAACATAAAAACTATTGAACGGATTGTAAACCTATTTGGTAAAAATATTACTTTATCCGTTGGGTAGAGCATCAGTCGATATATTCAGAAAGTCTGTATTTATGAAGATACTAGCTGACCCGGCGCGCTTCGCTACAGCCTTGATATTTTGATAATTGGGAAAATGATTTTATATTGCATTTATTTTTTTATGTATATTATATCTCGGCAAAAGGAACGTTGTCTGTCGAATAGGTGGTAGCTCTCTCAACTAAGCAAAGCCATGCTTTGAATTTTCCCAGAGCAGAAACTAATAAATATGCAAAGTTTCAGTTTTAAGACAGATAGTAACCCTATACAAAAAAACTTCGTTTAACTTATTAGTTTGACTTAATTTACGTTTGAACAGGTGGCAACGTACTTCCAAGATATTTTGAAAATGTAGCTTTAGTTTGATACCCATATTGCAATATCTCATTTCACTAATTATTTACTTTAATTAATCTAAGGTTTTAAAAAGGTGGCAACTCCCTTTTAAAATGGGAAGCCACGCATTGAACTATAGATATATGTGCCAAATCTTATCCAAATCTGTCTAGTCCTCAATTAGCGAAATGTGATTTTACGCCACGTACTGAGCTGTAATTGAATTGAAGTGAAAAACGAAATGTGTGCCTAGAGCGCCACCTGTTGAGAATTTTTCGACTTTTCCTTAACCTTTGCGGAGCAATTACCAATAAACCGGCAAAAGGAAGTATTCATTTTGGTCCAGCCGTTTCAAGTTTTAAGCAGCCGACCAAATCATGATTAATTTTTATTTATATAGATTTTTATAAAATTATTTTAAAAAATCTCTACTTATGATCTGTTTTTGATGAAACTGAAAAGTAGAACGTTAGTAACGTTAATGGGTTCGTAAGAAATGGTTTTGCTAGATGGCGCTAGAATCGAGTTATTCAGAAAATCCTTAATTATTATCCGATACTAATGATAATGAAAATTTTTGCTGGCGATGCGATTAGAAATGCCTTTAATATATCTGCAAAGCAAAATATTAAAAATGTGTATTAATATCAATTAGATGGCTCTGTAGATGAGATTTCTAGAAAATTCCTATTTGTGGTTCAAGATAGCACAAATTTAATAAGCCTCATGAACTTAAAATTTATGTTATCTACATGCCTTTGCAAATACTCTATCTGAAAAAAAACTTTTTTTAAATTTAAAAATCCGCTGTAGATGTACGCAAGAGTACAAAGCTACGCTGATAAAATATCAGCCAGTAATTTCATAAAGAATTACTTAAATTATTTAAAGAAAAATAAATTGTCGAAAGTTATAATTTTGAACTTTAAGTGCATACAATTTGTGTTGAAAGATAAAGAAATTTACTTTATTAACTATTGCAATTATTTAAAATTGCAAGTCCCAAAAAATACTCAACAGAAATATATTTCATTACTTCTGTTGCTTGAAAGGATACATCATCTTTGCTGTAAATTTTTCTTGAAGAAATTCGTTTGCAAACGAATATATATTTTTTGACAGTTGCAAATCATTTTAAGAAATTTTGATATGCAATTTTAATAGAAAAAAATCTCTTTAATTCATTGAACGCATTTTTGAATTCATTTTTCGGCTTTCCTTAAAAATTTTAACTTTTTTATTTTCAAAGCACCCTAATGTAGATAAATTTATTTAAAAATACACAACATGTACATTTGTTTCTGCTAACAATTTTAAATGAAGAGGGGCATATTTGTAGAGATTTATGTTGGTTCGCAAACGCGCGAAAAGATAAATGACTAAACGGATGATCAACTGGAGGCTAACGGAAAAGGGTGGTTTGGCGCAAGAAAGCGTCTAAATAAATTATGCGCGCAAATAAACTATGAACGAAAAGGGTGAGATTAGCATTGAATGTTGTATGCGTGGGTGTGCGTGTGCGTGCGTGTAGGGGTAGTACAATTTACCTAAAATATTTAAGCGGTTAAAGTGAAATTTCGCATACAAGCAAAGCAATTTACGACGAAGGAAGAATTATAATATTAAGAAATGAAGGGACAGTGAAGACATAAGCGTGAAATTACGCTAGCCGAACAAATAGGGCAGATGTTTATGAGCAAAATTGTAGGAGCGAAGTAGAGAGCAGCAAATCTTGGAAAATCACTTAGCAGTTGATAGGATTAAGTGGTTTTCGGGGGGAATTACATAAAATATGCTAAACGATGTTGGAAGAAAGGGTAGCTGAAAGAAAAATATATACAGAAAGTTATTTAAATAGGTTCAGGAAAAATTGCAAAGAAATGCAGCATAGTTGTTTAAATTTTCATTTTTTTTTTTTGTGTGCGGGAAGTGGTATAACGGAGTACCATAAAAGAAAAAAAGACTTTTTAAATTTCTGCAAAACATCAAAAGCAAACAAAAAATTAAAGAAAAACAGGGGAAAATATCAAAGTAATGCAACAAACTTGTTAAACTGTTTTCTTTTTTTTTTGTGCAGGGGAGATAATGCAACAGAGTAGCATAAAAGAAAAGAAAAAAAAAATATTCTTAACTTCGTAAACGTATAAAAAATAAATTAAAGAATAAATTTATATATATATATATATATCGCGAGAGTTTTCATCCTCAACTAGCACAGTTCAAGAATGAACCGATATATTTTGATATAAAATCATGGAGAAAGTTATCAACTTATGACACTTGGAAGCTTTTTATTCCTTAAATGAAATAGCTGTTATAAAAAAAAATTATCTGCTATTTAATCTCGGCGTAAAATAATTAATTATTTACTTGTTTAGCACTATCACTATCTGGGCGATGTCCCGCCAGGCGTTCCATTTTGTGTTAACCAGCACCAAGGGTTGAAATCTGTTTTTTTAATTAAATATTTATTTAATGAAATTTTTATATAGTGTACGTACCAATTCATAAAAATAAAGAAGAATTTAACTGCTTTATGAATCCAAAAATTGTTCGACTATGTCACTTTATAAAGCTTTTTAAATGTTTTTTTTTTATTTGATATTAAGGTCAATATTTTATGAACAATTAATTCTTAGATTTTAGGAGTTGAATGAAAACCAATTTAGTCAAAGTAAAATCAAGCTCTATAAAAGATGAGGTCTGGTTAAATTCATTAAGAGCGCGGGAAATTGATGCACCACGCCAATAATTTATCTTGTTATTATTTCCATAAAAATAGTATAAATTTCAAAATTCTCCTCTTGGGGCATTAATTTTTTTTTTTTCAAGAGAGGCAGCATAATCAAAATGTACCTGGGTGATGCCATATTTAATATTTCAACACAAAATTGACCCTCTGCTTTCCAAAGGTTAAAGATTTAAATAAAATAAACGAACATTCTATGATGTGTGGCTGTACCAGTTAGGAAATTCCACTTGCATATGACACAACTGCATAAACGGGAACCGCGACTCGCCACTTTTAGTCCTGTTACCCGCCGCGGAGAAGCGTATCGCTATCTGCGATCACTTAGCTCTGAGCCATTTTAGAAGAGCAGTCCGAGGTAATCACACGTAAGGTTTTCTTAATAATAATCATTGTACAAAGATACAAAAAGAAATTTGAACGGATTTTAAATTTTTGTTTTAAATACAATAATTATTTTATACTCAATAACAAACTACACACAAACGTAAAGACGTGAATGTTAATCCTAAGACTCCTAACAAATATCACGCAAACTACAATTTTCAATATAAATAGAGAAAAAATAAAAAACCCTGGTACTCAAAGCCACCTTCTAGTAGACGCCTTATTGCAACCTAGGAAATACAAAATCAACACCGTCAAAAACCTCATCTAAAAAAAATGGCGATAAGCAGCAAAGAGTTCTATAACGCTAATATAGCTGATAAGCAAAATTCTAGGAAGCAACAATTACCCACCTAACTTAATACGGGAACCAATAGACCAAGAAATAACGAAAAATAAATTCCACAAAAATACTGTACAAAATACAGATACAAAAAGAACTACCAAGAACAACAGATCTGAAGCTAGTCAATTTCACCACTTCGAATTCTAGTTAATAGTTTTAATAAAAATGGGTAATTTTTTAAAACAAGTTACTACATTTTCAAATTGAAATAAATACAGAAATTGATATCTGTATTTAAAATCAAGAAAAGTTACACTTTATTTCACAAGTCTTTTTATTTTTGACAACTACGAAAACATCACATAGTGAGCTTATAAAAAACAGTGTAAGATAAAAGTGAATCTAAAACTTAAGTGGCATCTTTTCACAGTCATTTATACAAACATATTTAAAGAAATAAAAGAGGTTATGTTTAAAAAAAATTTGTTCTACAATTTGTTGTCAATACATCAACTTTTTAAGATGATATCATTCATCAAATTCTATAATGGCACAGGTAACACATGTAATCTAATTATACCTCGTAATAACCGAGAAAGACTTGGGTTGCAAATGCGGTAAAACGAATAGTATAGAAGATTGGAAAAAGACTGCGTCTAAGGTAAGAATAAACCGAGCAGTATTTTTGTTGAGCTCATCCATTCCTACTTTTGTGTTATTTTCACTTCATATCTTCGCAGATTTCTTAATAAGAGGGTTGTCTTTTTTTTTTGTTATGCATGGAGCTTAAAAAATAACCGCACGATTTACACGAAGCACGTATAGCAATATTGTAATATCTTTGGCAAATCCATACATGCATGATCTCGACAATCTAGCCTGTTTGGTCTGAAATTAATTTGACTGCAGAGCTATAAAAAAAAGTAATATTATTAGGTTATGAATCGTACAATTTGTAAATTAAGTTTTTTTCAATTTCTTATCAAAATTCTTTCACTTTGGAATACAAATAACTTCTATTTTATTTAAACTAATTAGTTATTGATTCCAAATTGTACCATTTCCAACATACGCGCATTTTTTCAATTTTCCGCATGTCACATAATAACGAATTCTTACTCTAATTTCCACATTGATTCTAGTAAATAATTTCCCATAACTAAAAACTCTAACTTTTCCCACTCACTGCCACCACAATTAGCACACCACAAATGCTACATCAAAACGCCATAATGAGGCAAAAACTATACACATGGCCATTTTATGTTGCAAATTCTTTGCATAACAATAACGGCTATTTAGAGCACAGTTATTTTGTCGCATTTTACCGCAATACACAATACGAATATGAAAGTATGATTATATACAAAAAAAAAAAAAACGCGCACGCATTCAGTTCCGTATGCCTCGCTATTCAAATACTACTTATATATGTATATATATATATATTAATAAGCGTTTAAACCGCTACGCACACGCAAGAGTAAACGAGAGTATGACAAATCCATTAGATAGATTAAAATTTACCAACCGATTGAAACTCAATGATCGCTTTACGGGCGGGTATGAAGTGGCAACAACAACAGGTTGGGTCACATAAATGGTTTGGAACGACATAGCAGTGGATTGGGTATCTAGAAGTAGTGATGAAATTCGCTTTTGCAAATATAGCAATGAACCACAAAAATGCTAAAGATAATAGCGCTGCAGAATAAAAACAATAACGGAATACATGAGCACGCACACAACTACGCTTTCATATATACCCTGCAGTAAATAATTATCAATTGCTAAAACTGTATAACTTTTTACCAACTATTTTGTAGTGATTTAAAATAAAAACGCATTTTTATCAAACGCCCAGAAACACATTTTTAGTTGGTTGGCAAGACATGCAGAAAAATCAAATTACAAAAATAAAGCATTTAAGCGTGCCGAAGTTGTGTGTTGTTTCAACTGAAAATTTTTAATAATCAATAATAATAAATATAGTAATTTAAGAAAAACAAATTTTTATGAAATATTTGAATAAAAAAATTCTGTCACTTAACTTGAATACATAAGTAGGTAGATGTGGTAATAGGTAACTAGCTTAATTTTGCAAAAAAAAAATAGTTTATAAATAATTAGTTTACTGTTAGTAAAAAGCTAGCTACCAAAGGCTAATATGAGCCAAACAATAGTTAGATAGTAGCTGTCAACTAATGCAGAGGTAAGCAGGGCCGACTTTTTTCACCCATCGCCATACAAAAGTAGTTAGCTTTTCTTAGGGAAATTATACAATTCATAGTCAGCACTCGATCTCGTTAACAGAGTAAAGTTTGGTTTGAGCTACCATCACTTCCTGCAGGGTATTTATCCTGCAGTCAAATGTACCAAATGCAACTAGTATGGCTTGCAAGACAAAGTAGTCTGCCAACTACCTTTTTTGGTATTTTCACTACAAGATGTCCATTGTCAGGTCTGAATCAGAAATATACGACTTTCATACTAGCTGAATATAGAGAAAAAATAGTAGCCCAATTATGAACCAAATATTTTACCGTCTAACGGGTTGAACATAGAAAAACAATACCGATCCAATTAAGGACCAAAACGGCTAGTTATAAAAAAAAGTTCAAATATATTCACGACCACTGGGGCCGCAAATAACGATAATTGTCCAAAGTTCAACTCAAAAACCAACGCGGAAAGAAAAATGCCACGTATAAAGGGTCTTGCAATAGGGACGCTACAAAAGTAGACCGATAGTGACAGCAAACGTCGTCATATTTTTTCCCGCTCTTTTGACATTTCTCTTCAGTAAGGTTTGCCATTTCATCATGGAAAGATATACGAACCACCGACGAGTCGAAATTATTAAAATTTACTACCGAAATTCGGAGTCAATGGCCTCAACTTTAAGAGCGCTACGTCCAATTTATGGTCGTCGTCATTTCTGGCTGAATGGCTTCGTCAATAAGCAAAGTATGTGTTATTGGAGGATAGGCAGCAATCCACACGTATGAGCCCACTCCATGAGTCAACACTGCATCCCGAAAAAATTACGGTTTGGTGCGGTTTATTGGCCGGCGTCATCATTGGGCCGTACTGAAAACCAAGTTTGCTGAATGTGTTAGACTATTTCCTGTGGGGCTACGTCAAGTCTATGGTCAATACCAACAAGCCAGCGACGGTTGATGAATTTCGTACGAATATCGAACGTGAAATTGCAGCAGTATCGGCCGATTTATGATTGAAAACCGTCGAAAATTGGGTTCAGCGTCTGGACTTCTGCAAGCGTGCCCGTGGTGCCCATGCAAAAGAAATCGAGTTTCATATATAATGGCATCGAATGTACTTTCACAGGAATAAAGAATTTAATTCATATCTTAAACCGTTTTTGTTTTATTTAAAAAAAACTTTTGAAACGTTCCTATTGCAAGACCCGATATAAGTATAAAAGCAACATAATTCTTCTAACAGGACTATTTTTAGCGACATTAATTTTTAGTTTTTGGATTATATTTAAAAAATCAATTTTAATCTTTGTTTTATGAGTTTTATATTTTGCACAGAAAGTAATCGCTATTTTTGGGTTTGGAGTTGCTTAAGAAATAATCGTTCTTTCTTATATTTAAATATCATCAATATCGGACCAAAAATACGTATTTTCAATTGTGGCGCCATCTAGAGGCTTCATTTTTCGTAAAAGTAATTATCGTCACCCTCTCATTATCTGCATATAATTTCATTAAAATCGAGTGAAACCCAGATATTTCCTGAAGAACTCACCTTTAGCGCCGCCTTGCGTATCTATTTAATACTTTTTTTTTAATTTTATCAAAATCAGATCATAAATATAGATTTTCTTAAAAACTTTCCTCTACCGCCACCTTGCGTATTCATTTTTCATAATACATAGTATTTTTTTATTACACCAACGCCATACCTATCTAATATCTGCAATAACGGGCCATAAATACGAATATTTTGGATAAATCGGAACTCGTACCACCTAGCCGATCCATTTTTCATAAAAATATATTTCGTCGCACCCTCATTATATGTATGTAGGATTTTAATTTCATCAAAATCGGATCATAAATAAAAATTTTTAGAATAACTCGCTTATAGCACCATCTATAGCGCATTTATTTTTCATACAAGTATTTGTTATAGCACCAGGAAAATAGGTTTCTAAAATCGACTAATGCGCTTAAAATATAACCCTTATCCATGCTATGGGTCTAAGGAATATACTGCCAAATTTTATTGAAAGGAGTTTTGAACCCTAATGTAACACAAAAAACGGCTACAATATTTTATAAAGTATAAGAACATAGACAAAAGTATTCACTACATTAAATTAAATAAATTAAATTTATATGTAAAATAAAAAAATCTCTTGCTACGACGTTTGTGGTCGAACTTCTTCTTTTCGAAATTTTGTACATTTATATTTGGCAGCTACGCGAATAGGTCGTAAAGCAAATTTTATGCTTGGGGGGGTTGCCACCTGTTGTAGAAGTCAAATAAAATTACAATGCACTCAAGTTACTTAAAATATTAAAATATTGCTATCGAACAATTTTTCTCGGAAACAAGGTTCACAGTTAACTTTTATAAGGGTTGCCACCTGTTTGGAAAATCCAATTTAATTACATTATACACAAGTTATGTGAAATATTAAAATATTGGTGTCAAACGATTAGTTTTAGTGAGGAGGACATTCATATATTTAACAGAGCGTTGCCACCTATTTGAAAGGCGAATTTAATTAAGCTATACAGAAGTTATGTGAAATATTTAAATATTGATGTCAAACGGTTCATTTTGCTGAAGTGGGTGTATTGCTAGCCATATTTCAAGGAAGGTTGCCACCTGCTTGAAAGGTTAAATTATACACAGTATATGAAATAGTAAAATATGGGCGTCAAATAATTCGTATGAGTAGAAGAAAATGTGTAGGTATATTTTGAAGAGGGTTGACACCTTTTCTAAAAGTCAAATGCCATTAAATTAATTAAAATTTTAAAATATTAAAATGTATTTGTGATATATATATAAAAAATATAATTAATTAATAAATATATATATGCTATATATGAAAAATATAATTAATTAATAAATATAGGCAGGATAACGTCAGCCGGAATTTTCTAGTATTACAATAAAAATTCGAAATTTGGATAATAATAAAACTAGCGAAATGGTTCAAGCAATTACAATTAAGTATTCTTAGTTATTATCTACTTATATAGTTTGACTTGTTTGCGCGGGTCTTTTCTAGTTGTAAACCCGTGCTTTTCTAAGCAGTTTGGTGTTTCACAGAATGGTAAAGCAATACTAATGGGCTAAAATGAGTAAACACAAATAAATGTGAAGTGGGAATTAAGGCTAACCCAAAACTAAAATTCTGCTTGTCGCATATACCACAAACTAGTAATATGTGCTCTTACAATACAAACATACATATCATACATATGTATATAAATATAAAAATGTAATTGTCTATGAGGAATTTTACGCACACACACTTACATTATAATATGCACATATATATGTAGATAATAAAAAGTTAATAAGACACAAACTTACAACTGTAAATATGCCGCACAAGAAAGTACATTATATTATACACGCACGTATATGTGTGAGTGTGTGTGTGTATGTGGTATATTTGTGTTATATCCTTGTTAAAAATACTCCCTGCGGCTTTAGTTCATATCACGCACACTCAACACAACACACATGCAGCAAAATCTATTGCTGTGTAAAATAAAACAAAAGAATTGAAGTCAGACAAATTTTCATATGCGAAAATATTTTTCCAGCTGTCAGCAAAAATAAAATATTATGTTAACAGAACCCCTCGAAAAAAATAACAACAACAACAAATTAACAAAAATACTTAGTCGAAATTTGTAATACTCGTAGCACAACTGCCTGTTAGGTCGACTCGAAATCTTAAAACCTGCACAGACCAGCAGATGGGGAGACATGCACAACAAAAACCAGGCGATGAGTAGGGTATACGTCATGCTAAAGATATATGTGTGTGTGTGTGTGTTGACAGCCATGAAGTAGGCATAGAAATAGTTGCACAAATCTTTAAGTGGACTAAGTAAACTACTGTGTAGTGTTTCGGGTGATTAGAGCGGCAAGGTTTATTTGAAATGAACTATTTTTTGTTCGACCAATACTAAGCTTCCATTGCGAGATTTAGCTGTTGTATACACCTTGTCCACTCCCACATAGCGGCATATTTTACTTGTTTATTGAGTATTAGAAAAATTTTTTAGATTTACCTCAATTTGTTTAATCTCATGAAGAATCATTTTAAAATTTTCATATGCATACTAGCCGACCCGGCGCGCTTAGCTACAACCTAGAAATTAAAGGATTTCGATGCCTATTTAATAAGTTATATATTATATTAAATTCGTTTATAAAGACATAACTAAAGCTTTTAGCAAAGCTTCCGATTAAACGATGGGGTGTAAAAAAAATAACGTGGTTTTGTCTCCCGTACATGATAATTATTAATTTTTGTAGAATTAATCAATTTGAATCAAATCGGTCTATAAAGTAAGAGTTGTAAAGATATTTCGGTTCCAGTGCCACCAATCGGTAAAATTTCAACATCCAATATTTCTAAGTATATTTGTGTGGCTAGTAGCTAGCTTTTCCGTAAAAGTTTAAACTCCATTACTTAAACTCGGCTTAAATTTGAACTAAGTTAAAACTAAAGAGCATTTATTCAGTTCGAATTTAAGGTCGGCTGTACTTTGGCTATTTTGTAGGGCAACACAATTTTTTTTTTTATATTTCGATCAGTGCCAGACAAAACTGAATGCACGCGCCCAGAAATATTGTATGCTTGTATAGATTGCGAAGAATCAATTCCCCTATTGAATTGTGCATGTTGTGTTGCTTTCAGTGAAATCAAGCAGAGAATGAGTGCAGAATTCGGCAATATCTCGACTCCTGCACTAACCTATCAAATATATTGTTCTATTTCAAACACACCCTATGCATTTAAGCTCAATCGTTTCAATAATTTTTAAATATATAAACTACTTACTAAGAGACATACCAATTTTGATTTCCATTTCGATTTCTATAAAATGTTTTTTTTTTTCATTTAATATTTTAAAAAAATTTATCATATCTTTTGAACGAGGTTTACCGTCTAGTCATAAGTTAAGGTCCGATGAAAAGCAAACAAGTAAACAGTCAAAGAAAAATTTCATTTTATTAAACTATGTATATTATAGGCCATTATTTTAAAGAAATTTTCAATATACAAATACGACTTTTCGGCACTATAGAAGAAGATAGAAAAGCGAATAAAAACTTTATTTAATTCTACTGCCTTTTGAGGCTTAATAATAATACTCAAGAGATTTTCGCATTAAATCCTACCAGAGGCCTGAACCTCACAATGGGCACATTGTATAAGACGATCAGTAAACTAACTCTGTGAGGAAGGTTTGATTTTTGATTGTAACAAGGCCAATCGGTGCTATATCAAGTACTTTTTCAATAATATGAAAAGGATCTTACTCGGGTTGTCAAAAAGTGCATTCAAATGGATCTCATAACAAGAAGGAGCTAGCGAACATCTTCAAACTAAACCACTAAGTGAGCAATTTGTATATTTTTTAATCTAGAAGATAATGTTTATTGAAATGTCTGTCTGTTTGTGGACAACTTGGCGTTTATCTCTTCGTCTCATAAGCTGACACAATGCCAAAACTGATTTGTAGTCACACCAGATTTGGCAAAGCTAAACGAAACTCTGTTACAAAAATTGTATTTGTACATAGTACACACTAAGAAAAAATGAATATTCGTTATTTTCCCTCGGAAGAAACAGAAATATAACTAAACTATGTCTTTCCCTAAACCACAATAAATATATAATAAGTTATTACTCATGCCAACCATCGATTTATTGAAAGTCGTTTCCTCAATCGTGCCAATTTTATGGTACATTTTCCCTCATCTGAAACTTTTTTCTCTGTGAGAGCGATGGCAAAATGTAAATTTTGTATAACGATTTCCAATGGTAACATTATGAAAGAAATTCGATTTGGGATTTTTCAAAATACTTTCACGTGATTATGCCGTGAAAATTGCATTTAATTTGGGAAAATTGAGTAAACACAAATGGAAAACAAATGTAAACAGATTAAAAAGAGTAAGTAAATCTATATGGCAAATTTATTTGAGGCCTAACGCGATCGACCCATGGAAAGAGCTAAGATTTGGGCATTTAAAGGATTTGAAAGCTCTTCCGAATCCTCTATGAAATATAGTAGATTAGACTAATCATCTACACTGCATGAACAACAAATTTTCCACCAGCATACAGAGAGGAATGAATAGGACGGTGCCATAGATCCAGAGTTGGCTTCTACAGAATTTTCCAAATTAAACGAAAGAGTGAGCAGCGAGATTCACAACAACAAACTTCTTGCATCTGCTTCTTCAGTTAGATAAATCATTATACTTATATATTCTGACAACACAACGGCTATTAAATCTCTATATAGTCTTACAAAACCACGTCCATAGTTGCAACAAAGTGTAGAAGTTCCATCAATTTGTTGCATAGATCCCTGAGCACAGAGCCAGGGCCGGAATTATCTGTGCTCATCCCGGGCATGCCTGCCAATACAGTTTAAGATTAAGATTACCAAAAAAGTTTGGTCAAAGGTAAAGAAAGGGATCTAAAGCTCTCATTCGCCTTCACCACCTTTCTCTAATGGACTAATGGACTGGTAATAACTAGAATTTGCCTTATGCGCATACATGGAAAAGGATTGGGATGTCTAGCCAATAATTTTTGTTGCGGTTGCATAGACGAGGAGGAAATTGAGAGCACCGAACGCTATATCTTCCCCTGTGCCGCGCTGGGAAAGACCCGAAACCAATTTAGTCACTTTGAAACATAATTTGGAAATTTCAATAATACTGTCTCAAAATGAATTTTTCATAAAAATCGCTATATCAAATTTTGGGGTACTATCACAATCGGATATTATTTTTAAAATTTTCTGCTAGCTGGGTAGCAATACAAAAGGATATACTTATATGGAAACAATTTAGAGAAACAAATAACACTCCCAATACTTTAAAGTCCAATTTGCCCAAGTTACAACGTCATTTATTCGACACTTAAAGAGTGTTAGTTTAGGAGAGTGGAACTTTAAAATGTAACAAAATAGTGAGATTGCATAATTACAAACTGAAAACTGACTTTGATTTTTGAAATGAATTTACATGATTTGGTAGGCTTCTTCCAGTGTTAGGCTTTTCACGAGGAAATGGTTAGCCAAATTTGTTTCTGTTACGTATAGACCTCAAACCAAATGTACACATACGAAAAATAGATACACACTTAAAACTATAACTTTATTCAGCACCGAATATTTTTACGAAAATGTGATACTCGAAAATCTAAGCGGTATTATTTCCGTCGTTATGGCAGAAGGAAATCAAACAAAGGTAGTAAGACAAATTTTTTGCTCTAAGTAACTTAACATTCCGATTTAAAATCACGTTGCATATAAATTTTTGTTAAAAAAATATGTGATAAGCCAAATATTTGGATTAGAATAAGGCTGGGACCGTAAAGATTGTAATTTTTACTAAAAAAGATTCCAATAATTATTATTTAGGTTTCATTTATTGCTAATAAAATAATTGTTAATTCTTGAGTTGTATTTATCGCTCAGAAAATAAAACTTAATTTATAGGTGAATTTTTTTTCTTATAGAGCAAAAAAAAAACGTTATCCTGAGTTTGTGTGCATTGGCTTTTGAAACACCATCTAAATTTTATTTTATGAGCGATAAATAAACCTAAAGAAACAGGAGTATATTGCTTTCTTCCTTAGACACGTAACATTTCTTTTTTTACCTGATTTTTTAAATTGAAATTTCGAACCAAATCGTTATTTACGGTATCTGCAATAAACGCTTGTATCAATTTTATGCTTGAAGAACTTACAATTATTTATTTTTGTAAAAAATAGTATTTTGTCTTTTTAAGTATAACATTTCCACACCCTTTTCTCAATGACTAATCGAGAATAATTTCGATTTTCAAGAAATTTTTGAACTTTTAACTTGCCTATAAAACTAATAACGCAAGCTATAATTTAATTTTTTCGCACACAAATCGAAACTTCGTTAAATAGATACTTTGAAGTGCTCGAGGCTCAACCAACCCTAATCAATTCACAGTAACGTGTTTAACGGCGATGCGTGCTAAGGTAAGGGCCGCCTGTGCTAAGAGTTATTTGCAAATAACATGCGCGTACCCTTGCAAGACACACACACACACACACACAAGAGTCTTGTTGTACTAAACTCACAAGTTTGAACAACAAGCCGAAAGCCATTGTGGCACGTTGGCGTATACATAACATTCTAACTACAACCACAAGCAGTAAGCCATAATGTTACGTATACGACACGTTGAACCAAATTTTGAAAAATAAAAAAAAATAAAATAAAATAGATGAATGTTGTTTTTATAAAAGCATATGCTGTATATGTGGTATATATAAAAAATATGTTGTTGATCCTGTACAAATACATTTCCTTACATATTTCAAATGTGTGTGCGTGTGTGTGTGTGTGTGGGTGTATTCAATATCTACCAACATGAGCATTAGGAGCGTGCGTGAAAAAGGTTATCATTTCATAAAAATGTGTTTTAGACACGCACAGTCCACCATTACTACAACAAAAAAAACCAACGCAGTAACGTTGTGTGTTTGTAGGCCTAGAAATATAATAAAACACAAACCGCTTACTATTTACTTACTAGCCTTCCATTATCCATACTTTCGTCTCAGTGAAATTATTTGGAGCGAAGGGCATACCTCTATCGCAAGCCCGTCCACGTGCAGCAAATAGCAAGCCAAAAAAATAAAAGCAGGAAGTGAGGCTAACTTCGAAAGAAAGATAGAGAGACAAATTGCGGAACGCTTACACGGTGTGGTGCGCAACAATTTTGATATTAGCTTTGTGAATGTGAATGGGTTTGTTTTAGTGTAATAAATATATTTTTATGTTTCCAGGTGTGTTGCTGCGGCAGTTATTCTTTTTTTTTTTTTGCGGTTCACCTTCTTGGTATGGGAAATTTTGCGTATGCTAAATAAGCTTAGCTACATTTGGTTGGCACCGATCAAAAGCCTAATCTCAAACCTATAGAGCGGCATTTATTGTTGGGTGTTATGATGATTAAGTTAATTCAAGTCAATTTTACAAAAATAAGAACTTTATTTGCCCATCTATATTAAAGCAATTGTAGTTAATATGGTCAATGAAAACATAACAAGTTTAAATCTGCTAAGTTGTTGGCAAATCCTAAAAAAAATTGTAGGCTTAAAAAAAAAGTTTAAGCAAATTATGCAGATGAGGTTTGCCATGCAAAACCAAAGCATTATATTTCTTATTTCCGCATTCTTTATAAAATTTTTTCAAATCAGCTTGAATTTCTTGAATTTGCAAACCTCTTAATCGACCTAGAATTCAAAACGGAAACCCGTATAACAAGAATAATTTGTCCAATAGTGTAATAAAACTAAAATGAGTTTAAAAAATGGGCAAATATATAAAATTAGTTAAACAATTCTAACCTAAATTTAATAACAAAAATGGGTGTATAATCGGATTTTACAGTGATTTGCATAATGGTAGGTTTTTCTTTTTATAATTTATTGATATCCTGAGGTCTTCTTACAAAAACACATTAGCAGTGGATAAAAAAATGGGGCATCTAGCCGTGGTGATTTAAAATCGATGTAGTATAAATTATTTGATGCAAGTAAGTATTTACTACATATATTTCATTATTTCGCTATAATTTTTTGTTTTGTTTTCCTTGGGCGTCATACAGCTAAAATAAAATCCAAATGTGTAAGATCATAACTTCGACTTTACGCTTTCAAAACATGAATTTACGCAAAAGTAAGATTCAACAAAACTCTTGTGGGTACTTTTCTTCAAAAATAAGCAAACACTGGCTCTATAAACGCAAAGCTAATTCAGGGCGCCCTTAAAAGATCACTCCTTTGGACGACGGCGGTTCTAAGAAGCCGGACTGACTGTCCATCGGACTGCAAAAAAATAACCACTGCTGACGGTAAGGATGCGACAAACACGCCTCCAACGGGCTAGGGTGCACAAAACCTCAAAGGAATCCAAAATTAACGTTTTCGCGTTTCAGACCTGCCGTTAGGCAGGAAAGGAGCCAGATGATCTGGGGGTATTTTTCCTACTATGGTAAAGAAAGTTGGCCCTGGTGGATGGGAATGTGAATGCAGGAATGCTTTTGCAGGAACACCTGATCCCTTCGAGAGAAGAGCATCTTTTCCACATGGACGACGTCATCTTTCAGGATGATTCTGCACCACGTCATCCAACAAGATCAGTAGCTAATCTTTTTTTTCCTATTATATAACCGTATTACCTTTCTATTTACAATAAAAATCTACTTAGCCGACTTGGGTGTTTTATCACTAGTCCTAATCTAAACCCCATTGAAAGCATCTGGCATATTATGAAAGTGCGGATTAGAAAGAAGTGGCATAGAACTTCATCACGTCTTTATAAAATGATTGAAAACTTTTGATATAGCGGTACGCCAGCACAAGTTTTAGAATTTGGCTAAATGGTTAAAAGCCATAATAAAACACAAAGGAGGTACTACAAAAATTTTTGAAAGAATAAGTTTTGCTATACCTTCCGAAAATACCAATTTATAGAACAATTTATAGTAACGCAATAAGATTTTCTATGACTTCCAGACTGTAAATTGAAATATCACTAATATTTTATATTGACTTCTAATAAAAAGCAGAAATTTGCCATTTATTGAAATGTTTATTTATGTTAGAAATACTTATATAAAACGTCTTTCATTTTTCATGCCCCGATTTTGTTTGTCTCGTATAGTACATATATATAAATATTTTGGAACATATACTAAAATTTTTGGAGATCTTTCTCGAAAAGTAAATCAGAATTTTAAGGTTTTTACCTAGGTTTTTTTTCGTTAAATCAAAAAATATTTAGAGGTCGCTCAAAGTTTCCCATTTATTTTATAACAATTTTTCAATCCTTAAATTCAATTGTTTTCAAGTGGTAACGCTAAAACGACTCTGGGCTTTCTAGTGACTGTCTCGCTAGTTTGCTCTGGCACTGACTGGGTCGACTACTCGTCAAGCTGTTTATACGGAATGAGCATTCGGCCGGGTTACTTTCTTGTCACTCTACATGTAGGGTGGAATTAAGGCATTACTGTCTCGCCGATCTACTCGTTGTATAAGTGTAATCGAACTATTCGTACCCCCACTATCTCTTGATAGCTGACACGCCGTCTTGCTCACCGATTTCTATTATGTCATCGAAATATTCAGTGGCTGGGCTGCCATAGCAAGGTGCATTTTTGGCGTCGAAAATTCCAGAACAAAATGCAACGAACCAATAGCAAAAACTGCACAAAATTATTTAAAAGTTTTTGCAGCGTTGTTAATTTATTTATAGTGAAAATCACCATATGTTGTATTTCTTCAGATATTGAACAGCAACGCAAACTAGTCCGGACTTTGTTCATATTTTCTGAAAGCACTATGTGTGTTCAGTAATATAATACCTTATGGGTTTACAAAAATCAGCCCTATTTTTTTATGTCTCGTCCTAGATGGTTTTCAAAAAATTAGAAGAAGTGCTACAAATATATGTCTGAATAAAATGAAGGAATACAACTACAATTTATACTACTATTATTAACTAATTAGTACTAATATTTTCACTAATGCTACTACTAATTACTGCTTCTTCTTCAGACTAAAGGAACTACTACTTTCTACTACTATTTTCACTAATTTCTACTACTAATTTTAATAATTCTACTACTTATTTCTACTACTATTTTACTAAATCTACTACTAATTTCTACTACTAATTTTCTCATTTCTGCTACTTTGTCACTAATGTTACTACTAATGTCTACTGCTATTTGTTACTAATTTCTACTACAATTTTACTTAATCTACTACTAATTTCTACTAATAATTTTCTCATTTCTGCTACTTTTTCACTAATGTTACTACTAATGTCAGCTACTGTTTTTACTAATTTCTACTACTATTTTTACTAATTTATACTACTATTTTTACTGATTTCTACTACTATTTCCACTAATGCTACTAACCACTAGTTCGACTACTACCACAACTATTACTGCTACTAACTACTACACTCATATTTTACTCTCTATCTACTCGGCAAAGAAGTTTTACTCTTTGCTCACGCTTTTTGTTGTTCTAGTGTTTTTTTTAATATGTTTCTAGGTTTCGGTTTTTTTTTTAATTTGCTAAAGCCAAGGAATTACTTGGTTCCCCCGATTTCATGTTTGTTTTGAAACCACCTGATGTTTATTTTAAATAGAGTATATACAAACCGTATCAGTTATTTATGCCATAAGAATGATTTTTACACCAAACCCAAATAATTTTTGTTAAAAATAGTCGAATATATTTTCAGTATCGTAGCCATTTTGTATAATTTAAATTTTAATTTTAGGTGTTCTATTTAAAAAGCATATCATCTTTGTACGTTACTCACCGGTTTTTCTTTTTACACCTAACAGTTGAGATATACAACTCATATTCCTCAAGCAATGGGCGAAGATCAACATTTATTTCACACACGTTTTTACTTTGGAAACAAGTATTTCAAACATTATTACATTTTCAGCATAACAAGGGTGCATCTGTTTGTCTCTGAAATTCACTCATCATATATTTTTTCAGTTTTTTTCGCATAAACTTCATTTACCCTATAAACAAAAAAACTTCGTTAATGAAACCGTTACAATTATTATTATTTTTTTATTTCATATATCTATCATAACTTAACTGCCTACTTGTATAACAAGATTAATTTTTTTTGTGTACTTTTCCTCAGAATCGATATAATTATTTCTGCGTTATAACATTCCCATGCCTTTCCCATTCACAATACACGTAATTCATAATTTATAATCCTTTAAGTTGCCACTAACACAATTTTCTACAACAACTCGGTTTTTACATTATAAATTTTTTTACCAAAATGTATTTTTTGTTTTTTTTTTTGTAGTATATGTTTTTTTATTCACTTGTCTGGATTATTTTGGGTTGCCACGCGACCTTCGTTTCACACGTACACAAATCTAGTCAGCACACCCCGTTTACAAATACACACATCCGTATAACAAAAAAAGCTCTTGTACTTTAAGACTCATGCCAGTGCACGTTATCTAGTTAGTTGGAATGTTGGCTAAAAGTTTTTACGTTTTAGAATTTTCTCTCATTTTATTCGTAATCAGGCCGGCATGCCAAACACAGATTTGAGAATAATCTGTAGATAGAATTTTTGTTGTAGTCATTACTTAGTTTATTCTGCTTTTTTTCATTGCACTCTTTTTCACTTAGCTAATTTTCACTGTTCGAGTTAAATTTTTATTTGAGTTTTTTCAAGCCTTGACACTTTTTTGTTCTTATTTATATTTTTGTGTTTTAACTTCCTATGGATTTTTTCACATTTCACTTGCATTTACTTCTTGCGCGTCCAGCTGCAAAATCTGGTTTGCTACTAGCTGCGCGGCTGCGAAAACTTTTACATTAATTGAAACATATTCACCGTTTTTTTTTTTACTTTTTGCACTTAAATTACCTTAATGTTTTATTTTGCAGTTTATACTTTACATGCATAGTTCCTTTTCGTTATTTTTTTTTAATTTTCTTATCTCGTTGCAACTACACACGATGAGTTTGCTTTCATGATCTGTTAAATTTTTACATTAAGCTTTTATTAAAAACGAATATTTTTTCTATCGCAAAAAATGTAAGACATTTGAATTAATTAATTAAAAAGCCCGACAGAGAGAGGGGGGGAAAGAGAGAGAGAGAGTTTTACTAAATAAAGCTGCTTTAGTTTCAAGTGAATTCAAACTTAATTACTGCTAGCTGCTTTGCCATCTTTTCAAGTGAATGCAAAACTTTCTTCCGTTGAGGTAGTGGAATTATTCAGCTTTTCAGCTTCTTTTATTTTTCTAAATTTATTACTCTTCTCCGCATTGCTGCCGCTAAAAACAACTTTCGTTTAAATAACTATCTATTACTTGATTTAAAAAAAAATTAAAAACTTTCAAAATTATTCACCATCCTTTTGCATTGAAAATGCTTTCGCAACCCCCCTTATCATTTACTGCCTTCGTAATTTCTCAACTATTCTAAGTACTTTACACATTCTACTCAATTACTTTGAGTAGTTTCAACATTTCCTCTCTCAACTTTCCACTACGGTCATTCTAAAGTGCATACCTCAAATGCACTAACGTGCACTCAACAACAGACACACTAACTTAAAATCTACTTACATTACACATTTTCATATTTAAAGACTTGCATTTAACTCATATACATAGCTAGTTGGTTGCCTTGCATTCATTCCCATCATTTTCCTTTTCCTAATATATGTAATATATAATTATATATATAGCATTTTTTTATACTATTTTTTGCCCTTTTATTCAGGTTTTCCATTATTACAACTATTAAATTAAACTTTCCCAAGCCTGAGCACGCAAAATTACGTACTGCTTGTTTTGTGTGGTGGAAAATTATATCGTAGAAATAATTTAACAGCAAATGCTATTTAAAATTTTTCACTGAAAGTATTTTTACTAAATCAGCAATGACACTCATTACTATTAAAGTGCCCGACATTAAAAGCAAGAAAGGCACATAAATAATAACCCCATTTTAATTATTATAGGGGTTCTAATAAGTACTACAGTGAAGGAAAAATAATTTAAGTATCATTTACATCATTTGTACCCTGAAAGCATATGAAGTATTAAAATAGCAAATGCACCAAACCCAACAGATGCGTTTCATCCTGTTTAAAGTGAGTACAGAATAATTGTATGAGAAATTTTTTTTTTTTTTTTAATTATTTACTTTAACTTTTTTTTAGCTTAAATCATGGTTAGCTTCTTAATTTGCTCAACTTTGCTCTGTCACATGGCGTACATAATTTTGAAGAACTGACACAATCCATGCGCAAAATTTTAATTTAAAAAAAAATTAGCATCGTAATCACCGTTTTAACAAATTAGATCTATTAATTAGGATATAAATAATTCTTTATAAAAATGATCCATCTACCTATGATAATTCCTAACTTAACTAAACTACGGTAGGTGCAGATTTGAAATATACCCACCTATGCTAGTGGCCTGACAAAGCTCATCAACGTAATAGTTGTCAAATTTATTACGCCTAATATTATGCAGCAAAAACTGGTTTGACACCTCTAATGATATCAACAGGCGTTGTAGTTGTTACGTCCAACTGAATACGTGACATCACGTTATATTCTGCGACATAGTTTTAGGCGCAGTAAACCTGACAATTGTCAGGTTGATAAGTTATGTCAGCTTATCAGTATAAGGTGGATAATTTGAAATTGTCAAACGTACTTTGTATGGAGAAAATGTGTGAAATCGTTAACAAAAAAAAAAAAAAATTATCACATATCAACGGAAATTTTTTAGCTACTTGGGACTTGCATACTAACATTTCAAGGGATACAAAACTGCATACTTAGAATTTATATAAAAAACGTAGTTAGAAAGTTAAAAAAAAAATTTTTGTAAGTTTGAAGTGTGGACTTACATATACGGTGATTGTTATACAATGAGCTAGCCTTTTATAAAAACAATAAAAAGCACAAGAAGAGTAGCTAAAACTAGTCATTTTTTGCATATCAAATAATTCTATTTTTTTTTATTCTTAAGATAAGTGCGTTGAAAATTATTCAGCATTTGCTTAACCCGTAAGATTGTGTAGTCCTTAATTATATTTGCCATTGATGCGAATGGTTTAGGTTTTCAAATCATTATCTATTATTTGTTATTTAAATTCTGGGTACAGAGTTAATCTTCAGTTGCCTTTCTTTTTAGCTGTTGCTTGTTATGCGTAGCACGCAGATCTCAAGTACAGCAAAGAATGCTCAATAAATGCGCAAGAAAAATTTATTGACCAAAATTTTCAAAAAAAAAAACTTTTACCAAAACTTTTAGAGATTTTTAAGCATATAGTTTTATGACCCATATAAATTCTTTGATGTTAAAATCGTAGAGCGAATCTTTCCAACATTTTCCAAAATTTTGGTGTTAATGTATTTGGTTTTAATTTTTTTACAACAATATATACCTTTTATAACAATAAGATGAATTCAGCAAATTTTCATCAAAATTTCAAACTTTTTAACCAGAATGTTTAAAAACTTTTGGGTATGTAGTTTGTGACCTATTTAATTTCGGTGAATGTAAGTGAAAATCGCAAAGCAATTTTTCCAATATTATCAAAGTATTTTGTTAATTTTTCTAATCTTCTTTTGAAACCAAATATATACATGGTATTAAAACAAAAAATATGCAAATCAAAATTATTGTTTATTATAGAAAATTAAAAAAAAATCGTCACCAAAATCTAAATTTTTTTAACTAGCATTTTAAGACATTTTTGGATTAGCAATTTTAAGACCTACATATTTATTTAATTTCAGTGAATGTAAGTGAAAATCGTACAGCAATTTCTTTCCATCATTTTCATAATTTTTTTTTTTTGTAAATTGTTTTGCTTGTATTTTTATATAAAATTTGTATGAAAATAATAATAATAATAATTTGGCGCTTAAAATCACAACTTGAAGTTTGACCGAACTTCTCTTACAATTTTTGGTGTGCATTTTGATGTTGTAATACAAATTTAAGGCCCTACAGTTTTGTGGCAACTCCGACCGGCATATGATTTTTGTGATAAGTGGTAGAAATACAATCGGAGGTTTCCCATTACCTGCCAAGGGACGACCACTATTAGAAAAAACTTTTTCTCGCTCGGCTACTTTATTTTTATTAAAAGTCTTCAAAACAGATTTACAGACACCTTTTTTTACATAATACAAAAAATCGCTATATTATTTTCAGTGTATATAAATTGCATGTTATGTGTTGTAAATAGTTCGTTTTTGTTTTTATTTATAGCAATTTATTATGTAAAAAAACTTTGTAACTCTAAAAGTATTTTATTGAAATGAAAGATTGAGTATTGTAGTCTGCGGACATAATAAAATCACTTCAGAAAATTGCATCCTTTATTTTGAATTATTTTACTGAATCAAATAATTTCAGTCGCTGTGGCTCTAAAAAAAATGTTTGATTTGGTACGCACTGCTGATAGAAATGAAGAGAAAATTCGTTTCTCTTTGAAATAACTAATGGCGTCTTATTCTAGCGAAATGTTATTGACTTCTTTGATTAGGTTTGATACTCATTTATCAAATTATTGCCCTCTCTTCAAGCAAAATTAGTGTTTTATAATAATTTAGAAATTTTGTAGGACGAAAGGTATCCTTATGCAAATATTGCAATAAAGAAGGCACAATGTTATCGAAAAAATAATTTTGTATACTTTATAAAGGATATCTGTTAAGGGAAAAAGTCCAGTATCATCTCTATTAATCTGAAAAAAATATATTGATTCCGAAACTCATTATAAATCGTATTGAATGAATTGAAAACTCTACCGTTTTTGAGCTTTTAAAATCAAAATAAAAACTGTAATTAAAATAAAAGTGAAAATTTAAACTAAATCATAAAAATTGTATAATAATTATATGACATTTTATTTGAAAAAAAAGACAACCTAGTGCGCATGCAAACCTAAAAACATTAAATGAAACCAAACTCCTTGATAAACGCCGCATCATGTTAATTTTATATCAAATATAGAATTTATGAAAGTGCTGAAATTTTTAACACTTCATTCGTTCACTTGCTGAGATTTTTCCTCTATTTAAAACTTGAAAAACTAATTTACAATCAATTATAAATTACATTGCCATTCCAAGCAATTTAACATGCACAACAAAGTCATTTTCATGGCAGAAGCTCATAAGAAATTTAAACTCTGCGGCGCTAACTGCCAACACTCACACATTCACAAAAGGAATGCGCAAAGGCCATGATAAAATTAGCCTGCTAATCTAAGCTCAGTGCCATTCACAAATGGCGTTTCGCCATAATCTTTTTCTGCTTTTTTTCTTCCCCTTTTCCCTCTTTCTTTTCGAAAGCAACTATTTTAAGCTTTACAATATTACATACTGTTGCACTTGGCCTGGTTTTTTGTAAACGCTTTATTTTGCTATTTTTAATTCGTTTTTTTTTTTTAACTCAGCCTTTAAGTTATTGCTACTTTCGCACTTGACCAGCTTCATATTGGGAAGGCGTATTTATCGGTTTCCATGTATGCGTGTATTGACCTTCTATTAGCGGCCCCTAACCACATAAATTAACGCCAACTTGGCAAACAGAAAATCGCAAAATACTCAAAATACTAGTCAGATGCATGTTTGTGGTGTATAAAAAATGAGAGTGTGAGATTGTTGCGGTTTCTTTTTAAAAGTCGCGACATTTTTGAACTGTCAATACGTCAGCTAACACTGGCATAATATTTGAGGCAAAACAAAAACAAAACCAAAATGTTTTTTTAGAAATGGATCGATATTTATTTGCACATTCGCTGATTGTGTTGGGAAAATGCATGCAATTGTTCTCAGAAAGGAGACTCATATTCTTCACTCTGTGAAAATAAGCAAATCAATTTTTTGTATTTGTGGTGCCGAAAATCAAAAACAAAATTGTTGAACAGGCAGTTTTTTGCACCCAGTGGGCAGCTTGGTGCGGTTTTTGGTTCGGTGGTTTCAGTGAAGCATATTTTTTTTCTTGGAATTTGAGCTGTTCCGGCTATTTCAATGAATTATCTGACTATGCTGAAAAATTTGATTAACCTGAAATGGATTATAGATCTCCGAACGTTTTTTTCAGCAGAATACCGCACAGTGGTTTGTTGGTGGCAAAAAATCAATTTTTAGACTATTGAATTGCCAAAAGATAAGTGAATGCTAAGAAATTTAAATTCTCCATTCCTCTCCCTTCTTACCAAAAGTAATATCTTGTTGTAAAAAAATCAGCAAAATTACTAAAAGATTGCACAGTGAAAGCAGATAAAATTTGTCATGCATTTTAATGGCATAATTTTTACTCTAATTACATATAATATAATTAACGATACTTTTTATTAAAAACGTTTTTAACAATTTGAAAACACTCTTTTAACATCAAAATGCTGTTTAGAAAAAATATTGCAATTTTATTTGGAAAAAAGTTGGCTCCGCATTATTTGGTTTTCTTACTAGAAGTAAACGAAATGTGAGAAAAGCTTCTTACGAGTTATGTGAAAAAATTCACCATCTATAACCGATTGCAGAATAAACTAATAAACTGTCTGTCAAAGATTATGAAAATTGTTATATTATTTTTTTTTTATATTAATTCAAAATCCCCAAAATATGAAAATTGTTATATTATTTTTTTTTTATATTAATTCAAAATCCCCAAAATAAAATCCCTCAACACAAAATTCCCAAACACAAAATCCCCAAAAACAGAATCACCAACGCAATTCACAAAAAAAAGCAACATATGTATTATAGTACACGGAAAATAATAATAATAATACAATTCTGCAAAAATAATACTAAGTAAATAGTACCCCACACCTAGGTGGAATTCAAAATATTAAAAATAGATTTCAACATGTAGGTAAATTGTTATGAGATATAGATTTTAAATTATGAAGCTTCTTTATTTTTGCGTAATTTTTAACAACTTTTCTAATACTACAAAAACGGGCCAACGTTTTTTTTTTACCGGTATAGACTCACCGGACTGCATCTTTTGTAAATTAGATTTTAATAAAATCATTTCTTTTCCCAGCTTTTTATTGATCTCACAAAGACAGCAGTTTGTTTTTTTTTTGCGAACAATAAATTTCAATCTTCTAAGCCAAGCTAAGAAAAGCTCCAAAAATCAGGATGGTATTTTAAACTGCTTGACTTATTTTTTCCGGTTATGTAGTTTTGTTTAAACCGATTGCTTAGTTTCTTAAAATACCCATCTTCTGAACTGCTATTTACTTAATTATAGTAACACAAAACATCTTGGGGAAGAAGGAATGATAGGATCTTTTTAGCATAGGAGTCTGCAAGCCAAAAATTTTCGTTAATCCCATACTTTCAGCCAAGCCATTCCTTTTGCACTCGTCCCATAATGGTTTGCCCGAAGTGAGGCAAACATCCTTTATATTCGGCATCTGAGATGATTTCATTTGCTGCAGATGAGATGGTCTCCTCAAAATCCGTAATTATCTTTTCTGGATGTAAATTAATATTTTCTGTCGCAGCTAACAAGCGAGGTTGGTGAAAAGATTCCTCATACGCCTGCTTTGACTTTTTGCTAATGATGCAAAAATTAAGGGTAATTGGGGATTAGAGCTTGAATGGAAAACAGTTGTTGGAAAATTGGTGGAACAACATGAAAGGTTCCATCCGTTACTTAGCACTGTTAACTGCCCAATGACTTCAATGAGTGAGATGTACCCATTATTATGTTCTTCTCATTGCCTTCCAAATACTTTAAATATTTTAAATAATTCACTTGCACGAAAGCCGAATTAAGTGGAATTCAAAATATTAAACATGGATTTCAATTTGAGTTGCGGGATTCGGATTTTGGGAATTTTGTATTTGGAAATTTTGTGTTGGGGATTTTTTTTTTTAATGGGGATTCTGTTCTTTGATTTTTTATTTTTCTTTTATTTTACTAGCAAATATAGTTATCCTTTTGAATCGCCAGCTTTAATCATCTATCCCTTTCACTATTGGTACAAAGTTTCTACCACGTAAACAGGTTTTGGAACAAGATGATGTTGTTAAAGAAGCAAAACGAAACTATAACTGACCTGTTTCAAATTTATTTGAAATTATCATTGACTCCTTAAACTAAACAAGCACGCAAAGTTCCAAAATTTATGTAGCCATACCACTGTGCGATGCCACGTCCCCTTTTCAAATCTTTGGCACAGCTCTATGGGGATCACGAAAGTGAAATATTTTATTTTTTGTATTTTTGCGAAAGTTGGTAAGATCTCTATAATTTTGAAAAATGTGCATACTGATTTATTTAAGATGCAAAGTGTGTGCTTAATGTATATAACTTGACAAATAAGTTTCGAAGATATACCCATAGGCTCTAAAGTTGGTGCCCTTAACTCGAATTGCTTCAGCTCCAACCCAATCCTTTGTACCAAATTTAAGCATATTGGCGTTAGAGAATGTTCAGAAACTACGTAACTCGATATAGGTCCACTTTAGACCGCCCACAATCACCTCATGTGATATATTATAGTAATTATAATAATTTGGCCCTTAGATTATACAACTGAGTGTTTGACTAAACTTCTTCTACAATCTCTGGCGTGACCCATACTACAAACTAAGGAACCTACAGTTTTATGCTGAGTACAATCGGCAGTTTATTTTTGTGAGAAATATTTTCAAAGCGGTAATTTACTCAAGTTTTTGGTATTGCTTGGAAAGGTGTGACTGCTATTACTTATTATATTTTTTACTTATTATATTTTTTGATGTTACTTGCACCAGCCGAGATCCGAGCACGGGACACCCCGAGTGAAGCACCCACCTGCTGCATACTCGGCTGCGGCGGTCCAAGATCCAAAAGATTTCAATCATGTTTACAATTTTTCTTAACTAGCTTAAACTAAACATGACAATGAGTACAAAATTTTAATATCCTTGGATCATTTGAATGGACCTCAAATAAAGGTAAAGTTTACGCAAATACTCCGACAGCAATTCAAGTGATCAAAGACAATGTGAAAACTGTCATTTTGGAAAAGAGCAGTAATTATTTAAGCGTATGAGAAATGCAATTTTTTACGGCAGAAAATTTTTTTCATTATTAACCTCTAACAATGATGGACGTTATTAAAAAACTGAATTATTTAATGACAAAAAAATAAGAATACACTTTCATTCATCATTCAAATAAATTTAATTAACGAATAGATTTCCATTCAGCATTCCAAATTAGTTTTGAATAACGAATAGATATGAGATACGACTAATATGATGATAATATTAATTGATGTATTAAATTGAATGCGTTTTTAATGAATGTAAAATATAGTAGCTGAGAGTATGTAAATTTTTCTTTCGCTGAGTTTTGAATGCAACTGTCGCGTTCGGTGGATGAGTAGATATGACACCTACCTTGTCGGTAAGTGTTCGTCTAGTTTACTCAGTGTTGTATTTTAAGGTAGTTAGTAAGCCCGATACCTTTTTCTTTTGCCCTTTCGTCACTCCCACATAGATTTTACTTCATCGTGCAAATAATTTTGAATAACAAATAAATTTGTTTTTATCATTTTTCAGTCATTCAAATTATTTTATAATTTGTATATATATATATGCATGCATTTATTGAAAATATAGAAAAGCCGTTTCTAAGACGCACGCTACAAATTATTGGGGAAGTGCGGCCAAACCTCAAACTATATTATGTAAGCGTCAAATTATTATTATTATTATTATAAATAGCTTGTCGGAATATGGGTGCTTTAGGTGATGTCGAGAACTTGACACTTTAAATTGTACATTTTGCAAGATGCAAGATTGTTTATTTAATTGGTTCTAATTTTTGTTGTTCCTTATAATCAATAAGATCAAGGCAAAGCGAAATATATGTATATAACTATAGGGTGATTTTTTAGCTAACTTATACTTGGCAACACTGGTTTTGACAGCTCACGTACGTTTCATGTCTTATGCCACTGACTGTCAAACATCTTCAGCAAATTATTGAACTTTATTATCAAAATGCCTGCTCTGTTAAAAATGTTTATTGCGCGCTTCGTTCATTTTATGGTCAGTTTAATCGACCTACTGGGCTATTCTGACTAAATTTGGGTCTTTGTTACTCCACTACGTGGAAAATTTTGCGGACGAATTTAGGTGTGAAGCCTTTTAATATGCAGTCAGGCGAGAATTGAAGCCAAACCACCAACCACAATGCCAAATTTTTGATGAATGGGCTCTTGGAAAGTTAAACCTTTTTATCGAAGAACTGCGTTCAGCGACGAAGCTCATTTCTGGTTGAATGGATATGACAACAAGCAAAACTGCCGCCTGATTTTTGGAGCAAAGAGCAGCCAAAACCATCGCAAGAGCAATCACGTTTGGGGCCTGCCAATTAACCTACGAGATCGTGCGATTTAACGCCTCTAGACCATTTCGCTTCGATTGACGTACTGGAAACCAACATTGAAGTCTTCCAGCTACCCAGGATTTTAGTATATATTTTGTTTTTCAACTTTTAGCAACTCTTACTCAAAAAATAAGTATGCCGAGATTTTTTGTGGGCTATTTTTTCATGATATTATATTTATTATTCATTTTTTTTTTTAAACTTAGCTAATTCTATAACACAAACCATGTAGATAAAAGTTTGAATGTTTATAAAAAAATTTCGAGAAACCAATAATTGTTCATCAAACCTTTTAGTCTGAGAATATTTTGGGTATGAAATTTTTTAAGCCCACCCAAAAAGGAATAATAAAAAGTTGCCGGCAAACCTGTTTGCACATCACATTTTTTATAATATTCGCATTGATTTGCACGTTAAAGCATTTCCGTCAATTATATAACAAGCCCCATATAAATTGGTTCCAAAATTTGGGGAAATTGTTTTGAGAATTTCACGAATTTTAAGTTTTCAAAAATTCCCATCGGTTTTTTATATTTATTTTTACAGGCTTTTATTTTAATGAGGTAAATATTTTTCAGATGGAAAAAAAGCGAAAAAAAGACGACAAAAGCAATTAAGCGAAATTAGTGAGCGTTTGGAACAATTTCAAAATTGTACCTTATTTTGCCAAATTAAAGGGGCTACAAAACAGAATTCTCAAATAATTTACAAAACTTCTGAAATTTTTTTTAAATTTTCTATAAAATTTTTTGTAGTTGTTAAGATTTGGTGACACAAAAAATTTGGAATTTTCTAATACGATATTAAATTATTTTTGGATTACGATAAATTTTAAATACACAAAAAACTTACGACAATTTTTACAAATTACAAATTTAATAATTTTTTTTTTTTAATTGATATATTCTTTTTATTAAGAATCAAACTTAACAAAAGCAAACCGAAAATAATTTCGCGTGAAAAAATGTTAATATAACCGCAAACCGTTTATAAAATAACCGCATATGGTATTGACAAGGCACTGTGTCTCTGTTTATTTAATTTTAATTATTTTGGATGGAAACATATAGAAAATTGTAAATATGTATAATAAAACCCAGGTAAGTCAAAGTTTTAACATTTCTAGAAAAAAAGTTTGAAATTAAAAAAACAAAAGTGTGATTAAAATTTTTTTCTATTTGGTCGATTCTTTTTTTTTAATTTTTTAGTATGCACTTTTTAGCAACTGGCACACATTTTTGTTGATTTTGGATAGTTTGTTTTTTTGCTAATAACTTCCATATAATCCGTGAACAAAATTTACTTTTCAATGGAGGAAAATCCTGTGGATTTGTTTAACTGTATACATTTAAAATTTTGAAGATATTTTTATTTTTAATTGTTTATTTTTTATTTTTTTGGTAATTATATTTATTTTTAATAGTTATTAGTTATTAGTTAGGGTTGAATAAGACTACTATTTAGTTATTCTAATAATTTTATTCGTCCACATTTCGATGATCTCAATTTGAGGTCATTTCCCTGAATTCTTGGCTGTACCTGGTATTTTTTTTTTTTTTTTTGCTTTTTTGTTTGAAATTACATCTATATTTTATTGTTTTATGAATTCATTTATAATTATCTGTATTTCACTAGAGCAACGGTGGTATTTTCAAGCTTCACTTTTTTAATTTCTTTTGCATTTTTTTTTTTTTACTTGCTCGCTCCACAGGTTTGATTTGTCTCCTTATAAGATGCGCTGTTCAAATTTAGTGAAAACTATTGCAACCAGTTTTTTTTCTCACTCAATTTTATTGCAATTAAATTTTTTCAGCTCCATTTAATTACAGTTTGGTGCCATTCCACGTTTTGTCCACTTTAACTGCTAACTGTATGATATCATTCGGTCGCATAGTTCAATTTTTTCACTTTTAGATTTGTATGTATGTGGCATATAATTTATTTAAATTTCTTTAAATTATCCAACCCATTTTATTTGGTTTTGTTTTACTAGACTCACAATTTAAACGCTACGCCATTTAAAGCGTTTCAACCTTTTTTCACCTGTCCATCCAAATGTCAGCCAAGCGGAACAGGTGAATGTGACAAAGCCGTAACGCAGAAAGCCCCATCTAATCACTGGACCGTTACAGTTAGCGTTAAAGCAATGCAGGTCATCATCACTTGTGTGGCTTCCCGCAAACGAAACCGCCACTACAACAAACAAAAAAAAACCAAAAAAAAAAAAAGAGCAGCAATTATAACAATAACACTGCTATTTAGCAAAGAAACTTCACCAACACTACAGTTGAATTTGCCGCAATTGCCAATTAAATCTATGTTTACATTTCAACCACATCTACGCGCATTTGAATACTAATTGCATTGTGACAATAATGACCGCGAATTCGATGCCTGCTTATGTTGTACTTGTAGCACTGCATAGCTATGGTAACAATTTTAACTTAGATTTCGCGTTGAAAACCACTGTTCACGCTTGAGCAAATTTTTGCACGATTACGATGATTTTACGAGACACCCATCCCTAGCACAGATTTTCAAGTGTACATGAGTGTGTTATAAATATATTTATATATATATATCAATTCACCATCGCCGCCAGCTGACATGAGGCAAGAGCGGGAGTTGCTCAAAGGCCAATACGCTGGTGTGTTGCAAAACATAGACGCCTAATTGCCTACAACAACAACAGCAAGAGCAACAGCTACATATTCAAGGCTTTTTTTTCTTTTTTTTGGCACTTTGGGCTGCTTTTATACAAGTCATCGATTTGCACGCAAAGCTCCGGAGGAAAAGAAGAAGCACTACAAAAAATATGCAACTTCACATAACTGTGGTTGTCATTAGCAGTAAGCAAAACTACGCACACCACTACATGGCAAAAAAGAGAAGGAAACTGAAAACAGAACTTAAATTTAAGGCAAAAACAGAAATGCTTGCCACATAGACGTCAAATCACCCGCACACACACCTTGGCATTATCCTTTTTTTTCGTTCCCCGTGCAATTTGCACTGCCTTCGGTTATATTGAATTTTCCATTTAAATTATTTTTGGTATGTAGTAAAGTAGCTATGTATTTTTTGCTTCTTTTTTTTCTTTGTTTTTCTTTTGTGCCACTTGGCGCACTTCAATTGAATTTCGTAAAATTTCCTGCCAAAAATTGGCCACGCTTCCGTTCCGACTTACGTCCGTCCGTCCAAACACGCATACGCACCACTCATACACTTGCACGACGGACGCACATGTTACTCGAAACTTAGCATCGATTTGTTAGTTCGTTTTTTCCATTCACGTGCTCGTTTGCTTTCGCAATATTTTGTTTGTTGTTTTTTTTTTTGTTTTTTGCATTCGTACGGTTTTCGCGTTCGCTTGTGAATTTTGTCCGCGTTTTCGCTAATGTAAAATTTTTATTACCGACAGCGGCGACGTTCACTTGGAGACTGTTTTTGTCATGTAGAGTCGTACACATTTTATACCGCTACGATATGAAACGACCAATCGACCGATACAATAAGCAAACGATTGTCAAACGCAGCCGAGCAAAGCAAAGGCGCAAGCATGCAGAAGAAGATTTTGGCCAAAAGAACAGCCAGTCGCCAGCCAGTTAAGTTGTGGGGCTTCAGTTGTTACACTTCACCTACTACGTACTTGGGTTACTGCATTGCCAACATGCCAACATTTCTCTTTCAGTTTATGGTACTCTTTTGATTTAACCTGCTCCAAAAATTACCTGTGCTACTTTACTTTCATATCCTGCGACGCTCTCAGCGCACACGCATCTCTCACTTACAGCACGTCAAGGTTTAGCTCTACTTTCTCCCGCTCACACTCACTCTCTCTCTCGCTCTCTCTCTCTCTCTCTCTCGATTTCTATATCTCTCGCCCATCTAGTCGATAATGCTGTTTAGTTTTCGACATTTTGTGTAGACTTTCTCTTTACCCTCTCGTGTCGGACCAGACTCCTTGCTCGTCGCCAATCGCTGAGTGTCGTCCTGTTGAAAATACATTTCCTCATTTTCCGCTGCTATGCTTAAGAATCAGTGCCAATATGTCAACACGTTCAAGAACATGTTGACATCTTCATAAGTGCTAAGACAGCTATAGAATTAGTTACTTCACATGCCCACTTACAATTTACAAAAGTCGTATTCATTGAACTGAGACACACATCTACTTATGTATATACATACATACATACCTATGTAGAAATGCAAAAATGAAAGTATGTAAGTAAGTAGATTGAAATATGCACAGACATACTTGAAAGTTGACGTTTGACACTCATGCCGGCTTTTCGCTGTTTGATACTTGATCTTTTTTGTATAAGTGCGAAATCTGTTTTTCAGTGACAATTTATATACACGGGAGCGGATATAGATGTACATACAAATGCAAAAGTGAGCTTGCTGGTGTGCAGATATATCGTTTTTTTTTCATTTCTTGTATGCCACATTTACATACATTTCGCATATTTGTTGAAGTAGGTGCCTATTAAACCGATTAGCACTCAAGCAAATCGACTTTCAAGTTTTCACTTTAGTCATGCTGCCATAGTAGAAACGAAACTATCTTTTAATTTTAATTAGCTAATGCTAAAGTATTTTATATATCGGGTGTTTTTTTTACAGGTTTGTTTTTCGAATAGAGATAAAACTGGCATTTTGTGGTCAAATCTGGCAACTCTAATGTCATTTATGTTCAGTTTGGTTTGCCATTTCATCATGAACAGGTTGACAAAAGAACAACGCTTGCAAATCGTGCAAATTTATTTCGAAAATAATGGTTCAGTTCGCGAAGTTTACCGCGAGCTCCGTCAATTTTATGGTCGACATAATCGTCCATCAGAGCAATTAATTCGGTTAACCATGGATCGTTTTCGCACTACGTTTACTCTATGTGATAATACGCATCCGCAGAGACGTCGAACAGTGCGCACCGAAGAAACAATTGCCGCTGTAGAGCAAAGTGTTGAAGAGGACCCGAATGAATCGATTCGCCACCGTGCACAGCAATTGGAGCTTTGTCCATCAACTTTATGGAAGATTTTGCGCAAAGATCTTGGCTTGCGACCTTACAAGATCCAGCTTGTGCAAGAATTAAAGCCGCGAGACCATGCAATGCGTCGTGATTTTGGTGTATGGGCCGAAAATGAGATTGATCTCGATGCTGATTTTCATCGCAAAATTTTGTTCAGTGATGAGGCTCATTTTTGGTTGAATGGCTACGTCAACAAGCAAAATTGCCGCATTTGGAGTGAAGAGAATCCACATGAGACCCTTGAAACGCCATTACATCCACAAAAACTGACTGTTTGGTGTGCTCTATGGGCTGGTGGAGTCATTGGGCCATACTTCTTCCGCAATAATGCTGGAGAGGCAGTTACCGTTAATGGAGACCGGTATAGAGCCATGATAACCGACTATTTTGTTCCTGAATTGGATGGCATGAATGTGGATGAGTTGTGGTTCCAACAAGACGGCGCTACATGCCACACAGCGCACGTCACAATCGATTTATTGAAGGAAACATTCGATGAGCGCATAATTTCGCGGAATGGACCTGTAAATTGGCCATCAAGATCGTGTGCTTTGACACCATTGGATTATTTTCTTTGGGGATATGTGAAGTCGCTCGTCTACGCCAACAAACCAGAAACGTTAGGGGAATTGGAAGCCAACATTCGTGGCGTTATTGCCGACATACGGCCCCATATGCTCGAAAAAGTGGTTGAAAATTGGACCTGTAGAATTGGCTTTATTCGAGCCAGCCGCGGCGGCCACATGCCCGAAATCATATTTAAACATTAATGGCATAAAATTATCCTTCCAATAAAGCCAAATTGATGGACCTTAAAACGATTTTCTTGTGTTTTATTTCAATTCGAAGTTCTATACCCCTAAAAAAAACACCCGATACAATCTACCATGCAATTTTTAAATAAGGTGATTTTATTCGCCTACCACTTTTCAGCGTATGAATAAAAAACCTGTCGCAATAACCGCTTTAGTATATCGCTTGCGAGCTAAGTGGTTTCGAAAGAAAGTATCGATACCTGTAGTGCGATTCACTTATTTTAAGCGATCCGAAAATCGCAATTTTTGTCGACATATTTATCATTTGTAGCAAAAATTGTAGTAACGATTGTGCGATTCCCGAACACATTCTTAACGTCACAGTTAATATCGTTTTTTATTTATTCAAAGTGGTAAAGAGTGGCATCTTTATCAAACTAAATGTGGTTGATTTGGTAGAGGACTCATCAACCACGACTCCAATGAATATCTGTAATGGCCTTCATAGAGTTTTTGGAATAGTTGTGCATTAAACTATTTTTGTTTAGTAATTTTCAATTAACCAATGCAACTTACCAATCAAAAGCATGGCAAGGTTTTCGTTTTCAAAATTCGCTATATTACCCTTTGCACAGCGGAACAGGTCCACATTTATTAATCGTGTAATGCTCCAGGATATTTAGCTTTATATTTAAAAATTTTTAATTAGGATAATTTATTTATAAATTAAAAGTAAACTATATTTATGAGTTTTTACTTGAATCCAAGGCAATCGTTTGCTTTTACCATTTTCGGTAGCCAAGGGGGTTGTAGCAAGTCTTGATTATTAAAATATGAGTACCACCGACAGCCCAATGGGAATACTGAAGCTCCACTTCGATCAAAGGAAACTTATGTATTTTAAAACAAAACATTAACATGATGTACTTTATGTTTTACGCTCATAGATATTGCATATTGTTCGCCCACCGATTGTTGATTGCAACCGGCATTTCAAACCAACTACTCTTACAACCTAGCAATATGAAATTAGAATTGCGTACAATATTACATAAGCTACCTACATCCCGGAGCAGACGTCAATCCACTGTTGTATTGGCTTACTTTCTCACACCTCTCGATACCTCATACTTACGTCAAATATTCAGAAGACTGTTGAATTTTCCTTTTTTCAATTGCATGCAAATAAAATGACGAATTTTTCTTGCAGCGATTGAGTTAACAGTTTCATATTTGTTGGCGATTCGTTGCCGATAATCGACTAGCTAACGACAGCAGCTGATCCGGCAATAGCGAGTATCGTTGCTGAATAGCAAAATCTTTAAAATATTCGCGAATATCGTTGAAATGAATTAATGAATCGCACTATTGAAAAATATCGGATCTAAAGTATAAAGTATAACCTATCGGATAAAGGAACTCGTATCGATACTTTTGGCTATGAAGTTATTTCGTATGAACTAAGTTAAATTTTATTTTGCAGATGTCCTTCATATTACTTATATATATGCTGGTATATTCCAATTCTCTTTATCAGTTTTGTGGTCAACAACAGAAGCCTAGAAGAAGTGATCAAAAAATAATTATCACTTTTTAGTCATCTGGTGTGAACACATTTGACCATTCCTTGTATTGAACAAATAATAAGAAAACAAAACCATCCAAATACTAGCTAGAAATCAATTAATAAGCTTAATAACATAACATAAATACATACTTCTTACAACCATTCCCCGTCCATTGCATTTCCTGTACTGCGGTGATGTTCTGATATTTTACGAGGACCTCCAGCAGTTGGATAGAGGCATGATCTATATAGAGTGTTCGGACATTCCAGGTGCGTATCCTGGATCTATTTTGCGGGGGTCGTTAACCTTATAAGTTTGCCTACCGGAATAAAACTAGTATTAACAACCGTTAGTCTACAATGGATCCTAATGTAATGGATGGGCATTTGTTTCTGTAATTAAATTTATATACATACATACATACATATATTGCATTTTAGGCATATTTATTGGAACAATTTGTTGCATACTAAAACAGAATGTTCCGCACATTTAAAGCAGTTTACTTTCGTTTTGCGATCCTTCCGGCTTTCGCAAATACCGGATGGTTTATTTTTCCTTGGAGGTTCACATGCTGTGCTAGTACTTGGTTCCGGTTCGTTACAATTTTCGTCGAGTTGAGTCAGCTGTTTTTCAAATTATTTTTTTGTCAAATTTCGGCTCTTGTGTAATTTTTTACTACAGTTTCATTAATTTCACTAACACTAATATCGATCTTATTGTAGAAAGTTGCCAAATACCATCTTCTAGCTTGTCTTTACAAGCTGTAGTTCCTTGTCATTCGGTCCATTGTGTCAACTCTAGATTTGGTTCTGTTGTAGGCTAAAAATATTTGAGGTTTATTCTTGAGTTCATTATCGATATTCTTGTCATCATAAAGCGTGCTAAGAAATGCCAGAATATTTATCTTTTTGAGGGTACGAGGATATCATTTTATCGCTTAGAAATCGAGATAACGTCAAAAATATTTCGCGGTTCTTAAGATTTGTAAACCAAGTCAGCAAGTCCAGTTTGTTCTTCTGATTGTTCTTATAATGAATATGGCAAAACAATAAAATCTCATTCGGGCCCATTGAACCCGGCTGGTATACAAAGGGTTATAGGGGTAATCATAATCCGAGGCTTTTTTGACCTTTTCATTGGCAGATGATTTTGCGTGGCGGGCACCAGCCATTGTTGGGAAAATTTAGCAAACATTATTTATAAAAACTAAATTCCATCTAATTTGCAAGTAATTTAAGGTTAAACACCACATCCATCAGTGATTCAATTTCAAATTTGTGTTCGTGTATATTTTGGTACTAATACGTTTTTTTAATTGTTTAGTATGTACATATAAACTAACTTCAAACTCCAAAAATGTGTCTACGAATGTAAACATCAAATTATCAGCATTTTCACCAACAAATGCTTCCAATAAATTAATCGCTTTACTGCATATATTGACTATTTTAATTGAGGTTTTCACATGTATTTAACCAATATATGTATAGATTTCTAAACACTTCAACCACAAAAATTAAAATGGCAAACTAATGAGTGTGCGATTGATTGATAAATTCACAAATGGTTTGGTATATCAATAACATATTAAAATCTAATATATCGACCAATTTATTCAACACATATATGTAAAATGTTTTTAAATTATTTGCACTATTTGTAATTGTTATTTTTGGCTTTAACAGTTAGTACCTATGCGAATTTAATTAAGTAATGGCAGTAATCAGCGGATTTATTTCTACCTTGTACAGGAAGTGTCAAATTGATGTTTTTGTTGTAACACAAAATGTCATTGTACGTATAATTGGTTAGTAAATTTTTTGTTGCTGTACCTCTAATACCACTTTATATGATTTTACCTTGGTTAGTAAATCATTATTTTTATCACCACTGACAGCAATTCGTTGACATGGCGTGAGAAGTTAACAGAAATCGGATACAAGCAAAAATAATTTGGCATTTTGTGCAACAGGCAAACTTACACAGATTTTTGGTAACAAAAATTATTTTGCAATATTTGCAAATAATAATAAAAAAAAACACTAAAATTGATTTTAATTAAATTAAATCATAACTACGACTATTATACGGCTTATGAGCTGGGCCGTGTTAAATAGTAATAAATAAAAGCTGGTGATTTTATTAAATTTGCAAAAACGTGCTGAAGCGACGAAATTTTAAAATATCTGTGAAAATGCAGAAAAATCTCAAAAGGATTTTTTAGCCAATTTTTAATAGAGACAAATCACTGTGCATTAAATATTTGGTTTCAAAACAAACTACACATTTTTTAGCGAGTAGCGATATCTCAATTTCATTTTAAAATAAGCATTTAGTGTGCAAAAATTTATTAAAAATATAATAACTTATCCTCTTAAAATTTGCTAAAGATTATATAGAACCAAATACTTTTAAACTTAGGATACAATTTTGAAGAAGACTATTTTTCGAAATTTGTTATAAACAATTAAATAAAATGAATTAATGCAATTTTTCAAACTCACTTTTGAAGCACATTAAGTATTGTATCGATGGCGGTTTGAATTTCTCAAATAACATTAAAAAAAATTTTTTTTTAAATATGTTAATAGTAGCGAAACAATTTTGCTTCAATAAAAGCATTTGGATCGCCAACTTTACCGAAATATTGTATTTTTAACAAAAATTGAGCTGAACAAAATTTCGAAAACATTGCTGATGCCAAAAATAATGTTTATCTAAATTTTCTGAAAATATATAAAAACTCAACAGATTGAAAAAAAAATGTTATTAAAATTTGTAACTTTTTAACCCGATTTTTCTTTTACATTCAGTTTTGTAGTTCATTCAATTTTAATGTAATGTAATGGCGGCAGTGTAGCCGAGTGTGTAGCGTATGCGCACCGGGTCCCAGGTTCGAATCCAGCTCGGAGCAAGTAACATCCAAAAATTATAGAAAAAGTTTTTTCCAATAGCGGTCTCCCCTCGGCAGGCAACGGCAAACCTCCGAGTGAATTTCTGCCATGACAAAACTTCTCTCAATAACATTCGCCGCTCGGATTCGGCGTAAAACTGTAGGTCCCTCAATTTGTGTTACAACATCAAGACGCACACCACAAATTGTAGGAGAAGTTCGGCCAAAATCGCTTAAGCGGTTATAGCGCCAATTAAGTAAGTACGTAATGGTCAAGTTCTAAGTGACTAAAAACTTGCGTTGATTTTTTATAATTCTGTTTTTTATTTTTGGTGATTGTATGAACGTCAGCACGAAAAATATGTTATGGAATCAGTTATTGTTTTATAAAAAATTATCAAAAATAAATTAATCATTTTAAAAAGACAACTCTATTATTGTTCCTTATAATACGAACAACACTGTAAGTAACTTGAAAATGTTTTTGGTAATTGAAAATCAAATTTTTTAAGAAACAAATGTTTCTTCTATCAATTCGGCATTTAAAATTTTTCGGGATTTAAGGATTAATACAAGTTTTCTCTGGGCTTTTCATCACCAGTTCCGATTTAAGCTTAGTCTGCATATTTTAAGAAAACCCAGAAGAAATAGTTTTCATTACTCCTCTTGCTTGAAAAAATATTTTGCCCATGCCGTTCCTTGAAAATTGCAAACTGATTTAAAAATGGTTTATGAAATTTTGATAGAACTAAATTTATTTTTTTTATTATTGGAGCGTATATTTATGTACATATACGTTTTCTTTTACTGAGCAGATGGATACAAGACTTTAGTGCGGAATAAAATTTCCGGTAACTAAATGACTTAAGCAGTTAAATACCCTTGATCTTCAAGGTTGTGCAGATTTATTGAATTTCTTAGTGGTGAAAAATCAATAATTGTTGGCAATTCAGGTTCTATTGATAACTTCTGGCTTGAGTCCAGTAAATAAAATTACATTTTAGGGCATATTGCAACCAAACGGTGCTTCTAACACACTGGGTATTGTGGTAAAAGAAATGTATCCAAAAATATTTATTTTTCATTTCGGAAAAGCATCGAAATTCATTTCATCACAAAATTCGTAAAAGCGAACTGTTTGCAAAGTAAGAAAAAAAAAAAAACTCTCCTCTGCTGAAATGATCCTGAAATATTCTCTAAATGGTCCTGAACCAGTCCCAAAATAGTTTCGCATTTCAAAACTTCAAATATCGTTTCTCACTCATGGTTATTATGAAAAGACTTTTGTAATATAAATCTCACAATAATAACTATCAATAAATTTAAAAAAAAGTGGTAAACTCAAGTGGAAGTTGTTGTTGTTGTACCGGCTAGCTACACTATGTTCAAATCACTCCCCCATGGCCGTTGTCGTTGAACTCATCTAACGGGAGACCCAGGAAATGCGCTCTTTCGACAAAGTCGGATCAATGGCAGAGAGAGAGAGAGGGAGGGATGTTATATGACTAGGTTTGGTATCTCACTCATAAATAATAGTTATCGTTGACTTAGAAAATCTGTCATGTTATTAAAAGAAAAATTATTAAATGACTTTTATTATTTTCCTCTAAAATAGTTATGTCTATGATTCTAACAAGAATTTCAATATAAATTTATATATCAGTTAGAGTCAAAATGATTTTCACGTCTACGAATGCAGATTCCTAAGAAGTTTAAAAAAATTTACAGAGCTTGGGTTTTTTGAAAAAATTAAATTATTTTTTTTAAATAAAGAAAGAAAAATAAACCAGTCAGAAAGTAACTAAATTATATATAATCGTTAACTGTACGTATTTATGTATTTTCTACAGATTTACAAAACAGGATTCATATTTTTCTGTTGGTACAGCAAGCTACATACATATTACACTCTACAGCAATTTCAATTGTTTTCCAAAATAACTAAATTTTTGAATTCTCATTTGGCTTACTTCGGGCACCAGCTAAAAACAGAATGATAAAGGATTTTATCAGATGCATCCAGCTGCTGAAGAACTCTGTAAAAGCAAGATATTTAATTATTGTCCGTACAGGTCATGTTCTTCCCCCAATAAATTCGAATATGTCGTTTCTTGATTAAACTGATTTGCTTTTGACCGAAAAAAAATCTTTCCGATATTTTCCAGCGATTTTATATTTGCTGTGAGAATCTTATCCTTTAATTTTTCTCTTTAAATGCGCATAGCTTCTTTAAAAACTGACCGATTTTGATAGTTCAGCTTGCAAATTTGTTCATGGATAACAGCAGCTTGGCGAAAATACATTCTAAAAAGTCTTATTTCTGATGGGGAAAAATATAAAATAATAAAAATACTCTTTTCGAGAAAATTTTGAAAATATCCAGCTAATTACGAACATTTGCCAAATTGATTTACCCAAATCGGTCAGATTTTAGTTATCTGCATTTCGAAAAAAGATTTTAGACGAAAAAATACGATTTTCACAGCAAAATTAAAATCACCAAAAAATAACGGTAACATTTCTATTCGGTCAAAAGCAAAAATATGTGTCTGATTATTTCCACCCAGAAAGAACATATTCGAGTTTGATAAAAAAGAAAAACCCGAATGGACCGGTTGTCTTGAAATGAAAAGGCTCCGATATAAATTGCCTATGGCGGAAATGATATCAAAAGGCATATTACCTAAACATTTTTTCCAAATACATCAAACCCCTGCAATCTGGGTTTAAACGTACCCTTAACCTAATTTTAAATTTGACTTATTTTGTTTTTATCTATGAATTTTTCAGAAACCTATTCGAACTTTGTAGCAAATATTTTGTGATACATTTTGACCCTTTATATGCCTTTAAGAGTTTATACGCATTTTTAAATCTGCAACCTCAGTTAAAAACTAGATAGTTTTTTGTTTTTCCTCATCAAAATTCATTAGCGACTTCCTTGGACCTGCGAGCACTCTTTCATTCTCTTCGATATTTTCCATGTTACTTAATTTCGCCGTTTTTCTTGCTTGTAAAATATAACATATCAAAAGTTCTATACTTATATACTTCAGGCATTGAGGCATCGCACGGCAAAGGTGATGTAGCTTCCAAGGCGTCCACTTAAAAATACTCGACCGCCATGGTCGACAACTACAATCAGTGGCATTCAAATAATTTTCGCATCGCAACTATTTGTCCAACGTTGCCAGTTGACTTGGCAATTAGGAGGCTTAATATAACGTACACTTTTATTGCACTAGCATTGGCACACACAGCCATTAGAAAATCATAGCCGTTCGAAATCGGCGTAAAACTCTAAGTCACTCAATTCGTGGACCAACGTCAAGACACACGCCAAAAATTTTTGGAGCAGTTCGGCCAAAACCTCAAGCAATGATGTTAGCTCCAAATTATTACATGTATATATATATATATTTTTTTTATGAAACAGCACTCATTTACCTTAAACTCGAATCCTATATTTAATTAAATATGAATACTTTCTATCTAACTTACAAACTAAACATTAAAGTATTTACCAAACTGTATTCATTTCTTTTCAATTTCCTCAATTCCTATCATTTTTGCTTTCATTGCCTTCGCCCAATACATTACCTTCGCCCAGATACAGACCGAAAATAAGGCAGTAACCAAATTGGCACACGTTTTCACTGTCCGCCCATCAAAAAAGCGAATGGGATGGCAGTGCCAAACGGAGGCAGAAAATTAGGCGCGGCCAAACTGACAATCAGCAAAGGTCATCTGAAGATAGCCGAGCTATAAAGGCTATTAGGTTAATTATAGGCTCTTGCTGTCTGCCCAAATTCACGGCAGATATATTTCAAGTATTTCAGGTATTTCCGGTAGGTGGAGATTTGCCAGATTACACCCACACTTGAATGTGTAACTATTTATTATTGTGGTTACTTTGAAGCTTCATGCACACCCTTTGCCGTACATTTCGTAAGGGTCAACCAACTAATGTTGCTTCCTCGCGAAGTTTGGAAAATAACTATCTGTTTGCATGAAAGTTATTTTAAGTAAGCAGCGTTGATGCGCACATCCGGCGGCTCGTTGATTCTTTAGGTAATAGTTGAATGTTGAACTGCTACAAGCGGCGGGGTAGACACGCGCCCTTCCCTATCCTAACTTAGAGTATGAAAACACTGCGTTCACTCCCCGATAGGCAGATGTAGAGAACAAATAATAGGAGGTTTTTTTTGGAAATTGCCTTTGAAGTAAGCTCAAACTTTTTGAGTTATATTTCTATGCCCAAGAGCATTATAACTTTGTTCACATAGCGGTTGGTTTTAACAGCCTGAGGTAACCGAGATAGACATAATCACATATAGGGGAACTTCGATTTAGGTTCTTTTATTTTAAAATTTGAGGTCAAAATTTAAGTCTAATTATAACCAGTCATAGCTTATTTTTACGAATGAAATATAACCTAGATGATAGTGGCGAAAAAATATGTAGTTTAATTAGTAGGAAAAATATGTCAAAAATCCATAAAAACCGAAAAAATCCCCTCTGTCTTCTTAGAGTGTAATTTGATATGTACTGATATTTGTAGCCTAATGTGGTGTACCTCATTACCCGATCTGCAAGTTTTGATTTCAAAAATATTAAAGTATGAACACATTTCATATATTTAAATTTTTTTACGAAATCAAATAAGTCATTAATGAAAACTACGCAACGTAAATATCCTTCTTGGGTGCAGAGATCGAAATACGTCAATCAATTATAAAAAATGAGAATTCGTATTTTAATCGTTTAAAAATTTTGTATGTGCCCACACCACGTCACATTGCAAGCATGCACTCAATTCGGAAACATTTTTTCCATTCTTCCAAGCCTTTGCGCAGAAGGAATAAGTCGCTCCGCAAAAAAATCCTTCTCCATCCGATTCCGCATAAACCACACTGACTTCGGGGAGTCACTGGTTAAGACCGCAGTTTTTGTTTTACGAACGTGAAAAGTGGCTTTTTTAAGGGTTTTTCACCTTTTTAACTTTAGCCTTTTCTTGCAACAAAGTCTACGTCTGTAAAAACATTGCCGTCGAAGAGAAAAATTACTGTACACCTGAAACCGTTCACTGCAATCTGACCAGATAGAACTTTATAATATGCTTTGGAAAATATACTAACCATATCGAATTGGGAAACTATTCGATCACTTTCTCTTGTGAGTCATCTAATTTCTTAGTTATAACAAGATTTAAACAGGCTCATAAAATGTCTGTCTAGTGGTTGCAATTTATGAGTTGAATGTGATGGTAGCGAAATCATAACCACCTCATTTTGGCAGGCTACATTGATCACTTCAATATTTCGAGTATGACCGTAATTGCCATCTAATATCAGCAGTATCGAGGTCTGCGTAGATGGTTTTGCAAATTGCAGAAAATATGGAAACCATTCGGTTAATACTTCAACTTGTGCCCAATCTGATAAGAGGATTGGGAGCCTGATCTTTTCTGATCATCCTTATCTGATCCTTATCTGAGCCTTATTATAGCCTAAGTAATATAGCTCCAATTTGCTTTTTACGTTTTTGCCGATAACTTTAGAGAACTTGTTTTTGACGATGGAAAGTCCCGTTTCATCTACGTTGTAAAGGTACGTAGGTATAAATTTATGCTTCTCATATGCTTCTCTTCTTCTAACAAATCAAAAAATACTTTAACACTCAAATTACGTATTTGGGATATGGTTTTGTTTGCGCTCAGAAAAGTTGAGGAACGAACGTCTTTTCGTGGTAAGCCGCAGTATTGAGACTCCATTATACTGGCTCTCGACCAAATTGAACTCCTAAAAGTTGAAGGTAAATTGCTCAAATCCAGGGACGCAAAATAAACAGAAAAACTGTCAGTGAAAAACCGCTATGAAAAAATTGTATGCAACCAAGTGCGTTATTTGAGGGTTAATCAAATTTTAAAATAAAAAATAAAAAAGTCATCAAAATAAATCGTTCCCTGGCTTTTATTTCTTAAGGCGTACTTATAAAAGTCATTCTAATATTTTGCAGAAAATAAGTTGTTGAGGAACCAAAAAATTTATTTTTTATTTATAATATTTTCTGTGAAAAAGTAAAGTGACTTATCAAATAAAAGACTGTGAGTTTTGCAAATAAAAGTCTACAATAAATGTTATTTTTGATTTGTAAAATAAAAGTAATAAATAAAAGTGATTTGTGACATTCATAGCAATCAAAATAAAAATCAAGAATAACTCTTATTTAATGAGTAATTGAATAACAGTTACAAAATGAGCGTCAATGATCGATTTTTATAATAAAAATTATAATTGTTACGGTATAAATCAAATCTGATATGGAAATGGGTATGTCACCGCCCACTTGAGAGCAAACATGTTTATCTCCGAAAATACTTTGTTATACTCTTCAAAAATTTTAGCAATCGGCCAAAATGAAAATACTCGATATTTTACTAAATCAGGTAGCAAATTCATTCAAACTCGATACAAAGCACTTAATTAAAATGGTTGTGGTGTCTCAAAATCATACCAATTTAATTTTGTTTTTATTTAAAAATTAAAAGACTTTGAAGTTTTCAAAATTGAGGCTGGTTTTATTGCAGTACAAATGAAATAAAAGCATGAACCTGTTATTTAAATTCTAATTGTTTTTGTTATTTTTACAATTTTACATTTCTGCTATTTTTTCACTAATTTTGTATTTCACTCACTTCAAGTAAAAATGTTTTATCCGGTTCATTGCCACTTTTGGGGCTTTCTTTGACACTGATTTGCTGGCAATAAACTCGCGAAACGTTTGCGTGGTTTCTATACTATTGATTTGTTGTTGCCGCTGCCACTGCGGTTCTTCTGCGGTTGTCCTGTGGTTTTGTGGGGCGGCACAAGCGCTGATAAATATTGGGCTATGTCGTTTTTGATTCAATTAATATTTGTGTTTGGTTTTGTGTTATTTTATTCTTTATCTTTTTTTTTTTGTTTTGCTGATGAATCTACTCTATTGTTGTTGCTATTATCGTGTTTGCTGGGGGTTGTTGTCATTCATTTTGTTGCTAATTTTACTTATGTTCGAAGCAACCATTTTTAATTTGGTGTTTTACTGCAGGGGGTCATCAATACAGTTAGTTCGATGTGAAGAGAATTTATTTTAGCTGCATTCACTCGCATCATCTTCACAGGTTCCACTACCTCTTATTTGATCTTCACGTATACCCAGCTAATCTCCTCGAATAGATAATTATAGAAAGTGAATCTGAATACAATTTTTACAGTAAACCCGAAAACTGTTTCTTAATATAAATATTATTCTTGCATCAGGTAGGCCAACATGGTAAAATTCTTATTGAAAGAGATCTGAAATCTTTGCACAAATCTTGCGAGTTACGTAAATTTATATTTTCCCCATTTAATTTCGGGACCCAGACGTAAAACTTCTGTAAAATGTGAGAGGTAGTAGTAGTAGTAATGGTTAGTAGTTATTAGCAGTAGTATTTGTAAAAATAGTAGTAGAAATTAGTAAAAATAGTAGTAGAAATTAGTAATAAAATAGTAGTAGCATTAGGAAAATAATAGTACTAATTAGTAGTAGCATTAGTAAAACTTATGAAAATAAAAGTACAAAATAGTAAAAATAGTAGTAGTAAATAATAAAAATTCTTATTACTAAAAATAATGGTAGTAGTAGTACCATTAGTAAAAAATAGCAGTCGTAGTAGTTAGTAGCAGTAATAGAAGTTGTAGTTGTAGTAATAGTTTTAGTAATTAGTAGTTGTAGTATAGTAGTAGTAGTAGTTAGTAGTAATAGTACTTACAGTAGTAGTTATTAGCACGTATATTGGTTTTTTCTCATATAAGCATCATCGTGGCGCGATATCGACGTGGCTTGTGTTTGTTTAGCGATGTAAAAATCCAATATCGAGAATATAGAATCCTACGGTAGTGGTTATTATTTGTATTATTATGATTTATATTGTTATTGCTTGAGATCAGGTTACCTGTGGTCACAGCAAGGCAGAGAAGGGTGTGTCATAGAAAGCCACAAAAAAAACTTCGCGATACTGGGGCGTCACAGAAAATCCATATCACTCCGCTGAGATGTTACCCACGACGTCAATCGCGGCATCCGTCGATCCGTCCATGTTTCCTGGAAGCGGGGTAAAGGCATTCTTCCCGAGGTGACAACCGTTCCTGATTTTATTTTTCGCCCGCCCCTACCACATTACGCCCTGGTAAATACCAAAGTATATCTACGACAAAGGAAACAGTAACATTCAATGACGAAGCAACGCGTGCCCGTGCTAAAGAAAAAAGACCGTATCACATTCATTCCTGTAGAAAAAACAGAGAAATTCGAAGGAAGGTACGGTTCATACCGGATATTATAAAGTGAGCATTAAGAAGTTGTGGAGGCATAAACTACTACATCGCCCGACTAATACGCGACCATGGACATTTCCAAAAATATTTACTTCTAATGTTCATTAAGGTAGAAACACCAAAATGAACATTCATTATCAGAGGGAGAGTACTATGAAAGAAGAGCTTCTGCAATGTGTGAGATTTGCATTCAGTAGAAAATAGTATGAAGAAAATGATAGGCAGTACAGATAGATCGAAAGGTTCGTGGAAAAAATATTACGAATGAATAAATACGAGCTCGATGCACATAGTACATGTTATTTTGTATACCTGGACGCAGCTAACTGGAAGAGTCTGTTATAGACTCTTGGCCCTCCAATCCAACGTAATGCAAAAGCGGTTCCAGGGTAGCGAATAGTTCAGAGAGTTGTGGTTTTTAACGGCAATACCACACACGTACCATCGACGGCTGTTATCGAATCGCAAGCTTTTTATTTGCATTATTATTATTATTTTCATCACCGATATTATTATTATTATTATTATTATTATTTATATTATTATTATTATTATTATTTTTGTTGTTATTATTATACTGCTTGAAACTTCCATGACATATATTAAGCCTCTAACTGTCTGTCGTAATGACCTTTTTTTATTGCCCTTTCTTTACCGGACAAAAATTTACATTTAAATAGAAGTTATAATTTATTTTAAGAAAAACCAGATTAAAGTTTATTATAGAAGTCAAGGGACAAAAAATACTTAACCCGCCTCTGAGCTAAAGAATAAGCAACCCATTACATTTTCCCTTTGCCTTTGATAAATAAGGTAGCGCTTTCCCGCTTAATTCAATCATTTCCACATTTGGTCGAAAGCGCTCTCCTGTTGATAAATGGCAAAAACCATTACCATTATGCCTTTCATGAAAATGAAATGCTATTATAACTTTGGTCCGATTTTTGTATGTATAAAAAGAGGGAAAAGAAAAAACACTCTCCAAAGTGTACCAATATGATCAGTACCACAAGCCGATTCGATTTGGCCATGTCGGTCTGTCTGTCTGTTTGAACCCAAACTAGCCCGTCAGTTTTAGATATATTTAACTGTTTTAGAGATATTTAACTGAAACTTGGTAGACAGATGTATTTCTAAAATATATTAATCATTTCTCGGAAATCGACCAGATTGGATATTATGTAGCTACTATACAACTGATTGTTCACATATGAGGTTTTCCATTATAACTCTGCTAAGAACATGCAATTTGGCAATCCTCTCCCATATTATTAATGAAAGCTGTCTAATGAAAACTATTAAGATCGGATTACTATAACTTTTAGTTTTGTTCAACTAATTGTTCGGATGTAAGTTTTTGCGTTTTAACTCCTAAATTAAAGCAGATAACAATTGAAAATTTCGTACCGCTTTCATTTATAATTAATTGAAAGTGAACAAAGAAAAGCATCAATATCGGGCCAATATAACTTATAGCTCCCATACAACTGTGTGTTCAAATGTGAGAATAGGGCGGAAGTCTGCTTTTTTTTACTTGTTGTTCCTTTTATTCATTATTTTTTCTCATCATCATCATCAATATTATTACTATTGATATCAGTATTACAATTTTTATTACTATAATTATTACTAAAGTTACAATCTTACAATCATTATTCGTATTATTATTATAATTATTATTGTTGTTTTTCTTGTCTCTCCCTGAACATTGTGGTGGTATACCACAATTTTTATAACAACGCGTTTATTTTTTTGTTTTTGTATCAAGATAATTATCATTTCTGCTAAATTAATTCGCTTCTGACATCGGCAACAAATACCATGCGCTGTTTCTGTTGTCACAACTGTTGCTCTTTTCTTCCTGTGGCTGTTGCTGGTGACTTTTGTTATCACGTCTGCTGTCGCTGACTACAGCGCTGCGGCTAGTGAATGGCAAATGCTATTGGATATTGGATTGTTGTAGCTGCTGGTGGTCGCCGATAGGACGCCACATTCAGCTCGTATATTCACGTCAATTAAGGTTTAATTCTAACTGTACGTAGCCTAGCTCTGTTCTTGGCTGGTTAATGTCACTATGTCCCGATTTACGACACCTGTACTTCCTATGTCTGAACGAACATTCCCGCTGGGTTTGCCGCCCAACGCTAATTTTTGCCACTGCTGTGTTGCTATTTACTGGCATTATGTCCGCATTACTTTTGCCTTGTTTACGATAACGCAGATGCTGAGGGAAATACAGCACCCCTGGTACATACCTTAAGTGAACTGCAGTGGGTAACATCACTCGCCATTACCCGCAGTTTTCCATCGGCAACAGCATCGCCATTGTGTACATGGAGCACGAGCACTTTCTTCACTCACTAGCTGTCCGGGTGGCAAATGTCAGCGTGCCAAGCCACTAATTCGATACACGCTAATGAGCAGCCAGTCACAAAACTGTCACACATAACCGGCTATAAAGTTTCATACTTTGTTTGGAACATTTGCATTTTGGGGCCCTTCGCGGCGCATAAACACTTTAAATTCCATTTTGGTTTCCTTTATTTTTATTTATACCTTCTCACTTTGCTGCGCTCACTACAATTGCGATAATGAACCGACCATTTAACGCCTAAGGAAATGGCGTCATAAAGGTGGTTTTTTTTTTTTTGGGTAAATAAAAAAGCAGTATTTGCCAGGTAAGAGCACTTTATGGGCGCAATCTTTTCGGGCATACGAAATTTCCTACTATCGTAAGTGCTGATGTAAAATTTATTTTTCTTTTGCACGACAATTTATTTAGATATCAGCAGTTTATTTTCGCATAGCATTGACATTGTGAAACCATCGCATCGATTAAGGGCTTAGGTGTAGTAAATTCCGCAGAACTTAGCATTATTTGAACTTTTCAATTCAATATATTTTTCGTTATTGATTCAATTAAGTATTTGAATTTCCTGTATTTTACCCATATACTTATGTACTTGCATATTTATTACTAGAGTTATAATAAACTGAAATTCTGTATATAGTTCACTACTACTATTTGAAAGTAATGTACTTTATTTTGGTATTTACCCTTTGAAGTATATATGAGGTACGTTCTTATAAAAAGGATCTCAAAAATAATTTATTTCTGGATATACTTGAAAGGCTGTGATATAACAATTAAAAAAGTTTTTTCAATAATCTTTGATCATAACATAATAATAACAAACAAATTTCAATATTTTTCCAACGAACACTAAATAGTTTGAACAGTATTCCTTCCACTCAAGTAATTAAAAGTAATCATGCAATTGCATTTTATTTATTTTCCGTGATTATATTAAATAGTTTTGTACACTTCCATTTTTATGGTTTTTTTTACCCTTCATTATTTATTTATTTATTTATTTATTTATTCAAAGGATATCTAGAGACGGCTCAAATGGGAGAAAAATTCGATTTCTGGCGTCCGCGCGCTCTGGTTCTACTTCAATGAACTTTGTAGCTCGATCAGCACTCCATTTTTTTTTTTAGAATCTAATTAATTGATTATTTTTTAAATTATTTTTATAATTTGTAATCAAAATAATGAATTTATTTACATAATATGTAGAAATCGGTTATAGAGTTTAAGTAAAAAATAAACGATGTGGTTTTGTGGAATATTTCAAGCCCTTCTCTGCAATCTAAATGGGACAATTTTGCTTTGATGAAAAGGTGTTCAATATTTTTACAGTCCCCTAGCAACCTTTATCAAAAATATTTTCCACTCTAAGCTTTCCTTAACCTCTTTCGTTTCACATTAGTATTATAATATTTCACTTCACTTATTATTTAATTTCGCTTTTTAAATTGTGCTTTTTTAAGCCTTCTTCTTGTGTGAGTGAATACCAATATGGAAATATTTCGTAAATATTATTAATTAAACGTTTTAAACAGTTGGCAACCTTCTTCAAAAATTTTGTATTTTTTGGTTGAAACTAGTATAGTAATAATTCGGTAAACTTGTTCATTTACTTGAATTAGTTTTTAGTATTCCGCTTAACTTATTTATCGCTTTTCAACGGGTGGCAACCCTCACCAGGTTTTTTTTTTCAAATTCTGCTTTTTTAAACCTTCTTCATATACTCATACACACCAATAATGAAATATTTCGCAAATATTACTAAATAAACTTTTTAAACAGATGGCAACCTTCTACAAAAATTTTGTATTTTTTGGTTGAAACTAGTATAGTAGCAAGTCGGTAAACTTATTAACTTACTTGAATTAGTTTTTAGTATTCCGCTTAACTTACTTATCGCTTTTTTAATAGGTGGCAGCCCTCTCCAGAACATATTTTTGAACACACCAATATTGAATATTATTAGCTTAATTTAATAACTTTTTTTTAACAGACGCCAACTTTTTTTAAAAATGTAATCTTTCTGTTGATATAGTAGTGAATATAGTAACAATTTTGGTAACTTATTAATTTAATTTAATTCGCTTCTTCAAGCACGTGAGAAAAGCCTTTTCTGTTTAACGATATGAATTCGAATACAGCAAAAATTATTTCAGCAGCGGTAATTACTTTAAATTAAATTTTGGTTTTGACATAATTTTTTATTATCTAAATTGAAATCTACTCTCACTTCAAAATTGCCGATTGGGGTTTTTCTCTCATGGAATCTGTGCAGTCTTATTTTTTTCAGTTTGACTTTTTTACACGAGTTGCAACCCATTTATTTCATACTCATTTTGCTTTCTTTTGCATAATTAACATAATTGAGCATACGTTATGTATTTAGCTTATTAAATATATGGCTTGGCTGTTCAGAAAAACTTTGGAGAAAAATATTTTCTAAAAGCTTTCATTTCGTGCGCATACTGCTTTATTTTACCCAATCAATGTAAGTTTGTTTAAAATTATATCGGGGATACAGTTTTTCGTAATCTTAAATAATAATGGCAAATTTTTCGTAAAGAATGTGTTTATTTATTTTTTAAATTTTTAATAGGTGGCCATCATATTCAAGAGTGGCTTAAAAATTCTCAATAATCTTTCGTTTGACACCCATATTGCTGTGATTTACTTAAAAATATCACTGCGGAACAAAATTTTGCGGTCGGAGATTTTTAAGTCGATTTTGGGTAATTTGGGGGCGCTGATTACGAAAATAATATCAGTTTTGCCGAATTGGCTCTAGTTTTTCAGATAAAGACTTTTAAATATTTCACGAAAAACCCCTAATTAAAAATACCAATATGGGTTTACATTATATTTGTATTGCGCGCCTGTATAAAAATAATACAAAAATAAAAAAATATATTCTTTTCATTAATTAATTTAAAAAAAAATTACAAAAAACTTTTTCTGTAGGACCTCTTATGATGTCGTTGCTCAGGACAATCCCGTATTAAGTTCCAGCAGTAGTCTGCCATCATGTGGCCGTCCCATCGACCTTGGTATCTTTCTTCCATTATTTTTATGTCCTGGTGGAACCGTTCACCTTGTTCACCACTGTAATCGCCTAGGTTCTCCGGCAATTGGTCCAAATGACTATGTAAATAATGTAATTTAATGCTCATTTTAGCTCCTAGTTTGCGAAAATTGAGAAGCATATCAGCAACTAGTTTTGAATAGTCTGGTGATTTATGATTTCCCAAAAAAAATTTTGACTACATTAACAAAGCTTAGCCAGGCTTCAGATTCAATTTGTGACATATGGTTTAAGAATTCAGTGTCTTTTAGAAGGGTACGAATTTGAGGGCCATCGAAGACTCCTGCTTTTAATTTTTCTATACTAAGGACTGGAAATTTTTTGCACACATATTCGAAACAGTCACCTGTCTTATCAAGGGCTTTAATGAACTGTTTCATTAGCCCAAGCTTGATGTGAAGTGGTGGAAGAATGATTTTTTCTCAGCTTATCAGTTGGACATGAACCACATTTGCTGTTCCAACCTCCATGTTTTCTCTCACCGGCCAGTCCTTTCTAATCCAATGTTCATTTCTTGCACGACTGTCCCATAAACATATAAAACAGGGGTATTTAGTAAACCCACTTTGTTGGCCCATTTACGAGTTGCATTTACAAGTCACGCGGTCGATAACGTGCAGCGGCTGGCAGGGACTGTTAGAGTTTTAATAATTTATATAACAAAACTTATTGAGGAATAAATAAATTAATACAACTTTTTCATAAATTTCTTAAGTTTCGTTTATCTCAAGAACTAGAGCCAATCCAAAAAAAGTAAAAACACAGTTCGTAAGCCTGATACTAATGTTAATAAAAACTATTAACAAAATCATGGCCGCGGGTTTCTTTTAATTTTTTGTTCCGCAGTGTATTCTATATTTATTTTAACTGTTTTAACTAAAATATGTATCCTATAGCTAGCTTTGGTTAGAAGTCAATATGACTATGGCCCTTATTATGAGTTGCATTCGATCTTCGATCTTCGCTGGTTATCGAAAATCGAAGATCGAATTCCAAATTCGTATTATGAGCTTGCAACTCTGTCGAAATATTCGTTGAGTATCGAATTTTCTACCGAACAGGATTTTGCATTCGACAGCGTAACGAAGTGTGGGAACATTTGAAAAAATGTAAGTTTTTTGCAATTATTTATACTTTATGGTATCCAAATAATAAGTTTCTACTATTTTTGTTAATTTTATGCCGGTTGAAAGTTGTGAGTACCAAACAATAACTAGAAAGACTGGTTGCATTGATGGAAGAAAACCCACAATTCGCAAAAGGGATTTGCTCAAAAGTTCAGGCTGCAAAAAAGTGGGAAGAATTTACAGCGGAGTTAAATTGTTTGGGACCACCAGTTAGAACGACGGCAAAATGGATTAAGATTAATAAAGTTGTTATGTGATGTTTGTAGAAATACATTTTTATTTGGCCTTTGCAGGTATGGGCTGACATGAAATCGAAAGTGATGAAGAAAATGTCGCAAAAATTCCGAGCAACAGGTGGAGGTGCTAAGAGCCTGCAGGGATTTTCAAATATTTGGAATAGATTTCGCTCGGGTGCATCACTGCAGCAGCTCGTCTGTGGTAGACAGCAAGTCCACAAATGCCTCTATGGACAAACGGAAGTTTTTTATAAATCTGCAAACAAAACTAACTAAATGTTATACATACCGAAACCTCTAAGAAATAGCACTATACTTACGTAGTGGAATCCATTTCCAAAGGATTGGAAGCGTCCCTTAGTTTTTTTTCTATTTCTGGCTAGTTCAAGCAAGCTTTCCTCCTACTCTGATGATTCATCAAACCATAACTCCGTAGTTGTCATATTTTATTTGTACTTTTATTTATCCTTTCTTTATTTATAAATATTTGTGTTTTTATTTTCTCAATTTGTGAACAAATCGTTTATAATTTCACCATCAGCTGATAGAAGTGTACTATCGTGAACCATCAAAATGATTGCAATTCACAATGGGGCAACACTTCATCGAATGCGCGTCGTAATACCAAATTAAAATTCGTTCGATCAACATTTTCTACAACGGTCGAAGATCGAATGCAACTCATAATAGGGGCCTATATTTTATTAACCTTACACGGATTATGTACTACAAATTTTAATAGGTGCCAACAGTGCAACCAATTTTGAAAGTATTATTTCAAATGCTAGCCATATTATTGTAATTTTCTTAGAAAATATACTTTATTTATTTTAATTTTTTAATAGATGCCAACCCTATCCCACTCAAATATTTATTCTCTATAAGCTTTGGTGTGAAGCCCATATGACTATGTTTTTTAACCCTACACCGAGTGTACACAAAAATTTAATATGTGGTTGCCACGTAACGAATTTTGAAACTAATAGAAGTCTGCAATAAAGTCTACAGTAATATACCTTCCCAATAGGGGTTCTGGTTCAGTAATAGTTTAAGTAGAGCAACAAATGAAGACGTACAATTTTATATTAGCGTACTATTAGAATAGAGGTTTGTTAAATATGAAACTAACTTTAAATATGTATAAATTTACCAGCTCAAAAATATAGTATGATGCTACTCCGAATGACCAATAGAAAAGCAAATGCGGTTTTTGTGGACATCGCGATGCTTAAACTACTTAAAAAATAAATTTTAGTTTAATTTCATTACTTTCCAGACTTCAAAAAGGAATAAAAACAGTGCGGCCTTAGTTTATAGAGTTAAGTTTAAAATCGATTGCGAACAAACTAAGCAATATAACAACAATGTTTTCAAATTAGCCAGTTGTCAATTTAGATAATTTCCGAATAGCATACAGCGCTCATTTCTTTGGTTAATTTCTAGTGAATTAGAAATTTAAATTTATTATCAAACAATAGCAATTTTAATTCATGCAAGTTGCTCGTCTCACACAGAACTACTACATGTACATACATAGATAATACAGACTAATAGCAACAACAACAACAACAACAACAACAACAAACGAAAGCTCCTCGCTCAGTGCAATTACTTGACATTGCCACTGATGCTGCTGGTCTTTCAATTGCAACGCTGCAAAAATGTGATAAGTTCAAAAATTCTCCAGTTGAAATATCTCACTTCCATTTGGTCTTAGCTTGGACGCTTTTTAGCCAATGCCCGCGCTCGCGCCCGTTTTCACTTTAGCTACTTCTTTCACTAATTTTACGCATTTCCACTTTACACTTTTGGCAAGTGCATAATTCTCAAATTAGCAAAATAAAAACAAAAACTACGAACGATCCTTATTTTGTACTTAGTAAACGCGTTTTGTCCACTTTGCTTTGCTTGGCTCTGGCTATGGCGCGATAGTATGCACGCACACTCTGACAAACACTCACACATATGCATGTGTGTATTATATATAAGCCATGTGCCTGCCCAGCCAGCACAGAGGGCGGGTTTTTCATGAGCTGGTTCTTTTGCGGTCATCTTTTGTTTTTCAAAAAGCGAAAATTGCAGAGCCAAAAACAAAATGTTAATAATCCCTATCCGCAATAATCCCTATCTGTAAGGAAATCTTTAATTTTCTATTTATTATATTTTTGTTTTATTAAATGTACCGCTACAATTCTCAATACAAATAATTTATATGCAAAAAAAATCTGCCGTGCTAAATTTATTTCATATTTATTATGGATTCATGATGACTTAAATAGGATAATAATATTTTGGTAATGCCCCTGAGTATTTTTGGGCTTCTGTTAATGACTAAAAACCAAAAAGCATAACAGCTAAAATTTTTATTATAAAAATTGCTTTTTGACGATTATTTTGTAACTTTGATTTAATCACTCATTCAATAAGAGCTATTTCTTATTTTTATTTTTAAATTCAAGAAAGGAAGTGTTTTGATTTTATTTAAAAAAAGAGAAATAACAGTCATTTTTGGAATTCATTCTATGAATCAAAAAATAACCGTTATCGAAGACTTTTATTTTATGAATCAAATATAAGAGTTATTGAAAACTTTTGTTCATAAAAGTCTTCCATATAAATCAGTCACTGACTTTAATTTTTTAAGTCATGGTTACAAAAGCAATTTTAATTTTTTGCAGCAAATAATATCAATAATAAGTATTGTTTTTAGCTCCCCAACAACTTATTTTTTACGAAAAATTAAAATCTCTTTTAAAATTATGATTCAAAAAGTAAAAGTCAGTAAACAATTTATAAAGATGACTTTTATAAATAAATGCCTTCAATAACTGTTATTTTTGATTTAAAGAAAAATTATAAATAATTGTTATTTGGTATTTATAAAGTAAAATTCAAATATAACTGTTTTTTTATGATTATTAAAATAAATTTAAAAAGTAATTGTTTTTTTTTTAGATTCATAAAATAAAATCGCAAAACAAATTTATTCTAAAATTTAATTCTTGGTGATATAAGAAAGCGATTGGTATATTACTTTCGCTTCTAGAACATTTTTAATAGTGAATTTTGCATTGGCAGTTTTCATAAATTCCATTTATTTTCCGTCCCCTCATAAAACAGATAACGATGATTAAAATATGTATTGACTAATTAATTTTTCACTATTTATTTTTAATTATTTTTTTAATAAAACTAAGCGCATATTCATTTATATAACGCATGCCGGAATTTTTTATCTATGAAAAAAAACTTTAAAAAAAATGGTCAAAAAGCAACAGTAATTTGTAGTCACTTGAAGCTTGTACTTTTTTAACCGTTCGTTGACCTTAAAATCGTTGTGAATTTTCGGACCTCATGGGTAGTGTTCTTCTACCCATATTGTGATTTCATATATTTTGTACGAAAAAATTCAAAAGCAATAAATGGTATGTATTTTATTTATTATGGATTCAAATTTTATATACCGTTTATTATTTCGTAGATTTATTTGAATGATACATTTTGGTAAAATCCTACCAGAAAGTCAACTAAAGGTTAAACTTCAATTGAATGGCTTAGTTTAAAATTTAAAAAAGTGCGTAAAGTTTATTGAATGTCTTCCCATTTAAACAAAATTTAAAATTTTGATTTTACCGGTTTTTTATTTGCTTGTGGAATTAACTATGTATATTTTTGTTTAAATAATAAAAGTCAAACGAAGAAAAAAAAATAGTCAGGACTTATCAAAATGTGGATATGATACAGTTAGGACGTACATATATGAAAGCAAATTTTTAGGGAGGGTTGCAGTCAGAGCTCCTTTTTCTCTAAACGACTTAGTCATGTGTGACTAAAAACTGATCACATATTTTAATGTTTAATGTTTATTGAAATTTCCAAAAACACTGGTTTATATTCATTATTTTATTTTACTCTCACTTTGCTCTCGAAAAATATGATATTAAACCGCAAAAGGTCATAGCCGTCGAATTATAATGCCCTTATACTGAAAAGTGCATTGAAAAATATTGAAAATTGAAATAAATGCTAAAAAAGGGCAAGAGGTTTTAATTTGAATCATTAAACATTAATTTTGCAATGGAAAGGTGGCTTACTTATTTTCAGTTTCAATATTAGTAACTTTTATTATTCAGAGTATGATTTACTTATAATTTAAAAACTGAAATCTAACTTAGTTCATACGGAATACCTTCAGGGCCTAAAGTGCCGATACGAGTAGGTATCGATACTTTAGATCAGGAATTTTTGATTTTACCTCTCAGTAAAAGTATCGCAATCTGCATGGTATCTTCTCAGTCCGAACTGCTAACGGGCAGTAAATCAAATGAATCAGTAAAAACATTGTTTTCTAGTTTGGTCACTTCTGCAACTATTTTGCTTGCTGGGTGAATTTTAAGTTGGCACTTTTTCGTATTCGTTTTCCTTTCTCCACCATCACAGTTGAGCTGCCGCTTTCCATCACTCCCTTCTTCTTCTTCCTCCTCAGGGCAGTCCGTCTGCTGCAATTTAGCTCGTCTCATCTTTTTATCGAAGTTTTGCATTACGTCGCTGTTTTGTGTGCGTATATATGTATATAAATCGTTTGCCATCTCATCAGTGTCGTATTGCTTGACGTTCCGCACTTTCTGTCTAATATTTTGTTGTTGCTTCTGGATTTCGCTGTACATGCAAAAAATGATAAGAGTCGCTTGAATGCGAAACTATGAAAGACTAAATTTTGAAATAGCCAAATTACTACGTAATTTCAAGAACAAACCCTCCATTACCCTCCTCCACGCTTTTCTTCTACCCCTAAGCTCGTAGCTTTATATCGTGGCAACGCAGCAGGTTGTTTGTTTGGTTGTTTGTTTGCCATTTCTTTGTATTTTATTTTATTGTGCAAATCACTTCATTGCCGTCGTTTTGTGCAAGTGCTAGTGTGATATTGTATATTTAATAGGCTTAGCGGATGAGCCACACCGAAACTGAATAGTCCGCTCACAAGATTCCGCCTACTTCTTCTACTCCTTCCTCATCGTCATTTGCAATTGAATTGCTTTTCTATTTTTGAAATTTCATGCATTTAACTCTTTTATTCTTCCATTTTCATTTCGTTTTTTTGTTTTTTTTTTGTTTTTAACTTTTCACAATGCTACTGCTTATTTCCGATTTGCGTATTCGCTTATTCTGTTGACTGATTTTGTTTGCCTTTTGTTGGAATTTCACGGTATCTTTAACTTGAATTCGATTTTATTCCATTTTGGCAGCTGACAATCACCAAACACACCATTGCAGCTTTTACGCTATTCAACCTGTGCTCCCACATTGGGAAAGATTTATTTTTGGAAAAATACTACGATTCACTAATGCGGTACATATGTACGAATATTTCGAAATTAAGTCAGCAGAAGGCATGTTGTGCTCACAATCAGCTTAGCGCGTTGTTTGTGCGAAGCATTCTGTGCTAGTGATTGAATGCGAGCGAATTACAGTACACCCCAATTAACTGTTCTTCGCTTAAATAGCTCGCCACTAGTTTTAACTAGTAAATCGGTCAAAATTATAGCGCGCCGAAAATAAATATACCTAAATTTTTACGCACAATTTAATATAAATAATTCAGTAAAATTAAGTACATCGAAAAATCTTATCCTCAAAATTTACATTTAATGAATATTTGTGAAAAAGATCGCTGGCAACATTGCATGAATACTAGGTGCAAAACAGTGAAACAACATGAGGTGGCCAGATATATACCTGCAAATTTTAGATCTTGATTTTGACTCCATTGCCATTTCACTATCTTGGTGTACCCAGATTATGCAGTTCCACTTTTGTCCCATTTTATGGCAAAGCCCCCAACAATTGTAAGAAGTGAGGAAACTCCCTAAGTAATTTCTATTTCATTTTCCAAAACTTTTTGGTTTTACTTAACTTAGATACTAATTAATTGCAACTTTTTGTACAGGTGGCAACACCCTTCAAAAATATTTTAGAAAATACGATTTTCTAAACCCTTTTTGTTTTACACCAGTATATACTCTAATGTTCCATTTAACTTAGATACTAATTAATTGCAACTTTTTGTACAGGTGGCAACACCCTTCAAAAATATTTAAAAAAATACGATTTTCCAAACCTTTTTTGTTTTACACCAGTATATACTGTAATGTTCCATTTAACTTGCGTCCTAATTAATTGTAACTTTTTGTACAGGTGGCAACACTCTTCCAAAATATTTCAGAAGCAAAGCTTTCCTCTTAAACCTTTTTGGTTTCACATCAGTAGAAATGCTAATATTCCATTTAACTTAGTTACTAATTAATTGTAACTTTTCGAACAGGTGCCAATAACTTTTTCAAACCTTTTCCATTACATATTATATAAATGTTTTATTTTTACTTTTCATCCAGGTGGCAACACTACAAAAATGTTTTCGAAATAAACATTTCTTAAATTTTTTTTGGTTTAACAGTATAAGTATAAGTTCTTTTATTTTAATTACTAATTAGATAGCAACGCTATTCAAAAATATTTTCGAAACTAAGTTTAATCAAATTTGTTAAGTCTAGCGCCAATATAGGCAAATTTCGGTCAGATTGTTAATACCAGGACCCGAACTTTCATATAATAAAAGTCGTTAGAAAAATTTATTTTTGGACTTTTATTTTATTTGGAAAAAAGTAATTGGGCAACCTGGACTTTTGCTTTTTTTTTTAGGCCATCAACAGTTAGAATTGGCCAAAAAAATTGTTTAGTCCGAAATAAAAGTATTTTCCTTAGAATAAACACATATTTGGTATCAAATTAAGAAGGAACAAAATATCTAAACTAAGAAAATTATTAGCTGTTGAAAAATATTTCAACTAAAACAATTCCATTATAATGGAGCAAAGGATGAGTGCGTGTGTAGCATAAGAACCAAAATTTAATATAATACTGTTGGTCACGTATTTATTTTTAATAATTTTTTGTAAAAGTATAACTCATTGTTTAACATAAACTATATAAGAAAAAGTTTTTTTAATAAGAAACCTTAAAAAGATAAAAAAAAAAAACATCAAGCAATTACATTAGAATGTCTAAGCAAACAAATTCAAAGTCCCATAAGAAGTTTCACTTGAAAAAAAATAGATCATTATTCTAAATACATTTAACCGGGGAACACTGTATTTTCATTCTAATTTGTGCCTAGTTAAACTCATGAGAGGTTATATTTATACAATTGACTTTTTCTACCCATTCAAACTTATCTGAAATAGTTCAAATGCAGGCGGGGATTAACTTTAATTACATCAATTTATGCGCTACAATGAACTCATTTTAAAACACTGAATGAAGTTCATAAAATTTTAGCGGAGATTTAATTACCTGTTACAGTCAGTGATTTTTGACAAAAAACCAAAAAAACAATTTAAATAATCGTCATTGCTAGAGAATAATTGAAAGGTAGCTACGTTAAGATAATGTATACGGATAATAAACCTTAGCAGTTTCATTTACTGCCTCTGACATTATCGACACATTATGAGCATTGTATTTATAAAAAAAAACATGACGAAAAACCTGATCATTTGTTTTTTTTCATGAAAAGAGATTAAGGTTTTAATAAGGTAATGCTAACGAATGGGATAATGTATTCATATATATATATATATGGGTATAGAAATCCTCTCCCTTTCTGGGTTGCCAACGGATACCGATGCCCATGTCACTTCTGCAATAATTTCAAACTAACATTCCTGTTTCGCCTACATTGTCAAGTCTTTATCCCACTCCAGTGCATTTTATTGTATACCTTTCGCAAATCATTTAAAATATATCAAAACTTTCCATTTAATTAAAGTTTACATTTAATGTTGGATTTGGAAAAGAATTTCCGTCATCCCTTGTCAAATTTTGTTTCACACAAACCGAATTCCGAATTGTGGCATCTTTATTGACAGTTTTTGAAATTAAAACGGAAATAATGAACCATTCCATACCAAACCCAGAAAGTGGTTAATAAACACCGCTTTTTATCTACCACTAAAATAACAGCGAAACAAGACGAACCGAATAAAAAAAAACAGAAGGAATAGGAATCCAGCTACTTGCAGCATAACTGATTTTGGTAAATATTTGGTGGGAGTAAATATAATCAAAGAATTACGAACTGGTCAGAATGAAACATGGCATAACGTGGAATCTGAAATTTTCCTAAACGACGCACTTTAATTTGATATATTTGATTTGTCTTTTGTGTTTATGTTATTGAATGAACTGAGTTTTTATAAAAAATTAATGAAAAAAATTAACGTGGGAAACTTTATCAATATAGCAAAACATAACTATGGACCATTTTCTCAGTGAGTCTTGGAACGTGTTCTGTTTGGAAATGACTAAATGTTAGAATAATTGTTAGAGTAATTGTTATGTTCATTAGAGGGGCAAATAAATAAAGCAATTCAATATATGAATTTTATTAAAAGAGCAATATATATAGGTGATGAAAAATATGCTAATATAATTCTTAATTTTATTTTACGGTACCACTAGCATTTTAGTTAGTAAAGTGCATCCACTAAAAAATAATAATTTAAAAATTTTCTATATAATGAGAATTTTCGAAAATATTTCCTAATTTCAACAGCAAAATCATAGCATATTTTTTATTGTATTTTATTTTTTACCGCCTAAACATCTAAAAACATAGAATGAAAATTATTCGCCAACGGGCTTAGGCGGAAAATTCAAAAATATATTATTAAAAATATATATAAAAAATAGCAACAAAAAAAATGAGTAAAAACAAATACGCATTTGATCAAGCAATATTAGAAAGTTAAATAAATGCATGCATCGAAAAACTTTTCATCATCGCTACTCGCATATTACTTATATATTGTACTAAGCCTAAATACAGGGGGGCCTAAATGAAAGGCAAATAATTTTTTCTTGTCCAACAAAAATTTGATTTTCAGGGTTATAAAACTAACGCACTTATAGGAATTTTATTATTAAGAGTTATAGAAAACTAACGTTCGTCCTCTGATGTGCTTTGTTAAACCTAAGGCAATATTAAATAGTAACATTAATTTAAAAATAAAAATTTCTAGTTAAAAAAAATTTAAAATTTTCATAACTAAAATGTTCTATATAACTTCTAATTAAAATGCGAATACAAAGTCAGAATACAAAAAAAATATAATGGCTTTTGAGCTTTAGCTAAATTTATATTCTTTGAAAACTGAAAAAACAAGTCACTTAATTTTAATTATATATGAGCATAGTTGAATAATTTCAAATTTCTTCTGATTTACGTTAGGCTAATAATAATTTTTTTTTACAAATTGCGAACAGTATTTTCTAATCGTATTACTGATTTACAAGATTTACAAAAAACTGTAAAACAGTCTAGGTTTTAGGATTGTACTTGAAATTTTGAGCATCGGGTTGGGAATAAGAATGGAAGCATGTGCTTTATATATATAATTTTGTTACAAAGTGTTATTCAAACTTGTTAAGAAAAACTCACACATTAGCTCGTTTATGAAAATTAATTTCAAACTTGGCGTTGCGCCATGTCTTTTTGACCAGATTTTGAATCACAAATCGATCGATTTCAAATTATCACTTTATTTATTAGTATGTTGTTTATATCCGCCATGTAGTAAATTGGAAATTTGTAAGGCTCTTGCTGACAATATTGACTCTCTTGTTCAAAGTTGTATGTGTTTTTGGAGACTTAAATCTCCCGAATATTATTTGGTCCAAGCATTTTTCTAACTTTGGCCTAATTCCAACTACTGTTACAACTACTCTCGAATCTTATTTTATAGACAATCTTTTGAGTTTAGATCCAGTTCCAAGCAATTCTTTCGAAAACAAATTTAATAAAATTCTGCGCCTCATTTTTGTTACTGATAACTTTTGATTCTTCAACAGCAAGTCCTGCGCGAGTGTGTTGTCTCCGGTTTGTCTATACGATAAAGCTGTGAACTCACCTCTTGAGGTGGTTTAATTATTTGCCGAGTTTTTTTAATCAAATTTTGTCAAAGATAGTGGCTATTCTTATACTTTTCCCCAAACTGATCGGTTTTCTTCTTTAAATTTTGATAATTTGAATCTCTCTTCTGATGGCATCTCTTTTGGTATATCATCATTGAAGCCTTCTTTCCAAACTGATGTGGATGAACTATCGGTATTTTACTTTAAAAATATGTCTTTCATGCCACTAAAAATAAACTTTAACAAATCACTAGCAACTGGAGTCTTCATTGGTGATTTAAAGTTGTCAACAGGGACGCAAATTTTTAAGAGTGGCAAAAGCTATCATTCTTTTTTGATGCGTAATTATAGACCGATTTCTAAACTATCGACTATTTCCAAGCTTTTTAAACTATTTGAGCTATTTGAAGCAGCCATTAAAAATAAAGTATATTTTATACGAAAAGTTTAATTTCATAAAACCAATATGGTTTTGTTACAGGCAGGTCCACGGTCTCCAACCCAGCTGTTTTTGGTGAATATTGCATTGCTTTTTTTTTTCTCTGGACTTAAAGTAGATTGTACCTACACCGATTTTTTCAAAGCTTTTCACACTGTGTCTCAAATAACCCTTTTATGTAAATAGGACTATTTTGGCTCTCACTCGTTCTTGCCTCAATGGTTGGCTTCATATCTAAGTGAAAAACGTTGCATTGTTACGATTGAAAATGAATCTTCCGCTCCCTTCATTGCTACTTCTGCGGTACCTCAAGGAAGAATTTCGGGCCCTCTATTTTTTTGTCATATTCATAAATGATGTATATAGTTGTTTTTTATTTGCTAGTCATCTTTTATTCATATATAAATCAATTTTTGTCACAATAAAGTTACTAATTCTGATATCTCTCTTTCAAGTAACCTACTTTGAATATCGTGGTATTCTACAGTCGTCATATAATATATCTAATAATGTCCTCCAACTGTTGGATGAGATCAAATACCTTGACTCACGTTTCGCTTTTTTTAGACCACATCAATTTTATTATCTCAAAATCATACTCGTTATTAGGTTTCGTAAGACGTAATTTTTCTGCTAAAGAAAACCTGCACATAACTACTTTGTATATCATATTGAAAAAATGAGCCACCCTGTAAATGTGAATGTTTCTATGCTTCTGTCTCCAATTAATTAGAGCGTGCAGTGATGCGTATCGTTCTATATGTTAATATCTACATACATACATATATACAATATATTCGCGCATAGTTGCAAATGATACCATAATGACGAAATGGACGCACCCATATTAGCCAATGTTGTCGCACAACCGACCACAATGGCCTTGAGCACCACAAAAATTACGCTAATGAAAGTTGGAATGTACACAAATGGCATTTTGCATACGAACAATACAAAAATCGAATATATCCCCACATGCTATCCATATACCATATAAACCCCAGATGAACAGATGGGAAAAAATATATTATTGGAAAATAATATCAGCTTTTGAGCGTAAAACTACTACGCAGATGGCTTTTTAAAAATTATAGATATGTCGCCAGTGTTGCGAATGAAAAACTTAAATTACGAATAATTTCAAATATTTCATTCTAGAGGCGAATGAAGCACAAATTGTAGATAGTGGATATGGAAAAAGAATTATATTTTAGTGAAAAATTTACAATGGTACTATTCTATGGTAACAACGAATTAGAGATTGCACTAATTTCAATCATAAACTGGAAATTTTTAAGGAAATTCGTAGTGGATATAATATTTATCAACACGCATAGCAGAGTGAAAAATCCTGTGAATCAGCTCTGCATGACCTTCAAACAAAGATCAAAATGTGACTGGAAGGAGGTGAGTACACAATGAGAGTTGTTGCTGATATTGAAAGAGCTTCTGAAAACGCTACGTTAGATTCTTTGCGATCAGCGGATAGAAGGCAAGAGATAAGGTGGGCCCACTCCATGAAGATTGCTAACAGTCGGGGTTAAAGATTATGAGAGAGGATGCCCTCCGGGCAGTGTACCCTGACCACCCTTGTGGTGTCTGGTTGTGGATTCCCTTCCCTTCGAAGCACCCAAGCTAATCCAGTCTCTGTTTGCGCACTAGCCTCAGGAAGATCTCTCCGGGAATTCTGTGGATACATACAGAGAGCCCTTGATGAGATTGATGCATGGTACACTACCCTTGGAATTTCTGTCAATCCCAGCAAGACAGCCCTGGTATTATTTACAAGGAAAAGAAAATTGGAAGGTCTCAGTATTCCGGTGCTTAGCGGGATAAACGTAAGACGAAATACTTGGGAGTAACTCTTGATAGAAAAATTACTTAGAGAGCTAATTTCAATCGAGCATTGAAAATTTGTGGAGAGTGTCGGAGAACCTTTAGTAAGACTTGCCGTCTGAGACCAGCTGTGCCACATCGGGCATACAAAGACCAATGATGAAATATTCTGCTGTAGTTGAGTGGCCTTGAATCCGGGACAAATTCACGGCTTCTACGTTAAACAGTCTGCAGAGGTGAATGTGTATAGGCATTACGGCCGCCGTGAGCACGACGTAGGAGCAGCTCTGTATACCTTATTTGACTTGCTACCTTTTGAGATTAACGATTCCAGAGGAGGCAATAAGAACTATGTACTGACAATATTCTTTCGAATTGTGGCTCGAATATAAGAACTCCGGGCACAGAAAGTTGTTTGGAAGGTTATCAGAGTAATATCCTTTGTTTTTGGCCTCAAATGGCGAGAGTCTCTTTTGGCAGAAAGTATATCGTAAGCTTTCCTACAAGAGAACAATGCAGAGATCCATGTACTCTCTTGGTAGGTTATGTGAAAACATTTTACACTGACGGTTCCAAAACAGAAAATGGTACTAGATCTGGTTGGCACCTGGACGTCGTTTTCAGAAGCTTTTCTGTCTTAGGTACAATGACAATGGTTTACCAATCGGAGATATTTTCTATACTTAAGACACCAAACTGGATAAAGGGCGAAAGGTCAGAGCCTGCAGTAACAACAAGCTGCACTAAACGCCTTGGACACTGCTGGCATCTCTTCGGAAATTGTTCAAGATACTAAGTTCACGCTGAACTCTATTGGGAAATGGGGTAAGCTTGGGCCCTTATGGGTGCGGTGTTCAAGATAACAAACTGACTGACGAATTGGCTAATTTTGGGCCACTAGTAGACTCCATTGAACCGGAGCCAATTACAGCGCCAAGCAATAGCAAGAACAGTTAGGTCCATTTGGAATGTCATGCATAACACGCATGAGAACCGTTGGTGCACTACCGACAACTGCAAAACAACAAAAAAAAAAACAAAAGACAGCTGCAAAGCAATCTGAAAAGATCGAACAGGGTGGTGTCGAAATTGCTCCTTACAAAGAGAAGGAAGGAGTTACGATCGCTGGTTCGGCTGATTACAGGACACAATACATGGGGAAAACAGATAGTCACCAAAGGCATCAGCTATGTCCCGATGCGCGCATCTTGCCTGGAGAAGCAGGATAGCACAGAACATTTCCTCCGTACCTCTCTGTCGCTTCAGCTTTTCTCAAGTGATGAACTAAAAAACCAAATTTAACTATAGAAATATGTAAAGATTAAAGTTTTATAAAGCAACTTGCATTTGATAGCAATATTGCTATACAATACATGAATTGCAGAATTCATGCGATGGATTATTATACCACATAGTTTTTATACCAGATTGCGTTAAAGTTACCAGGCAATTTTTGTTTTTGCATAGTAGTGGTTACTTATCAAATAACTTTTTCGAAGCATATAACCCTTAGAATCCTTATTTTACAAGCAATGAACTGTGAAAATGAACAATGAAAAGAACTGTAAAAGTATTAGAAAACCTCGGTAGCCGTTGTCCTGCCTATATTTATTTAATAATGTGCCTTTGCGTATGTAACCAGAAAATGGCTTTAAGTTTTTGACGCATATACAAGGTGGGCCAAAAGAAACCAAGGGGTGTAAGAGTTTAATAACTTTTTCGTTTATACATTTTTTTTCATTTTTTCTTTCAGATTATATAATATAAAAAAGGGAAATTTTTTTACACTAAGTATGAAAAATGATGTCTCTTAAATGACCACCGTTTTCAGCTTCGCACTGATGGGCTCTTTTTAGAGCATTTTCCACAACATCTTTCAAAACTTGTGGCTGTAGCGATCGAATTTCTGCAACAATGTTTGCCATGAGTTCAAGGATTGTCTCTGGCTTGTTCACATACACTCGGTTCTTCAAATTACCCCAAAGAAAATAGTCGGGTGCTGTCAAATCTGGCGATCGCGCTGGCCAAATAATTTCCGAATTTCTGGAAATTATTCGCCCTCCAAAAATTTGACCTAAAAGTGCCATTGTGTCTCGGGCAGTATGGGCAGTGGCTCCGTCCTGTTGAAACCACATACCAGGTCTGTTTTCAAGAGCAGGACGTAAAAAATTTTCTATCATAAACCAAAACCGCTCTCCATTTACGGTTACAGCACTTCCATCTTCATTCTCGAAGAAGTAAGACCCAATGACATTTTCAGATGTGATCCCACACCATACTGTACACCTGATGGAGTGCAATTGGCGTTGATGAATGGCTCTTGGATTTTGAGAACCACAGAACCTACAGTTCTGCTTATTAATAAAGCCATTCAAATGAAAATGAGCTTCATCACTCATAATCAAATTTTTAATAAAGTTGATTTCATTTCTGGCCAACTCTTGAAATTTAACTGCAAAATTTAGATTAGAAAATTATAAATTCTCCAAGTGGTGTCTAAATAATCTGAAAGAAAAAATATAAAAAAAATTAATAAACGAAAAAGTTATTAAACTTTTACACCCCTTGGTTTCTTTTGGCCCACCCTGTATCAGGTGCCAACCTTTTCAAATAAATAGGTATACAACTTGCCCTTGCCACGACCTTAATATTTAAAAGTCTTAATTATAATTTAATTAGAACCATTAATTATGTTTATTAATAATTAATTAATTTTTAAGTCATAAAAGGTGGCATCCCTCGTCAAATATACCTCTCCCAGTGAAATAAAGCGCTTGACAACCATATTTGACTATTTCATAAAAATTGTGTTCAGTTCAATAAAATTCGCCCTTTCAATCACGTGGCAACCTTCTTTAAAGTATAGCTTGCTTTAAACCTTCTGTTTAGCAAAGCTAACTATTGCCAATATTTTATAAGTTCATATAACTAGTGTATAATTTTGTTAAGTTCGGCTTTTCAAGCAGGTGGCAACTCTCTTCAAAATATAGAAATGAACCTGTCCCACGTCGATACCCATATTTCAATATTTCATATAACTCGTGTAGAATTTAATTAAAATCCAATTTTCAGCAGATGGCAACACTCTTTAAAAATAAGCATATAACATAGAACCTTAAAAAATATAGCAAGCTATAAACTTTCAGCTCAGAGAGCGAACCATTTATTATATATTTTTTAATACTTTATATAATTTCCAACAGGTGGCATCCCTCTCCCAAATATATGTATGTATGAACCTTCTCACCGTGACGAATCGTTACACATATCTTAATTTTATAATCAAATGAAATTGAGATTTTGTAACAGGTGGCAACTCTCATAAAAGTTAGTTATGAACCTTCTGTTTTCCAAGCATAAAATATACTTTACTTACAAACTTTCACACAAATTGGTCGAGCCGTTTCGGCGGAGTTCGACCACAAACACTATGACACGAGATTTTAATCTATACAATTTTTTTTTCAAATAAAACATTGAACTTTAGAATTATTTATATAGTGGTGAGGTTTTTTGTTTGCCGTCCAAATAATTAAACTGTCGGATGCAATTTTTTTTCTAGAACATTTCGTTCCGCGTCACTACTTAATTTATCGTCATGTGCCATTTTTCTACTTTTCCCATGTTCCCATGGAAATACTAAAAAAACTTCTCAACCGTAACGGTGCACCATCGCACTCTTTGCTTCATTTGTTTGTCAAACCTATACAATTTCGTAGCATTTAATACTGGCGGAGAGAAGTACCTACCGTAGCTAAAGTGAGGGGCATGGATATATCAAGATTCATAACCTACATACAAAACAGTAATGCGTGAAAATAAAAAAATAGTCAACTAAAAGTCAATTTGTAAACACATACATACATAAATAAATACACATATATGTGTTGAACATATAGAAACATATCAACTCTGAGGGGCATTTATTTATCTATCCACAGCGCCGTAGCCATCTGACTCTAATCAGGAATGTTTGCCTACATCCATACATACATACATACATACGTATGTAGATATGTACCCGTGCAATGTATATTTCATTTCAGCATAGACATATATACATATATATTTGCGCGTGAGTGGCTTCATAGCCCCGCTGTTGGAAATTAAATTTCACTAGCATTTCATTTTACTTGTCCCCATCGTGACATTTTAAGCCACAGCGCACTCGCCTTTTACTCCATATGTACATCGGTTGTCTTGCTTTCGCAATCTGCTTTCAAATTCACCAGGTTTATGTAGATAGCCAGAGCTGATGTTGTTGTTGTTGTTGCTATTTTATTAGTTGCCAATGTTGCTTCAGTTGATTTGCATTTGAACGATTTCCACGTTAATTTCCTGTGTGAATTGGGTCATGATGGGGGAAAATAGGGAAAAATACGAGTAAAACTCATAAATAAACATCGGAAATGTTTTGATTAAGAGCAAAATTCTACTCAATGCTCTTAGGTAGTAATTTGCTGGATTTTGTATTAGCACAAATAACTGTTAATAGAAGGTCTCAATTATTTAGCTACCAGCCGCTGTGTGTGGATATGTATTATTTTTGATGGAGGTAATTACGCTTTTGCTATGGGGGAGCATGATAATATTTTTTAACAACACAAAAAAACAATGAAAAAAAAATTGTCAGCCTAGAAGGCTAGCCGATAGAAGTGAAACTTCATGGATCTCGATGGGCACTCGAAATGAAAATACTCACCCTAGCCAGCAAGTTTTATGAATTAGAAATATTTCCCCGATAACAGAAGCCACTATTCATTATTCTGGAATTTTTAAGGGCGTTAGGTTAATGAAAAAAGATAGTTGATGTTTTTGCCTCCATTTATAAAAAATCTATTCATTCACTTCCATATTTTCATGTTCAAGAAAAGATACAATTGGTTTGTGCTATGAAAAATATGAAATGAAAACTCGTGATTGTAAATTATTTGAATATCTTAAAAAAATTGCATCTATTTTCGTGCCTGATCTGATTGTTGAGTCTTTGGGATTATTATTCAATTTTAAATTAAATTTACTTTCTTAAAATTGTACAAGTGGTTGAGCTTCTTCCAAGGCGAAATTGACATTAAAATCACCACTTAAAATCATTGGCATAGAGAACAATCAATTGCCACACTCTATCTGCTTTGCTACCCCTCTCTCGTTTTTTCCTACTCCGAATCTGTCGCGTGTTCGTTTCTCTCCCATGTCTCCTTCCGTCCGACTGTCCCACCACGCGCGCCATCCCCTCCCTTTTCCTGTCGCTTTTGCGTTTCATTCGATATTGGAATTAAAGCTCAACGAGCGCAAAGAAGTTTCACTTCAATAATATTTAAATATGCACCTTTTTTTATAATATGCACATCTTCACAGACAGCACTTAAATTCAGGTGCTAGAGAGCAATGGCGGCTTTGCATCCCAGCTTAACTCCATGACGGTATTAAACCACAGCCACCGCGACACTCTCCATAAGGGAGCATACCCAATAAACAGGCCAGGTGGCTACCACGTGGAATCAGAATAAAGTCTTCGGCCAGACTTCGTGACTGAGACCTGGGGGCCGTTAGTTCAGAATAGTATGCGACACAAGTCGCATCACACTTCACATTGGCAATGCTAGGTATCATAGGAGATAATAACTATCTGCCCATATTCACCTAATCTTTTACTTAGTGACTTCCTCCTATTCCAACTTATTCTTCACAAAATACTTAGTAAGCGTTTTTAGCATCTAAAGCGGGTTCGACAAAAAATGCAGTACTTAATTTAAAATTAGAAAATGTTCAAAATTGGAAAAACTTTAATAACTTTGAAATTTTTTGTAAAATTGAATAGCACTTTTCACAGGGGATAAAATTGGATTTATTTTTGGTAAAGCATTAAAAATTTCTTTAATACAAGTATTGGGTTTAATTTTATCCCAAAGTCACCATACATTTTTTTTGGATTTTTCTCAAGCTTCCTGCTTCACAGATTCAATGGTGTTCAACTTTACATAAAGCTTTGAAACCCAATGGAACGACACAACTTTTCAACGAACATAGGATTGTCAGAATCTATTGAAAACTGTCCAAATTATGGCCGCTTTTTTGATCCATAATTCCGATTTGTAGTTGTCTGATCAAAACTTTAAATTTTGGGGATATATTGGAAAGTCAATGGGATTCAACTTAACACAAAGCTTTGAAAACCAATGGAACGACACAACTTTCTACTTTTCAACGAACATCTGGATTATCAGAATCTGTTGAAAACTATGGCCGCTATTTTGATCCATAATTCCGATTTGTAGTTGTTTGATCAAACCTTCAAATTTTGGGGGTATATTTGAAATTTGGTAAATGTCAAAAAATTTTTAAGATCCTTTCTACCACCTCTATTACACGACATAAAAAGTATATGCTACTTTTTTTGTAGCACCGTATTATTGAAGATTTTCCGGGGATAAATCAAAGTACATAGTTCGTTCTCTGACAGCAGCAACATTAATGTGGGTTTCTAACTTTGTAGAAAATTCAATAATCAAAAACAAATTTTAAATGCAGTTTATCAAAATGCCAAAAACTATAATCAGACTTTTAAGCAAACCGTAGGGTGTGTAATTGTAGTTTATAAATAGCTTATGATAATGGGTAAATTTGAAGTGGCTCGAAATTTGCATCAATTTTTGAAATTTAATTTTTTTTTGCTCATATATTTTTATATCTTTAAAAAACCCCCGCACATAAATCTGTAACACTCTTTTTCCAACCAACTCAAATAACTCAATGATTTTTTTTTTAATATTGTTATATTACAGATTATGAATTATCGAAAACTCGTGCACTCTTTGAGGAGTGCCGCAATCGTAAAATTAAATTTCAAATTGAGTTTTATTTAACCACAAAAGCCACAAACTAATTACTCAATTAATTAATTAAAAATCAACACATTAATGGGTATTTGACATAAATATGACGGCGTCAAAATATATACAAAAAAAAGACTGCTGAACGAATTCTAAAAGCATACAATCAGAACACATTTTTTTTTTAATTTTTTCCCTCCTACAAAACATCGTCTGGCATACAAATATTTGTGTGTATAACATTAGAAAAAGACAACCAACCCCCTCAAGCTCAAATCAGTTCGCGCTTCGTGTGATTTACATTTCAGAAACACAACCAATAAAAAAAAACTTTCCAGGCGTAAAAAAGTCAATAGCGAAGTAGCTAATTATACCCAAAAGATGGTGTGCGTGGGAGGGAGGGGGGGAGGTGGCATTAACGTAAACCGAAACCATTAAAATAAGCAACCGCAAAAACATGAAAAGCGAAAAAGAAAAAAGAAAAAAAAAATAAACAACAGAAAAAGGCACAACACAATACACGTTTAGTTAGCAAGACTGACAAACAGAAGCGAAAAAAGTAGAACGCGTTAAACACAAAAATTTCCTTGCTTTACATTTTAATAGGTTCAACGAACCTGATAATTTTTAAATTACATTGTTGTTGATATTTAACGCGCTTCACAAATTCTTTTACCAATTTAAGGTGTACATATCTATGTACGTGTATATTTCTATACTTGCTTTCAATTAAAACTTTCGCTTTGAATTTCGTTCGACTTTCGGATACTTCAATTGACAGACTTTTACGCGAGTACTTCAACAACAACTACATATCAGTTAAATTTATTTTTGTACTGTGTAAATTGCGCATCAGCTTCAAAGTTATTTTATTATATGGTTTTGTTCGAATATAAGACTAATCTTTTAACTTATGGATATTGAGTTAAGGTTTTTTTGCTTTTTGTTACGTAACCTCCTATGAAATCGATTTGTATAAGATTTTACTGGCACGTTTGTAACACAATTATCTATTAGAATATGCATGAAATTCAAATGTTAATTGGGTAATCTTCATATAAAGGTAACGATGTCTACTAGGGTGAACCAAAATACATGCAAAAATAAAAAGTGGGTATTTTAATGCTCTAACTCCCTGGGTTCTTCTATACTAAAAAATCCTATTTTCGTTCCCGAAACACGACACTTAAGATCGGGAACCCGAACATTTATAATTTTTATAATAAAAGTCGTTAGAAAAAAGTTATTTTAGGACTTTTATTTTATTTTAAATAAAAAAATTAGTTTCAACCCGAATAGACTGTGTTCAGCATTTGCTTCCATACAAAAGTAAATTATATTCATGCGTTATATGGAGGAAAATTATCCCGCCGTTAGCAAAAAAAAATGTTTAAAAATCTACCAGAATTTCGATTGCAAAACTGCATACTCAGAAAGTTCCTGAAAATTCTAATTAACAAGCTTGAAAGTTTAATTAAATTATTTTTTTTTTAATTTAATAAGTTTTTCTGAATTTCGTAGAAAGTTTGAAACTTTTCCTTACTTAGTTTATATTACACACTGAGTTACACTTTTATAAAAAATTGGTAAAAATAAATTAATAATGATAAGTGGACAACTGCCTTTTATTGAACTTTATTTGCTTAATTGAAATTTGTTTATTATTAAGCAAGGACCTTTGCCAAGTTTAACTGTTATTAATGTACTAAAAAAAAAGTGTAGATTTTTCAGTTATTGTTTGACTTTTACTTAATGGTTAGACAAATAAAATACTCCTCAATTCTTGCCCAACAGGTCCTAGGATTAAAGACACATTGAAAACTTTTTTTACAACAATATTTTGTAACGATCTTTCGTTTTATATTTGTCTCCAAACCAAATTTGTCAAGGAATGAAGGCAAATCAGTCCCAAGCACATCATCGTATAGCCTGTTGGGAGAAATAGCCAGAAACACAAAAGTAAAACTTATTTTTTTGTTTGTTTTATTTCTTAAATCAAGCTCTCACAACGCTTAAAGTTTCTTGTAGAAATAGTGTAGAACCTTTGAAGTTTGTCGATGCGTGAATTAAGTTTCTTTTTAGGGTACTTCAAATAATAATATCAAATTATTCTTTAGCCATATATATATTTTTTATTAGCTCTCCAACAACACCAAAAAAAATTAAGTATAATATGTATAGTTAATATTGAAAAATGATTGAAAGAAATAATTTGTTATTAGTATTTAAAACCTTCAGACGAGAAACGATTAAGGCTAAAAAATATTGGTTTTCAGTTATTTTACAACATTTTTTTTTTTATATAAAAAAATTGGAAACTTTATTTTTTAATTTAAAAAAAAAATAGGTGTATTAATTGTTTCAATATAGGGAGTACTAAAATTCCGACCTTCCTTTTTTTTGGACCACCCTTATGTGTACATATAGACATGGTATGTATATTTCTTAAATATCTCATTAAGGCACTTTCGGGCTTCCCCAACTTAAATTTTTTTTTGTTTAATTTGTGATGAAGACCACAAACATACATACATGCAATACATATGAGGATGTGCATATTGTTGTATTAATCGCAAAAATATTTTCCCTGCTCAGGGTGCTGAATGTATTTCGTTATCGTGTTCCAACATAGATTAACTTTACTTCAATTGTTCCCTACACTGTTTTACAAAAAGTGTTTCTAAAATCTTATCCGGATTTAACATAATATAAGTCAAATTTTGGTATCCAAAACTTTTACATTTGTTGGGATTTTCTTGCTATTAGAGCCAGAGTTAAAAAATCAAAAAATTGCCACTTTTTCGAGCTATTTTTGACTGCAATTTCTGAATCCAAAAAGCATCATAAAAAATGTTATTAAACGTAGACAATTTTAATATTATTGTTAAATATGTTATTAAATTTTTTTTAATAATACTTCACAAGTAGCATTCTGTGAACTATTACTAATATTATAAACTAGTATTTAAATCAAAATATTTGTGTATGATCTATAGATTCAATGAAAACTTAAATTTTCGTGTGTTTTTTTAATATTTATTGTAGTTTATAAGTAATTTTTTCATAACTATAAAAAAGTTTTTACCGGTCAAAAAAAAACTAAAAATAAAAATATGTAAATTAATTTAAAAAAAATGAAAGTTCAGTAAAGAATGTGTAAGTTGCGGTTTCCTGAAAGTTGCTAATATTCCCTCCCTGACACAATCAGTGAAGCCTTCTCTCATATGATTTTTGAATGCAAGCCTACCGCACATACTCGTAGTACAAGATTTTCGGGATGATCTGCTTTTATTGCCAAGACAAATATGACAACGACCGACGTAGTTATATGGTTGTTGAGTGGGATGTGGTGGAATACTTGAAATGACAAGAAGGTGATAACATCGCTTCTTTATTTATCGAGGTAGTGGAAGAATCTTTGATTTAACTTCAAGCGAATTTTTCAAGAAAACCACAGCGTTACAAAGTTTTGTGGGGACAGATTGCTATATATACACAAAGCCCGTTTATACCAGAGATGTTTATCAAGTCCGCCAGGCTGAGTTCACATATAAATTTTCAAATTAAAAATATAAGACGTTTTTGAATCCATTATTTTCAATTTTTAACGCCATACTTGGCTGGCTTAGTAGAAATGAATTTTTTAAATGCGCAACGACTTCTAAACGTCAATAGTTGTTCATGCGCAGGAAGAAAGTCACTACCAATAAAATTGCTTTAAAAATTTACCAAAAACGCCTCAAAAATTCCCTAATAGTGCCTTGTATTGTATTGTCATCACACGACGGTCATCTTATAAGAAATCGGAACCCTTTCTCGCTCATCTCAAGGTACGCTCGACTCAACCCCGTTTCCTTGGGAATCATACCAAATTTTATGAATATCTTTGCTTGAGCTTCTAAAAGCGCTCATCAAAAAAACATTATACCAATAAAACCCCAAATTTCAGTGTCATCTGTTTCTCTTGCGTCTTCTTAAAAACTAAATATCTAAATTTATAGAAACTGTTGTTATTCTTATAACTAGATCATTCACATATAATTTCGGGCATTTAATTCTTGTTTCAACATCGCGCGCATTACATTTTGTAACTGGGAATACGTTGATGATATTGGGAGAACGAATACGAACTTGCATATCGGGTCGGATTTTTTCCATTTAGTCACATTATCTTTTTCAATATACAAATTTTTGAGATGCTATTCACCAGAATCGTCTGAAGGTATTTTGTCATTGTCCGATCCTTCTAGTTCCGATTATGTCTATTTGTCATTCTTTTCAGCGACGAGCATATTTAGCCGGCAATTTATTTTGCATCCTTCGGTAGGCAGGGCCAAACGTAGAGTGACCAGGAGGCTGGACAAACCGCCAAAAATAAGCGTGGTCCTTACCTTCCCCAGTGGGGCAGTTAGGAAGGCGGAAACCTTCAAAGCCGTTGATACAGATGGGTTAAACATGCTAATGCTGAAAATATTAGGCCCAACAGGAGTAGCTTATCTCACCAGCATTTTCAACCTCTCCATCTCCTCACTCATCATCCCTGATGTGCGGAAGGTGGGGAGGGTAATATCGCTGCCAAAACCAGCGAAGCCGGCGGTTAAGGGTGCCACCTATCGGTCGATTTCGCTCCTTTCACCAGTGGTAAAAACGCTGGAGGCTCTGCTGCTCCCGTATTTTACACACAACCACTTCCCGGCGAAGCAGCACCGTGGTTTCCGGAATGTGCGCAGATTTGTTTGGAATCAAACCACCACCCATAGCAGACGAAATACTTCAGGTGTCTCGAGAATCCCGCGTCCCTCTGGCCCAACTAAGATCTAGATATTGTAGTAGGCTCAACTCCTACTTATCTAGACTCGGCCCCGACATCTTAAATGAATATCCGGCATATGGGGAATCCCCGCACGATACTAATCTCCTATTTGCATGTCCCACCAAATCCGCTCGTCTAACCCATCTCTCCCTATGATCCAACCCTATCGAAACAGCACGTTTCCTGATCTAGCAGGGTGTAGCGAATGCTACAACCACAACAACGATATTGGATGAAAAGATTAGTCATTAACAAATACTGAAAATAGTAGATAACTTCAAAAATAAACTTAAAGTGTTGCACGAGTTTGAAAAAAGGTGGCCTACGACCGAAAACGACGGGCGTAAAAAATCATCATGAATTACATTATATATGTTGTACTCGTATGACTACCAGCTACTTACTTGAGATTAAAATGAAAAGTCCTGAAACTAAACGGTGAATCGTATTTATGTTCGCTCTCCGGCAAAAAAAAATGTATGAGAGTAGATAGACTGTTATTCGAAAAAGAACGGTAAATCCGGCATAAATATTATGAACATGTATTTCTTCATAACAGTACAGGGGTCTAACTTGTTCCTGGTTTTTTTTTTTTTTTTTTTTGGTTCAGAAGTTATCGCCAAGATATCTGAATTTGTAATCCTTTTTTTTTTTTGCATAAAACTGGCCCTAATAGTGAAAAACTCTATACAACTGTAAACATCTTGGATATCAATATTTGACTTATTTTATGTAGACATCGCACTAGTTTTTGCGAATTGCGATTCGGTAAAAAGTTTTTAAAAAAATTGAAAAAAATTGAACATATGTTTAAATTCAATAATTTACCTTAATAAATATTCATAATTGGCAAAAAGTTCGTGAAGTGGAATAGTTGCATATTATATGTATTGTACGTAGAAGAAGGGATGAGAGGATTTGCAAGGCCTAGATTGCATCCTCTTTAAAGCTAAATATGTATATACAATATGCCATCCTCTTATACAGTTGAGTGTAAATTACAAACTTCATAAATAAATGATTGTTTTTCGCCTATAAACCTTGCTATAAAAATGTTCATAGTATCCACAATGGAAAGAAAAACGACAAACTAATAAAAAAAAAATAACGCCATCAAAAAATATGTACGTTATATGTGCGATACATAAACCGGCAATTTGTTATGCAATCGGTGCAATCAGGCGGCTGGCAACTTGCTCCAATGTGCAGCCCGGTCCATCAATTGATCAGTTAGTGCTTGTTGTGGGCGCATTCGCAATTGGCAATTTAATTGAAAGTGCAGCAATTAATTTTGATTTAATTGAGCGTTTCCGAGTTCAATGCCAATATTCTTTTGAAGTGTAAAATCATACAAAAAAAAAAGAAAGAAAAACCAGAAAACAAGAACACAACAACCAAACCGCATGACGCCCACCACATGCAAATGTATATTATATTATATATTGATATTTACACAATTTAAAGTAATATTTACAAAGTAAAAAAAGTGAATATATACAAATGTAAACATGTTCACATTTATAGAGATTTGAACACATACAGTGTGTTAAAACTATCATCCAGGAAGGGGAAAAAAACAGTTATTTTGGAAAACTGTCAGTGAAAGATTCGCTATGAAATAAATGGTGTACAACCGAATATAGTATACCAATCGATTGCTCATTTAAGCGAGATATGTACAAATTTTAAAATAGTGCTTTTTTGCAATTTTTATGTAAAACCCAAAAAAATAACAGTTATTTTTTTTAAATTATAAATAACAGTTATTTATTATTATCATATTATAAATCAAAAATAACTGTAATAGGAGACTTTTATTTAAAAAAGGCATCAATATAAATCAATCACCGGCTTTCATTTCTTAAGTCATACTTGTAAATGTCATTCAAATTTTTCGCAGAAAATAAGTTGTATGGGATAAATTAAATTGACTTTTATAAGTATGACTTAAAAAATAAACGTCGGTGACTTTATAAATACAATTCTTCAACAACTGTTATTTTTGATTTATATAATAAAAATAATAGATAACAGTAATTTATGACATTTAAAATAGAAATAAAACAATAACTCTTATTTAATAAGTAATTGAATAAAAGTTACAAAATAACCGTTAATGAGCGATTTTTATAAAAAAAAATTGGTCCCTGCTTTCATCACTTAACGAAATTTACCAAAGTTCACTAATTACTAAACCTTTTTTAATCATTAAGGAATGTGAATTTAATAGCACAGTAGAACAAATTTAGATTTTTGTTTCGCAACAGAATAACCCTAATATTTTTTCAAAAGTGGACACCGTTCATATCACTTTCGCTGAGCAAAATTTTTTAATTGCGCTCAATGGGTATTTGTAACACAAGTACAAAATTTCGAAGAGTTACTGCTTTAACGACTAACGAAATTTTGTTCCTTATAAAAAGGTAAGCATTTTATATTTAGATTTTTACGCAGTAGCGTCCCTTCTTTCGCAATTTTTTTTCGTGTTTTCTCCAAAATCAATATTAAGTCGCTACTAGTATTTTATTTAGCGTTGCTACTGTTTGGAGAAATTCACTCCTTATAAAATTATAAAAAAAAAATCGGTACGAGTTTCTCATCGGAATTATAAAATTCATTAGGTACATTTTAAGCCATCTACCAAAATATATTTCGATAATATTAAGGTTTTGGTGAGCTGGAACAATTTGAAATTAACTTCATTTTTGGGGTTTTTATTAAACAAAAATTAAAATTTTTAAAACTCATCTCAGATCATAAAACAATTTCAATTTTGTTCAGAAAGATCAAAATGATGTGAGCTTTCGATGCTGTCCTTGGCCTTTTTGAATAGCTCAGCCAAAGCTGGGCCGTTTTCACTAATAATATCGCCATTCACATCGCCTGATTTGTTTTCACAAATCTCATTATTATGATTGCGTTGAAGAAATTTTTAAATATTTGTAAGCAGACGTTTTAAGCCTACACGTTTAATAGTCTCAAGTGCTTGTTTCTTAATATTTAAAACATTTAATCTTTATTTTTAAGACTCGATTCTCGGATGAATTTTGAAATCCACAATGCTGACGTGAATTTTAAAATCCTTGGAAATGTTTTGGCGGAAGTCCCAAAACGCAAAAACTTTTATAATTCCGGTAGAAACCTTTTTTGGTGAGCCTCCCTTATTTAACTTCAACGCAAGTCTTTTTTTTTAATAAATTATTTTAGTACACAATTATTTAAAATTAAATACTTAAATCGAGATATAAGTAGTTGATCATTAAGTTAGTTGCAGCGATTTTTAATATATATCACATTGAAAATTTACCTTTTACGGTTTTAGCTCAAAAAATATGCTGTAAGTGTATAGAAAAGTATTAAGCACTACAGACAGAAGTGGTCAGTATCAACTAGTTCTATTATAATTTTACCAGCTTTCGCAAAAAAACATGAATTAATTTGGTCGAAAATTCGGCGAGATAATAGCTTCGATTTTGCATGCATTCCACATAACCATATCAACTTCTTTATTTCTATGTCAAATTGTATCTCCTTTCCAAATCAAAGAAATACTATTTTTCATTAAAACATGATTTTTTTTTTTGTATTAATTCACAGCACTATCGTCACCACAACCAATTCGTTCCGCCGCTAGCTTCCCACCGGCTCTCTCGCTCGAATATCCTCCGGGCTTGAGACTCTATAGATCTCGAGGTTCAACAGGTTGTACTTATGATGGCCAAGGCATTTGTATAGTGCCGTTAACGTATGTTATATTACGGACTATCTCATTGCTGCCTGCTAATCGAAACTTTTGCACGATGATCTCTCGAAATTGCCAATTGTTTGTTCGATGCTCCGTCCATTCAGCAAGAACTTACTCACTAGGGCTGGCATGAAAGATTCTCTACACTATAAGTGTCCACGCGTCTGAGGGTTGAGGCTCTGAGAATCTGCGTTCAGACACATAATGGACGCGAACCGAGTATCAATTTTAGTATAGCTTCGAGGGTTAACAGGCTAGCACCAGTAACACAACCCAGATGGTATTTTGCAGATTCAATCTCAGTCTTCCAAAGGTGCCTATGCGACGCAGATGGGATTATGAAATGACAGTCGGTTTACCCACACATACCTGCTCAAGAGCTCTGACTGCTGCTAGTATTCGGAATCTCTCACATATGACGCCACATTTGATCAAACATCCCGCAAAAACTTCGCGTTAAGCTGACTATGAGTTGCTACGCCTCAGAACGCAATGGTTTCCAATTTATTTATCCAATATAAAGAGTCGTTGTCTAGTTTTTTTCCTGATCGGATTCCATATAGTTTTATGAGGGCCGAAGCAGCCTTTGGGAAGTGTAATGACCTATCATCTGTGAAGAAAATTTATACGACTGCAGTTCACGAAGAAACCTCGCACGGAAGGATCTATTGGTAATTGGTCAAGATGACAATCGCCTTGAGCTTCATTTCAAGAATTATTGTCGCCCCATATTCTGCATCAATTAAATCTATACACCAACGCCTAACCGCTCCCTCTGACTTTCAACCCACGCATAGAAGCGCAAACTTTGAGTCGTACAATTTCCCACTGTCTACGGAACAAGGATTTATCATAACCATATTCATGTATCTACGCTAGGCAGGCAGCGCAGCGTAGCTTCTTTGATATGAAGTGGAATTATGTCAATTGTAAAGCAATCAATTAATCAAGGACTAAATAAACGAAAAAATTGCAAGTAAAGGAATTTTTTATTATTCATTACGAAATCAGCCAGCCCTCTTCCGCTATATTTTACCCCTTATGCAGTGAATATTCCTTCATTCGAAGCGATCATTCATGCAAAAACTGAAGGTCGGCCATGCAGCTCTCTTCAGTAAAGTCAGTGCTGAAATCAGACCACTTGTATGAAAAATTTAACAATCTTTATATGGAAGTGGTCACTGAGGTCTCGTCACTAGATAGGAAATTTCATCAAGATTTTACTTCAGCCTCTGACAGCCGTATATCTTCAAAAATCTCATAGATTACAGTCAACGATTTAGATGTGTAGAAAAAGCAAGTGAAAGGTATTTTGGGTATAGCATTTAGCGTGAATGAAATCACACTAACTAAGGGAAGTGAGATGCAGTAAAAAAAAATTTTTCTGATTGTTACTATTGGCACTGCAAGATTGGCTTAGCCAGGGCCTCATCTAGGGGGAGGAACAAGAAATGTACGGTTTCAGCGGCGTCAGAAAAATGAAAGTGGGAGATGTGAATAGATGATTAGTATCGTGATAATAAACTGTACATGCCAGATATGTGATAAGGATGTTGAAGTTTAGTCAACTGTAATATCTAGATCATAACTGAGCCAGAGTAAAGGTGAACGCACGGACGGCTTATTTTGAATTTCGTTTTCACGACAACGTCTTCACAATATTCTAACGATATGATTATTTATGATACTGCTTAAATTACAACTCCTTAGGAAAAGCGCTGCTATAGTGTATACTTTTTTTAACGCTAGAGAACTGTCACGGCCCTACTTCCAATAAGGAATACAAATATTGGTATGTATTTTTTTTATTTTTTATTATTATAAAAATACATATTTGTAGTGATGATTCGAAAAAAATTATTTCAATTTATCCTTTGATGCCTTTTTATAAGAGGCCCATCATCAACATTTCTACAACGGGTTTGTCCACTTTTAGCGATGCTGTCCCCCACTTTCTTTTTATTTCTGTTTTTTCTTTTGTTTAGTTTCCCAACTATAGATAGTTTGGTTTTCATCACACCCCAATATCGCTCAATCGGTCGCAACTCTGGGGTATTATGAGGATTCAAGTATTTCCTTACGTAATCCACGCTATTGCCTTCGGACCACTTTTGAGTAATATTAGCATAATATTTTGGAGTCAAATTCGCCCAATATATAGTTGGACCATTATAATGAAGTAGGAAGAGGTTATTTTTGAAGACACTCCTTCACGTAAATTTCGGTGTTGATGGGAGAAAGGCGTGGATTTATGCCCAAAATTCACAAATGGCTTTACTGAGAACTTTACTGCCAAACTTTTCTATCTGGATGGTTCTTTTCTGATTTAGAAATTCCTTCTCAAGACTGCAAGCAGTAAAATTAATTACCCGGCATATGTCTTTAAGTCCATTATCAAATAAGATTCGTCGTCCAAAAATTTTTGTTTGTCAGTTGTGGCTCCTACAACTTACGCGCCAGAAAGATAATTCGCTTCGTTTTGGAACATTTTTCGTTTTATAAGTTTTTATACTATTTCCTTTCTTAATTTGAGTGATTTGCACCTGCATTGTTTTAGCTTTTTTGGCGACAGCTCTTGTCGACATAGAGCGGTTCTTCCTAATTATGGCTTTTACTTTCTCCTTCAACTGAACGTCTGCTGATCGATTTGTGCGGCCACATTTGGCCCTAGCTTTTACTGACCCATCTTCCTTAATGCGCAAAACTAGCTATAATGCAGTGGCATAAGATGATCTACTCAGTTTTGACAACCTTTTGTAAATAATATTTGGGTTATTCTCCAAATGTATAAAAAACTTTTGCGGAGCTTTTCGCTCATATTCATATTTTCGGTATTGATGCCTTGACTTCAGAAACTAAATATAACAAATTTTTCAAAGCCCTTCTATGTAATTGCTAAAAAATTTGCAGTGATTTTAAAATTTGCAGAACTTTCTATACCTGTCCTTAATTGCCATTACCAGGCATGTGATCAAATATTGCTGATACTGTACGTACATACATATATATTTATTTACAAACAACACTCCCACAACAACTTTACCCAATACCAATTTGTCACAATGCACGATAGGTAATTAATTTTACAATAACCGTTTTGCAATCATTTTGTGTTTTTTTTTATGTATATACTTTCCTCACACTTTATAATTTTTGCGACAATTTCTGACACTACAAAATTGTATACATCGTACATTTTTTTTACCAACAGATATGTCTGTGCAATTGTGGTTTGTTATTTTTGTTAATGTTCTCCGTGAGCATTGAAAAAATTTACTCTGTTTTGTTGTTTTTTTTATCTTTTTCATTTCCTTGCAGTCATAAAAAAAATGCAGTGTCGCTCATACGCCTCGTAGTGCGTGTAAAATTATTTCCCTAGGCGACAATGTAAATGTTTCGGTTTTATGCGCTTTTATATTTCGTAATGCTTTTTTTACACTCCCCACACACACACACACACACAAACACTAAGTTTCAATTTACGCTTAAATCCTTTTACATTTGCATTTTAGGCGCCATTGGTAGTCGCACTTTCATTAAAATTGTCGTAAATTTGCGAGTGTACACTTAATTAATTTCCATTGAGTATTTAAATTATATTTTTATTTCAGGCAATGCTTTACGTGTTTTCCCAAATTTAAAAGCTAATATCGACGAAATGTAAACATAAGTGCTGGAAGTCAATTAAGGCTTTAAAATCATTTTATTCGACTTTTATGCAGAATTTACTTATGCAAACAAGTTTTTATTTGAAGGGAAATCAAACTGTTGAAGATGCACATATTTTGCATTGATAACTGGAAATACTTCTATGGGCAGAATTACATATGTAGTTTTGTACGCGGATCGATTTTGCTTGTAAATTGGTGATTGCGTAAATTCTCGTTATCTTCATTTCGTTTCTCACTTCATACTTGATCATTTTTTATATCGAACCGCAATAGAGTTGTCTTTGTTCACCTAACTGTTGTTAGTAAACGGGATGAAAATTTATTTATTTATTTATTTATTTATTAATGTCTAAGACTAGTCCAGAACAGATATTTGATATTAATAAATACATAATAACAATACCGGAATCTTAATATACATATTTGAAATGAAGACAATAAAATATAACTTAAATGCCTAGCATAAGATATTGTTTAAATTGCTTATAGAGAATTACAAAGTTTTTGTTAAAAATCAGTTAAAGAAATTTACCCCCCATTGTGTTCCTTTAACGATTTAAGGTGTTATATATATTGAAGTCGGTCAAAAAATCGAAAATTTTTTTATTCTTTCATCTTAAGGTTTTTACGAATGTTATCTCAAATTTGTATAGAGATTTAAGCAGTAGATGCGAAGTTATAGCGTTTTGTATCTTGCTCCCTTACGAAGTCGTGGCGCGTCAAGCGTAGCGCACGACACTGGCACGACACTTTAAACGCGATTATCTCGAAATCATGTTTTTCCGAAAACGTCGTTGCGGTGACTTGGATTGCCGAAAGAGTTTTCAACTGATTTCAATTTTTTTTTTTTTTTTTAAATTGTTGGTAAATTAATTGCCGTGTCCTTGAACGATTTCATTTTTTCGTTTAAATTTTCATACCAATGTTATTAATTTTTCAATACATGTCATCAGATGAAAAAAGTAGCCTTTTTGAGAAAATCGTCCCCGTTTGCAGAAATTTTTTTTTCTCATTTCAATCAGGGTTGGGCATTTTTGCACTACCACTAAATTGCACTACCACTGTCTATTCAGTGGTAATTAAACAGCAAAATCCATTATCACTGAAAATTTAGTGTTAGTGAAAAAAAAACTAAAGGTTTAGTGATAGTGAAAAACAAATTACATTATCACTAAATATTTCGTGATAGTGAAAACCTTTAGTAATAATTAACATTTTTCAGTAACATAACACTGTTTCTTGAAGAATAAAAATAAGACTATGTATGTAGTATATGTATAAGCTGAAGCAGTATGAGGAAATGTATTCAAAAAAATAAACCATATATTTGAGTAGAGACTTCTAATTATGCCGCACCAAAATTAGGAAAACATAATTCATTTTTTATTTGCTTTTTTTAATACCAACATTTCAAAATTACGGTCAGTGAGATTTTGCCTTGTCGATCGATTGACAATTCCAGCAAAGGAAAAAGTCTTTCCACTGGCGCAGAGGAAGGAAGAGGTGTGTTGTATTTTAAAAACATTTTTTTTATAATAGGAAAGCGGTGCAAAGCATCAATGTTCCTAGCAGCGTCATTCAAGTACAAAATTACTTCGGTTACTACAGCTCCGCCGTGGGAGTATACTTGTATATGTATATTGATTTTCATCTGAAAAGGGAAGTTATTTGCAAAAATTTCGCGAATTAAATCGAATACCTGTGGACTCGTCATCGAATTCGAGAAATGATGTACTAGTACTTATGGATGGCTGTAAATTATTTCCTTCCCCTACCGGTTGTCTTTTAAACTCCTGCGAATATTCTTTAACTTTTTTTCGAACATCATCTAGAGTGTATGACTCAGCACTTTCCGACAAGACTTTGCAAAATTTTAATTTGATATCGGGAATGATGATTGCTGCAATAACTGCATCCCAGGAGTCAGAGTGCAGACGAAAATATTTTTCAAACCTTTCCAGTAACTTTGATTGCATTTGAATATTAATTTCCGTAAGAAATTTTAAGTTTTCGGAATCTAAACGTCGCATTTTTATTTTGATAGACACCAAAGTGGGAATGAAATAGCTAAACAACATATTTTGTTCTCTTTGCAGGAAGTCGATAGCTTCTGCGATAGGTTGCATTACTATTGCATATTCTTCCAAATATTATATTTCTTCCTCATTAAAAGTAGAAATTTCTAGCTTGTAGCATAGTTCACTTAATCTGCTTTTGATTTCTATTAGCTTCTGAACCGAATCGTACAGTGAGTTCCATCTTGTAACGCAATGCGAAGATACAACTGTTTTTATTATTTCCGCAGATTTTGGCCTATTACATTTATTCCACAGTTTTGTACAACTGTGTTAATAAAATGTAAAAAGTTAATACACATATAATAAGGGTACTCATCTATACACACAAGTTTCATATTTGGGCTCTTGAGCAACTTTTCGCAGTATAGTATTTCATGAGGACAATTTTATATTTAGTGCAATTTTTGACAGTGAATTTGGTTTTATGCTTTCAGTTGAACTGATTAACTGTAATCGTAGTCACCGCAAGAATCTTTGAAAACAATGCGTTTTGCGAAAAATGTCATAACTTTGACAATCATTAGTATTTTTTTATGTTCTTGTGCAGATTCTACAAATTAGACATTGTACTACGCAAGACGTATAACAAGTATTTAATAAAAATATGACTACATACCTCTACAAAAACTTAAAATTTGCCCCATTTTCCCGCACCTCAATATATATAACCCCTTAACAAAATATTTCTAATTTATTATAATTTTCATCAAACAAAAATCTTTCGATTATTCTATACAAACGATAATAAAACTTTAAGTTTCAGTGAGCAGAGTCTTTCAAAGTTTTAAACAAGCCGTAAAACCGATATTTTATTTATCAAGTGCATTTGACACCTTGATATTTTATACAAAACAAATAGCTTTTTATTTTTGGCACAGAATACCAAAGCCTTTAAATATAGTAAATCTTTATAAATAACCAAGATTGCGGGTTGTTAAGTCCACAGAATGGGGGGGTTAGTATATAGCAAACAATTGAGTTGTATTTAATTTAGTTTTTATATAGAAAATATTTTTTTTTGGTCATTAGCAAAGAGGTCAAAATACAAAAAATTTTAGAAACAGTTATACTCAGATAACGTTATAATGATTGGAGCATTGGAACTAATATTCACTAGCAAAAGTCAGCATGAAAAACATTAAAACGAGAAAAATCTCTGCAAGGACAAAATTTTGCGGTCGGAGATTTTTAAGTCGATTTAGGATAATTTGGGCGCTGATTACGAAACTAGTCTTTAAGGTGCTCCTGAAAGCTTTAAATTGGAAATGAAGTTGGTCGCGATAAATTTCTTCCGACGTTTTTTAACAGTCATGGTAGCATACCACTGATCTGGTAGGATCTGGCAAACTGCCACTATGCCAAGAATACATTGCAGTGATACAATGCAAATAAAAAGGATTTTGTACCTTGTGACTGCCATCCACCAAATAGCCCAGAGCTGCGTCCTATTAAGGATTATTGAAGAAGCCAGTTAATCTGGTAAAAGTTATTTGAAAAATCAAAACAAAGTGTTTGTGAGCATCGCGTAAAGTCGACGATGTACTTGCATATGGAGCAAATGTCAAGTAATATTTTAATAATGGTTAGACCTCAAAGTATTGTACTATAACTAAAACAAATTTGATTTCAAAGCCTTCTAGTTTTTTTTTTGTCTGGTAGTAATTTCAAAGTGTCGAAGTTTCAGTGTCTTCCCCCTTTAGCTAAGTTATTTGTGCATTGCAGCTCGGCGTAACTCTATACGCTCGCCTCCTTCCATTCCCCGGAAGGTTGGCGTTGCTGCTAACTACTCGCCAAATGTGATCAAAGCTGTTTCTGTGTCACAACTAAATGGTAAAGAAAGAGTGAATCAAGTAACCTCCAATGATACAAAACAACAAACAATAATGCGATCTGTGCTCTGCGAAATTGCAGCTCTTCTTGCTAAGAATACTCATCTTATTTCTATAGTCCAAGCTCTGCATAACGAAAAGAATCATCTAATACAAACAGCAGAATCGTTGTATGCCGAAGTTCGAGATATGGAGAGTGGACCTCTGATGAGTTGACCTCTTACTTCCAAGAATGATAGAATACAAGATTGACTTGATTGATCTGAAATTCGGGGAGTAACTTGGCTGTGACGTTGCACCAGATGGTGGAGAGAAATTAGAGGAAATACGTTCGTATATATGTTAGAAAGAATACACACTAAAATTGTTACATAAGTTGGAAAGAATGCAACAATGTAATGTAATGTAATGTAAACAAAATCTGTTGTGGCGTAGAAATTCTGTCAAAATGCCTAAGAGTGGGTTAGCGGTACCACAATCTGCGCCACATTCTGTTTTCTTTTCATCATGACTTACTGCTGGCGTCAAATGCTTACGTGAGAATGCATGCCCTACTCAGAATGTTAACAAAGCTCTACCCAAAGCAAATAGGCATTCTGCTCTTTACCTCGCTACAACTTCTCTCACCTACGCTGCTACGGTTGCGACCGCTACCAACGATGTTGCTTCTATTGGGTTTACTACTGGTGCTGCTGCTGCCGACGCTGATCTGGTCACGAAACAAAGAACACAAGAGGGAAACAGATTCGTGTTATTACTTCAAGTGTTAACTCTGAACTTGATGGCACACATCTCTTCGTTTTTGCCTGCTGTTACTTCTACTAACATTATAGCATGTTGTTAAGCATTCGGGTATTAAGGGAAGCATTTGCTACAGTCTTGTGAAGAAAGATACTCCACCTAACTCTATTAAGCGCATAAATTTCAAATTACGAGTTCCCAAGGCATAGTTCGAAAAAAATGCTTAGTGCTGATCTCTGGCCGGCTATGATAAGATTACGTCCTTTTCGGTATATCCACAAAGCGAAAGTAAAACAAATTTGAACAAATCCTAACTCTAGCAAGTAAATTTAAATTTGTTTAAAACGAATAGAGATAGAAAGCGTAGCATACGATATTTAATTTCACATAAAAATTTCAAACAATCGAGTTGTCCCTTCTATATATCTACGTTCTTAGCTTGTATATATGTACGTATGTATAAAATAGAAGTGAAGTGTGAATACATACAAATATGTTCAACTACATCGCTGCTGGAATAATTGTTATTGTTCGCAATAAAATTGTAATTAACTGCGTGAATTGCTTCTTAATTGAATTAAGCGCGTTCCGATATGAATATGTATGTATATATTCTATTATTCGCCGCCCACACCACCACCCACCCAATATTGAGAAGCAATGAAGGAAGATGACTCTTGGAGGATGAGGCTATATGATTTTGGTACTACATATGTGACCTTTTTGTAGTGCTTAATTAAATGTTTCATACACTGGAACACACACACATACACACACATATCTAATTTATTGTACACAGCTAGATGGACGCAACGAAAAACATGTACTGGATGTGAGTGAGAAGATACATACATAGTATCGGATGTGGCCACTGAAGTTGGTGAGTGGCGCTAAATTAATCTTTTATCTATGCTAGAAATGAAGAATGTTCCACACATTCCTACATGCTAATCAATGTACAATAATGATATTAAGACACGCTTACAAGCACACGCTATGAAAGCTAAAGTAGCAACTGTGTATTTATATATTGTGCTAGTGGGTGGAATCTACTGTGCTTCCTTTTCGGAAACTAGAGGCACTGTACGGCGACTGTTTATTTGATTATATTTACGATTCATGCTGTCAAGAAAGCGACAGCAAGTAAACAGCAAAGGCAGCATGTTGGTTAGTTGGAAAAGTTTGTTGCAGTGCTGTGCTTGAAACCTCAAGCCAAAGTTTTATGAGTTAACAAATGAATATATTTCGTAGACAAATTAAAGTGCGAGAGATATACGTAGGAGATAAATGAGTGGTTGAGTTTGCAGTAATTAATTAATCTAAAAGCACACACATGCGTACATGCAGTTAAGGACAATAAAATAGAATCAAGTCGGTTGCTGCGAAATAATCTGCGGCTATTTTTCCTCTTTGCTATTATATTTACGATAACCTTATTAATTCAATCTGTACACTATTTGTCATTTAAATCGTCATAATGGAAAACCGTTTAAGGTTTTACTGTTACTTTTGCGCTTAAAACTTGCAACGGTGGGCTTTTACTATAATGACAATATAATAGAATCAAAGAAGAAAAAAAGCAATAAAAGTGATTTTTGGTATGTAAATTGTATTGTAAGTGTTCATTGTGTTATATATTGTCGTATTTAGTGAAATTTGCTTTAATTTAGAATAAATGGATCGCGGAAAGCACTGCACGGCAGAGGAATGTAAACACATACAAAATTTGCAGACAAAAAAAATCGTTTTATGCAACGGCAAATTCCAAAAATTATTAACAGATCAAAAAAATTTGTGTTTATTGCCTTTTCGGCCCAAAAAGAATGCGAGTTGAGAACTCGACCGCAAAAAAGCGGCGCCAGAGTACGACAATTTCATTGAGAGACTATCAAAGCGCGGCGCTTTTAAAGCCGCTGCAGTCATCCAGAAGGAATAAGCGTAGAACTATTTTCAATAACTGTTCCCCGTCGTCCTGTAGAAAGTAACCACTTCGGCAGATTGTCACGACAAGGTCCAAAGTTGACGAAAATACAGCGAGCGGTTGACAAAAGTTGAAAGTTGAAAAAGTGGCGAAATATTTTATGGTTCTACGAATCTAAAGTAAACATGGTGGGCAATGATGGCAAGGTCTGGATCCGATGACTGAAAAATGCTGAAATGAATCCCAAATACACAACATTCAAGCATGGGGCAGGCAATATAATGATAAGAGGATGTTTTTCGTGGTATGGCGTCGGACCGCTATTTTGGATTCGGGAAAACATGGATCGACTCCGCTACATAAGAATATTAGAAGACGCTATGCCGAATGGAACATGCCTTTGATTTGTCAGTTTCAAGAGTAAACAGGATAATGACCCGAAACATAATTCGGGTCTTGTACAGACGTAGTTACAGAGTCATGGAAACGATGTGATGGCCTTCGCAATCTCCGGATTTAAGAACGTTAGAGAAAACTTGTAGAAGATTGTAAAGGAAAAGCTTGGGTAAGTTAAATCGAAGGATAAGGAAGAACTTTAGAAAATAATCCAGGAAGTTTGGTATTCTATACCAAAGTCGGTGTGTGAGAGCCTAGCAGAATCTATGCCGAAAAGACTCACTGATACAAATAAAGGCGTTGCTACTTAGTTTTAAAACTGTCACACTTTTTAATGAAGTTTTATTATTATTTTCAAATTTTACTCTTCTGAATCAATTTTTTTTTTTGTCAATAGAATTTCCCGATTTTCTACTTTAAACGACTTTTGTTTTCTTTAATGAAATTACTAATCATGCTTGTTTAAGTTACTTATATGCTAAATTAGTAAACGGAACTAAATACATGTTTTGATTTGGTTAAGAAATATTTTTAATAACTTTTTTCGGAAAATACATATGTGTGTGCGTCCACGTGAAAAGGGTCCACTTCGGCGGTATTGCAGTTATGCATATAGGCGTCTTCCTGATTGATTTCCGAATATTTTGAAACAAATTAGACCATCCTAACTGAAGAATTGAGGGAAATATAGAACTTTGAAGGTGAATATCCGAAAAATGACGAATTGAGAAAAATCAATTTGAAGTTGAAAGTTGTCCCTAGTGGGCCCTTTTCTTTTTTTTTCAAAAAATAAAATTAATTACTTCTATTATACCTAGGAAGCTAAATTTGGTGTCATTCGACGCGAAAATGTATGTATATAGTTGCATAATAAACCATAATAAAAAATTACGAAATTCGATCCATGTATCGAAAAATCTATTTATCCCTTTTCACGTGGACGCACACATATGTATGTGGAGGGGGAATGCTTGATTCTATTATATTGTCAGTAACTGTACATATGTGTGTAACTATTTTAGCCACGCATCTACATATGTATGCTACGGATTTGAAGGCATTTTGTAAGTTTCCCTATTATTCGCTTGCCAAACGACAATTTCTACGCCCACCATGGCGTATGAGGAGTAATCTCCTTTGAGTCAGCGCGGTGGCTATGCTGTGGTTAGCGCCACACTTAGCGTTCACTTCTTTGTTTGCATTTATTCCAAATTTTATATCACTCATTTACTACTCACTAGGATGGGCTAGTATAAAAATAAATTGTTTTTCATTAAGTTTGCGTGATTCCGCCACAATTTCACAAAATACGCACACAAACGTAGGCCAGTATGTTTTTTTTTTTTTGTAGTATGAGCTTGAAATTTTCATATAATTTTTCATAATTTATGATGATTGATGATGATTTCATAATATCATCAGTAAAATGTGTGCATCAAATGCCAGAGGGAGGGCATGGTAGGAAATTCAAAATTAGATACTACTTAAATTCTGTTTATGATAATTTCAATTCAGATTTATTAAAAACTTGTTATTAAATACTCGCTTTGGTAAAGAAGTTCCATTGTTATTTTTTAGACGTGTGGCTTTGAATGGGGCAATGCTTTTTTCGGAGTTGGTCTTTTTGACAGCTGTTGACTTAATTTATACTCAGTTTGGTTTTCCACTTCATAATGAATAGACTTACTCCATAACAACATTTGCAAATCGTGCAAATTTACTACCAAAGTAATGGTTCGGTTCGCGCGCTGCGTCCAGTATTCGTTCGACATAATCGGTAATTCGATGGATTCGCACCATGTTTGCTCTGGTGGATAATGCGCATCCTCATAGACCCAGACAATGCGTACCGAAGACGCTGTTGCTGCTGTGAAGCAGAGTCTCGAAGAAGACCCGAATGAGTCCATCTGCCATCGCGCAACCATTCGATCCCATCCACTTTATGGAAGATTTTGCGAAAGGATCTTGGTTTGCGGGCTTGCAGAATCCAACTCGTTCAAGAATTGAAGCCGAACGATCATCAAGCGCGTCGCACGTTCGAAATGGTCGACGATCCTGATTTTCACAAGAAAATTTTGTTCAACGATTAAGATCACTTTTGGTTGAATGTTGTTGATAAGCCAGAAGCCATTGTTGACATTTAAATTTTCAAAAAGTCACTGTTTGGAGGCTCTACGGAAGGAAGAATTGGTCCATATTTCTTCAAAAATCAAGCCCGCCATAATGTGACAGTCAATGGGGAACGCTATAGAGCCATGATTAATGACTTTTTCGTACCTGAATTGGAAGATGGTGATGTGGACGACCATTGGTTCCAACCAGATGGCGCCGCATGTCATCCAGCCAACGAAACAATAAATTTATTGAAGCCTGTGGCGTGGCCTCCAAGATCGTGCGACTTAACACAGCTGGACTATTTTTTGTGGGGTTATGTAAAGTCGCTTGTCTAGGCAGATAAGCCCGCGGCGATTGACACCTTGGAAGAGAATATTCGGTGGGTTATTGCTGACATACGGCCTCCGATTTCGTAACGCAGTAAAAAGTACTTATGGGTCAAAATCATGAAGGTGAAGAATTCAGTTCAGGCAGAAATAAAAATAATTTTTTTTATAAAAGTGATTTTTCCCAAAATTACATATTTTGGCTTTATCGTGAAAATAAAAAATGAATAAGTGATAAACTAGGAAAAGTCATTTCGGGAACTTTTCTAAAACTTAGAGACATAACAAAAGTTAAGATTAATTCAATTTGTAGAACTAAAATTTGTTAGAGCTTTATATGAGTATGCTTCAGTTACCGCGACTAGTTATCTTAATATTAAGAATAATATACTATTTCCACCTACACACCTTTACAAAGAGCTTTCTCTTGAAATGATGCCGAATTGATGTACGCTATTTACATTTGCAACTAAGACAGACTTATCGCTTTTATTTAATTATTTATTCAGTCACACCAATACACGCCTGTCGCTTTTCTAAAAAAACACTTTGGAAATACCACCTGCAGTGTCCGAACCCGACACGTAAAAAGAAATACTTTTGAACGATTCGTATTTGCGTTCACGAAAGGACAAATTTTTTATGGACAACGTTTTAATAGCACACAAATAAGGAAGTTTTCGACTAATTTCAATTATATTAATCAGAAGTGAGATAAGATTGTAAATTTACCGCAATAAATAATAATACAAACTAAGTGGTTAAGTACTACGCGGTTTGACTGTAGGCAAAATATAGCCAATGAATATTTTTTTGTTGAAAAGTGATTATAAAATTATTAGCATAGGTCTCATCCAGAGATAACTATAATTGTAATTTACACGAAAAAAATATTTCATTAAAAAGTGCCTTTTCAGCTGGAGAAAAGTCAAAGTATGTTAGGACAAACCTATGAAAAGCATTCAGTGCACTATATCTCAAAATCTAGATGTGATGGAAAAATTTGGTTACCATTATCAGAATCACAGGAATTAAGTTCTTATGAGGTTTCAGCTATCGTGGAAGCGGTAGAGAAGCTTGGTACCGGAATTCTAGGAAAAGACATCTTCATTTTTAGTCATAGCCAGGCTACATGCAAAGCTCTGAGCTTTTTCACATTTAACTCAAACAAAATCTCTACAGCAGATGGCCAAGCAGAACAGACTGTACCTCGTTTCGCTCCATGGCACCCGGGACAGAGCGGGAAACTACATGGCAGACGAACTTGCAAGACAAAGCATGACGAAGTAGATTGTTTAGGATAAAGAACGCAAACTGCTACCTAGAGAATGTATATACAATAAATAAGCTGGTAATAGATGGAGATAAAATATGACCTGTCAAACCCCAAGGCAGACGTGGCCTAAACACCGAGATTAATTGCCTGATGAGATTCATCAGCTAGACAAAATGGTTTGGAGAGGGTTAATTTCTTCTTCGGATGGTACTAAGTGTTCTTGTGGTAACACAATGGGCCTCCTATTACTGGCCCAAGTGAGACGCCTAATCTAAATTCTCATAAAATGTGATAGTAAATCAAATGTGCATACAATCTGGTTGTCGCACCGTGAAATAAAAAATGTTGACTGATTATCGGCAAAAAAGTGAATGTAGTAATAATTTAAATTTACCGCTTTTATTTAATTTATAATAAATGTTTTACTTTCTATTTAATTTATGCCCTAAAAACTTTTTCTTATTTAATGGTTTTACAAACTTTATCCACTAAAAAGAGCTAATGAAATTGAAAAGTTAGCGGAAAATCTCGACGTTTCCTTACTTTTTTGCATTTCAACGGCATTAACTCAATTACTATTCAGCTGTAACCAAAAGGAAATGCCGGCGGAAGAAAGCTGAATATTCCTTTAAATCGAGATCCATAGATGGCTAGGTTTATTTGCTATTCTGGACTTTTTGGCAATGACAGCAGAAGCTAACTCGAAAACAGGATTTTTGTCTTTATCTTGGAAACGCTTCTTTGGAAAAATAAATGAAACTTATTTTCGAGTTAAGCAACCTGAAATTAGTCTAAACCAAGTTTTTTCAACGAAGTGCCACTCATTTAACATATATGATGGTGGTACTGGGTAGTTGCACAATTTCTATGCATTCCAAGAGTATTCATATGAGGCCAATCTTCATTTACTGTGTTATATTCTGAATATCAAAACATCATTTATTTAGGTTTGAGGCATAAGAAAAGCGCAGAAATATTAAATGTTCTAATTGGAATTCACAAAAGGTATAAGATGCCTTCGCTAGCACTGCAATTTCAAATGTGTGCATGTATGTGCGCATGTATGTATGTATGTGTGTAAGCTCGTAGTTATACAAATCTAGCTAAATACATACATATTTTATATTTCTATGCATGTGAGCATTTAAAGTGTGCTGGGATTTGTGTAATGCGACTGCGAATGCGACTGCGAATGCGAAAGCGAATGCCATTTGCTATTTTATTTATTTTTCTTTCATTTTGGTTTCTTTTTTTTTTCTTTTTTTTTTTAGCAGCAGCGGCAGCAGGGGCAGCAGCGTACTTTTCCCAACGAAATCGCTATAACGCTTTTCAAGTATTTTTTAATACTCTCGCACACATACAGACGCGTGCGCTTAATGCTTTTTGCCATTTGAATGCTGAGCGGGTTAGACCGTTTACTATACACCCCACCCGCACACACATACGCACACACACATATGTTATAAATACAATTTTACCTACAAGTGCAAAAGTTTTATAGTAAGGTTCGTGTGCTGTGCAATGTGTATGTAGGAATGTGTGTGCATATGGGTTTTAAAGTGTTATTTTCTTGGAGCGCGCTGCCACCTTCCATGACCCACTTTGCAAACCTTAACATACTAAATATTGTGACCGTGCTTTGTTTTGTTAGTTTGTTTTCTTTTTTTTTGCTTTGCCCTTCGGTATCATCTTAAGCCACGACATTCAGACGTGCTGTCGCCTCCGTTGCTGTGATTTGACTTTGACGTACTTTGGTTGACGCTGCCGCTGACGAGGCAAGTGAGTAACTCGTTGTGACAATTTACACTTAGATTGCTTGTTGGTTTGTTGCATTCGTTTTCTGTTTTTTTTTGGGTTTTTTGCTGTTGCTTGCTTTAGAAAAATGTTGCACCAAATGTCATATAAACCGTACGCCGTTACGAGCTATTAGTAGTAGTTCTATGCTGCTGCCGCTGCTGCTACTGCTGGGATTTTGGGCATTATATTTTACTACTTTCTTTTCATTTTTCTTGATTTTTGCTCATTTAATTCGAGTGGAATTTAATTTGTTTTTATTAATGTTAAGGTGTTTTGTTGCATTCGAAAAACATTTCTTCTTGTGCGAAGAGGGTTAAATAGTACACATAATTAATCTATGTCAGTATTTACTGTATATGTAGATATTTTTTCATTTCATTTCATTTATTAATAAAAGTTATTAGTACAATAAGATTTAGGATGATATTTTATAGTGCAACAGCTTTAAAGTAAAAGTAACTTAAGAAAAGATATTAAAACTAAGATTAACATATAAAACAATCAGTATTCATATATGACTAGATTACAAGTGCATTTGTGCTTAGGTAGCTGTAGGTAATTGTATTAAATTTGTAGATAGATTAAGGAAAATACTCCTAAAGAACATTCTTAAAGTTGATTTTGTTTAAACAACTGCGAACAGAAGCTGGAATACAAATCCAAATACAAATAACGTTGACAAAGAATAACCTTGCAAAATTTAGGTAATTATTTTTAGGCTCTATAAGGTCAGTTATCCGTGCAGACTTTGGGAATTCTAGTTTACTATATAGACAGATAGATTCTTTATTCTGCAAAAGACGAAATAAGAAGATGCAATTTCTTGCTTTCAGATACTCAGAAATTTCACATCCCAAAAGTCGCGATCTCCAACCAAAAATATGGCAAAATCTCGCTAGTTTAAGCACATGCCGTATTACATGATAGAAAACTACGTTAATTTTGTGCGCAGATTGAGAACTCTTATTATTAGAGATTAGCTGGATAGTAGAAAATTGGTAATATTAATTGTGCGTACGATATAATACACTTTGCTCACGGTGGAGTCACAAGTAATACTAGAATTGATAATAATAATACTAAGATTTGTGAGCTTAGAGACAAATTAAGGACTCTTTTCATCAATATACAGCGGCGGAATATCAGAATAAGACGAGAGAGTTGTCTACCATTTTTCACCCGCTGAGTCCTACCTACCAATTACTTCTCATGGGACGCACTGCAAAGTCCCCAAAGCCAAAATAGTTTCTTTTAATTTTTAACAAAGTAAGTTATGGTAAGTTATGATCCAAAGAGTCAAAAGCCTTAGAAAAGTTAAGTAGGCATAATAACGTCAGTTGCTTCTTGTCAAAAGCTGTTCTTATATCGTCCACCAATTTAATAACAGCCATGGAACAACTATGATTGACTCTAAAGCCAGACTGAGACGGTGATAGTAAGCAAAATTTGTTTAAATGCCCATAAATTTGACGAAAATCAAAGAGATTGAATGCTATGAAAGTTGGCAAAATGTTGGTAAAATTACTTTTAACAAATTTAATAGGTATGCCGTCCTCACCAATTGCATTTGATCGTATTTTGTAGACACACCTTGGCACATCTAACTCCGATTATGAAATTTAAAGTGGTTTGAGTTGGAGTTATTCCCGGTTACTCAGAAATAGAGATCTGTGGGGAGAGTGGTGAAAGCGATTTTCGGACGACTCGATGTTTGGTTGACAACTCGGCGCACTTTGTTACACCTAAAAAAGTAAGAACGTATTAAATTTTATGTTTTTTATTATTATTTATTTTAAAAAAATTTAGGTTCAAATTTAAAAAATAATGCACAAAAATAATCATCAAAAACCGTTGCAGTTTTTCCACCCGAATTATAAAATTTGCTATGTTTTAAGACTTCCGCTAAAATATTTTGAAGTGTAAGAAGATTTACGTTAGCTGGAACGATTTGAAATTTTGTCCAAAAACTTGAGTTTTTTATATAACCATTTTTTTTTAATATATAAGAAAACCAAAAGCGCTTAATATGATAAAACACAGTAAGCTTAAAAGGGCTACTTAAAATAATTTAAAGAGATTTTCAACGATACCATAATAATTATAAAATAAAAATGACAAGAAAATACATTTCTAGTGATATATTAAAAGATTAAATTGGTGAAATTTTGGCAGTCTTCCGAAAAATCTCAAACTCAGCGCCAAAAGTTGCATTTTAATGATTGGTGATAGGTGATTTTTATTTTTAATTACAAAAAAAAAAACATTTTCATTTTAGAAACCCCCAAAAAATGCAGGTAATTTCAAATCGGTATTGCTCAATTAAATCTAGATATTATTGCGAAATATTTTTGTTTTTGTTTTATATTGTAATGATAGTGATGCACCCTAATGTTTCTATTCTTCAAAAAAAAAAAATATATAATTACAACTTTGTCACCCGCAAATGTTTCATTATAAATGAATAATTATTCAAATCGGTTCAGTACTTTGAGAGTCAAATTGATTGATTTTTTTTATTTTTTTGTTTTTATAGCAGAGCCATAGCCGAATGTGTAGCATGTGCGCGCTTCATTCGGAGTATCCCGGGCTCGAATCCTGGTTTTTTTTTAATAGCGGTCGCTCCTCCGATTGTATTTCTGCCATGAAAGAGCTTCACACAAAAATCATTTGCCGTTGGGAGTCGGCGTAGGTCCTTCAATTTGGGTAACAACATCAAGTAGCACTCCAAAAATTATAGGTGTAATTCAGCCAAACCATAAAGCGCCAATATGTAATTTTTTTTTGAGAATATATAAAAGTTATTATAATTAATTATAGGCATATTAATCTTTCTGTCCAATATTTTTATGTCAAAAATCAACAGCAGTTCAGATGCCCGCTTTGTATGCTTTGGATTGGCCTGTCAAGTCGACGATTATGAATTCAAACTAGAGATGTGCAGAGAACTAAATATTCGATACTACTCCCGCCTATCTCGAAATTCAATTTTTAAGTCCCAAACCTGGCCATTCCTACGCTTTGCTGAATAAAAATCACAGTTATTTAGTTTAACTTAGTTATTTTATATTTGAGCTCAAACCCAGTAGTAAGTAAATTTTAGTTTAATAAAACAAAATTTAGTTTTCCTGGTTTTAATTTTATTTTTTATCGATATTTCGAGTCAGTTGACTAGCAACTTTATTGATGGTTGATAGCCGAATAGCAACAATTTGATTAACCGTTCACTTTTGACTAACCGCTCGCTCTCGAGTTCGCTGAAAGTCGACTAACCGTAATTATTCGAATAGTGATAGTTACTCACAATAATTTCATTCAAATTCATTTAAAACCATTATTATAGTTGAAAACGAGTTTTGTTAATAAGACATAAACATCTAAACACATAAAAAATTAAATATTTATTGAAAGAAAAAAGAAAGTCGTAAAATCGAAAATAAACGGGTAGCCGACTAGTTGGTTAAGGGCGGTTAGTCGAAAAAATCGAATGAAGTCGATCAGTTGAAGCCGACTGTATTTTTAAACAACTTTTGCTAAACAATTAACCGATTAGTCGACTAGTCGATTAACAAGAGCTTTAGTGATTTTGTTTTCCCAACTCTTCCCACAATTTTTCTGAATATATAAAATGTACACATTTGTATGTATGTATGTTTATTATTTTAAAACCTTGCTTCAAATTTAATTTGTGAAATGTCAGAAAGTACATCCAATCGATGTTGTGAATGCAAATGCACATTGATGTGTCCTTGCTGATACGCGTATTGTTAAAAATAAATAGACGTTTGTTATGTTTTTCAGTTTTTCGTAAACAAACGCATAGTATATGTCTTGAAATTCACATGGAGTTCGACTTAATTCAATTTATCTTTCACTTGCATTTCGTTGTTGAAATAGAGAATATTTTTATTATGAAAAAAAATGGAGTTTCCCCAAAAAAAAAAAAATAACCGAAAAAAATTAAAAAAGAAAAAAATGAGATAAATTTAAGAATACTATGCACACTTGGTATAATTCACTAAAGTTACCTTCTTTTTGTTAAAACGTGATTGATGCTAGTTGGCGGTGTATCGAATTTTGTTTTTTTTTAATTTGTTAGCAACTGCACACATTCAATTAATTATACTAAAATTTAATGGGCTACAAATCTCCAAATATAATCTGGCTTTCTATAAAAATATTTAAGAAATAATGTGGCATTTGGAATCACACGCAAAATTGTATATTAGATAGCTGTGCCAATAATCAATCGCAGTTATTTTATGTCAATCAGTGCAATAGTAAAGAATTTAAAATATTAGAATTTTCCTTTTTCTTTTTGCACAAAATAAATGACAGCTGATCACTAGTGCGATTCGCTAAATTCTTTAAACGATATTTGCAGGGTTAATTCATCTTGGCATATATTTTAACGATATTGTTATTTAGCAGTAATTTTTTAACGATCTTCGCTAGCACCAGATCTGCTGTTGTCATTGGCAAATCGATTATCGAACCCTATATATAAAACAAATCAAAATAATTAGGCCCCTACACCTAATAACTTGATGTATGGATGAACTTCAATTGGATTATCGAAAACTAAACCGCAATAAATGTGAAGCTTGGAAGCAAAAATTAAAGTTCAGTATTTTATTTTAGAAAGAAAATTCTACAGTCATTGAATATTTGGCATACGTATGAATAATCAGGAAGTCAAGAAGAAGTTAGCCCATAGAACAGTGGATTGAAGTTTACTCCGAAATGCAGGTAGCTCATGTAATCTTGTATGCAATATTAAATTATACTTTTATTATGCCAAGTTTTAGATTATTCGCATCTGGTGGCATATCCATGAGCTTGTCATCCATCTGTGAGATGTAGCATGCAATGCTTGGGCTCTGCGGCATTGGTTCCTTATGAGAGAACAGGAGCTTCAGCATCATCATTAGCAGTGTGGCCAGAACTTTTGAAAAAGACGAAATAGGCAAAATTAAAAAACTAAAAAACTAAAAAAGCCGAAGCCAAAATTTGTTAAAGGCTAGAGATGCAAATAAGCAATTTAAACACTTTTTTCGTATTACGATTTCATAACAAATTTTATACTATTTATATATTTCATATATAAAATTAATTCATAAACACCTTTCCTTCTTATTCATGCCGTATCTAATACTTAAGTCTATACTATAATTAAATAAAAATTCGTTCATTTTAGGAGAGGTTTCCAATTGATTTCTTATGAAAAAATAGGCGAAAACTCATCTAAATAGGTCATCTCATACAAAAACAACAGCAAAGGAGAAGCGGAAGCGAAAGAAGAAACACACCAAGAAACGTAGAATAAGATGCTGATTTTAAATTTGTATGGATGAAAAATTTGTTTCCCATTTTTTGGGGGTATGTGGGTGATGACCAATTCTGAGCCTAAGGGTTTTACGTACGAAAAACATACGTTATGATAAGTTGCAACTCAGCACCTTTTTGTTTTGTCGGCCGTGTACAAGAAAATATTCTTTCAAATAGCCTTGCTATGTAATAAATAATACTCAAAAGTAAAAATAATCGATTCTGTTCAAAAAAGTAGCGTTACAAAGTCATTGAGTTTTAGCTCGATTGAAAGTTTTTCGACTGTATGTATTCTATTTTAATGTTAGATCTTGGTTAGAATTTTACCCTAAGGTCAACAAAATTTCATGCCATTTCATTTCATTTCATTTCTTCGAATACACACAAATAAGGCCAGGTCTTTTACAGGGCAGATGTATATTAAAACTTAAAACAATGGGTACAATTACTTAAAATTAAATTAAAATTGCAATTAAAGTTAAGGTACATTCAGCAGACAGGGAAAAGAAATACATAAAGCGTAAAGTAGCACAGATTGATTATAATAGAAATAGAGAGTGAACTGCAAGTTTGAAGCGCCTTGGGTTACATTCAAATTTGAATCCATTTGCTAAGGAGTTTCATAATTTCACAGCTCTAACGAAAAACATTCCTGACGTTACTGAATACTTGGACTGTGGTACAATGAAGTTACATGTGCGACTGGACTGTGCAAATGTTAATTTCGAAAAGAGAAATTTCGGGTACCGGTTGTAAACTAACCTATGAATAAATATTACTGAACGATGATCAAATAATTTTGACAAGCTGCAGCCAAGAATGTTAGTGGAGAACTCCGAAATATTATCAAACTTTTGCTATAAATAAATATATTGACCAGCATTATTAATAACCAATTGTAATTTATGCAAGGAAGCTTTGTCTAAATAACTTAAGGGTCTTGCAATAAGGACGCTACAAAAGTAGACCGTTAGTGACTGCAAACGACGCCATATTTTTTACCGCCCTTTTGACATTTCTCTTCAGTAAGGTTTGCCATTTCATCATGGAAAGATATACGATCCAACAACGAGTCGAAATTATTAAAATTTACTACCGAAAATCGGGGTCAATGGCCTCAACTTTAAGAGCGCTACGTCCAATTTATGGTCGTCGTCATTTCTGGCTGAATGGCTTCGTCAATAAGCAAAATATGCGTTATTGGAGGACAGGCAGCAATCCACACGTACTCCATGAGTCAACATTGCATCCCGAAAAAATTACGGTTGGTGCGGCGTCATTGGGCCGTACCTCTTCCGTGATGATCAAGACCGGCACGTTACTGTGAATGGGAATCGCTACCGTTCAATGATATCCGAATATTTTTGGCCCAGAAATTGGCCGCCTCGGTCGTGCGATTAGACGCCATTAGACTATTTCCTGTGGAGCTACGTCAATTCTATGGTCAATGCCATCAAGCCAGCGACGATTGATGAACTTCGTACGAATATCGAACGGAAATTGCAGCAGTATCGGCCGATTTATGCTTGAAAACCGTCGAAAATTGGGTTTAGCGTCTGGACTTCTGCAAGCGTGCCCGTAGTGCCCATGCAAAAGAAATCGAATTCCATACATAATGGCATCGAATTTACTTTCACAGGAATAAAGAATTTAATTCATATCCCAAACCGTTTTTGTTTTATTTAAAAAAAAAAACTTTTGTAGCGTTCCTATTGCAAGACCCGATATAAACTAATTCTTGGTAGGATACTAAAGGGACTATTAAGGTTTTTACAAGTTTAAGTTTAGTAGTTTGCGGAATGTATGCAGTAGTTCTCCATTATAGCCTCAACACAAAATATGACTTGCTAACTGAACTTGCTAACTGATGTGTTGGCATGGTCCGCCAAGGGTTTTAACAACATTCTCATATTTTATGACACAATCAAAACAAAACTGGTCCAAGGATTGAACCCTCTGGAACACCAGATGTTATTGCCAATAAGTCAGAGCAGGAACCTTTGGAAATTACTCTCTCCCATCTATTTGTTAGAAAATATTTCAGGAATTTTTTTGCACGGTTGTTGAAACCGAAATATTTATTAATCTTTGCTAATAAAATATTATGACACTCAGTATCGAACGCTTTTGAAAAATCTAATAAAGTAAGGATTGTAAGATATACTTTATCAAAGTGTGGTCTTATATACTCAAGAATTTTTAGCATGACAGTGGAGCAGCTATGCTCCACCGAAAGCCTGATTGGTTTTCCGAAACGAGACAATTTTCAGTGATATAACCCTTAATCTGGTTTAAAATTAGATTTTCGAAGACTTTCTACAATGACGGCAGAATGCTTATCGGACGATATCCTTAAGCTAACATTGCATTGCTTTTTTCGCAACAGGTATTGCGAAAATGTTAGGAAATGTTAACGATGTAAAAGAAAAATTTATAATATGAGTCAAGGGTGAAATAATATATGGCAAAATTATCTTTATTAATTTTAAGCTTATTTTATGGTTAACTATAAATGTTTAATACAAAAATTATTGAAGTTTTCATCGATCGCTGTCATATAAAAATCAAAACATACAAATTCCTTATATACGTAAAGCGCTATATAGCTACCGTCTTCCATAATAAAAAATTTTTCGTTTTTTATTCCGTTTGAGAAATCTTTTACGCCATTGGCGTGGAATTTGGAAAGAGTGGGCGAATGGATGGCTATCATAGCTCCCCCATTCTACAAGTTGTACAATTTTTTTTTGTGGTAGTTTTGGTAATCTTAAAAAATCTCATTAATTTTTTAAACCTTTTTTTTTTTTTTGAACCGTTAGGGAGGTGCAACGCACGAAATATCTTCTGCTTTATCTTTTAATTCCAAGGGCATCTACTATGTCTGCACCCCATCTGGTTTGGTTTGTAGCAATCGCTTTGATCTCCTTCTAGCTTAACCCTCAAATATATATATTACTTAGTAGCTAAATTAGATACAGATTAAAAACTTCGCAAATTAAATTATACCATTGTTAGGCTAACTATAGCGCTAAACCTAAAGCTTTTTGTGAAAATCGTTTTCTTTTTCTTATCCTACGTATATTATTTCGAATGCCATAAAACCAAAAGGTTTTACTAACATTAAATTGTTTTGAATTTATGGCTACTATTTTCCACTGTGCTCCTTCAACCGATTGTTTTCTACTGATTTTTAATATCATTTTAGTTGACAGCGTACGGTAACTATTTTACGGAATGCCCAAAGACATATACTGTCAAGTCGAAGGACGATTACATTTCGTTTCGCAATGTTTTTCATAATTTTGTTGGTTTTATACATTTACTTTTAAAGTTTTCTGTTCTTTGTTTTTAGTAAGCCTTGAGGGCATCGCTCTGCTGCTTCAACTCTGCCGCACATTAAAGATTTTATGTATGTGTCTAGTCTCTACATATGAACGTTAATGGTCATATGTGCACGTTGTGTTCATTCTTTGAGAAACCTACATTATATTATTTGTGAATATTCATTTTAACTGCATTTTCTTGTTGTTTTTGTGGCACGCATCCCAAAAGTACAATAGCAACAGTGCAATAGTAAAAGCGAGCACTTTTTATGGTACTATAGTTTTTTTTTTTTTTTTTTGTTTTTACATTTTTCTAACTTCATTCATTCAGCCACATTAGCCAGAGACGGATTTTATTGATTCTGTCCTTTTCCAACTGCGATTTTGAAGGGTTTTATTTTTTGCTGGCGTCGAAAGGAATAAAACATGAGAGGGAAAAGCGAAAGCAAATAAAGCGGTCGGTGACAACTGAAAAGATTCTTGAAAACTGAAGCGGCAATTTGAGTGTGCAAACATTTTGGGGTAAAGCGCCTAAAAGTATGCTTACGCATGAATGCAATACAATAATGTGTGAATTTATTTGCGGGCGTTCTCTCTCGCATAATTTTTTGTTTTATGTCGGAACGTTTGATACAATATATGTTTATGTAGCTGTTTGTACCCAGTGAACCCAAATATAAATAAATACTTACATATATAAATAACGAGCAACACCTTTTTTACATACACAAAAAATACCTATATGTTGCTTTGTCGCACTACCGTAGAGCCATTTGTAATGCCGTTTCTATATTCATTAAGACTATCTTGAAATAAAATTCTTGTCGAATCCCTTAGATCAACATTTGACAAATACAAGGATAATGAAAATGGTGTTCAAATAAGTACCACCACTGGGCGGAGAATGTCACAGCGATTCTGAGACGTCGCTCTGCATTAAACAGCATTAACTTCAAATAAAGAAGCATCTTAACAAAAACGTAAGGTATGAATCCTTGTTAACAATGCGACCTGCGAATTGAAGACGCTAGCGAATCTTCTCCTTTCCATGACAGTACAGCTGTTTCTTTCGCTCAAACGAAGAGTAGCGCTCCTCAGTTGAACAAAGAACTTGATACCAAACGTAAACTTTTAAAATGCACCTAAGTGTAAGTAGAAATCATTTATAGCATTTTTAAAAATAGTTGCAGTAATTTGTAGTCGCATTAGTAAAAAATTAGTGGTAGAAACTATTAGTGGCATTAGTAAAAATAGTAGTAGAAATTTAAAAAAAATAGTTGTAGAAACTACTAAATACAGTAAACAAAAACTAAGTAAAAATCCAAGTAGAAATTATTAGTTCAATTAGTAAAAAACGTGTTAGAAATTAGTAGCATCATTAGTAAAAAAAAAAGATGAAGAAAAAAGTAAAAATTTGGGTAGAAATTATTAGAAAAATTAGTAAAAATAGTTGTAGAAATCAGTAGTAGCATTAGTAAAAATAGTGGTAGAAATTAGTAAAAATAGTGGCAGAAATTAGTAGTAGCATTAGTAAGAAATAGTGGTAGAAACTAGTGAAAACATTTGAAGAAAAACGTAAAAATTTTGGTAAAAATTATTACAAAAATTAGTAAAAATAGTGGAAGAAATCAGTAGTAGCATTAGTAAAAATAGTGGTAGAAATCAGTAGTAGCATTAGTAAAAATAGTGGTAGTAATTAGTAAAAATAGTGGCAGAAATTAGTAGTAGCATTAGTAAGAAATAGTGGTAGAAACTAGTGAAAACATTTGAAGAAAACAGTAAAAGTTTTGGTAAAAATTATTACAAAAATTAGTAAAAATAGTGGAAGAATTCAGTAGTAGCATTAGTAAAAATAGTGGTAGAAATCAGTAGTAGCATTAATAAAAATAGTGGTAGAAATTAGTAAAAATAGTGGCAGAAATTAGCAGTAGCATTAGTAAGAAATAGAGGTAGAAACTAGTGAAAACATTTGAAGAAAAAAGTTAAAATTTTGGTAAAAATTATTACAAAAATTAGTAAAAATAGTGGAAGAAATCAGTAGTAGCATTAGTAAAAATAGTGGTAGAAATTAGTAGTGGCATTAACAAAAACAGTGGTAGAAATGAGTAAAAGTAGTGGTGGAAATGGGACTTTCGTTACGCGATGTAAAAAAACACTGCCGCTAAAGAAGTTTTACTTAAAAAATTGCAGAGTTAAATAAACATTGCGTAAAAAATATAATAACTTAAGTGCTTTTCCAAATTAGGGTACTCACAGTTTATGGAAATTTCTGTGCTAATTCTACCCTTTGCTAAGTTTTTGGTATTTTGCTATATGATATTTTCATTTCCTTTGGTTTTACATATTTAATAAACAAATTTGGTAGAACGACAAAATTAGCTATAGCCGAGACATCATTTGATGGATAGCAAATAATGGGAAAATGAAAGGTTGCCATTTTTTACATGATGTGCAGAATTGAGCGGTTGCATACTGATTTTGAAGTTCCACTAATTTTGATAAGCGGAAATGTTAGCCAACAAACTGTGAACATCTTAAATGAACTACGCTTTAACAATTTATGTATCCAGAACATTTTACCAAGTCATTGATTTTAACTAATATTTAAATGTATATTAAAAAACTAAATTGCATACTGATTTATAAGCGTATATATACATTCACACAAATATGTACATACACAAATACTAAATAAGCGCGGGTGCGGTAAATGACTTACGAATAATTATGAGAGAAATTATGCACAATTGAATCGGTTGAAATGACCTAATTGAGCTGACATGGCAATAAAACACACAAAAAGGAACAACAACAATAACAACAAAGGTATTGTTCAGGAAGCACTACAAGTACATAAATCAACTGGGAACCTTTTTAGTATAATTACTACACAAAAACTGAACTGGCTCACAAACAGCGAAGAGTGTGGAAAATCAAAGCAGAATGGTGGAAGTGTTTATGACAGGCGGATAGTATAGAGTATTTAGTGAAGTAAAAGGGTTGCCAATATAATTTACATATGTAGGTATAAAAAAAAGAACTAGCACAACGTCGATTGTTTAAATGTCTGCGAAGGTGAAACACTACCACTGCCCTTACCGCGATGGGAGGTGTGTAATTAAAGGCATATTTTATTCTTAGAAAATTAGCGTAACTTAAAAAAATAATACAAAAAACACCAGTAAAAACAACGTGAAAATGAATTGTGTTTGTACCTACTTAGCTGGATATATTTACCGGCATATGTACAGTGTTGGGCATATCATATTGAAGAAAATACGTTACTTTGTTTTTTTTTTTTAAATAATTTTTTATAAATGTATAGGTTATTCTGTAAAAAACAGCATATAAATAAAAGTTTCAAGCATTTTGGAAATTCAAAAAAAATATAAAAAAAATTTAAAAAAAGTAAACACCAATTTTCCAACTTTTGAAACACAACTTTTAGAAACTTTCCGGTTAAGCAATTTTGTAACTCATTTAATTCTAATAAAATAAATTGCGAGTTTCAGCTCACTAAGCATTTGCGTTGAATTTTGATATTATTTTCCTTTTTGCTGAAGGTGTTGGATAATTTCCTCCATAAATCGGTTTCCAAAAAATTTGCACTACTGCCACAGCTAGAAATTACTACAACTAACTACCACTAATGCAACTACAACTTCCTCTACTACCACTTACTACTTCTACTTTTTCAACACGATTACTAATGCTACTGCTACTAACTACGACTACCATTTTTGCTAATGCTACTACTAATTACTACAACTATTTTTGACACTAACGCTACTACAAATTACTGTCACTTTTTTCTAATTTCGACTACAATTTTTTATTAACTATGCAAAAAATTATGACTACTATTTTCTTTAATTCCTTTTACTATATTTATTTATTTGTACTACACTTTTTGCTAATCCTACTACTATCGTAACTAATTTCAACTATAAATGTCTAGTACTTTTTTTTCTAATTTCTACTACAACTTTTGCTAGTGCTCCTACTAATTACTGCTACTACTTTTACTACTTTCTACTTATATTTTTAATAATGCTGCTATTAAAAGTTGTTCTTTTAAAAAATTCTACTACTGATTCTACTACTATTTTAACTATTTTTACTAATGCTCTACCAATTGCTACTACTACTTTCACGCATTTCTTCCAATATTTTTAATAATGCCACTACTACTATTATTTTTTTTTATTCTACTGCTAACTACAACTACTACTTTTAATACAAATATTACTACTTATAACTACTACTACTTTAACTAATTTCTGCTACAATTTTTAGTAATAACACAACAAAATACTGGTACGTTTTTTATTCATTTTTTTATTATTTTTTCTAATGCTACTACTAATAACTACTACAACTTGTACTATTTTCTACTATTATTTTTACTAATAATACAAATAATTACTACTACTATTAATTACTACGACTATTTTTACTAATTTCTACTACAATTTTTGCTCATGCTGATATTAATAAATACTCCAATTTTATTAATTTTTACTAATATATTTCCCAATCCTATTACAAATTACTACTACTATTGTTACTAATTTTTACAATTAATTACTAGTTCTATTTTTACTAATTTCTACTACTATTTTTAGTAATGGTACTACTAATTACCGCTGCTAATTTCTACTACTATTTTTTACTAATCGTACTACTAATTAACCCTGCTAATTTCTGCTACTATTTTCTACTAATGGTACTACCAATTACTACTACTGTTTTTACAAATTTCTACTACGTATTCCACTACTAGTTTTATTAATTTCTATTACTATTTTTACTAATACTAAGTACCTTTAACTACTATTCCTACTACGTACTTCTAACCTCTATTTCTACTGCTTCTACTACCATAACACTGTCGGTAAAAAAGAGGTTAAAAATCTACGCAACTTTTCAGTCACTTGAAATTTGCATTTTTTATAATAAAATATAATCGGCTATAAATCGGCTTATATGTTTTTATTCTAATTAAAAATTTTGAAAATTTGATGTCAATTTTAAGAAATTTGTTGAAATTTTGTAAATTTCATGCAAAGTTTGAAGTTTTTATTAACATTGCTTCCGTTATAGAATGAGCTATAGTTTTATAAAAAATTATTAAAAAGAAAACTAATAAGCATAAGCGTCAGTGGTATTACACATATTGAATTTTTTCCAATATAATAAGCCCAACACTGTATTTGTACAAATAGCCCTATGCATAGTTGTACCCGGTAGTAAAAAACCAACAATGTAATGGTGCTAATCGACGGTGTGTATGAATCGGGTTGAGTGACATGGCAAGAATCGCGGAGGCCTGTCTCCACCTTTCAACGCATTTTTTTTTTATATATGATATGTCATTAGCAGTAATATGCTTACATATGCACATTTTTCTTTGTATGTATGTATGATTGCATGTTAGGTTATAAATTGGCTGGCTAATAAAAGTGCTTTAAGTCAAGCCTTCTTTTTGTAATGTGAATATTTTTCATTTACCTAAATTAGAGTGATAATTTTAATTAAATTTTTTCACTCTTTAACAAAGAAGAATTTGCTCTCTATTGATTAACTATATAGCATTTAGTATCCTATAATGCTTGAATTAAATTCAAATAATTTTAAAACATTTCTAAAGCTTGGTGTGTACGCTTCATGTAAATAAAATATAAAAAAAAAATTATTCATGGCTCGGAACATGATAATTCCACTGTCACTTTTTGGTCGCCATTATTAGCTACCTGACATTAAACAGATTATGGCATTTTATGCAACCAGCCGTAATTGAAAGAAAAGTTTATTTTATGCTTGTTTCTTTTTTCATGCGCATTGATAGGTGGTTTGAATTTAAAAATTTAAAGGACAACAAATAGTTACTTGTTTTATCAGGTTATTTCAATTCTCAGTATTTTATATACCTATGTATGTATGATAAGCTCATTATGCGAATGCCGAAATGCAATTGAACGCTTAACCAAGAAGCGTGCTGGATTAACCCAAAGTGCAGTGCAAAAATTACCATAATGTTCTTAGGAGATAAATATGTTAAAATTTAAATATTATGGGGCAAATTCTTCTTTCCGCACGAATCGAAAATTCTGAAATTTTCATGTAGCAAGTGCATACAATTACAAAAAAATTTTAAAATTTTGAAAGTTATATGTGGTAGAAAACATTTTAAATTGTTTAAAATTCGTTAATTTTAACTAAATAAAATTTTAAGTAGCAAAATGTTTCAACTAATCGGAAAATTAATTGGTTAATTAAAAAAAAAAACCCTCAGAACTTCTTCGGCTATCTTTTTAAAAGTTTTAAGAAAAATATTGAAATTAGTTTTTAAAATAAAGCAGTTAATGGATAAGTTTCTGAACTGCATGATTTATTAATCAGCATAGGTGAAACTATCAATTTTGTAAATATTGCCCAATATATGATTGGAAATGACCATCTCCTACAAATATCTGATGGCGCAAAGCTTTGCTAAATATTTTCGTCTGAGGAGATGTCACTAATCTATTTTGCTATACAAAAATGTACAGGGTGCGCCATTAGTTCCTGCAATATGGAATTTGCATAACTTTTGGAAGAAACAGTAGATTGCAATAAATGATGTTTTTTCTTTAGTTCAATCCATTGCAATTGGGATGGTAAGTGGGTTAGAAGGAAGTGACATCTAGCGGACCAAACGGGAAGTCAATTGAACAAAAGCTAATTAGCGACACTGACTTAACGATACCGTTCAAACTTGGCGAAGTTCTGGAAATGGCAAAGCGGGCAGTGGTTAATCCGGTACGCCTCGCAACCGCATTGACGGTTTAACCTTTAATTTAAAACTATGACTTAATTCTAACTTAAACAATAAATTTAAACCTTAGACTTAATTTTAACTTACAAATAAATTTAAACGTAAGACTTAATATGAATAGATGTTAAAGAGACTTAAATATTAACCAACGGGCCTTTTCCTACGCCTACTTATGTGGACTACTTTTTGAAAACAACATAGATTAAATTACCACTTTTATTGGTCAACGCAAACTGTGCTCTGTTTCGGGCATTTTTTGTAAATTCCATCACTTCTTCGAAAGTCTCGATCGGTATGACAGTTATTTCGGCTCGAATACTGGTGTTAAGCTCGTCAATTATCTTCGGCCTGCTGGCGTAAACATTGGTATTGAAATCAACCCAGAAAAACAACTCTGAGCGGGTTAAATCGGGGCTTGTCCATATCATTTATTTTCCATAACACACGTCCAGGAAGTTTTTGTTGCAACAACCGCATTACTTGAATTGCTGTGTGGCATGGCGTCTCGTCTTGTTAAAACCAGAAGTCAGTCAAAACTTTTTTATGCATTTTTGGACACAGCGAATGTGGCAACATCCATCGATATCGTTTGCCTTCCTTGAAAAAAAAAGCTCAATGTTGATTTTGCATGTGCATCCAAAAGTCCGGCATGGTCTCCAATATTCGGGCGGTTGTTTTGTCGTATTATTTCAGTGTGAAGCGGCCCATGATTACAACTGCACTAGTTTTGAAGTTTCTAAATGAAATCGGTTGACAATGATGGCGAAGTTATTCAATATTTACATACCGGAGGAACATATTGCACACCCTGTAGAAATGGAACTACCTTCTTTATTGTAAAGGGTGGTTCAATTTTAAGAGCCGACGTTGAATGTGAACCACACCTAAACGTCAACTTTTTTCTGAATTTCATTTGACATTTCTCAATTTCAGACTAACTCAATTTGAACATGGAAAGATACACAATCGAGCAACGTTGGCAATGTTGGCAAGAAATGGCAACAGTGGATGATCACTTTTCGAAGAAAATCATCTTCAGTGATGAGGCACATTTTCACCTCAGTGGGTTCGTCAATAAGCAGAATTGCCGCATTTGGGCGAATGATAATCCAAGAGTTATTGTTGAAAAACCAATGCACCCACAAAGGGTGACTGTTTGGTGCGGTTTATGGGCTGCCGGCATCATCAGGCCGTATTTTGTCCAAAATGAGGCCGGTTAGGCAGTTACTGTGAATAGTGTTCGCTATCGTGAGATGATAACGAACTTTTTATGTCCCGAGTTGGAACATATGGATGTGGACGATATGTGGTTCCAACAGGATGGTGCCACTTGCCACACAGCCAATGAAACAATGGCTCTTTTGCGCGACAAATTCAATGGCCGTGTTATCTCACGTGGTGGCGATGTCAGTTGGCCACCAAGATCATGTGATTTGACACCGTTGGACTACCTTTTTTGGGGTTATTTGCAAAAAAGTTGTACGTCGATAAGCCAGCAACAATTCAAGAGCTAAAGGATGAGATTATTCGGCACATTAACGGCATAGAACCTCAATTATGCCTCAGCGTCATCGAAAATTTGAACCATCGGACTGAGGTGTGCCGCCGAGGTCGCGGTGGACATTTGACCGGTATTTTGTTCCATACATAATTGAACCACACCATATTATCATAATAAAGAGAAATTACAATAATTTCCAAAATAATTTGTGTTTTATTCAAAATCAACATCGGCCCTTAAAATTTAACCACCCTTTATTATCGCTCGGTAGTAGTTCTTCCCCTAAAAAGAAATAAAAATATAAGTTTTGTTTTTTTTATTTATTGGAATCAAATATTCCGTTCAAACTTTATGAATTTTGAGTTTGAATTGAATTTGAGTTTTGTAACCAAATTCTCAGAAATAGAAAGAGAAATTTGGCACGTCATCGTCCATTTTGTATTGTATTTTTTTCGTCCGCTTGTTAGTCTGCTGCAATATGTTAGTTTATTTTTGTTTCGTTCGTATTGTTTTAGTACTCAAAAGCAGATATTTTTCGAAGAAGAGCAGATGCACTTCAAACATGATGTCAGATCAAATAAGCGATGCAATATCCCTTGTCAGAGACCTCCAAAAGTTTCCCATTTCTTATTCTACTCTGAATCTGCCCATTCCGCAAATAATCCCTTTGCGGATGATCAGTTAGGGCCGCAAAATGGTTCAAGACCCATTAGGGCGGTTTCCTGTCCTATCCGCCGACCAGCCTGTCGGCAAGCTCGTTACGTTCGACCCCGACGAGGCCAGGTGGCTCGATATTTTCCTCGATGCAAATAGTTGGAGAGTGTCATAAAACTTAACATCAAAATAAGCAAATATTTCAATTACATTAAAATATAATTTTCCCAAATTTTGTATACAGTATTGTGTTGACGAAACTACCTGACCAAATTCTGCTAAATTTGTTACACACTTTAACTCGATAGGCGCAATTCGAAAATTAGAGATATCGAAATCAAAACCCACGCCCAACCATCATATAACGGTAATTTTAAAAAACTAAAAAACTGCAATATTTTAGTAACTTTTAACGACAATGTGCTCAAGTTTAATATGCAAGATGAAGTTCGAAAAGGCGGGGAGTGGCATCGATAACTTTATAGCAAATATGTACATCTACTACTTCATCAAACTCGGCCAAGTTTGCTGCGCAAATTGCATTCCAAGTGAGTAAGCAAAATTTCGAGATTTGTAAAATATAACGGTAATTTACAAAAAATTTACAAAACTCTAAATATTCGATGTTTTTCTAAACCATTTAAAAAATTCATCCAAATTTGGTTCGAAGATTTTTTTTCGGGAGAGAAATACGAAAAATTATAAATTTTGGAAAATAGGTGTGATAAATAAATGTCATGTAAGATTTCAAAACGAACGGTATTATATTAAATACTTATATGGGGAACAACACGTTCCGTTTAAAAGAAAAATATGCAGCGGATGCTTAAACTTCAGTTTCACCTTACTACCGAAAATTGTATTTATTCAAAACGTGGCCAAGTCCGCCCATAGTTGGAAACATAAAATAAAAACGGAACTTTAGCAACGACTGGCATGAACAAACATAGATATTTCCGCCAGTTTTTAATGCATTTAAAAATTTATTATAACTTTTGTCATGAAATTGATAGCACAAATTTTGTATTTCTTGAACGGTTTTTGTCATTCAAAAATGTTTGCTTCCTAGAGGTGTTTTATTTGATATATCAATATAGCCGTAGGTGTTAGTTTTTATAGCATCAATGTTCGTTTTACTTACATACACAACTTTTATTACAATGCGCATACAGTAAGTATTAAGTAATTTATAGATCAAACACAATCGGCAATTAATTATGACCGGGTAAGGCCAGGTAAGCCAATCAGTATACTGATATATCAATTGCCCAAGTATGGAATAAAATAATTTTGTTAAGACTTGATCAAATTGTTTGCCACAGTTACTTAAATGAAGGAAATTTTACAAGTATTTCGCTTTCCCCTACTTTTTTCTCTACTCTTCCTTTTTTTTTTGTTTTTTTTTTTTTTAAATATCAGCTGCAGCACGTGCCCCAAAGTATAACTAATTTTTCAGTAAGCTTTTCTACTGCTGAGCTGCACACGTTTGTCAAGTTTTCAAGGTGCCTGCTTGCTGGTGGCTGATGACCGATGATATTCCTTGCCGCTGATAGCATGCCGCACAGTGGGCTGAAATTGGTCGGTAATAAAGTTAGAGACATCAGAATGTTATTAGTTAATGTTAAATAAAAAAACAACATAATGTTTAATTGCGATCTGAGCGTTTTGTCAAACTCCTCTAATTAAAAAGTTATAATCAGTTTAAGGAACAAATAACAAAATAAAATAACTCAATTATATCACATTTACTTAAATTATGGTTAATATGTTTATGTAGGAGACCAAGTGTAATATATATTTTAATTATTTTTTGCAATTTATATATGAAATCCCCCCGATTATAAGGCAGTACTGGAAGTCTGATATTTTTGTTCTACCTTGATACCAAGTATAGTATGACACCTTAAAATATTTGGTATTCATACGTCATGAATTTTTTTGGAAGCTAATTAATTACTACATTATTTTAATACATTCATTTCGACCTTCATTTATTTGCTATAGGTAAACGAACCAGTTTTGACAACTCTTTTGTTTTTCATATAATTTTACTAACTTTTTTAAGAAAATATTGTACTACAAAATCCATTCAAATACGAAATTCAAAGTGTTTTTTTTTTAAATTAAGAACGCTCAACAAATTTTGATAAAAAAGTTCGACTTCATAATTAGATATTTAAAAGAAAACAACGAGCTACATCCATTGGATGTCAGCAAAATCAAGTGCAAGTTTGCAGTCCTTCTCATTACCATTGATTTTTGACAATTTTTTTTTTACTGTCGAAGTAGAGTGTTTCCTTCCGTAAATACGTATAAATTAACAACTGACAATTGAGTTAGAAATATCATATTAAACAAAGATTACAGGAAAGAGTTAATTTTTCTACGATCGTTAAACTTCTATTTAGGAATTTTGCAATTTAAAAATTTATTTATTTTATATAAAATTTATATATTATATATTGCTGGAAGCTTATAAAAAAAATGTGAGATATGTATAGAGATTAGAGATATCAAATCGGAATCCCGGCATTTTCTGAATCCCAAAAATCCCGGCATTACTCACTTTGAATGCCGAGATTGGTGAGTATAATATTCTTTCATCAGATGCAGCTAGTGAAATTTTCTTTGCAAAAATCTCCTTTCTTTGATTAAAGAAATTGGAATTCTTTCTAAAGATGCAGAGCGGTGATTCTCAACTGGTGGCTTTTTAAGCAATAAATTTCGGTCATGGTTGAAGGTTAACGCACTCAATGCTTTAATTTGTTTAAGACTAGACTTTAATTAATGCCAACAGTAAAGTAATTTGCTAGAATATTTTAACACTAACCAATATGTCGCTTATCTTCAGGTAATGATGAAGTTGATTTAAGGGTCAGACTCTGGATTAAATGGTTTTTAACATGTCAATGGTTTAAATTCTTTATATTATACTTTTTTAGGGCACACATTGCATAACTTACGGAACTAAAGTCATTATATATATATATATCTCAAATAGCGATTTAAAATTATTTAAATAAAAACAGCAGAAAAACAGCAGGAACTGCAAAAAAAATATTTTTGTACTTGTGCTACAAACACTTTATTACAAAATATTGAAGACTTGCATTTTAATTTGTTTAGCTTGTTCTTTGCTTATAAAAAACCATATGAGTTTTCTTAAAAAAAATTTGAAATACCATAATAGGCTATTCAGCCTGTTACATTGTTTCACTAGTTGCCATTTTTTACAAACAATTTTGATTTCGGGACAGTCTCTGATTGCAGAAAATATAGGGATCAATAAAATGCCAAAAATGGTCATCTCTATTAAAAATGTATTTAGAGCGCAATTTTAGTACATCTGCAAAATCATAATATATTATTTGAAACACAAAAAATAATACTCATGCGAAGGTATCATTAATCAGTTAATCATTCGTTAAAATTGATATGTGCTCTCCGACCATGTGGGTAGATTACTACCCATATTGAGATTTCATTTGTTCTCTACCAAAAAATTAAAACTTGTGAATCGTTAGTATTTTATTTATTACAAGACCAAATTTTACGTTTCGTTTATGCAATTATATACTTTTTAAAGCTGATTTTTTATAAAAGCAACAAGTAAGCTATGTTTTTTCGTTCATGTAAAAACATTGGCATCGTACAAGTACGAGGTTTTTTGTACATCTATCATTCCCATCTTAGAACTTGGTATTGGATTAATCGGAGAAAAATAATGTATATTAGCTTCGAAAGAAATTAGTTTGATAAACTAGTCAAATATAAAAGGACGATTGCTATCTATATATCGAAGCAAGCCAAAAGCCAAAATGTATCAACAAATTTTCCGAGAAAATCAACCACAAAGTAAGCGCAAAGAAAGCAAGGGCGGATATAAATAAGATCTCGGGCTCTTACAAACAAACATCTGTTTTCCTTATTAGCAGTCCCAATGGTTCATTACTTGACCTAAAAAAAACATAGCTAATAATTTTTCCCAAGATTTTGTCGAACACGACGCAGGTCACGCAGGTTCTATTGAAAACGATATTGGCCTCTTGGAATTTCAATCATCCCTCGCAAAAATGTCAAGTAAAATAGGTCTATATAACAACATTCTGGCGCGAGGGGTATTTCCTGAAATGTGGAAGAATACGGGTTTTTCTTGCTATACCAAAATCTAACAATATCCCAATGGATGTATTCGGATATAGACCTCTTCTGAGTTGCCTTGGGAAAATTGCTTGAGAGAAATAATTCCCAAACGAATTTTTTGGTCTACCCTAAAATATAACTTAATAAGTTCAAAGCAAGTCGCGTTTAAGCAAGCACAAGGTACATTGGACGGTCTGCTTCTCTTTGATAATTATGTCTCCTCCGCACTTTCAAATGGTAACCATGTTTTAGCTTCAAGCCTGGACTTTGAAAAAGCATTCGACCGTGTCAATATACACCCCGTCCTCAGCCAAAATTCAGATATGGAATTTGGGTGGAAATTTTGTTAAAAGCTTTCTATCAAGCCGCAAGTTTAAAACGAACAAACAAATAAGCCTTTTCTAACACCTACGATCGTTGTGTAGAATACCACAAGGTTTTCCGCTGTTAGCAATTTTATTTGTCAAAGTGTTTAATGAAACAAGTGCCATAATTGCAAAATACAAAAAAATTTCTCATACCAGTTATGCGGACGATGTTCTCCTTTTCACTAAAGTATTATTATTATTATTATTTATTGATAGAATAATATAAAATATTAATAGCTACCATAACAAGCACGCTAGCTACTCAGGCCTTAGGTGCTTTGATTTATTTATTTATTTATATCGATGATACAAATAATCTTAATTGACTAAGTGTTTAATCATATATTAATACTTAAGTTAGTTTTTTTATGTATTTGTATATGGTTTTACATTCGCGGTGTTAGTCTCCTTTAGTAGAGTAGAAGAAAATGAGGAATCGAAAGTTAGTGTTCGTGTTGTGGCTAAGGCTGGGCATTGATCGGGGATGTAAACAATTTAAATGTAGTTAAAAAATAATTTTATGATATATCTACTTTCTGACATTTGAAACTGGTCTAAAATCTCTAGAGCTAACATAAATGTAATGAAATTCAAAATGCTTCCCATTTGACGGAACCTTAAATGTTAGGTTAGGTTAGGTTACTGTGGTAGCTCCCGCAATGGGAGCTCACTTAGACATAGAAGAAGTCCACTGTGATACCACTTGTTTTATGAACGAAAACTGAATGGGAAAAATCTGGAAAGATTAACCTGAGAAACGTTTCGTACCCCGAATGAAGTCACGCAACCTACCAATCTCCACCCAGAAAGCTCTTCTGGAGTCCTAAAGAAGAATGAGCCTAGGTACTTGAACCTCAGTCTCGCAAAGGCAGGGCAGCTAAGCAGAAAATGAAAAGATGAATCCACCTCATCCTCCTCCATACAGCTGCGGCAGAAAGAGTCAGAGACTATCTTCAGCCTAACCGGATGAATACCCAACGGGCAATGCCCAGGTCAAAACACCTACTAGGGTCGAGAGTTGCCGCTTGGTAAGCGACCTCAGCTCCTTTGAGCGCCCACGATCCACTCTCGGCCAGAGGGTCCTTGCAATTCTGCATGTCGTGGCAATTCCCCAGCGCTCGCTGAGACGATAGAGAGCCCATCTGTCCAGGATAATTCCGTAGGCCGCCAAAGGAACCCCCACCCTCTCCCTGCATGGAGTACTAATTTCCAGGGTACCCTGCCGAGCGAGCCCATCAGCCATGCAGTTCCCTGCAATGTCACTATGGCCCGGTACCTAAATTAGTCTAACGTCGAGATTCTCTGAATCATAAATGTAGTAGCCAAAAATTTGAACTGTAATAATTTAAATATTTTTAATACATAGTCAATAAGTAAGTAAGTAAATATACTAAATATAATAAAGTACGAAGTTTTAAATATTGTCTAATTAACATGTCAACTTAAGTGAATATAACGAAATCGTTGATATTGTCGAAAATGGATTATGGACTCCTGGTACTTTTTTATACTTTTCGTGCATAGAGCTATTATTTCATGTTAAGTACTTAACCGGTCGTATTAAAAAAAAGAATTTAAATCCAATCAAACTTAATATTCAAATCTTTGTTTTCTCATACAAAGAAAAACGAATACCATAACCTTTTACATTTTTTATTAATTTATTTTTTTTTTTTTATTACGACTTCTTAGAGCCTTCTAAAGCACTCAAAATATAATATCACATTAATAATCAATATGTACAGTATTTGAATGTGAAATATTGAAATGTTGAATTATGTACCACAAATCAACACAAACAACAACATCTATGCTATCCTCAACGATTTCGTGTAATTATATAATCCTTTATTGAATAAGGTATTATCACAATTTTTAAAATATACAGATAATTCATTAAAGCAATTTAACCCATTATAAAAAAATACAATTTTTTCCAGATTCCGTTTTGTAATTGGGCAATTTGAAATCATTTGTATGTCTTGTATTTTTGTCGTGAACCTCGCAGTTAAATTTAATACATGTTCTTACATAATCAGGCAAATATCCGTTCTTTAGGTTGTAAAAAAATTTCATTGCGAAAGACAGGTTTAGATTTTACAAAAAAAAAACAAAATGATATAGCATTAAATTATGGCAGAGGATAAAATAAATCGAATTCGGTTTGAACACACTGTGCGCCGACGCCGTCTCCGTAGCCGCTTGTTCTAAGCAAAAAGTGAATTTTGATACATTTCCTTTGATAGCGGTAAATTTTAGCCACCGTTGTGCCAAATTTTTTTATATTTTTTTTTTCAAATTACAAAGGAAAACTGCCACGTGCTTTGCCTACTCATACTACTTCATAGCTATTTATATAGGTATATAATGCTAAACTAATTAGAATTTTATTATCTTACATCCACAAGGACATAGTAAATATGTATGTTTATATCTATGTATGTTGTGGATTGCATTTCAGTATAAATTACTTGTGTACTTGGGTTTGTACATTGTTTCTACGTTCATTAACAATTCATTGTCTTCGGATGCTGAGCGCTGCTGTTTGGCTAATTAAAATCCGATTAGTTTTTCAAGTCATTCTGCTCGCTCTCTTCTAGTTTTATACGAAAATTATTATTCAAATTTGAGATAGCATAAGCAATCAAATGCAGCGAAATAAACGCTTTAATAATAATAAATTTTTCACCAATTTCATTGTCGCCGAAGTACAAATTTATTTATGTTTCTATTGCGTGAGTTGGCAGCGGGAGCTGATGGTGACCATATTGCGTTTTATATTAACACTACTTTTATAAATATTCCCCGAACTTCTCAGTTTCTCAGTGGTTGTGTTTTTGTCGCTGTTGTTCTACACGTTAAGTTGCACGTTGTTGCTCTAATTTAAATTTTCGTGAATCGGCCAAATGGTGCCGAAACGAAATTAATATCACATTTACTTAGTTTGTGTCTGAAATATTTTACCCCTACCTAGTCGCTCTCTCTCCCTGCTACTCTCTCACTTCTCTTCTTCTTCCGCTGGTGTTTTGCGTTATCCTAATATTATTGTTTCGCAAGCTTGCAACGAGCGCTGTTGCATCCTATTTGGCTATTTGTTTGGGTGTATGTGTAGCTCGTTGCAAGCTAATTAAATACGTGACTCGCTTTCGCCGTGATTTGTTTTCTTGTCGCGCATCCCGTTTATCTAGCAAAAGCGTGTATATTAAAGTTTGTATGTCCACGTACGCAATTGGTACACGGCGCCCATTCGTTTTCCACAAGGTCCATTTTAGTTAGTTTTTATGTTAAGTGGAAATTGCATTATGTTGCAAGTCTTGACTGAGCAACAACGGAGCAAAGTTCAAGTATTAAAATCGTTTGCAGAAAACAATGAATTAACTTCCAATTGAGTTTTGTCAAACATACCGAACTCCTGGCGCAAATATGTGCGTCGAGATTTCCACGATGAACTTTCGAATTCTAATCAACTGAAAATGGCAGATAAGTCACCACAACACCGGCGGCAAAAAAGAACAAATATTCACAATCAAAAAAATTGGAAGCTTACAGTTTATAATAGTAAAACTAGAAAGCCCCGGCAGACTTTGCTGTGCCTATATTTGTTTATTATTGTCCTTTGCATATGTAACCAGAAATCGCATTTCAGTTTCTCTCATATATTCTTTTGTACAATTTGACTTCTCAAACAGGTGGCAACCCTCTCAAATACATGTATGTACGTACCTTGTTCTCACCGCACTTTGACACTCATTTTTTTTTAATTTTATATCCTTGTGTATAACTAAATTAAATTTATATTTTAAAAAAGGTGGCAACCATCTTCAAAATATACCTAAATTTTACTCATTCATATAACTATAACTTGTGTACAATTAAATTAAATTATACTTTTCAAACAGGTGGAAACTCTCCCTAAAACATGTGTACGAACCTTTTAATCACCAAGACGAACCGTTTGACATCCCTATTTTAATATTTCATATAACTGGTGTATAATTTAATAAAATTTGGCTTTCAAGCAGGTGGCAACACTTTTCAAAATATAGCTATTATGTAATAATATCAATCGTTTGATACTCAAATTTTAATATTATATACACTATAACAAAGTTAAAACTTTCGAACAGATGGCATCCCTGCCCAAAAATATATGTATGTATTTTTTATATAATTGGCGTATAATTTAATTAAATTCGACTTTTCAGGCAAAATACAGTATCTATAAACCTTCTCCTCAGTGAAACGAATTGTTTTATACTCAGATTTTAATACTAAGTATACTTGTATGTACATATATAATATAATAAAACTTAACGTCACAGGCAGGTGGCATCCCTCCCCAAAATATAACTATGAATCTCATCCTCGCCGAGATGAACCGTTTGACACCCATATTTTAATATTTCATATAACTGGTGTATAATTTAATTAAATTTAACTTTCGAAACAGGTGGCAACCCTCATAAAAGTTAGCTATGAACCTTCTTTCCGAGACTAGCCGTCTGACACCCATATTTTAATATAACATATGTATAACTTGCTTAAAATTTAATTAAATTTGGCAACCCTCCCCAAAGCATAAAATATATTTGACGACTTATTTTCATACCTACCAAATATACGGACAAAATTTCTTATAAATATTTCGGTCGAGCCGTTTCGAAGGAGTTCGACCACAAACACGGTGATATGAGATTATTATATATAAATTTAATAGGCCACAAAGTTGCATGCCCAACAATTTTCTAGAAAAGTTAGACATTTTGCTACGTTTTTTTTTAATTTGTTGTTTTTTTATATTTTTTCTAGAGACTTTTAGCCTTCGAATTTCTTCCATGGCTTTTGTTGTAGAATTACAATACTAAATTTTTATGAAAAATAATTAAACCTTAATAGATAAAGAAAGACAAAATTTTCAAAACTCGCCAATACGTAATATCTCTCTTCGGCAGATGATTTGGTGTATGTGGGAAGTTGTCATTCGGGTCAGGCTGACGTTTTCGATTTAAGAGCTCGCCAGGGTTTGCAGCGTCATCTGTTCACCAGTAGATGCCTCTGCAAGCGAACGTCTGCCTTGGGGTGAATGGCTCGCTATATAAATAGTTTCTAATCTAAAATTGTCTTAACAGCTATCATGTAAAAGAGCTACAACTTCGGTGTTGAATTTGTGGTGGGAAAGAAAGAGGCCAAAAAGTGTCTTTCAAAATTCGTATCAAAGCTACATAGATTCTTCAAAATATTGGGAATGGAAGAGAAGGGTCACATGTTCAACGAGCAATTTTATGAGCGCCTGGAATGAACTTATGATATCAAAATCATGACTTAGAAAAACAGAATCAGCACGGTGAGACTAATAGACTTTACTGGAGCCCAAAGCAGAGTGGTAAAATTTTTATATTGGAAAATAGCTTACTTTCTATTGAATTTTATAATAATCTAGCCCAGGAGTTTATTGGGATATACGGGAAGATCAACAGCTACTTATTATTTTTGTTTACATTTTTTTACAAGTTCGACGTACATTTTTTTTTTTTTCAATTTAGTGTGATTTCATAAAGATTTCGTTCGCCAATAATTTAGGCAACATTCGGTGGTGGTGAGGAAGTACAGGTACGTATACATCTCTTGCCCCGGATCGCGAATTTGGCTGATCCATTTTATAAATAGAAATGTTTCACATTAAGTGATTTGATTTGAATTTTAGATCCTTCCGCGGCATTTTGGAATTTCTTTCGCAAGACGCCCAAACTTTTTTAAGGAAGAAAATATTTATAGACTATTTTTTTCTTTTCATAAGAGAAGTTAATTTCATTTAAATATCGTTGAATAGAAATTAATGAAGTTCTCAATTCCATCAAAAGGCGGTAAAGCTCTTGCCTAAATAACTCTGATTTATCGGCTGCAACTTCATCTTAAAATTTTTTTGAAAGTGTGACGTCACGCGAGCAGCGATGCGACCTTGAAAATCACTCATCACTCTCATGTCGCTAAAGAAGTTCTACTTTACTTACTTCCATAATTTTACTGTGAGGTTCATCCATATACAATTCGATTCACTTTGTATTTGTAACGCGTCGCTAGCGCCGAGCAAATGGAATTTTCATTTTTAACAGCATGCTACGTCCTGAAGTTGGGTGCGGAAGACAGAAGTGCAAAAGAAAGAAGATGAAAAGGAGAAAGGGAAAGAGAAAGAGGAAAAGACACCTAGCAAAGAGCTGCGCGAGAATGAGAAAACGTACCATATTAAATGTCACAAATAGCCAATATTAATTGTCAAACATAGAAATTCGCTTGGTGAATGGCACAAGAATGCTGTGGTGATCTCAGCTGTGCGCCGAAATTGGACGTCTATAGGCTAAGATTTTTCACTTGTATTCATTCACAATGAGCGAACCCATATTATTGACTACGGAGAATGAGATGGTATGATAAATAAGGAATAAATGCGATCTCGCAGACATTCTTAACTTGTACACCAATTCCCAGCATATTCAACCTTAGTACACACTATCTTAGAATGCTTACAAATAACGAAATGTATTTCCAAATTTTTTTTTTGTTTAGCTATTGAATGTTTCAAACTGTTTGCCAACAAGCCAACCCATCACTAGTCGTACTATGCACTCCATTGATTTCTTCATATGATGCATTCAATTTCACACAAATCATTTCATATATACTGTACGTAAAAAAAAAATCTCTTCAATTCAACTATAAATTTGCATACGGGAATTTTCACGCCATCAAACGAACGCTAGTTCACCGAAATTCGATAATTGAACTACACTTGCAGCATCAGGTACCTAAATAAATAGTACTTCAAGTCAAGAACGCTTATTGTGTGAAATAAGAAAAACGGAATTCACAAAAGCACTGTTAACTTTTTTTTTTGCTACATAACAGAATTTCTATTTTATCACTAACCAAAAATCATCGAACGACTGCAAACATTTCGAACGTATAGAATAGAAGGTCAAAGTTAGCGAACTCAGTTTCAAAAATTTGGTAAAAAGTCAAAACCGAACAAAACAAAAGTGAAACATTTTGAATTTCAAATTCAATGCAAAGAGCGTAATTGAAAGTCGATTGGTAGTGAGTGGTTGGTATTGAAATGAAATAAATTATCAGCTATGTGCAAGTTCTACGATATAGTTTTTGTTACCGTTACACCTTTATACAGTTAATAGAGTGAAGGTATTTCAAAGTTCACACAAAGCAACTTAGATCTATATAAATTTTTGTGCGATGTGTGTACGAATAGAAATTTATTTGTATTTATGTGAGTGTGTGTGCAAGTGAAATGGTTGAAAATAATGCCAACACTGTCCCTGCATATTTTCGAAATTACTGGCTACCAAAGCAAATAACCAACGAGCAGCGTATAAATTGAAAATCCATTATTGATATTTTCACACTTAGAAAGCTTTCGTCATTTACCGTTGGCAGCAGCAGCAGCAGCAGCAGCAGCAGTAGTAGATTTTCACACCTACAACATTAGGAGTACACTCAGCCCACACTCAACCCACACACACTTTACGCTCCCACTGTAATGGCGTAAACTTTGTGGCTGGAAAATAACACTTTAGCCAAGTTTCAGCAAAAAAAAAATTGGTCAGACGTTTTGTGTACCACAAAACTACCAACAGCAACAGCAGTAAAATCACTAGGAACACCCACAGTTGTTAAGATGCTACATTTGCCAATAGCTTCCGGTACATCACTACAAACCAATACACTCGCACAGTTTGGAGTTAGTATACACTCAGCTTCCCTGCAATCCAACTACCTAGTAGGATACTAGTTTACTGCCAGTTTATTTTTCAACTAATTTGGCTCCTACCTTATGCTAGTTCGTATAAAAGCTTAATGGGATTAAACCACTTTTTTATCCACGTAAGTAACGTGTTCCGATGGTATCAAAACTGTTATTGATTTTGTATGCATACTTTCAGGCTGAAGGCAAAGGAATTAAGAGTTTCAGCGATGTTGTGGCGAGCAAAATGGTTCTCTTTTATACATTTTAGCATTCATCCCCTCCTCGAACAAACTTACGTTTCCTACACCAATAAAATTATTCTTGTTAGAAAAAACATATTAGTTGTATTCTTTTTTTATACAGATTTATCGGCAATACGTTTTAAACAAACATTACGGATATGAATACGCTCACAAACGCCATTTTGATTTCTCATTGTAAGAAATATAGCACATTGAATAGTCTCTGTTAAGCGATTTTATATAGTTTTCGAATAGTTTCAAACGATATTGGTGACCTCTTGCGAGGCACTGGGGATTCGCGAGGTTGAATTGACATTGCGAACTGGGCTAACAAACTGCCAGAATATTGCATTGAATTATTTTGTCAATCTCCCATTATGCTGAAAAGAGAAGACACTGATGGCTCAGTTCGTGGTATGCCTTTCCTCATTGCCTTGTATGGGTTTGGAGAAGATAATACTCGCCGCATGGTTTTTTTGTTTGATTGGATCCATATTTTTGAAGATAATGTTTGAGACAGCTGTAAGAAGACAACATTTTGTCAACTGTATCCACCTACATAAATGGAAAAATTACATGCACTGTGGTCCTTAGATATTTTATAATACTGAATATTTCCTGGCAATTTTTTTCCATCCGATTGAACCCCATTTGAAGCTTGCATTGTACTTTATATAAATTGGTGGCATTGGTCTCTTCTGCCGGCGCATGATACAAGGGTTGGGTTTTCAATGAATTGAAATGTTGATTGAAATAAAGCGATCTTTATGCATTGCAGAAATTTTAATGAAATACAGAAGTCTGATTTTCTCATTGTGCCCACCAATTATAAATTTCGACAAGAAATTTTCAACCAGATAGTAAGACAAGAAAAAATTGTCCTTTCAGCCCATGAACCAAATCAATAACTACACGTTCGTCTTGTTTTTTTTCACCAATTGGTTTTTTTAAGTACTGTTGGATTCCCAAACATAGCAAGTTTCAAAGCAAACTCATACCGCGAATTGTGTACCAAACGTAAGTTTTAAAATTTTTGCATCGAATTTCAGATTTCTAAGAAAGTATTGGTAAGATAGGAACTGTCCAGAAGATTTATGAACTTCATTTAAAAAATACGTTGAAATAATTAGAGGTACAGGTATTATAAGAGGAAAGAATGGAAAACTTTTAATAATAATTATGAGTGAGAAATATTTTTGAAGTCATCGATAATTAATAACGTGAGTTTTTTAATAGAAAATAATTATGAGTTAGAAAAAAATTGTATGTCTTGAGATTCCGTACTATTTCGTCTCCACTTCGAATCTAGTGCGGGATATTTTCGAGACTAGATTTATTTATTATGGGAAGACTTTTATAACATAAGTCTACAAATTTCACTCATAATTATTACGAAAAACTTGTATAATATAATCCTCAAAATAATATTAATTATCGATGGCTAAAAAAATGTTTGTCACTCATAATTTAAAAAAAATTGTATCAGGCTTAATACTCAACTATCAAATATTTATTATACCGGGTATTTTGGTAAGAGAATTCATTCTTCTACTTGCTAAATACCAACGATTGTACACACCATTTAGAGAAATACTATGCCGAGCTTTCGGTTTTTTCATTACTCACCAATCCAGTGGGATTATGGGAGAATTTGGTACTTTCTTCGATTATGTACAAAATCAACCATTATACATATTTGGTGATCTCTTTGGGTAATCACTTAATAAAATTTTCTCGTTATCCCAAAAAAATGGTAGCCATGAAATTTCCATGCCAACTTTTAAACTTTTAATTTCTTTTTGCCCCATTTTTGAGTCAATCTATGAACGGTAGCTTATTTTTACAAAACCGGGTAGTTGGTATTTTAAATTATAAGCTGTCCTCTTTTAAATTGCATTGAATTTGCTCAAATATCTTCTTTTTTTTTTGTCACTGAGATTGCGCAGTTTTAAGTTTACAAAATTTTAATTTTACTGTCTATATTTGGGACATCGTGAAAATAGTATACTCGCATATTTAAAGCAATATATAACATTTAGATTAACAGACATGCAAAATGTGTGAAATTCTGTTAAACCTCAATTCATTTACTTATTAAAAAAAAGAAAATATTTTATCAAAATTAGTATTAATACTTTTTTTCCGAAAAATTCTAAGCTGATCTTCTCCGTTCATATTGTATAAAAAGCGCTGTGGATTTTGCAGAGAAGGAGTGGCATACTACTAGCAATAAATAAGATTACAGATTTACAGAATAAGATAATTCAGGCAAGGACCAAGGAGCAACAAAATCGACCTACGATCGAACGACTATGCCGCTCATTTGCTACAACACCTCTTTCAGATTTAAAGCCGTTCCAATTAGATTTGTTGGAGTTGATATTTTTGCTGATCTGTGGAAACAAATTCGCGCCGTTTGTCGATCGAGACAATATGGGCATTTTCTTCAGGTACTATTCGGGGCACTGTTCGAAAAAGGCGGGGTTATTGAATGTGTATAAACTAACAATGAGTCAAGCAATAAATGATATGAGGTCGAGAGGTTGAGTTATATATGAATTCCCTTATTCTCGAACTAAGCAGCCGCTCATCGGTAACAAAACGAAATCCCAAAGCATTATCGATATGAGGCTACTCTTCGGATTCCGGACGCAATATCCCGCCTCAAGCTAGTGAAAATTATCAGGTTCAACAAATGTTGCTTTGAGAATGGTAGGCTAGTCAAAGCATCCCTAAACATTTTTTTTTTCTGAGCAAGCTAAAAAGTACTAAGCCGTTAATTAAATGACGCATTTATTGTTTGCGTTTCATTTACGGCTTCGAAATTTTCACAATTCACCAACAGATGTCGCTAACCAGCATCTTCTGTGAAACTAGTATTCATACTGCTTTCAAGTACGAGTATTAGTTCATGAACTGCAGCGACTATTGGGTTGTGTGGCTTTTAACTGCCGAGTACTTTCTGTGCCCTCGCATACGCTCGCCCGCGTGGAAACCACTGAAAGATCATTGAGTTTCATTGCATCGTGGGAAATAGAGGAGGGCGAGAGTTAGCGCAAAATTGAGGAAACGGAAAGTGTAAATTTGACATTTTGTTTACCACTTGGACGATACATAGTATATACTAACATACAAATAAATTTTTATGCTTACAGTGACGGACAAAACTAAATTTTAAGTAGATTGGTCTTTTACAATAGATGGAAGAAAAGTATTGATTTCAAAATTGTAAAATATCTCCATCAAATAATGAGTACTTCTAATATAAAGGTACTAAAATTTATTTGATGATGAAGATATAAATATGTGAATAAATTTTACGTATGAACAAGCTAGTACCTCGCATTTTAAAAACTAATTTTTTTTTAACCTTATAAAGCCTTTATGAATAAGCGAAAAAGCGTATAAAATTTGTTATGAAATCGTACTATGAAAAACATGTTTAAATTATTAAATAAATATAGATTTCATTTATTTTTCAGCCTTTTTATTTTGCCATTTAGTCTTTTTTAGTCTTTTTATTTTGCCTGTTTGTCATTTTTTTTTTAAAGGTTCTGGCAACACTGCTCATAAGCTATAATGAAAATTTTAAAATCCCTAACATAATCCATACAAACTTTTTTCTTCAGTCATAAATTTGCTTGATCTCTGTGCTATGAAAATTTGAGAATAGATTAGAGATTATATTACCTCGGTAGGGTAGGAATCCGTAACGGAAAACGGTACGGTTCGTGGTTCTGTTTAAAGCCCGAAATACCGGCGGCTCGGTTCAAAACCCAATTGGATTCAACGCCATGAGGTTCACTGCAGAAATAATCTGCCAGATTACAATGTCGGAAAACTAGTTTTTAAAAAGGCATACGAGTTTTTAATAAATTAAAGTCAATGAATTCTTAAGAGCAATGTACATTTTTTTTTTGAAGAAGAAGATGAGTAGAAGTTAAGGTTGGTACTTTAGTTTTGCCTGACACTGTACGTACTGCGTGAATGCTTTATATTTAAAGTGTGACAAGTCAAGTTTTACTTATTTTGAAGTTTGCGTTTCCAGACATTTAAAAATTCTATCAAATATGTTGCTTAGCCTATTTTTGTTTTTTTTTTTTTTTGTTATTAGTTTATTAAGCCACATGGACGTAGGTAGGTTGAAGTGTATGACCCACGTACGAAGTTCACAAAAATTCAACTAATTTCAAAAAAAATTTACATCAATTTTTTTTTTTTAATCACATATTTTTGAAAACTTTCGGGTATGCAGTTTTGTGGCTAATTCAGTTATTATGTTGAAACTGTGCCAGGTGCCAGCTTCAGCTCACTAAAAATTCGCATTGATTTTTGAGAAGTTTTGGGCATTTTAGATCATATAACGAACGCTCAAAATTGTTTTCTATGGAAGAAAATCCGTAGCATCGAATTTTTAGTCATTATTGTACTAAACTTGAAAGGACGTTTCCCAAAACAATTAATATCATGCTGATTTTTTTTTATGGACTTATCGCACTTTCAAACTAAGCGACTTCTATTTTTCAGCGCAAACCCTACACCCAAAAGCACATTTGTATTTATTTGCGTCCCTACATAGCTGTGACGCCCAGCAAATGAATTTTCAACACTTTTCGATATACCTCAAAATGTGTTTGAATTGAATGCGGCGAAGTGGAAAGCCAAACTGAGTAGTGTTAAAGTGAACCCTTGGGAATCGCAACGATATTGCCAAAAATACAAAACAGCAAAAAAAAAAGCCAAAACGAGTCAAGCATTGCTGCGGTTGTCACTGAAACCCTGGTAAAACCATATGAAATGAATTAATTTCAAGCTAGCAACTCAAAATGAAAATGTTGCAAAAATAAACAAAAAATAAAAAAATCAAAAACAAACATCGAATCAGTTCAATGTACCTGAAAATGTCGGTTATTGGATATCGCATAGAATTCAGGTAATTTCATGGGGCATATTTAGTCTAGAAGTCCACACACACACAAAATAATTGCATGCACATATCGCATAGCACCGTTATGTGATAAACTTCAATAAAGCCGTAGAGCGTAATAAAATAATAGAGGTACGGTTGCTGGGTTCCGGTAATAATAAATGGTATTGAATATCGAATAGTATCGAGAATGATGATGTGTTGATTAACGTAGATATGTATCTAGGTACATTAGGGGTGTCCTTATTTTCAAACATCGGTTTTCTATATATTCCCGGCCAGAAATCGGTTCCTTTATGTATTTAGATAAAACGGTAAAAGTTTGGGGTCAATGCGATAACATTTAGTGGACCCGGAAGCCAGCTGAAAAATTCAATAGGTCAGTATGGGCAAATATCAATGTTCATAAATTCGCCTTATATTAGACGCAGTTTTTATAGTATATTTAACAAAACATATATGTATGTATACAAAAATAATTATTCCATTTTTGTATTCTTATTCGGTAATAACATTTAAAATAATTGTGATAATTTGCGTATTTAAAAAAAAAGGCATGCAACGCAAGCTTGATATTTTGCAAATTTAACGAAATTTGTTTCTACATTTTGAGCGCGCTGTTTGTAGGCAAACAAATTTCCTGAGAAAAAGTGAACTGTGTGGCGACAATAAGTCGTTCAGAAAATAAAATAGTAACTGCTCATAACGGGACATTTCTGCTGTGAATTATTTCCAAAAGCATGCAAGAGGTTCTTGTGCATATTGTGATTTTAATAAGTAAATATAATTGTAAGCGTTCACAAGCAAGAAATAACAATTATTTGGTTTAATAAATACTTTAAAATTGTTTGAATTTCGGTGGGCGGTTGTGTTTAAAGTGTAAAAAGTGAAGTATATAAAATAAACTAATATGTCTAGTTTAGCAACACGAATGTCAGTTGCCAATTTAAGAAAAGTTAGTTTGATTGGATACACAATGCATCAAATTACAGGTGCAAAACTTCCATCTAATCGGCAGGTTCTAGAAGTTTTGTTTTACAATATGAGATTTGTAGATCTTTCAGCAAAGGAAAGCGCAAAACTTGCTATCAAAGCAGCACAAATATTTTGGCAACAAGCACGAATACCGATAAGAAAAGAAGATAAATGTGTTGAGAAGTTATTGAAACTGTACGAAAGTTGGAAAAAAATCCTGAAAACAGTTCCAGAAAAGAGATCCAATTCACAGGAAGAAGTCGTTGATATGTTTGTTGGAAGTTTGGATGATTTATTTGACATGGCCACCGCTAATGCGCTTGAAAAAATGAAGTTAGTAGAAGATAAGAAATTTCTTGAAATGCAACGTCAAAAAGGACGGCCAGGTTGCATGATGGGTGTTGATAAGGTTTTGTACGATCGTGAAGTGCGTGCACAAGAAAGACAGGAGAAAGCAGCATTACGAAAAAGGCGGTATGAAGAACAAAATTCTGAATGTTCTAATATAATCGAGGAAAGCAATGAAAATGATATAGTACTTGTGGAAGCTGGAAATGAAAATGTAGTAATTCCGTTGCAAAAAACTTGTTTGCAAACTGAGTGTAAAAAGCGATGAGGCACTAAAAGTATCATAACACCACGATTGTTAGCAGCATTAGACAATGCCAAAGTGTCAGATGGTATGGCCGTACATATTTTAGTAGCCGCTGCTGAAGCATTGGGCCATTGTGTGGAAGAACTTGTTATTAATCGATCAACAATTCATCGTATGCGTCAACAAAATCGGTCTGCAGAATTCAAAGATATTTCTACTGAATTTAAAGAAAAGGTGAGTTCCCTATAGTTGACAATGCACTTTTATTAATGTTAATTTATTCAAACACTTAACAAGGCCAATGCAAATGGAGCACTAGTTGTTCATTTTGATGGGAAGTTCATGACAGATATAAAAGTTCGTAGTAAAGTGGAAAGAATTGCTGTTTTAATTAGCTACGATGGAACATCGAAATTTCTTGGAGCACCAAAGATACAGTCGTCGACTGGTGCAAATATTGCTGAAACTGTTTATCAGAGATTAGTCGATTGGAACATTGTTGAACTTGTTAAAGGCATATCTTATGATACAACTGCTGTCAATACTGGTGTTAAAAATGGAGCCGCAGTCCTTTTGGAAAAAAAACTGCAACGCAATCTCATGCACCTACCATGCCGTCATCATATGTGCGAAATTATTTTGCGCAACGTTTTTGAATCAAAGATGATGTCAAACTCAGCTCCAGAAATACTCTTGTTTGAACGATTTGTGAAGGCCTGGCCAAACCTTAAGAAAACCTTGTTTAAAACTAGTGTTGATGATAAATTTGTGGCATCAAAAATAAGCCAAGTGGAACGGGACGCTCTTGTAAGCTTCTTGCAGGACTAATTAAAAAAATCGCATAGCCGCGATGACTACAAAGAAATGCTACAACTTGCTTTAACTTTCCTTGGTGCAGATTGCTTTAATTTATGTGCTCCAGGTGCAACCAGCAACGCACGGTGGATGGCAAAAGCAATCTATTGTCTCAAAATATATTTATTACGTGATCAGTTTAAACTTACAACCAGGGAATTGAGTGGCATCCGCGATATTTGTATTTTCATTGTTAAAATGTACATCAAAAGTTGGTTCGGAAGTACAAATGCGAATTCAGCACCTAATCAAGATCTTTTCTTTATTAAAGACGCTCTAAATTATACAGATACAGATTCAACAATTTCAGAAGCTATTATTAAAAAAATGTCTAACCACTTATGGTACATCGCCGAAGAAACAGTAGCGTTATCATTTTTTTGACTTATCAGTTACCCACGCAGAAAAACGTAAAATGATAAAACAATTAAAAAGCAAGGAACCAGTTGTTCATCTAAAAAATAGCCGAAGCCACTCAAAATTGACAGATTTTCGAACTTACGAACTTAGCGATTTTGTTTCAGAAAAGAAAAATTTTTTTTCAATAATTTTGGGTTATCTTCAGCCTTTTTGGGCGTGGATCCATCCCAATGGGAAAATAATTCAGATTTCGAAAATAATTGGACTTTTTGCCGCAACTTACAAGTTGTTAATGATCCCGCTGAAAGAGGAATAAAATTTTTGCAAGACTAAAACAAAATTTTAACGAATGATGAAGAGGAAAAGCAGTTGGTACTCCAAATTGTTGAATCGTATCGCAAAAAATACAAATCATACAAAAAAATTGATTTAATGTAAAATATAAATTTAAATATGTAATATGTATGAAAAAAAAATAAAAATGTACAATATTTGCCCATACTGACCTATTAAATTTTTCAGGTGGCTTCCGGGCCCACTAAATGTTATCGTATTGACCCCAAATTTTAACTGTTTACTTTACATACATAAAGGAACCAAATTCTGGCCGGGAAACTGTAATATAAACATTTTGAAATTTCCCCTTACAAATAAGGACACCCCTAAGGTACATACATAACATAGTAAATGTGGAAGCGTTAGATTGAAAAGGTAAAACAAAACTCACATTTACAAAATAGTGCTGACTTAATTGGACGTGTTTTGTCTGTGGGCTATGAATTTCTAAAAATTCAACAGATTGCGATGTTAGACGTTATGCATACATACATACATATATACATTTGCAGCTTACCTATTTAACAGAAAGAAAAAAACACGCGTGCGCGAGCAAAAAGTAAAACTTAATTTAGAGATATATTTAGAATAAAATATGGGCGGAATATTTATAAGATATTCTGTTTAGTTTTTGGATTAGTGAAAATAGTAATGGAAATTAGTAAAAATAGTAGTAGCACTAATAAAAATAGTTGCAGTAATTAGTAGTAGCATTGGTAAAAATAGTAATAGAAATAAGTAGAAACAATTGTAGAAATTAATAAAAAAAAAGTAGTGGTAATTCCTAGCAGCAGTAATAAAAATAGTAGTAGAAAATAGTAAAAATAGTAGGAGTCATTAGTACTAGCGCAAATAAAAATAGTAGTAAAAATTAATAAATAATACTAGAAGAACACAGTCAAAATAGTAGTAGTAACAAGTAATAGCATTATTCAAAATATCTAATAGTTGAAATTAGCAAAAAAAATAGTAGTAGTAGCCAGTAGTAACATAACTTAAAATAGTAGTAGTATAAGGAGTAATAAAAGTAGTAGTAGAAATTAGTATAAAATAGTACAAAATAGTAGTAACACATAGTCAAAACAGTCGCAGTAATAAGTAGTACCATTAGTCAAAATAGTAGTAGAAATTAGTAAAAATAGTAGTAGTAACTAATAGTAGAATTAGTTAAAAAAGTAGTAGTAATAAGTAGGAGCATTAGTAAAGATAGTAGCAGTAGTAATCGTAGTGATAGTTGTAGTAATTATTAGTTGTAGTAGTACTTAGTAGTGGCAGTTAGCAGTGCTAGTAGAAGATGTAGGAGTAGTAAATAGTAGTAATAGTAGTTTGAAATTGTAGTGCCAGTAACTAATAGAAGAAGTAGTAGTAGTAGTAATTAGTAGTACTAATAGAAGGAGGAGTGGTAGTAGTAGTTGTAGTGGTGAACAAGCCCTAAACTATTGAAAGGTCCTGAGATGGCCCTGAAATATCTAGTCCGAAAATAGTGCCGATAGAACTCGTCCTCAAATGGTACTGAATTAGTGACGAAATCCATCCAAGCTACATTTGTATAAGCGACATGTCGTGACTTCGTGACGCGCTTTTAAAGTAACTTACGTGACGCGATGTAAAAAATCAATGCCACTAAAGAAGTCTGACTTCAAAAACTTCGTTTTTTCTGGTAAATCTAAAACTCCAGATCGTTGATTTGGGAAGTAATTATTTAGTGAAAACTTTATTTAAAGGGCTGTGCATAACAAAAAAAGGTAACAGTGAAAAACTCGACACCCCCAAATTCGGCTAGAATAACAATTTGTAGCCATCATTAAGTTTATAGAAAGGGGTACCTCTTCTGCCGCGGAAATATTCACGTCACAATCCTGCTCAGGAGTTCGCCGCTGGCAATGGGATAGTTTCTGAGAAGTATGAAAATGTGCAGGATAAGTTTAGGTTTAATTTTTGCTTAATTTCCTGCAGTGCAACTAGCATCGCATTTTTGTAACCTTTGGACATTTTTTTTTCAACACCTTTTTTGACCAAGGCTAAATAAAATTGGTTAACAACTTCCAATATTTATTTCGAGTATTCGCTTTTGGTCATACAGCAATAAAATCCCAAATAACAGATCAAAAAAAATTCGATCTACAAAATTTCGAATAACTTGCAAACTCCTTTACTAAGAAACGCAACGGGTACAAATCAATTAAGGGGCTGTTAAATTTTCAGTGGCCGATGGTATGGAGCGCTTTTAGTTTCTGGGTTAGCCTAAAACTCCATTTTCGATGAACTCGGATGAACAGCTTGGAATGACAAAGTGTTGGACGTTCAACTCCATGTTTCAAAAAACTTTAAAAATATTTGAAAGATAAATAAAAGTTATGAGTCGAGCAGGCAAACGAATTGAATACGCGAACTTCACAATCATATAATTCCAAAAATGAGTTTTATACTTCTTCCTGCAAAAATGTACATGGATAAGGTTTAAAACCTAGTTTTTGTTTCTGTTTTCTAATTTTTGCTAATCGCAGTGGGGTTTGCTTAAATGAAATTGCATTTAATCTAAATACATTAGTAGATTTTTCTCATTCCATACAATTACTCAATAAGCAATAGGTTCAAGTCGAACTCAAATTCCGCCTTCGATCTACTTTCTGCTTTAATCTTTTGAGCATAAATTAAATCCAAAGCAGCAAAGCAGCGCAAAAACCTTTGGAAATTCGCAACAGATCCCAGTATTCAATTCCAAATGGCCGGCTTTTTATGCGTCCGCACGTACAATACTAATATTGCATGTGGGCGAAATGTATGGGGGTTAATCGTTTGCTTACACTAAGTTTACAAATCGATTCAACTGTGTTAGAATATATGTATGCGTGTGTATGTATGTGCATACATAGTACATATTTATCTATGTATGAATGACCGCTATGTCTCATTTTTATTGCTTATTTATTTAGTGCTCGTTTGGCATTGCAATAGTTATTGGGTCATTTTTTCGTCTTTGTTCATAAAATAAAAAGAGGCATCGTTCATGCTTTGCAATAAATTTTTGTTTGTATGTGCATTCAATTTAGTTGTGTTTGTGTATGCGTGGATAGAGGAAAAATAGCTCACCGCATAAATGCATAGCATCAAAGTGTTAGCTGTAATGCTTTCAGCAATAAAGCACGAACGGTATTAGATTGTGAAAGTGAAAAGCCCAAAAACGCCTAAATCATTTCAAATGTAATCGAGAATAGATGAGCGCTGTGTGTAATGATAGCTGTACAGGGTGATAAAAATACATGCGCGATTTTCATTATTTATGTGACACATTTTCACGCGTCTGATGAAAATTAAGCTCAATTTTACGCATGGATCAAACCATATGAGCTACTTGGGGCAGTTTTTAATAGGACGAATTATAGATACAACCACAATAGTAGTAAGTTAAAAATAGCTATATGAGTATAAGCAAGGAGACGAAAGTTCGATCCCTGCAAGAAGTCTGATGAGGAAATGTGGTGATCTTCGGTATATCTATAGCTTCTACCATTGTGGGTTTTTATACAATTCTTCCTATTAAAAACTGGCCTTGAGCTCATAAAAATTATTCTTTGATATCAAAAATTAAAGACAAAGCTTTTTGTAAGAGTGATAGTCTATCGGCAGGCGATGGCAAATCTCCAAGGGTATTTTTGCTATCAAATAAAAATCATCTGGTATATCAAATTCCGACATCCAACTTTTTCTCGTGCAGTCAAAATCTGATTTCAAGCCAACGAAGAGATGATGAATTTTGATCCACTTCTCCTGGATTTTTTTCCTAGATTGGGCGTAACTTGAATATCTGGGCCATTCTCATTTGTAAGGTCCGTCCCTCTGAATACTTTGACATCGTACTGATTTGGGTGCCGGGCCATTGCGACATTGCAATAAACTGCATGGCTGTTGAGCTCGCTTGGCGTGGTGCCCTGGAAGTCATTATTTCAGGTAGGGAGAAGGCGGGGCTCCTCTGTTCGCCTACGAAATTCACTTGGATAGATGGGATCTCTGTTGACTCAACGAGCGATAGGTAACTACTGCGACATGCAGAATTGCAAGGACTCTCTGACCGATGGTGGACCGAGGACGTTCGAAGGAGCTGAGGTCGCTAACAAAGCTGCAACTCTCGATTTTCGCAGATGTTCTGACTGGGCATTGTCCGATGGATATTCATGCGGTTAGGCTGAATATAATCTCTGAGCCGTTTTTCTGCAGCTGTATGGAGGATGATGAGGTGGAATCATCTTTTCATTTTCGTCTCAGCAGCCCTGCCTTTGCGAGACAGAGGTTACCTAGCTCCTACTTGTTTAGCACTCAAGAAGAGCTCTATGGGGTGGAAATTAGTAGTCTGCGGAACCTCACTCTGGGTTCGCAGCGTTTCGACAGTGAACCGTCTTTGGTTGCGGCGTACGTTACCGTTCTAATAACAAGTGGTATCACAATGAACTTCTTTAGCTATGTGAAGTGAGTTCTCTCTGCCGGGACTACCCTATCAATCTAACCTAACCTAAGGTCCGTTCTTTCTCAGAACACGCTCGATATGACGTTATATGAAATCTTAAGGAGGCTGATCTTGGATTAGTTGGCGCGCATTGCAGGATCTCCCACTCAGCCTCCTCTGCAGCGCGCCTTGCGTTGCGCCCGATCACAGTGTGGCCTTGTATGCAGCATATTCATCTTCGGCAGCGGCACGGCATTCCTAATCGTAGCAGTAGTTCTTTCGCAGTTTCTGAAAGCCGATGACTTCTTGAGTGGCGGTAAGTAGTAATCGACAAATGTGCTCGCAATCCGCAGGTGTGAGAATCGAGTAGAGAAGTTAGTAGTTGTCTGTCCGGTTGCAGCTTTCCAACGTCAACCTCGTATTTTATATTGAGATGCACATTCGTTGTTGCACAGGACGTACGCGCATATTGGCTGAGAGAAGGTAATGGTTCGAGTTGATGATTCGATCAGTTAGAGGAGGTTTTGTCGTGAATACTAAATTTTTCGACAGTAAGACCTTAGACCCCTTCCTTAGCCACCTTGGCATTGAAACCCCCAAGCACGAGTTTGATATCATGACGAGGCAGGACAGGCGCTCTATACGAGTAATAAAGTGAAATTTGATTTCTCTTACGTCGAGGTGTGAGTACAAATATACGAGATGTAGCAGAATCTCGCTTTGATGCGAATCGTTTTGTGACGCTGTGCAAACAAAAATTTAGATTTTCTTGGATGATCCTCCTATTTAGAACGTATTTCTACATTCGGAGCAAATGTGTCGAAACCCCCATCCAGATTTTCCTGCATTATAAAAATAAAAATTGTAGTAGTAGTAGGTAGTAGCATTAGTAAAAATGTAGTAAAAATTAGTCAAAATAGTTGTAGTAGCATAAATAAAAATAGTAGTAGTAATTAGTAAAAACAGTAGTAGTAATTAGTAGTAGTAGTTTGAATGTTTTTTGTTTAATATGTCATTATTTTCTGTAAATTTTAATACCGATAGAATTTATTACCGAGGGAACTTCGATTGAAAAAAATTTCAGAAACGGATTACTGTAATCTAACTAAGAGACCGGCAAATAAATAATTTCATTACAGAATGTTGCAGATTTTTTTGTCTTAAATAAACAATTATTTCCACACAAATCGCTTTTATGCCTTTATGACCTTGAATTTTATTTACTTGATGCAAGTAGATATAACAGAAAAGTGCAGTTTATATATTGAAACGAAAGTAAGTACCTGCTATTGTAACTTTAGTGCAGGCGACCCTTTATGAGCAGCTAATAATAATGGTGGCCGGCCCACAAACGTGCATAATAAAAATGGCGCCATCCACTAATAGATTTAATGCGTGAACAAAATGTCTATATACTTTTTATAACCTCATGCGTCGCACACTCGTCTGCGAGGCAATGCCTTTGGCATTTTGTCATCTAAAAGCCGATGAATATTATGATTATATAAATAGGCAGACAAACATGTAATTTAATATATGTATATGCGTATCTGCAAGCAGGCATAACATTAACTTCATATGCAAAGACCTAACTCATCATCAGCTAGTAGTTAGGTGGTAAAACTAAATAATGAACAAATTGTGAGTGCACTTACTTTGTGTTTTAAAATATATTCCCGTTTTAACAAAACATATGCCGTCTTTGAGTTAGACCCCTTTATTATTTATCTAGTAACTTCTTCATTCATTATAAAATCAGAATACACCTTGTTTGCAATAAAATGCGAGTTAAAGGATTTACGTCTTGTGTGCTTTTTGGATATCATCGGCACAAATCGCCAGAGCCACTAATCTTCAGCTCAACTGGGCTCTGCAGCCACATAGACGTTTGGTGGTACTTTATTCATTTTCTTTGCTCTCTTTGGCATCAAATGATATAAAGGACTCTACTTTATAGAGTTAAAGGACTCTACTTTATAGAGTTAAAAATTAACACACTGTGTGCAATATTTATATAAGCAAGTTCTAGAAGCGTAGCCAGAGTAAGTGGTTTCTTCTGCGGATAACAATTTTTCCCTCAAATACATAAACATTGCCAATTGGATAATTTTCCTAAAAGTATTGGCAATGCCAGCTCAAATACTTATATCGAATCTTTAAATGTGAAAATATCATTTTTCAAATTTAGAAAAAAATGCATACAGTTTCGAAAAAGTCTGAAAATATTAACGTAATATGAAAATATGACTTTTTTATCAATTATGAAGCATGAATTGAAATCGAGTTATCATATCGAAGGCTCCGACTACGGTCCGTCATCATACGAGCACGAAAATTAGCGCGTCAAACCACTTGTTGCGGCTATAATTACAACTACATACATAAATGATAAACATTATTGCTAATATAACATTAATGGGCACTAATATTGGACAGCTAATAAATCAAGGAGGCCTCGTATGCTGAATTTTTATACTTCTATTATTTCTTCGTTTAAATCACAAATTTATTTTTCGCTTTTCAATTTTAAAATGGGTTTTGCTGATTACACAAAATAACACGAAAAAGTAATTAGTTGAAAAAGAGGTTCGTAAACTAATTTCAAGTCGCTGTATATAAAAATTTGTTTTATTTATTTTTTCAATGAAGCTTTTTCGAGATATACTCAATTATATACGCCCCTATTTTTCCAAATAAGCGTTTTCGAGATATACTCAAAAATGCTTTATAAATCCTTTTGCAGTTATTGCCAAAAAAAAACCCCTCCCGAATAGGAAACAGAACTAACCTTTTATAGGTACAGGTTTTGGGGTAATTTAGCTTCTTTACGCTGATATATTTTTTATATAAATCCGACATTACTTTTTGAGTTGCAGACATTTAAATGCAAAACATAAGGGCATTACTGCGATTTTCAAAAATTTTGTAATTGTATTTTTTTATTTTTCTTTACTCACCCACTTTACTTTCTACAAAAAATAATATAAAATTTGCTAATCAAACACCATTTTACAACCAAAATATGTAGCCTAAGTGCGCCCAAATCGGATAGAAAATGTAAAAATTATTTCAAATTTGAGTAAAAGCTACATTCGCTTTTTCAGTTAAAAATCTGGCAAAAACTTGTTCGTTTCCCGGTACAATGGCGAGAATGTACATATTTGGTATATCACATTCCCTATGGATTTTTCCTTCATATTTAGATTTGGAGATGAAAGATGCTGAGGGTGACTTTTCTCCAATTTACATTTACAAAAAAAGAAAAAAAAACTCTAAAAAAAGTGTATACTTTTTCGACATATTCGTAGCTATGATTTCGGAACAAAATGAAGTAGAAAAAGGTGTGCTTCACTTTTTTCAAAAATTTTCCTTGGAGCAGTGACATGCTGTATAACCATAATCTCCTAAATTCAAAAAGTTACAAAGAACCCAAAGTGAGACCCTATAAGGAAAACCGCTGAACACATAATTTTAGTATTTTATAGATTCAGTAATGAATCAAGGAACGTTTTTATTCACTTTTATTTAATTTTTAATAAACAGAGTTTTAAAGTGCATGGCATAAAAAAGGTAATTTTAAATTTAATTTGTGTAGTTGTAGAAAAAGGCGTGCTTTACTTTTTTCAAAAATTTTCCTTGGAGCAGTGACATGCTGTCTAACCATAATCTCCTAAATTCAAAAAGTTACAAAGAACCTAAAGTGAGACCCTATAAGGAAAACCGCTGAACACATAATTTTAGTATTTTATAGATTCAGTAATGAATCTAGGAGCGTTTTTATTCACTTTTATTTAATTTTTTAATAAATAGAGTTTTGAAGTGCATGGCATAAAAAAGATAATTTTAAATTTAATTTTAATAATGTATTCCTTTCTCACAAATTTGTGTAGTTGTAGAATGTTCATTACAAACATTTTTATTGCATTTGTTACAGACTTCTTTTTGTATTTTAGATGTTTTTTTTCGCACACAGATTGTAGTGTTTTCGTTTTAGAGTTACGAGAAGAATATGTCTTAGAAACTACAGGTGGTGGTAATTCTGCTTTTAAAGCTGCTAGTATTGATGGTTGCATAAATTTGACCGACTGTATTTTCTATATTTGTAACTCCACAGGTTCTCACCGAATTCGCGCAAAAGCCAGTATCTCTTTTCCTCTATTATCAAAATTTTTCTAGTGAGAATCAGTTTCTAAATTTATAAAATGACAAAAGACACTTTATTCACAACGGATTGGATACTATGGGTGGACTTGTTATCAAAATGCACAAATCTGAAATTTTTTTAAAAATGTCAGAGTACTGGTAATAGCGGCTTTCAATATTGTTATTCAGTACAACTTATCACAAAATAATGTATAGCTTTGATTTTTTGATTTATTGTAACATGGTCGGCTATGATTAGAAACCGGATGAAAGCAAGAAGCTGATCTTTGTCTATCACTCAAAAATTTTGAGTACCCGGCAGACATTTCTTCAATCGTATACAATATATATATTCATCATAAATTTATTCATTGCAAAGAGTTGGAAACAATCCAGTTCGTTCGATAAAGTTCACAATGTGCTCATCTCTGCTAGTATAGTTGCAACTTTTCTAGAGATAGTGTGACCGCATCTACCTTTCCCTTAAGGATATTTGCTGTCTTTCCTTTAGATGAAGACAATGAAGATTTGTTTGTGCCAAATGTTATCATATTTACCAATATATTCTTCTATGTTTACATTTTCATCCGCAATCTCATACTTTTCACATTTTTCAGTCATCTGGCCTACTTCGAAATCATTTTTGTCACTGACTTCACCATTAGACTTATGAGATGCTCACAATTTTTATAAAATCTTCTCCAACTCAAAATCAGAAAAATATTTTTTAGCCTTCGCAAGACAAAAGTTTTGCCACAATGCGAATTATTGAACTGCACGTGGTCGCAATGAGTAAAGCGATGAAAAATATGAATAAGAATATATTTTCCATCAGTTAAAAAATGCAGTGCCAACTAAGAAATTTGCATTTAATTTTCAAATGAAAATTTAAACTTGCATAGAAATTTTTAAAAAGCACAAAAATTATTCAAAATTCCAATTGAATTTAAAAATTATAGACCGATTATAATTAAACTTCGCAGGGTGTTTTTTGAAGCTCACTTTAGGATTAAGGTTACAGTTTCGTATGATTGTAAAAAGTACACGTCGTAATTATTATAATCAGATGGAAGAATACAAGATTTTAAATCCAAATATTATTTAATATGGGAATAATTAGTGTTACACACTCAAAGTTAGACTATGAGACGCAGTTTATGAAATTTAGGTTAATAAAAGTAAATATGTAAGTTCGAAAAATTGAGAGCCCAAATTTGACTAAATTTTAAGTAGTCAAAAAAAAATAAAATAGTCACACTACTGCTTTCAATTTTTTTAGTTATTACCCTTTAAAAAATGATGTTTTGCAAATTATTTTGCTAATTGAATATTAAAATAGTTGCATCATGTATACACCACTAAATACAAATTACATTTTATATAATTTATGGCACATAAAAACCTCAATAATTGCCCATCTTTGGCTTTATTACTCGACAAAATTTGGGATGTACTGAATGGAGCAATGACAGATTAATTGTGCAATTAGATTAGCTCTTTTTTTTTCTTGTTCTATTTTGCAATAAGTATTTTATTCATTTTGTACCAAACGCTGTCTGAATCTTTTACCTTTTTACATTACATTTTCACTACCTTTCATACATCAACTACATTTGTTAACTCGATGGCCTTTTTTATGATTATACCCATTACATGAATATACAATTTACGCTGATAGTTCGGAATTATTGGAAATTCTATGGTAAATTACGTCAGCATTTTCGATGTACCTACATATTTTTATACGTAGAAATATTTTTTACAATAGCACATACGTAGATGTATTTGTAAATATATAACTTACGCATACCACTTTCGATATTTGACCAAAGGGCGACCGCTATTAGAAGAAATTCTGTTCATATCTAATATTTTCATGTCCACAGTATTCATCGAAGATGTAAGCAGTCACATAGTAACTCGACTTTGGCGGCCAACATAGCACTTTCTTATGCCCTAATGAACAACTCCTCTATGAATTTTTTCTCCCTCATTGCACACAATGCTTACCGTTTTCAGTTCATGCTCAGGTTTGCGACTTTTTTGCTATAACTTTTATTGTGCATGCTAAAATTTATGACACATTTAATCTTTAGATTTGGCAGTGAAGAAAATCGAAGTAATGAGCAATATTACTGATATGCACAGTTAAGGCAATATCCAAAGTGCAAGTGCGAAAATACTAAACTTTGCATTGACTTTCGATAATTTGTTTACTAATGACGGTCTTGTTTTCTTTCACATAAAAAAATCACACTGTTAAACTAAAAATTAGCACCTAAAATTTGCAATTTTTATACCCAAGCGCTCTGAGTCCCAGGTTATTACACATTTGATCACATAACGGTGTTTAGTATTAGCCTTTGGCAATCGAGATAGATATAGACATTAGACAAAATATTCAGAAAGAAAAGCGATATGGATTAAATCATCTCGGCCTCTATGTCTAATTGATAACTCGATTAAATAATGAGATATCTCAACGACACTCACCGCATACATATATTGTCCTTGGCTCAAAAGGTGTTGGTAATGAGGCGAAACATAACGGCGTTATGCGAAAACATAAAAAAAAGAAGATAATTCAACAACTATAATATATAGAAGGTAATTTGCTTAAATTTTAGTTACAGGATTAGTTGGAGAAAAGAATAAGTGATTGAAAAAAACTTTGAAAAGCGACGCGCCGCTCATTTAGCGCAATTTCAAATATTATGGAACTTAGAAAAAAACCACTCTCAACTCTCATAAACCGGTATTTTACAAAATCAAAATATTCCATATTTTACTAAATTATTTATAAAATTCAAAAATTTTGCCTTTTTAGTTTTTATTGCTATAAATAGTTTAAGTTTGAAAGAAAATGAAGAGTATGGTATTAACTGGTTCCATTTCAAGCAATTGGTACTTAGACTATTATTTACTTCAGTTGATTTAATTTTCGCAATTTCGTCACTAATGTTGCCGACAACAGTTAGCTTCTTAAGCTCGTTTTCAATTGTTTAAGATAAGAATCCAAAATTTTTAGCAAATATCATTATTTTTTTCATATCTCCACTTAATTTCAATCAACAATGTATTATCTGGATTACTAATGTCAATGCATAGGCGCTTAGTATTCTGAGATGTGTGGTTTATCGTCTTTTCCTTCATAGTTTTTTCAACCTCTTTTTTCTTCCATGTTAGAAAATGCTTACATTTGTTATATGAAGAGAATGAGCAAAACCGTCAGCAAAAAAAATAATATAAAAAAAATTACCCAGATTTGTGAGCACCTTCAAGCTATCATTTTGTTACACTAAAACTTATAGGCTATAATATTTCATACCCGAAAAAGTTTATTGAACGTTTTGAAAATTTTAATGAAAATATATTAAAAAGTCACAAATAAAAAAGTCCATGAAAGAGTCCCTGTCGCATAGTCATGAAAAGCACTGTAGTAAATCTTCTACTACATTTAAGCCATTCTACTATTAATTCTTTAGTACCGAATCTATTTTGGTTTTATTCTAAGACAGACCGTTTTGTAATTGCTTGACTTAGTGTTGTTTTAGCGCGCAACAAAAATGGGCACCAGCAAAAAGAAAATATGCCATTTAGAATATGCAGTACTTTCTTCGATAAAGGCGAAAACGCCAGCCAGGCGATTGAAAATAAGAACACCAATAAAATAATGGAAATTTTCGAGTCTCTCCGTCATGTAAGCCATGCTTCGCTTACACAAAACCCTTTTTGGAACCATTTACAATAAATATGGCTGGATACCAGCCAGCTTTGACCAATAACAGAGGAATTGTATTCCATCAGGACAATGCCAGGCCATACACATCGATAGTGACTCGCCCGGGAGCTTGGTTGGGAGGTTCTTATGCATCCACTTTATAGTCCGGGCCTAGCACCCACTGATTTGCTGGTGAAAAACTCGCCCCAAGAGAACCTTGTGAAAATTGACTGTTCCAGTTTTTTGTCAATATGGACGAGGGTTTCTATGAGAGTCGCATTATGAAATTACCTTAAAAGTGGCAACAGGTTATCGAAGAAAATAGTGTATATTTGATTTAAATCGGATCGTACTAACTGTGTTAAATAAAACCTTTAATTTGCATAAATAATGGATTTCTTTTAACTAGACCTAATATTTGCAATGCTTTTACAAATTTATGTTCTTCGAATGCAGTGAAGATCATGAATAGAGAAACAAACCATAGCAGATTAATTATACGGTGCTCTTTTAATTGAAATCCGCGAAATCGTTTTACCAGCACAATTTTTTCTAGGTTTTAATATCTGGTATAGATACTAGATAAAAAGTCAAGCAGTTACAAAAAAAAAAAGCAATATTACACTTGGAAACAACTTATTTATTCAATCTTACTAACAATTTGGCTACAATAGTTTAATATAAATCTATTAGCAAAAAACTAAGTTCTATCAACACACGTGGATGACTAATTTTAGTCGAAACTAGTGTTGGGTAAGGAGCTCGAGTTACAAAAAGATTGAACTCAAAAGTTCTCAGTACAAATCATCATTGACATCTTTGCATCCCTAGCAGCTAATGTTCCTTCTATTGGAAATGACTAATTTATTGTTATTTTTCATACATCAAAATTAAATAAAAAATATACATAGAATCGATCGATTGTACTCAGTACTAAGTTCTGAACAGAAAAAATTTATTCAACCTAACTTAAAACGTCAAACTCGGGGTTTAGGGTAGAAAGAATAGCTAACCTATAAATTTGTTTACATTACTTTATAAAATTTCTAACCAAAATCGGAATACAGCTGCCTATGCCAAAAATTTATGGAAAAATGAAAATAGCTAATTTATTGATTCCTTATTTTAAATATTTTAACAGAATCTTTATACCCAAATTTAAGTCTGAAAATTTATAGTCCATTCAATTTTGGTATAATATTATATATATACTTATATATATTTTCTTCCATATTAAAATAAATTATATGGACGAAAGGCCATGGGCAAAAACCAAAAAAAAAAACAAATTCTGAAATTTTTTAAGCTAATTGAGACTTACTCTTGTTTACGCTAAAACTTAGAGAAAGCGTCCGTTAGTTTCAAAAATACCCAATTCTTAAAAGGATCAATAACCGAAGCACTCGATCCTCAAAAGTACCCGACACTTCTTACCGCTTGTCAAATCAGGGCACGTACCAAAATTCTTGTCTGGGAACTTTTATGCAAAAACTCAATAGCTCTGAAAGTCAGCGAGCAAATTTAAAAATTCATTGTATTACACTCAAAATTCAACCAATAGCGGTTTATTTTTTTTTCGTTTTCGTTTTCACTGCCTGCCTTCGCCCGTCGCTAAGCCCACCTGCATTATTGCCTTTTTGAAATTGATCGCCAAACAATAGCCGCTTTTGCTAAAATGAATTCGCATTGTTTTTGCGAAACCCCAAGCTAGGTGTATGCAGTATTTATTTTTTGGTAGCAACAAGTAGAAAATCCAAGTATGGCAAAAACGCCGATAAATGGCTGGGGCGTATACGTAACATTCGAGAAATTTAAATTTAAACGCGCGTGGATCTGTGTAATTTTTGTAATTGGCTACGGATTGTTAACAGCGGATGGCGTAAAGCAAATATCAAAAAAAAACACGCACACAAACACAGAAAAAATAACAGCAAATAAAAACTGAAACTGTAAAATCACAGTACGCAGTGAAAATGAGTGTACGCTTCGTTAAATACATTTTTTTTGTTTGGCCTTCCGTCGTTTGGCAGCAGCGGAAAATTGGCACAAATTCTCTATGCATATATTTCAACCTGCACAAATGTACTATTTATGTTATGGAGGAATCTACTTTTCAAATACATATGTAGAATTTTTATTGCAGTACAAAAGTTTAAATAATATTTTTTCCGAAAGCTTCTGCATAGCTACCTGAGGATGTCATTGTAAAGAAACATAGCTGTTGAAAATTGCACCAAAATGCCAATATACTCGTATATAAGTATATGTATGTATATACATAAATGCACTTGAAAAACGAGGCATGTCACTATATTCCACTTCAACTCTCTCTCTCATTCTCTCTGTTTACTGTAATCATTGTTAAAAGCTTATCCATGCCGGTCATTTGCTCAACGCCGTACAATGGCGTGACTGCCAATCAACCTATGCGACATTGACAGCGCCAATAAAGTTTAATTTTTTTTTTTTTAATTGCCTTATTTTATATTCTTTGGTTTGTCAGCATCAGCATTAAGTCCAGCATTTAATGTTTCATTTACTTTGCACTGAAATTAATTGAGTCAATTAACAGCGTTCCATTTACAGTTAACACGCTCATCACTTTTAAGCTTCAGTTTCATGTTGCATGTGTCCTTGAACTTACCACTTCCCAACGCCGAATACCCAATACATATACAGCTTAAATGAAGATGTAAAAGAGCGTGTGCTGGATATTTGTTCAGCTCACAAATAAAGCAGATTCTGATGTCACACATTAAGCTGTAATACAGCGCAGCAGAAAAAATCGTAATTAAGGCAATATTGAGCCTAACTTATGTAGGATAACTGTTTGTAAAAGAAAAACAAAAAATAATTTAAATAACAAAAAATTTTATAATGAATACAATCTCGAAAGCCGAGGTATATCTGCCCTTTCATATATGTAAAAAAAAAGATCTGCATTCTAAGCGCAAAAATGTTCCACTTTAAATTTAGAACGAAAAATGACTCTGAAAACGGCGCAACGACGAAACTAGTTTGTCTCCTAACCAAACTTGACAAAGGATGACGTAAAATCGTTTCAATATAAGTACATTAAGTTTTGAGCAACGTTTAGAAAAATAATAATATTTTTCAACTAAAGCCTCATATCTGTAAAATGGTGGCTATATTTTTTTTGTACGATTAATAAGCAAATCAGGTATGTCATGGAATCGGATATGCCCGGTATCTGATTTGAAACCGACAACGTTTTTTGTTCGGTGTCGCGCCATGCGATGTTATCGGTTTCCTTGTTCGATTTTTCTTTTATCGGTTTTAGGTGTCGGAAAATTAGAGTTTGTCAGTTTTTTCGGAAGTAAAACGGTCACTCAAACTATGCCGTTTTTTCTTATTTGTGATTCTTTATATTCTGGAGCTGGTTTTTGTCATACAATGTAGGTATATTTTATACAAATGACAAAAATTTTTTTGCTATTTGAAATCTGGTATACTCGAAAATTTTTAAAAACATTTGGATTGAAGATTTAGAAATTTTGATGAAATTTTTTTTTTAATTTGTTTGATTTTTTACACTTACCCCAAAGTTGAAAACTTCGACCTGGTTCGATGGTTTTAAGTCAAAATGAATAAAGAAAGACAAAATTGTCAAAACTTGTCAATACATTTTGCTATTTTTTTTAACGACACAATTATAAAAGTACATATGTACTTACATTTAAATAAATAAATAATAAACGAAAAATAAGTTTAGAGAATAACATTTGGTACATCATTTCGGATTATTTGGCAGCCATTTTGCATTCTGACATGTGATAAAAAAAAATCAGGAATTTCCTCGTAAGCCATAATATATTTATTATATTATAATAAATTTATCATATTTGATTCTCTTATTGGCAAAACAGTGGAAACACCAATACCATGTGGTATAATACCATTTCATACTCGTGAAGACTAAATATTTGAACAAGATTCGACTCATATTCTGAATTAACATATAAGCTATTTTCTAAAGCGAGTTCCCACCTGTTTAAAAGGTTAAATTAAATTATATTACTGACTAAAAAATCTTAATGTGAAAAATACCTTGTGATATGGATTGGCAACTGTTGGAAAAGTTTAATATAGTTATATTAATAAGTTGAATATTGCAATATTCAAAGAAAGGCAAAAACTTAACAAACAAAATTAAATTCATTAATAAGTTAAATAAAGTATTGAGGCATAGCGTTCTAAAGAAATAGTCTTAAACGCGAAGATGTAGAATTGCCACCATTTCAAATTGTATAATTGAGCGTTTCCATTTCGAGACAACCGGTCGATTCGGGTCATGTTTTTCGTTTTCCATGAAATTCGATTATGTTGTTTCTTGGCCAAGTGCCTTTGATCGAAAAGAAATCTTTACGATATTTTTCAGCGATTTCAATTTCGCTGTGAAAATCGTATTTTTATATGCACATAACTTTTCCAAAAACTGACCGATTTTGATAATTCAACTTGCAAAATGTTTGTTATTAATTGAGCATTGAAATGCGAGAAGAACCGAATTGCCAGCAAAAAGATATTTATTATTGATAATTTTATTTCAAAAAATAAAATTACTTTCATAGGTATGGCTTATAAAATAAAAGTGACAGATTTGCATTGATGACATTTATAAATAAAAGTTTTCAATAACTGTTATTTTTGGTTTATAAAATGAAAACCCGAAATAGCTATTATCAAATAGGGAATCAAATAAAAGTTGGAAAATAATCGTAGAGAAGCGATTTTTATAATGAAATTTGTAACTTTTACTGTCGCTGCTTGGAAGAACCACCTAATGTAAAAAAAATCACTCCCGTCAGTTTCAGAAATTTAACTTTAAGAAAATCTGTACTAGCACAGCATGGGCATAGTGTGTTGCGTAATATACTGTAATCTTATGTAAACAATATATAATGGTGAAAAATATATTTATATATATATATATAAAAAACTGGGCTCAATTTACAAAACTATTTCACATTTTTTCCATACTGATTTATAAACAATAGGTTTAAGTTTAAAGTCTGCGTCGTTATAAAACAGAATATGACAAATCATATGAAGAGTAAAAACTTACGGGGTTTTCAATAGGGACGCTACAAAAGTAGACCGATAGTGACAGCAAACGACGCCATATTTTTTCTCGCTCTTTTGAAACTTCTCTTTAGTAAGGTTTGCCATTTCATCATGGAAAGATATACGATCCAACAACGAGTCGAAATTATTTAAATTTACTACCGAAATTCGGGGTCAATGGCCTCAACTTTAAGAGCGCTACGTCCAATTTATGGTTGTTGTCATTTCTGGCTGAATGGCTTCGTCAATAAGCAAAATATGCGTTATTGGACAGGCAGCAATCCACACGTACTCTATGAGTCAACATTTCATCCCGAAAAAATTACTGTTTGGTGCGGTTTATGGGCCGGCGGCGTCATTGGGCCGTACTTTCTTCCGTGATGACCAAGACCGGCACATTACTGTGAATGGGAATCGCTACCGCTCCACAGGAATAAAGAATTTAATCCATATCCCAAACAGTTTTTGTTTTATTTAAAAAAACTTTTGTAGCATTCCTATTGAAAAACCCTGTAAAAAGTGTTCAAGATTTTTGATTGATTGCTAGAAATGCGTGAACAAAATGTTAGCTTTTTGGAAAACAATTATTCGCAGCGATGAGATTAATTTGCATTTGTGCATTTTCAATCTTTTTATCTCTATAAATAGTGATATGATCTCATCCAAAAGTTTTGCTTCTATACGAAATTGTCATTTTATTAATTCAAAACTTGCGTCCATTACAAAAATTATGCTTTGCAATATTTCTAAGGAAAAAATTCAAAATTCCATGAAATAAGCATGTGTCACACATTTACACTGGTTACCTTGAAACGAGCACAAATTTCAGTTCAAAAACACCCATTTGTTGGTTATGAAATAACCTTCGTATTTTTGTAACAAACTTTAAAGTGATAAATTTATGATATTTACTAAACATTTTGTAGCAGCTATTTAACTTAAAATAAAAAACTGAAAAGCTTCTACACATTACTACCCATTTTTGCTAGTAATTCCCCGAATGGCTATAAAGTGTTTGCGGTGTTGAACGCAGAAAGGGAATTTGGCGGTTATGTCACGCACATTTACCTTTCCATCTATATACATACATAACTTCTATACGATGGATGTGTTTGCGCATATTCAAATTTTATTTCATAACTGTTTATGTGCTTGTAAATATTTTTTGAGTTTTTTGAATGTTTTTCATTATGAGACTCACTGGGCAAATTAAGTTTTTAAACTTTATAACAACAGCCATGATAGAAGTGGTAGCAGGTTAACAGCAGCTACTGAACACAAATATGTAGAGCTCGACATAGGGTTGCCAGAATTTAAATATGTAGAGGAAAATAGTGCATTAAGTTAAAATCACTGGTATCGGCAAATAAAATTAAAATAACTGTAAAATATAATATTTTATTTTTTTCCTTTGTTTTTAAAAAATAATACACAGTATTCACCAAAGGCGTAAGCCAATAACTACTATGAAAAAATTGTGGATTTTCCCTAAGAAAGATTTTTGAACCCACCGCACGACTTAAAATAAATTTGAACTTAGTTTCTTCACTCTTTGAAAATTACTGATTTATCATTATAATTTCATTATAATTATCATTATGATTATCAATATCGTTATCATTATCATTATCATTATCATTATCATTATCATTATCATTATCATTATCATTATCATTATCATTATCATTATCATTATCATTATCATTATCATTAGCATTATCATTATCATTATCATTATCATTATCATTATCACTATCATTATCATTATCGTTATCTTTATCATTATCATTATCATTATCATTATCATTATCATTATCATTATCATTATCATTATCATTATCATTATCATTATCATTATCATTATCATTATCACTATCATTATCATTATCATTATCATATTATCATTATCATTATCACTATCATTATCATTATCATTATCATTATCATTATCATTATCATTATCATTATCATTATCATTATCATTATCATTATCATTATCATTCTCATTATCATTATCATTATCACTATCATTATCATTATCATTATCATTATCATTATCATTATCATTATCATTATCATTATCATTATCATTATCATTATCATTATAATTATCATTATCATTATCATTATCATTATCATTACCATTATCATTATCATTATCATTATCATTATTATTATCGTTATCATTATCATTATCATTATCATTATCATTATCATTATCATTATCACTATCACTATCATTATTATCATTACCATTATCATTATCATTATCATTATCATTATCATTATCATTATCATTATCATTATCATTATCATTATCGTTATCATTATCATTATCATTATCATTATCGTTATCATTATCATTATCATTATCATTATCATTATCATTATCATTATCATTATCATTATCATTATCATTATCATTAACATTATAATTATCATTATCATTTATCATTACCATTATCATTATCATTATCATTAACATTATCATTATCATTATCATTATCATTACCATATTTTTTTAGTTATCATTTAGGTTTTTGTTTTTTTATGTATTATTATCATTATCATTATCATTATCAATATCCATATTTTTTTAGTTATCATTTATGTTTGCTTGTCGTAAGTAAATTTTGATAGTAAAAAAATTGTGATTTATTAAATTATAATTACAAATTTTTTAATTTTCGATTAATCTACATCGACGAACAGTATCATTATGTAGAAAAAATATACAAGGCGAAAAAAATTTGTTATTTTTTCAAAGGAATCATAAAATCTATTATGTTCTAAGAGACCAACCAAAATATTTCGGAAAAGTTTTAAGATATGCGTCAGCTTAACTGATTTGAAAATGCCTTGAAAGATGGAGATTTTATGAGTAAAAATATTAATATAAAATAAATATATGAGATGATAAAAGAGTCCAAGTTTAAAAGATTTGCGTAAAGTGGATTTGGGGAAAATATTTGTCCAATGAAATGGTCAAGTTCTTGCTAAGTTGTTCAAGATCACAAAAATTTGATAAAAATCGTATGCCCATATAGCATATTTAAAAACTCTACATACGGCAACCCCGACTAGACAGTTATATGTCTCTTTTGAAAGAACCACAAACAAACACACAAAGATGACGAATGTTCCAAAGCAATCTAGTCGTTTAGCTTTGAGCAGTCACACACATCATATAATATAATATATATATATATTCATACAAATACTCGTTTGGATATGTTAGCATCAATATATTTAAATAGCTGCATAGTTATTTGTTTGCGTTTACATGTCTCGACTCAGTATGTGGTCTGCCCACATACGGGTAATAAATTCACTGCTCATAGCAAACTCTAACGAAATGCAAAAAGAACAACAATAATGAGCCAAATTTCATAGCTTTAATTAAAAAACTTTCATTGAAGTTTCTTTGATGAATAATGAGTTTCCAGAGTCCAGAGGAATAACTGCCAAATGTACTAGTGGTGCTATGGATGAATGAGTATTAAAAATTAAAAACTATAAATAAATAACAGCGGGAACATAAAATTTCATTAAGGGATTGCTGCATTCGGAAAAGGAAAATACTAACTAAAAAGGGAATTTATGTTAATAAATTTAGAAGCAATAATTTTATAAAGAGCTCTCAATTTATTGGCACATCTCTTCATAAATTGAAATGCTTTAGGTATCAACAGCCTCATTTCTATTTTGGTGTTTCATTTGCAGGTCTACAGCATTTTTTAAAATAATGCCTACTGAAAAATTACACCGTGGTCAAAAATAACAATGTTTTTAACGAACGGCGCTTCTATCAAGTAAAGCAAATTTGCTCATGCTGAATTCAGAGCCCTAATAGTTTCACTGAAGAGAGTCATCCTTTTGTCAGTTTTAAATTTCTTATCTAAATTATCCGATTATTTCCCTAAATATTGTAGATATTGTTTTAGTTGAATATATCAAATGGGAATATTATTGGGAAATATACTGGCCGATTTAATGGATAATTTGAAATTTTTCAAAACATGTCAACAGATTTCTCATACGCCCCGACAAACGGATGTGTTACAAAATATAAATTAGGTAAAACCGCTGAAAGCCAGTCTGAATCCTTTTGAAGTTTACTAACAATAATATAAATTTTAAAACAAAACATTATAATCCACAAATTTACTTTGTATGGTCTTGCACCAAAATAAATTTTAATATTTTCAATTCTTTAATTTTTATTTAACCTTCGTTTGGCGTTTGTTTCGCCCTCAAGAGTAACACTTTATAATGCTGACAGCCTTCAAAAAAAAAAAAACAACACATGGTGGACAAATTGAGAGCATGGTTTTATCTTATAATGTTTTTATCTTGAGTCAAAATTGGTTTTATATGACAGCCGTGTGTCGGGGCGTATGAGTAACCAATTGACATCTAATGAAAACTTTCATTTTCTCTACCAAATCGGCCTGTATACTCGTTCATAAGGTTTTTATCTGTCTAAATTTCAAAATCAGAAAATATCGCGATGGAGTTTTAGCTAAATCTGTGGTTCGGATAGAGTATTTTTCGAATCATATGTGAACAGTGCCAGCTTCTTCCCGCAGAAAATCTTGACAGAAAGTCAGAATCACATCTCCACGCATTTTTATTTCGGCTTCTATGTTATCAAATAAAAATTCTGCATAAAGTCATCCTAAGAGAGCGACAGTTTGGCGCGGATGTTAGAGCCAGGCCATCATTGGCCAATTTTTCTTCGAAAGTGCCGCAGAAACAGCAAATATGGTCAATGGCAAGCAGTCTTCATGTTTGTGACCGAAATTCAAGACATGGGTCATCTTTAGCCGTAGTAGAGTTGCATACTATTCAAAAATCTATATTTTGCGCTCGATGTCGGCGATGTCAATTGGCCAGCTCTGAGCTGCAATTTGACACCCCTAGACTTTTTTGTGAGGTACCGCGAAGAACTAATGTTATCCGACCGATCTATTAACGACTCAAACTCTTAAGGCGAACATCGGGAAAGCCATTCTACAGATAGGGGCAAAAACTGCCACCAAGATCACGGCAAAGGGATCAATAGGATTTGTTACTGCGAAACTAGCTCAATGAGCTAAGGAATGAGGAACTTTCTCTTTCAAAGAGTTCAATTATAATAATAATAATTTGGCGCTTATATCATATTGATCGATATTTCACTTAAAGTTTGAAGCCAACTCCGAACGATTGACGATTTTTGTACGACGTTTTTTCATTACAGAAAAACACGCGAAGGATTGACATTGTCTGCGGAAGTGAGGCCGATATTAGAAAGGAATTTATATACATTTTTTTTTTGTTTAATTAAAAAAAAAACAACTAGCGTTGCTAACAGCTATCGGTGTACTACGGAAGCAAGTACAAATCGAGTGTCCTTCATTATAAAATTTATTAATTTTCCATTAGACAAAATTACGATATTTAGTGTCGCATTTTCGAAATCTTGTATATTCCGATAATTGATGACTTTATGGCGCTTGCTGCACAAAACATGTCATAACATTTCTGTGCGCATTCTGTTGCCTTGCCTGTTTTTGGATCTTACCAGAAATGCATTGTTAATCTTAAAAAACACGAAGACTTAATGATCTAATACTATATGATGACTTTTATTAATTTTTTGTTGAGAAAGAAAGCACAATTTGAAACAGTGCCTTTTTTTGTTCGAAATTTAACAAGGAATAACGAAATATTGTTCCAATATACATCAAAATTTTTTTTACACAATCTGCAATCTTTTCAGAAATACATACCAATGGAAGCATAACAGTTGGCGAACTGTTCCTAAGACATTACCGAAATGATCCGGATATAATTTATGTCCGATCAAGCACTTATGTTTTACCAACACATGCCCCAAAAGTTGATGCGAATGTACTACTATACTGTTACAATTACAACAACCAGCTGTTTGTATACAAAAATATAATCTGCACTATTCTAGGTTATATCTTCCTTCTCAAACGTGTAATGAAATGTGCTTTAAAATTTCCACTCTCGACTTTGGACCACGAACTTTCCATTCAAAAATGTTATTAATGTATTATGTACTTGTATCCTGGCCAGATACTGAGCGGTAAATTTATTATTATTATTATTATTATTATTTTAAAGACGAAGGACAAAAAGTTTGGTTACAATATAAGAGGTGCATTGAAATTATAACTAAAACTAAATTATAATTAAACTGCAAACTGGATTCGACGCGTTTAAAACGCAATTTTTTTCGCTTTAAAAAGTTGTAGACCTGACCGTATTGGTGTAGAAAATGGTGGCAAAAAAAATTAAATTGGTGTGATCGAAAATAATTTTGAGTTAAATCACAATTTGGAGATTTTAAACTACGTTGCAAATTTTAATATTTATCAACAAATTGGTAACTGGTTCCATAAAGGTATACTATTAGAAGGAAGAAGACCCAATTGACTATATGCGCCTTAAAACCCCACAGGTTCCGTAAGGCTTAATTGCAGGCATACAAATAAGTGACAGTGTTCCTGATAAGCCCGTTATTCAAAATTGTGCCCAAGTAAAGGGTGTTTTTTTTAGACAGATAGAACTTTAAATTGAAATAAATCACATAAAAAATGACGTATGATGCCAAATTTTTTCAAGACATTTAATATTTAAAAACGATTTCTGGCATATGTCCGCCACGACCAGTTTTGGTGAATCGGATGCGATCAGTCTAATTTTGAAGTTCCATGTTGTGGATGGACAAAGTCCAACTTGTTGAGCACGGCGGCGAATAGACAAATTCGGAACTTCTCCAACACTATCACTTACAGCACCAATATTTTCTTCTGTACGTATAATTCTTTGTCTTGTTGTTGGTTTTCCATCGAGTAGAGTAAATGCTGTTCGAAATTTATCAACAGTTCGACGAATACGAGTAAGCTGCTCTGATGCTCGATTATGTGGACCATAAAATTCACGAAGTGCTCTATAAGTTTGCCGAACAGAACACTGATTTTTAAAGTATAAAGGTAACAAGACAACAATAGTCAGGAGTGGTAGAAATTATAGCTATTTCGGATATCACCACATCTCCTCATCAGATTACTTTCATGACTCCACCGGCATTCGAATTCACAACCCGCGACTTGCTGGGCAAGTGCGTAAACCAATGGACCAAAGTCGGCACGTTCTACCACTCCTGACTGTTGTTGTCTTTTTACCAATATACTTTTCCCTATACACTGGCCTTGAGCCATGTAAACTTCGAATTGTGAATTTTAAACTAAGTATATTAAGATTCACAAGCACTGTGAGTCTTAATTATAGAGGAAGTCATAAAAACTTTAGAATTATACCGTCGTCTGATGCACATTTACTAGCACAGCAGATGGTTTCGATTCCACAATTCAGAGAACTAATTTCGAAAATTATATAATCCCTTTGCAGTATAAACTCAATCAAGATCTGCAGTAACAATTTGAGCAATTTTTTATTTCAAAATGAGAATTTAATAAAAATTGTTTTAAATAAACAAAAAATTTTAAATGCGGCTTTAAATTAAGATCTTTTAAAATGAATTAAAAGATGTAAACCATTTTTTTTCGTGGCATCCATAATATTTCTATATTTATTAGTTCGTTTTAAAATATCTTAATTTAAAAAAAAATAAAAGCTTAATTAATTATATTATACTTTTTAGTTTTGGAAATGCACGGGTTTTTTTTTATTCAATAAATAAAGTAATTCTATTGTCACTTTTTGGTCATTATATTAATAACCTGACAATTAAACAAATAGTGACATTTTAGGCTTTGAAATAAAACTTTTTTATGTGCATTGAAATTTTGCTTGAAATTAAAAATAAAACTCAACTGCTTATGTTATCACTACCTAAATAGGAATCAAAGGTGCAACGATTCCTTCAACTCCCTGTTATTTCGCATATTCGGGAGAAGTCGCTGCTACCATGTGGTGTTAGGAGGAAGTAAAACTTGCCCAAATAGTACGAAATGCAGAGCCAAATGAGCATAATACTTTTTTGACACGAACTGTGCTTTGGGTACAGGAGATATGCTCAAAATAGTTCCAAATATTACATCAGCTAGTTTACTTTTGCAAGGATATGTACTACACACAAAAATCTGAGTGCTAAAGTTTTTTTTTGAACAAGTAATCAAACGGAATCCTCATTACTTATGTATATCCAAAAGATTTTTATTAAATATAAACGTGAATTTAGATTAATAAAAAAAATAAAAAAGTTCTTAAAAGAGAAGGTAGAACTATTTTCAAATGAGATTCTTTAGCAATAAAATAAACATAACAACTTTAACTAATAACAGGAAAGACTTTTCTCAGCATGCAACATAACAAAAAGAATGAAGCGAACCTTAGCTTTTATTAATTTTATTATTTCAAAGAATCTTTTGTTCTGTATTATTGTAATTTAAATGTCATATGTAAGATACATTTTTAATTGGAAAAATGCGTTCAGTTTAACTAAATAACTTTGTAACAAAATTTTGAAACTAATCTTAAAATATAAAAAAACTCAGAAAATCCAGCAAAAATTTTTCGTATTCCAACGTAGCCTTTGAAATGATTTATCTATCTTTTTAAACGTTTTATGAATAATATCTGAATTAATTTATAAAACAAGGCACTTTCATTGACAGGTTTTCGAACTATATGAAATTCCCCATTCTGTAAATAATACGCAGTATTTGCTTGGAAATGGCATACGTTTTGCAAAATTTTTCCAAAGCCTGCGACGAATGATTTAAACCCAAAACATTGTGTTAAAGAACTTTTTTTTCTTTGAAACTCAGCATTAAATAAAACTGAAAAATATTAAGTTTTGCGCTCGAGGCCAGTATAAGGAAAGTATTTTGGAAAAAATATAACAGCTGTCAGAGCGGTAGAAATTATAGCAGCTATTTCGGTGATCATCACCACATCTCTTCATCAAATTTCTTTCATGACTCTAACGGTATTTGCTGGCCAAGTACGTAGCCAATGGACCACAGTTGTTTTTTCTCAAAACAACTTTCCTTATACTGGCCTCGAGCTCAATAAATTACGTCAAAAAATAATATATGTATATTAAGTAAAACCTTCATGTCCGGAAGTAATACAAAAAGTAGCTATATTTTTCGACAATAAGCAACGTCATAAGCGTTGAATTTTTATTGCTCCCTACTGTAAAAACAAACCATAGCAAGTGTAAAGTGCCTCACAATTAAACAGCAGCTAAAAAAAAAGAAAAAGAGATGTTATGTAAAATTAGAGAAGGATGATGAAAAGGAAGGAATGGGAAAGCATGATTTTTATTAGACCCCCAAAATAGCCAAAAAAAAAACCATCATAACTTTCACAAAATACGATAAATTAAAGTAGTAGTAGCTGGACTAAAAACCAAACAAACATCTACGCGTCACATTAGTAATATTATTTATACCCCAAGGAGATTAAAGAAAAAAAACCTAATAAATAGCAAACGCACACTTTGAATTGCCAAGCGTTAAATGTTTTATTATTAAAATAAAATTTCAAATAAACAAGTCCCATAAACACAAAAGCAAACAAAACAAACCGTACGCTTTCAAAAATACACAACGTAGTTATAATCTAATTTGTAGCACAAAACATAATAAAAGTAATCAAAAACTATCAAATTTAAATTGCACTGACGAAAACGTTGATGCTCTTGTTGCTTTTGCTTTTGCTACCACCGCTATGCAACCTACCTACACCTACATAGAAATAGTTGCTTGGCTCCGAGTGCATTCTGTTTTTTTTTTTACGCTAAACATGCAAATGTATTTTAAACGCAAATACATAGTAGAAGTAAATGTCGCATCTGTTGGAGTGCAATTTGTACATGCCGCATAACCGGAAGCTCTTTTTCGTGCATTTTGCTTGCCGCACAAACATTGCAACTATGGTTGCAATGGTTGCCCCAATCACGCTCGTCCTCTACATTAACCATAAATTCTTTATTGTAAAGATTCATTTAGAGTTCCATTTGTTTAATCTACGAAATGTAATTACGTCGCACACACACAAACACACTCACACATTTAAGGAACAGTCAGCAGCTAAATAAGGCAGACAAACAGCTAGTTAGTAGAGTGAAAATCGTGCCATGCCACATCATGTGGCCACTTGTAGCAAATTTTGCTTAGACGCTCGCTCGCTCTAACTCTAACACTCGCCCATTTATCTTGGCATTTTCAAATATGTAGGTACTTGGGCAAGAGTTTACTAGTACAATATATAGCCACACTAGGCACGTGGCTGTGCACATTTCGCGCGTGCCATGTATAGAAATTATAAGTGTTTCCGTATTCGTATCCGCACGTACGCGGGCACATCCGCCACCTAAGCGAGGCTGTCGTGATTTAGAGTGTAGAGTCAAAAAAAAACAAAAAAAAACAAAGGTGCTTTGGCTAAATGCTTATACACCTACATGCAGGCACACACACACACTCATACATACAGAGACTTTTATACATAACAACAAGCTTAGCAGATGTGGTTTAAGTGAGAATGCATTTTTTAGTTTGATGCATTTAATGTCGAGTGTATCAAATTTTTCCTACATATCTTTTTTAAGCAATTCATTTTCGCTGAGGTTTTCAACAGAACATATCATGGGAAAAAAACAACAACTTCATCTTCGAGCAGCCTTGCTACTATCCTGGCTGTGGCGAAGGCATTAATTTTTTGTTTGTTTGTGGCTTAAAACTCAAAAAAATCAGAGTTACTGTAAGAAACACTCTGATCGCCGTTCACTTGGGACTAGCCAGAACGATTATTCTGCATGTAATTCAAGCAGCTTACAGCTTCCGGGTGATTTCACCCAAGTATCCTCTGGGTAGCTCCTGAACATCCGTTTGAAAGTGAACTAAAGTCAGAAGCCGAACAAGGTGGGATCCCTCCAACGTTTTCGGTTTAAGGGCACACCAGGGTTTTGCAGTGTCTATTCATCAGTTGGTACGGCTGCGAGCGGGTGTCTGACTTGAAGCAAGCGGCTCGCTATATAAATGTGTCCTTAATTAAAAATTGCCCAGGATCTTGTTGTACGCTGGGCTTAGTACCCGTCACAGCTACCAATGAAAAATTCCAACAAAAAGCCTCGGATGAGATCCCCCTATTCTGATGACGACTACGACAAAGGTTCAAAGAACTATGATTTGATGGCGCGCACTTGGAATGTCCGGAAGGTGCCTCTGCCCCCGAGTGGTCGATGTCCTCGTAAGGACAAAGGCTGGCATCACTGTCATCCAAGAAATGCGATGGACGGGGCAAAGAATAAAGAGGATTATACCTTGCGGCGTCTTCTACAGCTGCCATGTAAAGGAGCGCAAATTCGGGGTCGCAGTTGTGCTAGGAGAGAGATTGCCCCAGTGAACGATCAGAGCGAAGTGTTTAAAAATTTCGCTGACGTGCGCCCACGCGATATTATTACACCAAACGACATTAGGATCGATAAAGATGTATCATCTCAAGAACGATGGAATACATAATTGAGCCAAATCTTATAATTAATAAACAAAAATATGAAGAATGAATAACTTCCAATGTTTCAGTGGCAAACGTGTTTAATTCTGCTAAAATGTAAAAAATATTTTATAGGTAAAAATTTAATAAAGAAGTTTGCAAATTATTAATAAAAATGAACCCTTTGTCTCCATTTTTAAACAAATCTTTGCCTAGTTGCAGTTGAGAATTGTCAAAATCGACAAAACCAAAGTAGCAGAATCTCTGAAAACGTCTGCAGTGCACCATGAACGTATATACAGGTTTCAAGATTTTTCTGGCCTATCCAGATTAGATTTAGCGAAGATAAAAATTTCTAAATTAAATTATTAAATTAAAATCTTAAATTTTTTAATTATTTTGCAAATATATGTATAGTGTAATATAATTTTCCTGTCCTGTCGATTAAATATTCGAAAAGCATAAAATTTCTACGGCTGTCAAAGAATGTGGTTGCACTGAGCCCGAACCTCCCTCATATTGTTCTGAATTGGGCGCCACCCTATAATTTTCTTACATAGTATAGAAATGTTACTAAAACGCCTTGTGTATTGCAAAAATTGTAGCCCCGTTGGTAAATGAAAAAAACATAAATTACAAAAAAAAACGAATTTCCTGCTTTAATTTTATGTTTATTATAATTTCAAATTACGGTCGCCTTAGCCGAGTATTTAGCGTGTGCGTGCTTCATTCGGAGTGTCCCCGATTCGAAACCCGGCCGGGAAAGTAACAAGAAAAATTATAGATAAGCTTTTTCTAATTACGGTCGCTCTCAAGAGGCAAATGATCAACCTCTGAATTTGTTACTGCTATGAAAAAAAACGTATTTGTGTCAAACGTAGGGCTATATTAGGGAAGTTTCAAATTATTAAAATTAAATAAAATGTCACTGATTGGTGTTGGTTACGTCCATAATTTCTTTCGAGATTTCTGTTTTGCAAAGCCTTTAGTTATTTCCTGAAAGTTTACTTGTAAAAAGATACCACTTTCTGTACACACAATAGACTAATTACTTAGTCTGAAAATAAACATTCTCCTCTACAGAGGTGACCACTAAACAAAGGAATATCCTTGAACCACTTCATAATTGAAACAAATTCTTCTAATTTATCGGACCTTATTTAGTTGTGTAATATTGAGATACTGGAAGTTTCTTTGCTACATTCTTTAAGTACCAGCTTAAATGAAACCCTTCGGATTTGACATGATGCCCAATAATGTCTTCATGATAAAATTCCGTAAAATATTTGCACTTTTGAAAGCATACCCTAATTATTTGATTATTTTCATACATTTGAATCCTTCAAATAATTTTTAAAAAATACCACAAAAGAAATAATATAGACTAATTAATAGGTAGCACTTCAACAACCCCCGTTTATACTTACAAAGTCGCTCACTGCTTAAAGAGTGCAATGCTTTTTTCCACATTATTGATAATATTTTTCGTGCCAAATTTTTTCGTACACTTTTTATACAATTATATATACATTCCAATATCATAAAGCATAAAAATCAAAATTTTTTTCGTTGTAAAGATTGTATCATAATTTAGCAAACTTACCCCTGCTGTTAGAGGACCATTTGGTCCATACTGCAGTTTTCATACAAAATAACAATTTAATCTTAGTCTTTATATTTAGTTTGGTTCAATACTTGCTAAATATTATTATTTTATTATTTACTCAACTCTGGTAAAACCCAGCACCAGTGGCCTGCTCTATAAATGCTTCTAGTTCAGGAGCTCGAAAGCGAGGAATTTGTAGTTGCTGCAAGTCTAAGTCTGATGTAAAATGCTCCATTTGCAGTGCGTTTATTTGCAAAACCAACCGAAAAACATTTTTTTGCTCATCATGTAGTGCCAAAAAATATCGAACAAACTAATAAATACTTATTTTTGGAAAATTAATGTAAAGAAAATCAAAGAAAATATACTATGGACCAAATGGTCACTTAACCTAAGATTCGTAATTTTCAATTTATCTTAGTCCAGTTTTAAGTCAGAGAATTAAATTTTCGCACATAATATTGTTTTATAAAAAGACCACCTGAGCTGAAAAATTTAGACAGTATATATCACCGTTCCAAAGTTACAAAGAAAACAAAAAAAGAAGCAGGCTGTGTCAGAGACACGGCCATTAAGTTTAACGTAGAATACGCCATCCGATAAGACAGAAAACATATGTAACAATAAATGATAAATAATACAAGCAAATGAATTTCTTTATTTGATAGTTACTTTGGATGATATACATAAGCTTATGATAGGAAAAATAGGATAAAAATGTTTTTAAATTATCAATTAAATTTCTCGCAAAAACGAAGTCAATGGCTGTTATCAATAGTAAAGATAAATGATAAATAACATACGCGAATCAATTTTATTATTTTTTTTGCAGTGCTTGGCAGCATTTTCTCTTCTTTTACTCTACTTTAACTTGCCCGCCTAAAATTATGCAATACAAAGAAAGGGCTGCACGAGTACATTTAAATCGCCCAACAGCAAACACTCAACCAAACACCACACACATATTTGTGTGCATGTGTTTATACAATTTTCATTTGAGAAATTTAAATATTAGGAAGATATCAACCAACATGAAATGTATGTCAAACGAAAGCTAACATCTTCATTTGACTACAAAAAAAAAAAAAAAAAAAATTAATCGAGCCGTTTCCTTATAATTAAAGAAATAGAGAATACAACAATAAAAACCTGACATTGGTGCCCATACCGTAAGGTAAGACGTATTCTACGCCAAAAAAAATTGGACCAAATGGTCTTAACCTAACAGCAGAGTTAAAAAAAATTCTTAAAATTTTTAATTTTTCTGTCGGAATTTTTAGAAACTTTTCGAATAGTGGATTCAATTTTAGTGTAATAAGGTATGAGTTTTAAGTTTCTGAAATTTTTTTATTGATTTTTTATAATTTTTCTCGCGGACTGTGTTGAACATTTTCCTATACAACCCATGTACGATATGATATTTTGTATGGAGGAAAGTGTGCAAGACCTGAAATTTTTAGAAGCCTCAAAATTGCACTTTATTGAACTAAAATTGAATGAGCTATAAAACTCTGTACCCGAAAAGAGTCTTAAAATTTTAGAGAAATTTTTTCCAAGTTCATAAAATTAAGGCTGAAAATTTTAGAAATGAAAAAACTTAAATTTTTATGCTTTTAAATATTGAAATGAACTACGTTTTTATAAAAAATTAAAAAAATTAATTTACCACGAAAAGTATTTTCAATATTGTAAAAAAATTAATACTGCACGATTTAAGCTGTTAGCTACTATACAAATGTCCATATCCATCTTTATGCTGTTACAAATAACCGTTAGCTGAGCAATATTTCGCTCGGGTATAAAAAACTATGAAAACTTTATCAATACCGAGGGAGGAGGCAAATCTAGATCCTCGTGTTTGGTTGCAATGACGATTTGTTTCACTTAGATCTACATTTTATATATATGGGCAAGTTCATGGGAGCCAAATACTTAGGTTGTATTTGAAAACGAAAATTAAAATTACATACTAAATTTCACTACAGGGTATGTACCTAAACAGGAATTACATATACTGCATGTATGTTTGTTTGTATTAATATTTGGCTTACCACATTTTAGCTGGCCAAAAGTAGTTCTGCTTTCACTTTTAGTTTTTGAATGCTTTCGCTAAATACATTATATCCGCTTATGTTTAGTAGATTATGCTTTCAGTTAAAAGAAAAATTATATGTAACTGCTATGCTGTATAAACAAACATATTTACTTTGACTTGATTATCTGTCAATATAATGCCGGTAAGTCCAATTTTTTATTATAGTTTCGTTTTCAGTTTGATATCTCAACTACTACACTAAATTGCTTTTTCAAAACTTGGAAGATGTGTTTTCTTATAATATTAAGAAAAGCCATGGCATACGTCTTCATAATTCTTTTTCCTTTTTAATTGGCGCTATAAGCGATTTTGGCCGAGTCGCTCCTTCTACCTGCTAACTAGCACCATTTGGAAATATCAAGTGACGTCAAGTCAAGAGAGGAGGCTGTCCTCTTCCTCTATCACCACCAGCTGGTACCGCGTTGAATACTTTCAGGGCTGGAGCATTTTCGTCCATTCGCACGACAAGTCCCGACCAACGTAGCCACTGCATTTTAACTCGCTGGTTTATGTCGCTGGTTAAATCTCATACAACTCCTCGGTCAATCGTCTGCGGTATTCGCCGTCGCAAAGACGTATAGGTCCATAAATCTTATGGATAATCTTTCCCTCGAACACTCCAGGGCCATCAGGCATATAGAGTGTAGTTTTGGTTCGTCGAGAGAGGGCTTAACTGCGCAGTTGCCTACTCAGGCCAAAGTAGCACTCGTTGGCAAGAGAGCTTCTACGTTGGACGTTCTCTACTTTGTCAAAACCGTAACTGTCAACAGTAACCTTTGAGGCAAGACTCGAATACGCTGACTAATTATTTGATGACGACAGGCAGAAGTAACGTGTTCACAATTACTAGCTTAAATCTCTACGCAAACAACACGGAAGCAAACATATTGAAAATAAGGCACGGCATTGTCCACTTTAGAGCAATAGGTATCAAACTCTACCCAATTTAGTAGCAATTTGCAGTTCATGTGAATAAGGTAAACAATTGACATGCTTGGCATTTTACTAATTGTTTGCTGCTGTACCAAATTCGTTTAAATTTGGTCGGAAGAATTTCATTAGGGATAAAATCTAAATTTTTCTACGTTTAAATCATATTAACTTTTTTTGTTTTATTTAAATATATTAATGCAGTTTTTAATGCAAGTTTTTAAAATGAAGAGGATTATATTAATTGGTTTTATGACATACAACAAATACCGTTTATTTTATACTGTTCTACTTTTCTACTTATTTAAATTAATTTCGTTTAGCTATGTACTGAAATACCATTTCTAAATCTGTTTTGCTCGTATCAGGAGCTGGCGAGTAAAAGAATAAAGTGTAAACGAAATTAATTTTCCAACAGCAAATCCGTTTGAACGAGATCTGTACAACCCGTGAATGTGGCCGACTTTTTTTTAAGTTAGAGTAAATATTGCTTTTTTCTTGGCACTTTTTATGGGATATATCACTGGCGGCCGCCGTAGCCGAGTGTGTAGCGTGTGCGCGCTTCATTCGGTGGGTCCCAGGTTCGAATCCAGCTCGGGGCAAGTAACATCCAAAAACTATAGAACAACTTTTTTCTAATAGCGGTCGGCCCTCGTCAAGCAACGGCACACCTCCGAGTGAATTTCTGCCATGAAAAAACTTCTCACAAAAAAAAACATTCGCTGATCGGATTCGGCGTAAAACTGTAGGTCCTTCAATTTGTGTCACAACATCAAGACGCACACCACAAATTGTAGAAGAGATTCGGCCAAAATCACTTAAGCGGTTATAGTGCCAATTAAGTAAGTAAGTAGTATCACTTCAACAACTGCTTTAATTTATTTCGCTTTTTTCTATCTAAAATGTTAAAATTTGTTTACTTTATCAAATTTCATAGCATTACAGGAACAAGTTTCAACATTCTAGATATAAAAACCAAATATAAAAGATGACACCTAGTAGTAACGACTCTCTAGTATAATGAAACTTCAAGCGAACCCGAGTTGCTTACATATAAACTAATCGTCATAAAAAAAGCAAATACCTACTATTGGGTGCAAAACTTTGCCGAGGAGAATTTTATTTTATGGCGCATATTTTAAACTGTAAAAATATATTGCTGCGACGCAAAATGTTTATTAAATCAAACAATTGATCAGAGATCTGCTTCACGAACTGAAGTTTAGCTATGAGAAAGTTGCACAATGTACGAAGCCCATAGTTGCGTATACGCCCAGGCGAGCATATTAGATCTTAGTACTCAAAAAATATCCCAAAATTTTGATTAAAAAGTTGGAAAATTTTATACAACTAGCGTAAAATTTAAAGATAGAGTTTATATAGTTTTTGTGTTAAAATCAGCTGTACTTTCATTAAAAAAATTAATACATAGCAAAGAACAAATAAAGAGTTGAAATTTGACAAAAATATTGATCAAGTTCACCTAAGTATAATTGTAAACTTTGGTTTTCATTAAGCCATTTTCAGAAGTCCTCTTGGTATTGAAAAGAGCCGGGATTAAACCTCATTTTTATCTAACATAAAGTGCAGTTTGATTCCCATTTTGTTGTCGTAAAACTTACCTATTGCCGATCGGCCAAGACTTTTCAATTATTAAAACGGAAAAAGAATGAAAAGAAACGCAAGTCATTACCATTAAGGAATTAAAGAGAAGCAAACCAATATTAATTCCTTTCAAATACCATCAACGATATATAGTCACAAGATAAACTATCGGAATTATCGGTAGCGGGCTTTCGACGTTTTTCAGTTTCCTTTGAAATAAATTTTGACGCAATGGCAATTGTAATCCTCCTCTATCTATGGCCCGTAATTCTATTAGTAAGGGGTATGGCACGTAGGTCGGTTTTTGCTGTTTTGGGCTATGATTTTTTGATTTTTCCTCTGCTACTTGTTTGTAAGCAGTTTTGGAACTTTTAAGTTGTGTTTAAAAAAAAATTGTCACTTCAAGTAGTTTTTGAGTACTTAATTAATTGTAATTAGCTACTTTTCTCTCATAAGACCCATACATTAAGGAAACACCTTGCAATAAATAAGCGAATTTTTTACTCTCATTAGGGTGGTTCTTAGAATCAAATCTTACCGCCTCAATCGGTGACACCTCGGTCAGACATTCACACATAAATTTTGCTCCCGATTGGAGATCGTTAAGGCATATCGCCCTGGGGTCAAATTCCGGATTTCTCTACGAGGACCCAGAAAACTAAAATTAATATGTAATATCGCCGACTATATAAGTAGTAGTATTGGATGATCAAAAATTTATTTTAGTTTATCCAGTTTTCACAGAATACGCCGAATTTGGACCACCTAGGCGACATAGCTTAGCCATATCCATTCGGAACCCAAAATTTATTTGCGATATCTTAAACTATATCTTTATAGATTTTGAGTTTTCAATTGAAACAAATTTTTTCAGTTAATTTTTTAAATCTTCCTAGAGAAATCTGAACTTTACCCCTATGAATAGCGAAGGGGTTCATGTTATTTCGGATCACCCTAATATACATACAAAATTTCTAAGATAACAACAATACTGCACTGCACGGTTCACTTGAGTTGATGAGATACTTTAAATACCTTAAATTTTAAAGTAAAGACTGTAAACTTTAAATTGTTCCGAAGTCATATTTAAACCTACTCACCCAATATTCCAAATCTTTTTATTTTCACCCCATGAAAAACGCAATAATATAAATGCGGCTAAAAAAACATACGGCTATGATAAAGTATCTTGCAAATTTAGTGTGACTTTTAGCACTGGCATTTACTTTTTACCAAAAACAAAAATGCACCAAAAACAAAAACGAAATCAAAAACAGCCACAATATTTAATAGCAGCATAGGTTTTGGGGATCAGCTCACCATCAGTAGACACTTGCAGTAGAGGAGCTGCAAGCGAGCTCAGGCATATCGATTGCCGAATTGCATATGTATGTGTGTGTGTGCATGTGTTCGTATCTACTTATGTGCATGAATTTGTATACTTCCATAATACGCGAAACAAGACCTGTCACAAGAGGCAGGACGCGGTGATTGTAACAAAATGTAGGCGTACCGCCACGAGAAGCAGGTTAGCTAAACTGGCCAGCAATGCCAAAAAAAAAAAAAAACTTGGCAACTTTCATATGCAAAACTATACACGAGTACATAAATATATGTATCACTCATGCACGCATTTCAGCAACATACAATACATACTCACACACACACACACCCACATATGTACACACACATGCCAAGTAGAATAGAAATGCACCAGCCGTGAAAATGTGGACATCGAAGTGCATGTTAGAAACAAAATTATGCAAAAATGTTTGAAGCTACATACATATGTATGTACATAGTGGTCGTAGTACAGAGTGTGGCAGATCGCCGACTAGAATGTACAATATTTACAACTTTACAATACACAACAATACACAACAATAGTAAATATAGTAGCAGCAAAAGCAGGCGGCAACGTTAGTGGCACCTTGCATACTAAAATGAAATATGACTTCCTGCACTTGTATCCCTAAGTATCATATACTCGTACTACAGACATATTGCACGCTCAAGTCACCATTTCCATACAAGCCGGGAGTATGTTCCGAACGTTGGCGGCACACAACCATTTGCATATCTACGTTGGTTGTGCATGGACGTAGTACATCAGTGCAATTGTAGTACGAGTATTATTGGGACCGGTTGTCGCCATGTTAGTCACGTGCGTGGCGTTACTGCCACTACAATTTGTGCGGTTTTACATGTCCAAAAGTGTCGAGCACACGCCAGCCCAACGTTAACATTAAACAAATGAGATCGCCGGTACAGGAGAGGCGCACTAAGCGACGGCATTTGGGAGGAGTGCGTAAAAGTACGTGTGATGCATAGCAGAGTTGCATTTTACTAAAAAGAATTGCAAAATAAAGATTATGGAATAAAAAGTATAGAACTAAGTATAAAGGATATAGCATATAGTATATAGAATAAAGAAAATGGAAGTTTAAATATATAAAATACTAGCTGACCCGATGCGCTGCGCTAGACCCTTCAAATTGAAATAATGGGATAATGATTTTATATCCAATCGACTGAATTTTAAAATAAAATATTTATATTTTTGTAGCTAATACGTGTTTTGAATTTGAGTGAAATCGGGCTGTAAATACGGCTTTTAGAAATATCGCGAAATACAGCGCCACCTATCGCTCCAACTTTCAAATTTTTTTTATTTTTTTTATTTGGCTAATACATGATATAAATTTGAGTCAAATCGGACCATAAATACGGTTTTTAAAGATATCTCAAATTTATATTTACATACGTACATAGTATATGACGAATATGTACCAAATTTAATTGTGAATACGATTCTTAGAAATATTCGACTCCATTCCCACAGACGTTGTCCTGTCCATACCGTGCCCTAGCAAAATGAACGGTTTGACATACATATTTTATTATATCATATAACTTGTGTATAATTTTATTCAATTCGGCTTTTCAAATAGGTGGCAAGCCCTATAAAATTTAGCAATAAATCCTATTGTCGGTACGAACCGATTGACAAAAATAGTTTAATATTTCACATAACGTGCGTTTATTTTGGTTATATATAATTTTTCATTCAGGTGGCAACACAATAAATATGCAATAACAGGTGGCAACCCTATGCAAACAAAAATTTCTTGTAACTTATTGGTTTCACTTAATTTGCGTTTAAATATGTAGGTGGCAACCTACTTTCAAGATATTTTGAAGCTTTCTTTCGATACTCGTATGGTAACATTTGCTCTCAGTTATTACTATAAATATTTTAAAATTATCAAAAGGTGGCAACTCCATTTAAAAACTGCTTATATGAGAGGCCATGCATCGAACTATATATATATGTGGCAAATCTTATCCAAATCTGCCCAGTCGTCATTTAGCAATATGTGATTTTACGCCACGAGCTGAACTGTAATTGAAATGAACTAAAAAAAGAAATGTGTGCGTAGAGCGCCACCTGTTGAGAAATTGACGGCTTTTCTTTTCCCCAACTCTTTGCGGAACAATTACCAACAAACCCGTAGAAGGAAATATCCATTTTCTATCCATCGTTTTCATGTTTTGAGCAGCCGAACAAACAACGATTCATTTTTATACATATAGGAAAGGGTGCCATATTAGGTGTTGATAAAAACCAAAGTCTAAAAGAACACAGAGCACTTAAGCGCGCTTCAATGGAAGCAATGAGAAAAAAGATTGATGATGAAAAGCAACAAGAAATTTCGCAGACCTGTTCATTTCTAAGTGATGATTCTACCAGTAGTATCCAAAACCGTTATAATATTGAAGATTTTGAGAATATCACAGATTACCTTATAACTGGCTCAGGCGAAAAAGAAACAGAACCATCCACATCAAAAGTTGCAACAACTCGCGGTTCCTTGAATTTTTTTACTCCCAAGCTCTCGGAAATGTTCGATAGATGCAAAATCACAGACAGAAATGCGCTATATATATATTAATTGCTGCTGCAGAAGCGTTCGAGCGTGATACGAAAAATTTTATAATAAACCGCACTTCCTTTCAACGCATGAGGAAAAAATTTAGAGAAGAGAGACATGCAGAAATCAAACACCAATTCATACGTAACAACTGCCAAGAATTTGTGTTGCACAGGATGGAAAGCTGCTTCCAGCACTCACAGGTATTAAAAAGGTTGATAGACTGGTAATTCTAGTAACTTTTGAAGGCAAAGAGCAATTATTGGAAGTTCCTGAGATAGCTTCATCTTCTGGAGAGGAGCAAACTCTGGCTATTTTTGAAGCAATTGAAAAATGGGGTATCACCGACAAAGTTCAAGCTCTTTGCTGTGATACGACTGCAAGCAACACAGGCAGAATAAATGGTGCATGTATTAATCTGGAAAAACTTTTCAATCGTGATCTCGTGTACTTTCCTTGCCGTCATCATATGTTCGAACTAGTTTTGAGAAGCTGTTTCGATTATATGATGGGTGCAACATCTGGCCCAGACGTGACACTGTTCAAAAGGTTCCGAGAAGCCTGGGCGAATTTTGACAAAAATGATTATATTACTGGAAGCAATGAAATTACTGAAGATATCCGCTCTACAACTCTTGCCTTCATTGGAAATCAGCTACATAAATACAGAGAAACAACAGCGGGATGATTACCGAAAACTACTGGAATTAGCCATGATTTTTCTTGGTGGAAAACCGAAAAATGGTATATTTTTTCGAATGCCAGGAGCCGTAGGTCATGCTCGGTGTATGGCAAAGGCAATTTATGCATTTAAAATGTACATGTTTCAAAATCAATTTAATTTGTCTGAAAGAGAGAAGAATTTTCTGAAAAGATAATGTATTTTTATAGCTAGAGTGTACCTTCGAGCCTGGTTTCTGTCTACGAGTTCTATTGAAGCTCCATATTCAGACCAAAATGGCCCAAAATATCCTACCAACAGACACAGCTGACGAACAGCAAGACAACAAGGACCATTTAAAGAAATACATACTAACCGTAGATAATTTTTCTACTTTTGCCAACATGGAATTTGCATCATTTGCAACACCTGCTACAAGAATTTTCTTAAAAAGATTTAGAATCAGCCCTGATTTCCTCGAAAAGGATCTTTCAACATGGAGCGTTGATCCTGATTTTAATAGTGGCGAAAGCACATTGAGGAAGATGTTGCAGAAAGAGGAGTGAAACTAATTCAAGATTATAATCAAATGCTCCCAAAAAATTAAGAAGAAAAACAATTTTTGTTAAATGTTGTTGCTCAAAATCGAAAATTATATCCAACCGCAACCAAATCTTCACTGATTGCTAATAAAATATAAATAAATAATGAAAAAAGGCTTTTAAATTTATTTTTAGAATAATCTGATTTATAAATTCGAATCAGTATTATTTTTAAGTAATTAGATGTTACGTATACGTAAACTTCAAACTTCAAAGTCATTGGGGGTCATCTTAGAATGATCCGATTGATATGAAATTTTCAGCATATCATTTTTATGTTGATAGAAAAAAAATTAACTAGTGGTAGCACAACAATTCACACTTTGAAATATAAGGGCCGCCCTAATATAGCGGTATATATTATAGAACATATAATATATAATATATAATATAGAATATAGAATATAGAATATAGAATATAAAATATAGAATATAGAATATAGAACATATAATATATAATATATAATATAGAATATAGAATATAGAATATAGAATATAGAATATAGAATATAGAATATAGAATATAGAATATAGAATATAGAATATAGAACATATAATATATAATATATAATATATAATATAGAATATATAATATAGAATATAGAATATAGAATATAGAACATATAATATATAATATATAATATAGAATATAGAATATAGAATATAGAATATAGAATATAGAATATAGAATATAGAATATAGAATATAGAATATAGAATATAGAATATAGAATATAGAATATAGAATATATAATATATAATATAGAATATATAATATAGAATATAGAATATAGAATATAGAACATATAATATATAATATATAATATAGAATATAGAATATAGAATATAGAATATAGAATATAGAATATAGAATATAGAATATAGAATATAGAATATAGAATATAGAATATAGAATATAGAATATAGAATATAGAATATATAATATAGAATATAGAATATAGAATATAAAATACAGAATATAGAATATAGAACATATAATATATAATATATAATATAGAATATAGAATATAGAATATAGAATATAGAATATAGAATATAGAACATATAATATATAATATATAATATACTAGCTGACCCGGCGAACTTCGTCCCGCCCAATTTTTATTTGAAATAGTTAAAACGCTTTTTGAACTTAAATATTTTTGGCGAAGTTCGTTCTTTGTTTTGTTGTGTAGCGTGTAAACAAATAAAGAAGATGGCTCTCCAACACGCTAACATGCCACATACATACATACCTACATATGTATGTATGTACATATGAAACTGTAAAATTTTGAACTTAAACGATAAATCGGTTTGAATCATTCGAATTCTCAGAATGAACATTTCCTCACTTTTAGATTTGCTGTGTTGTAGTAAACTATTCACTACAGTGAAATTATTTTTTATGAATAAAGACGGAAACCTTATACTATGTATATCTGGTATAAAAATCCACGGGATTGAGATTTGAACTTGAGGTCAAAATTTTTAAAATTATATGTATGTAGATGAACATTTTCGTAGAGTTGATAATAAACACAAATTTTCATAAAATAGTTCATTTTTGATTTTATATTCAAGTTTTTAACAAATAAGTTAATTACAAAATTGTTACTTGATAACATGTAACATTTAATTTTATAATCTTAGGATAGATAATTCTTAATTTTTAATAGTAGTATTTATTTTTTTGAATTATAAACATTTTAATTTAACTTAGCACTAATCGGTGCACAATATTTTTGGTTAACCTGTCTCGAGCTAAGACAAATAGATTTGATGGTTTTCCCACACGTGAGCATGCAACATATAATTGCCCATGGGAAAAGCATGGATTATCCAAATCTAACCCACAAATGGACATTGTTTGGCCTTGAGACTTATTTATGGGCATGGCAAAAGCTAAACGAATAGGAAACTGTAGTCTTCTGAATGGTATCGTAGATTCTGACGGTATCATTGGAATACGGCGCAACAGGACCACTTCTCCTTTAAACTTTCCAGTCAAAATGGTTGCTTCTAGAATATTCCCTGTTAACTTTTTGATGACCAAACGTGTACCGTTGCATAACCGAGGTGGATTCAAATTACGCAGAAGAATAATAATTGAACCAATCTTCAACCGAAGAATATGTGGTGGCATTCCGGGTATATCTAGAGAGTTTAAAAATTCAGTTGGAAAATTTACACTTTCATTTTCATCAACAACAGTATCGATTGATTTAAAAGACATCAGATCGCCTGGCAACGACTGTTGTATCTGGAAGTTAATTTCGTCAACATCAACATTTTTGGCTGCCAAAATAGCCCGCCCACTGAGCCAGTTATGATGTAAATAATTATTTTGTATATCCGGGAAAATACTTTCAATTAATTCAATTTTTGTGTGAACAACAGTGCAGAAATTGTCTGGCAGTTTAATGCATTGCGTGTTTGGTTGCCGTTCTATTGTACCGTTCCCAATATCTAGCAATTGTTCCGAAAATATATGTGCTAATGGATCATTTAGTAAATGTACGCGCATGTTTATAGTCAATCGAAGTGTTTTTACATTTCTCCATAAAAATGATTGTTTTAAATCTGCGTTAATCTCATCGGCGAAAGTAGAGCGAGGTATGACCGGCAACGTCTGTCGGAAATCACCAGATAGCAATATGACAGCACCTCCAAAAAGTTTATCATTGCCGTTCAAATCTTGCATAGTTCGGTGCAATGCCTCGAGTGAATATTTGTGAGCCATTGTGCACTCATCCCAAATAATGATTGAACTTCTTTGCAACACTGCAGCTATTGCGCTATTTTTTTTTATGTTACATATTGCGTTTGGGTTGCTATGAATTTGTAATGTCAACTTGAATGCTGAATGTGCCGTTCGCCCACCATCTAGCATAGTAGCAGTAGTATTATTCTTCTGCGTAATTTGAATCCACCTCGGTTATGCAACGGTACACGTTTGGTCATCAAAAAGTTAACAGGGAATATTCTTGAAGCAACCATTTTGACTGGAAAGTTTAAAGGAGAAGTGGTCCTGTTGCCCCGTATTCCAATGATACCGTCAGAATCTACGATACCATTCAGAAGACTACAGTTTCCTATTCGTTTAGCTTTTGCCATGTCCATAAATAAGTCTCAAGGCCAAACAATGTCCATTTGTGGGTGAGATTTGGATAATCCATGTTTTTCCCATGGGCAATTATATGTTGCATGCTCACGTGTGGGGAAACCATCAAATCTATTTGTCTTAGCTCGAGACAGGTTAACCAAAAATATTGTGCACCGATTAGTGCTAAGTTAAATTAAAATGTTTATAATTCAAAAAAATAAATACTACTATTAAAAATTAAGAATTATCTATCCTAAGATTATAAAATTAAATGTTACATGTTATCAACTAACAATTTTGTAATTAACTTATTTGTTAAAAACTTGAATATAAAATCAAAAATGAACTATTTTATGAAAATTTGTGTTTATTATCAACTCTACGAAAATGTTCATCTACATACATATAATTTTAAAAATTTTGACCTCAAGTTCAAATCTCAATCCCGTGGATTTTTATACCAGATATACATATAAGGTTTCCGTCTTTATTCATAAAAAATAATTTCACTGTAGTGAATAGTTTACTACAACACAGCAAATCTAAAAGTGAGGAAATGTTCATTCTGAGAATTCGAATGATTCAAACCGATTTATCGTTTAAGTTCAAAATTTTACAGTTTCATATGTACATACATACATAGTTCGCCGGGTCAGCTAGTATAGCTCTAAATTTAACTCCAAATGTACATTTAGCCATACAAAATTCTATACCTAAATGCAACTAAATGAAATTTTTTTTTTGAATTTAGGAAATACATACATGCAGAAATCAGCTCTGCAATTTCCTAAATTCCTCTGAAATCTCCCAAATTCGAGGAAGATTTACTGGAAAAGAGTGGCAGCATTGCTTATTTGTCTGACCATACATACATAACTTTATTTATTTCACGGATTGTATGTGATTTTTTCTTAAATTTGGAATATTGGAAGTCATAGACTCGTATAACTTTACCACAAATAATATAAACTTCAAACAACGCATTTTCATTTAATGTAATAAATGTAGCGCCATCTACTGTAACATACCGCACTTACTCAATACCGCCAGCTGGTGGAATCACAATAACTGTAGCGCCATCTACTTTAGCGCATTTACTCATACCGCTGTTAGCGCCACCAACTGGTGGATAGCTCTTTGCTAATAATAAACAAATAATTTGCAATAAATAAATAATGCGACTATAAGGAGAGTTATAAACTATCCTATCTTTCAAGTTGGACCAAACTGCACACAGTGTTAAAAATTTCATTAAAATCGGTTCAGTAGTTTAGGAGTCCATCGAAATCAAACAACGTGACACGTGATTTTTATATATTAAGATAATATAGAATATATAATATAGAATATAGAATATAGAATATAGAACATATAATATATAATATATAATATAGAATATAGAATATAGAACATAGAATATAGAATATAGAATATAGAATATATAATATAGAATATAGAATATAGAATATAGAATATAAAATATAGAATATAGAATATAGAATATAGAATATAAAATATAAAATATAGAATATAGAATATAAAATATAGAATATAGAATATAGAATATAGAATATAGAACATATAATATCTAATATATAATATAGAATATAGAATATAAAATATAGAATATAAAATATAGAATATAGAATATAGAATATAGAACATATAATATATAATATAGAATATATAACATAGAATATATAATATAGAATATAGAATATAGAATATAGAACATATAATATATAATATATAATATATAATATATAATATAGAATATAGAATATAGAATATAGAATATAGAATATAGAATATAGAATATAGAATATAGAATATAGAACATATAATATATAATATATAATATAGAATATAGAATATAGAATATAGAATATAGAATATAGAATATAGAATATAGAATATAGAATATAGAATATAGAATATAAAATATAGAATATAGAACATATAATATATAATATATAATATAGAATATAGAATATAGAATATCAAATATAGAATATAGAATATAGAATATAGAATATAGAATATAGAATATAGAATATAGAACATATAATATATAATATATAATATAGAATATAGAATATAGAATATAGAATATAGAATATAGAATATAGAATATAGAATATAGAATATAGAATATAGAATATAGAATATAGAATATAGAATATAGAATATAGAATATAAAATATAAAATATAGAATATAGAATATAGAATATAGAATATAGAATATAGAATATAAAATATAGAATATAGAATATAGAATATAGAATATAAAATATAGAATATAGAATATAAAATATAGAATATAGAATATAGAATATAGAACATATAATATAGAATATAGAATATAGAATATAGAATATAGAATAAAGAATATAGAATATAGAATATAGAATATAGAATATAGAATATAGAATATAGAATATAGAATATAGAATATAGAATATAGAATATAGAATATATAATATAGAATATAGAATATAGAATATAGAATATGGAATATAGATAATAGAATATAGAATATAGAATATAGAATATAGAATATAGAATATAGAATATAGAATATAAAATATAGAATATAGAACATATAATATATAATATATAATATATAATATAGAATATAGAATATAAAATATAGAATGTAGAATATAGAATACAGATTTTAGAATATAGAATATAGAACATATAATATATAATATATAATAAAGAATATAGAATATAGAATATAGAATATAGAATATAAAATATAGAATATAGAACATATAATATATAATATATAATATAGAATATAGAATATAAAATATAGAATATAGAATATAGAACATATAATATATAATATATAATATAGAATATAGAATATAGAATATAGAATATACATAGAATATAGAATATAGAATATAGAATATAGAATATAGAATATAGAATATAGAATATAGAATATAGAATATAGAATATAGAATATAGAATATAAAATATAGAGTATAGAATATAGAATATAGAATATAGAATATAGAATATAGAATATAGAATATAGAATATAGAATATAGAATATAGAATATAAAATATAGAATATAAAATATAGAATATAGGATATAGAATATAAAATATAGAATATAGAATATAGAAAATATAACAATAAAATATTGAAATTAGAATTTTTAACGTAAAGGAGGATAAAACTTAAATGTTTGCCTACAGATTAACCCCGCTCGCTGCTTTAACGACGATAATTAATCAGCCTTTCTCTTTATACAAATTTTTTGAAGCATCAGTGAAAATTACGAGTTACTTAAACAGCGTCTGCAATTTTTCTAAGGAATTCGTCAGCTTGCCAATGTCTAGAAAAAGGACATACATATGTAAACTTGATATATGAACGCGCATGTACATATGTAAGTAAACTATATATGTAAACTATATATGTATGTACATATTTGCAGTATGAGTATGACTTGTCAGTTACAGTATGAAAAATCATCGTTGCTCTCTAATGGCATGCAGCGCGATTTTTCAAACTAAGTACACGCACACACAAGTTAACCACATTCTACATTTGTATGTCCATTGCTACATACATATGTATGTACAGACATTAAATCATATACATATGTACTTATGTATATATAAAAAATTATATGTGGGCGCATGTGGCACCTTTCGTCTGCATAAATATGCATAAAATTGTTTTTCTTCGCGTAACGTTTGCGGTTCATTACATTCGTGTTTTCACATTTCGCCTTCCACTTCAATCACCTTGAGAAAATTCCCACAAATAACAGTAAACTCACATGCACACTTACCTACGTATGTATGTATGTTCATAGGTTTATAGCGAATGAAATGCAACTGCACGTATGTTTTCAGTCATGATTTCGATCTTGCACCCACCTCATCCCCTTTGCCTACACGCCAACATCAAGGTTTTGGGGCCACACACCAACAACGACTACACATAATCGACCATACATGTGCATGTGTGTGTGTGTTTGCTTGCACTTGTATGTGTGTGTGTGTGTAACTGGTTTCTTTTTGTGCGTTTTGTGGCAAATGCGTTTGCATGCGCATTTAGAATTTTAAATTATTTGGAAGCACGATTGCACTCACTTTCTTCACCGCACTGCACCGCACCGCCTCCTCACTACCCCGTTTGCATGTACGGCTAGCTGCATAGTTGATTTCACACGTGCGTCGATTGCAATATAACTAGCACGTATATTCTATACTTGGCCAAATGTACACATGTGTGTGTGAGTGTGTATGTTTAAAATGTAAGAGTATATGTATGTATATGCATTCATGTTGTTGTTATTAGTGAGCGCGTGTACATTTATAACGATGTGTTTGCCTTCATTACCACAATATTTGTAGCGCATTGCAGAACACAACCGCCGCGGCGGACCAAACCAAGCCAAGGCAAACCATTCAGCCTACAAGTAACTATGAATGTTTGAATGTGTGTGCGTGTGTGTGTGTTTGTGCATAAAGTATAGCAATGCAACTGTTTTTTTTTTTTTTGCGATGTGCTGCTTGCATGTTCGGTTAATCACGCTTAAACCTTCCGCTTTTGTTCGCCATTCAAGCAACTAAATCGCAAAATACACGCATTTCTCAACTTAACGCATATGTCTGATTTTAAGTGAGCAGAAATTTATGTGGCAACATAGCTGAAATAATGTTTTTATTGAAAATGAAATGAGTAAGTATAACTACAGGAAAACACAAATCAAAAGTTAAAAGGCTTTTTTCGTATTTTGATTATTATTTTTGGTTTTGGCTTTGTTTTTTTTTCTACTGTCACGTGCTGGTGTTAATGGCAATGTATGAATCGGTTTGTAACAAATAAATGAACGTTTGAAATACGCCACACTAAGCTGCATTCTTTGTGAACACGATTTTGTAATTCGTTTATCGTGTAAAAAGTTAAATTGGTTTGAAAATGAATTAAATTTCAGAATAAATTGGTTTGGTGAAGCTTTATTGCTGTCATACAAAAGGATAAAACCGGAGCGAAATCAGACAGTAAAATTTTGTGCTGTCAGCATAATAATGCCGTAAAATCATTGGAAAGTCCACTTTTTATTAATTTATTAATTTACTACATTACCTCATAGTACCACAACGGATTTTTTTTTATTATATTCATTGAAATATTTTACTTAGCTTACTTTCGTTCTTCTCCTTTCGGGTCAAATTTTTTGACCGATTTGCACAGATCTCGTTGACAGAAGTTAAACTTCCTTCTTGACTCCCTAAAGAGATAGAGAGGTATACGTATATGGCAGCAGTAGGGTATTAGTCGTTAGTAGTAAGTAGTAGTAGTAAACTTTATGGTAGTACTAGTAGTAGCATTAGTAAAAACAGTAGGGGTAATTGATAGTGAGAGTAGTAAAACTAGTAGCAGTAATTAGTAGTGGCGGGCGCCGTAGCTGAGTGTGTAGCATGTGCGCGCTTCATTCGGTGGGTCCCGGGTTCAAATTGTGGCCGGGGCAAGTATCTAACATCAAAAAATTATAGAAAAACTTTTTTCTAATAGCGGTCGCCCCTCGGCAGGCAATGGCAAACCTCGGAGTGCATTTCTGCCATGAAAAAACTTCCCACAAAAAAAACCATTCGTCGTTCGGAGTCGGCGTAAAACTGTAGGTCCCTCAATTTGTGTTACAACATCAAGACGCACACACAAATTGTAGGAGAAGTCCTGCCAAAATCGTCTAAGCAGTTATAGCGCCAACTAAGTAAGTGAGTAATTAGTAGTAGTAATTATGAAAAGAATTGGTCAAAATTAGTAATTAGTAGTTACTAATAGCATTAGGAAAAATAACAGTAGTAATCAGTAGTAGCGCAAGTAAAAATAGTAGTGGTAATAAGTAGCAACATTAGCAAAATAGTAGTAGTAGTTAGTAGTAGCATTAGTAAATATATTAAATTTGTAAAAATAGTTGCAGTAATTAGATGTAGCATTAGTTGAAATAGTAGTAGTAGTTAACAGTAGCATTTGTAAAAATAGTAGTAGGAATTATTAGCTAAAATAGTAAAAATAGAAGTAGTTATTATAATAATTATTATTATTATTATTATTATTATTATTCGATATTCGTTTACAATAAGACTTAAAATACTAAAATGCAACTAGCGAAGCAACAATGCTAATCTGCAGGTTTATAATTATTTGACATTAACATTTATTCTTATATATCTATATGTGAAGATTAGTACAATTTTTCTGACTTAATTTCAATTTAAATTAATCTTGAATTCTCAATAATTTTAAATAATTGCATACATATTACATAATTTTAAACATTTAATTATATAATTGTTTAGAAATTTATTACAATAAGCTTTTGATATGATTTTTAATTAAATATTTTCTTTTGGATGTGTTTGGTAGATTCGTTAAATTTATTGGCAGTTCATTAAAAAGTGTTGAAATAGTAGTAGTAGTTATTAGTACTTACGGTGGTACTCATTCAGGAACCCTGGGTTTGTAACTCAAGGGTATGTGGGTTGAGTGCCACCGGCTTTAAGCTTTTCGTGGAGCGCGGTAAAGGTAAAATTAGAGCCTGCATTCTGGCTAAAGCAGATTTAAATATCTTTCTTTTACCTAATTACAGTGATGGCGACGTCACGGCAATTCTTGCGGAGATAGGGGGAATGTCACTGGTGCTGGCATCGGCTTACATGCCGTACGAAGCCGAGTACCCCCCTCCCTCTATGGTGCGGAACTTAGTGTCCAAATTTGAGAGCGGACACATGTTGGTCGGCAGCGACGCAAATGCTCACCATGTCAACTGGGGGAGCACGGACATCAATGATCGAGGTGAGTTACTCTTCAACTACCTTCTAACTACTAACCTACTTATATGCAACAAAGGTAGGGATCCCACCTTCATTACTAGCAATCGTAAAGAAGTTTTAGATATAACTCTATGCAGTGATAGTCTATCTGAATTGATCGAGAGTTGGAGGGTTCTAGATGAACACTCCTTCTCTGATCATCGTTATATTGAAATCGTATTGAACTTTTCTATTACCAGCCCAAAGGTGCGAAAAAACCTAAAAAACACAGATTGGTGCTCTTACAAAATGTTATTTGAGGATAGGCTAAACAGCGAACCTCTTATTGAACCTAATTGTATCGGGGATCTAGAGAACATGGTGGACGTTTTTACGCTGACCTGCTCAAATGCCCTAAATCAGGCTTGCCCTGAACCAAAACAATGGGGCAAACGTAAACCCCATTGGTGGTCACGCGAGTTGGACTCACTACGAAAATCTTGTAGGAAAAACTTCAACAAAGCCAAGAGACTTAGTCTCGAGCTGGTATGGCTAGAGTACAAAAAGTCTCTTCAAACCTATAAAAAAGCTTTAAGGGAGGCAAAGAGATCCTCGTGGAGAAACTTCTGCGGCGGCATCGAGGGTGCTTCCGAGACGGCCAGGCTAAGGAAGATTCTCTCAGGATCCCCTAACCCGATAGGTTTCTTGCAAAAGCAAGACGGTTCCTGGACCTCAACGGGAAAGGAAACCCTTGAATTGTTATTAGATACCCATTTCCCTGGTAGTACAATTGCGGAGGAAGGAACTCCTCCGCTCATCTCCTCCAACCCCGTTAACATACCGGTTTCGGAAGAAAAGGTTAAATGGGCTATCCAAAGCTTTAAACCATACAAATCTGCTGGGCCGGATGGGATAATACCTGCCCAGCTAATTGAGACACTGGAGCTGTCTGCAAAATGGCTCTGTACTATTTTCAGGGCCTGTTTCAAACTAAATCACATACCGTTGGCATGGAGAAATGTCACGGCTGTCTTTATTCCTAAAGCCGGTAAGGCCTCACACACAAATCCAAAGGATCTTAGGCCTATCAGTCTATCATCCTTTGCTCTTAAGGCACTTGAAAGGATTATTAGTAGCTACCTGTCCGATACCATCGACAGTAGACTACTGTCAAATGACCAACATGCCTACCGCAAAGGCAAATCTACTGAGACTGCACTTCATAGCTTGGTCGGCTATATTGAGAAGTCTCTCAGCGTTAAGGAATTCTGTCTTGTAGCCTTCCTGGACATTGAAGGCGCCTTTAATAACGTATTTCCAGAAGCTATAACTGGCGCCGTTAGGGATCTAGGGGTTGAACACTCACTGGTTGACTTTATCGGCCAGCTACTCTGTTGCAGAGTAGTAAGGGCTAAGCTGGGTGCGAGCGAATTGTCACGGCACGTGTCGAGGGGGACGCCACAAGGAGGCGTCCTATCCCCACTCCTATGGAACCTCACCGTAAACACGCTACTGCGAGATACGGCATGGGGTGGCGCAAAAGTCGTCGCGTACGCCGATGACGTCGCGATTGCAATCAGGGGGAAGTTTCCGCAGACATTATGCGAGCTGATGCAACGAGCGCTTCGGGAGGTATCCAAGTGGTCCACCCATTGCGGGCTCAGGGTCAGCTCAAGTAAAGTGGAACTTGTACTTTTCACGAGAAAGTATAAAGTGCCTTCTGTGACTCCACCGGTACTAAACGGTACCCGGTTAAGTCTTTCTACAAGTGCCAAATTTCTAGGCGTTATTTTAGATAGGAAGTTGAGCTGGAAGGAGAACCTAGTTCAACGTCATGAGAAGGCTTCTGTAGCCCTCTACACATGTAAGAGAGCCATAGGCAAGAAATGGGGGCTAAATCCCCGGATCTGTCGATGGATTTTCACAGCGGTCGTCAGACCAATACTCCTGTATGGGGTAATCGTGTGGTGGCCTGCATTAGAAAAAGAGGGTAACCTTAGACTACTCACCAAGGTGCAAAGATCTAGTATGATCTGCATAAGTGGGGCGCTCAGAACTACTCCAAATGAGGCCTTGAACGTCATTTTGGACCTTATTCCTTTAGATTTGGTTGGACAACAAATGGCAGCGATGACTGCTTTGCGACTAAGAGAGACATCCCAGTGGCACCCTGAAAGCCAAGGGCACTCTTGTATTTTGAATAAGTTCCGCTCTATTCCGAGCAGCACGGATCGGTGCGCCTTGTCATCGGTCTCTGAAAGTAATTTTACTACACGTATTCCAAGCAGGGAGGAGTGGAAACTTGAGTTTCATACTCCACCTGATAGCATTGTCATCTATACAGATGGCTCGAAACTCGATAATAAGGTAGGAGGAGGCGTTTTCTCACGAAACCCTCTCCTGCAAATTTCCTTTAGGTTACCAGATCACTGCAGCGTCTTCCAGGCTGAGGTCTCAGCTATCAGGGAGGCGGTAGAGAAGATTGGGACCGGGATTACAGGAAGAGACATCTTCATTCTTAGTGACAGCCAGGCTGCAATCAGAGCTCTGAGCTCTTTCACTTTTAACTCTAACATCGCGCTGGACTGCCGCCTATCTCTGCAGGAGATGGCCAAGCAGAACAGACTGTACCTCATTTGGGTCCCTGGTCACCGGGACATAGAGGGAAACTGCATGGCAGACGAACTTGCAAGACAAGGTACGACCAAGCAGATTCTTCAAGATAAAGAACGCATTGGTATGCCGTTTGCCACTTGCAAACTGCTACTCAGAGATTGTACATATAAGCAAGCTGACAATAGATGGAGGCAAAATACGACCTGTCGAACCTCAAGGCAGATGTGGCCTAAATGGGACCGGAAACGGTCGCGCAGCGTTCTCTCTCTAAGTAGGGAAAACATTTCCAACGTCATCGGGGCTCTAACAGGGCACTGTCTGATAGGGAAACATGCTGAAAGGTTGGGAGTACCCTTCCGAAGATGCTGTAGGAGCTGCAAGAACGACGAGGAGGAGGAATCGATCTTGCATTTACTGTGTAAGTGTCCTGCACTGTGTAGAAGCAGAATGCGATATCTGGGATCACCGTTTTTTGATGACCTTAGTGAGGTTTCAATTGCCGAGGTAAATTGTCTGTTGAAGTTCATCAGCGAGGCAAAATGGTTTGGTGAGGGGTAATTTTTCCTTTTGGATGGTACAAATTTTTCCTTGTGGTAACACAATGGGCCTCCTAATATTGGCCTAAGTGAGCCGCTGTAGGCGGCTGCCACTCCAACCTACCTACCTATTAGTAGTATTTGTAAAAATAGTAGTAGTAATTAGTAGCGAAAATAGTAAAAATAGAAGTAGTTATTATAAGTAGCATTAGTAAAAATAGTAGTAGTAATTACTAATAACATTAGTAAAAATAGTAGTAGTAGTAGCAAAAAGAAGATAGAAGTAAATAGTAGTAGTAGTTAGTAGTGGTTGTAGTAAATAGTAGTAGTCACAAGTTCAGTAGTAATTATTAGTAGTTTTAGTAGTAGTAGTATTCTCGAAATGGTCTTAAAATATCGTGTCCAATATTGTTACGTGATGTAGAAAATCCTTTTCATGCCTTAGTGACAGAAGTTTAACTTCAAAAAAAGAATACCAAGGTGGCGCTGTGATCGAGATATTTCGAACATTGGTATTTATGGGCGGATTTGGCTGATCATGCATTTAAAAAAATAGCTACACAAGCAATTGACCTGTATTGCACTGAAAATAGTTGGAATCGACTGACAAATATAAGCTCATCTAAAAACTGGAGAAGAGGTTAAGAAAAACTTTACAGTTATATGACATTAGTTAGCACCATGTCCAATGAATGAGATCATTAGTGGCTTGTCTCAACTTTTTAATTAAAACCTTATGTTTTGTTTACTGCTTTGACATACTGGCGCACTTGAAGTTGTGTGGGAAAAATAGGAAGATGAAAAAGCACAATAGTTTCCACAGTGTACTTGGTTCAAGTGGTTGGTTAGCGTGCTTCCACTAAGTACGAAGTTGTAGAAGACGTTAGTTCGAATCCCATGGAAGGTTAGTAAAAAGAAGTCTGATGAGGAGTTGCGATCATCTGTGAAATAGCAACAATAACTTCAACTACTGTAATGTTACCCTTTACAATAACTTCCAAATAAATAAATGGTCTCATTGAAAAGAAATTGTTGATGAAAATAAATAGGCAGCAAAACTTAGTATACAATTCTTTTAGTTTACCCGTTTTGCATAGGCTTATCGCAAGTCGGCATAGAAAACCATGGAATCTTTACATTTGATATATGTATAGTTACAGTGAGTTTATCAGTTCCATGTAACATATGACGGGGAATATTACTGTAATATATTTTACACTCAATAGATAGTAATTTTTTGTCTATTTTGCTGCAAAGACTAAAAATACCAATAAAACGGGAATATCACAAAAATATTTTTGGTATAAAGTACTACTAAAAGTCTCTGGAAGCATGACAGTTCAAAATTCAACTTGAACGCTGGATATAAATCACAACAGAAAATTTGTCGAAGGATTAATTTTGTACTTGCTCCGGACTGGCACAAAAATGTCTTATAAAGTCCGATTTTTGGAGGTCAGTGTAATGGAAAAAATGTTATTCGCAAAGTTTCACTATAAACCCTAGATACAATATTTATAAATAATACGGGGTGTGTAAATTTTCAACCACTTTGTATATTCATTACAAAGATATTAAAACTGTTGTATTTTATATGTATGCTTACTTTCAGGCTGGGCGCAATAGAATTTACAGTTTGAGCGCTATATGGTGAGTAGCAAATATATTATATATATATATATTATAAATTAGATGATTTCGCTTTTACGTAGAACCTACAATCAATTTGATTGACTGCATTTTTACCTGACTTTAACTTCAATTAAATTAAATTATATTTTGGGTTAAGTTAGATGAAAAACCAGAGATAGCGTTTATTTCAGAATATTGTTGTGATGGCGCCGTTAAACATCATTGCCATGAAGGTCATTTATGCGTTTCCGATTAAAAAATCGGGGTTTCGGAAAACAATTCCCGAGATCAAGAATGATGGAGCCTACCCATTCGTGCAGTAGGATCATGAATTTGGTTTCGGTGGAGACGGTCGGAAGCGCGTAGTTGGTTATCCTACACAGTTCCGTGAGTTCGGGCATTATAAAACTGTGGCCAGTATAAGGATGTGTGCATTTCCTAACTAAATTTAATCGCGTGGCAGTGATGCATGGAGCTTTCGAGCATATAGGTATACCAGTAGGAAATTAAGGAAAGCACTAGATGTTTTATTGGCTGTCGTTTTCATAGCATCGGTTATTAACATAGAGTTTACCCGCCGAAATGGTTCTACTTTCTTAATAGCTACTTTTTTGGCGAGAGCATCCCATCAAACTACTGTACCGTAAAAACGGATTAGTCTCACAATCGCGGTGTATATCTAGCCCCTTTTCTTAACGTTGAACCCTTATTTTAATTTCCTATCTAGGAGCAGGCCCAAATACTTGGCTTGTTCCATTCTCCTCAACGTTACTCCATTTAGAATTAAACTTTCCATAAGAGGGAAGGGCGCATTCTAGTGAAAAAACTGTTCAGTTTTGTTGGGGTTAAACCCTAAACCTATACTGCGGCATCAGCGCAGAAACCTGTCGAGTAGTCCTTGCACCAGGCCTGTCAGTGTATCTAGACACTTGCCTACTGCCGTTATATCAATGTGATCTGCGTAGGCTGTACATTTGGATTTCTCTTAGCAGGCTATCGACAGTGATAATCCACAGTAAAGACGATAACGGTCCCCTGTTTAGGTTTTTAGGTTTAGGTTAGCTTCTTACGACGATTTTCTTCACAGAGGAGTCCCTCAACTCCGCTTAGATTACACTTTCCATGAACCTTTCATTGAGAATGGTCCTGATGAACGCTGTCATGTTATCACATAACCCCAGCTGGTGGAGCGATGATATACCTGCCTCTGGGCTGATGTTGTTAAATGCCCCTCTATGTGCGGCTCTTGCACTATGAACACCGATATATTATATAAGAAGACTAATTTTAATGATTCAAAATTCGCTGTGTAGTTTCCTAAAGCAAAAATTAACTTTAAACTAATTTTTTCACTAATCAGCTGTACGTTTTATTCGAAACCAACAACGTCCAGTATTAAAACTTGCAAGTTTGCTTTATAAAACATTTGATGCCCAAAAAGAATAGTTTAAATAGTTTCCTAAAAAAAATAAGCACAGAAACTTCTCTAGAGTTCAACAACAAATTCAACATTCAACTATGAGTATAGAGTTTTCTGTTTGCTTTCATCCTCAGGGCAAGGGTATCTTTCTTTACACAGCGGCACATGTGCATCTCATTCATTTCATCCATTCATTGCATCTCAATGTACGCCGCTAGCCTAGCATATGTCAAAATTTTTCATATTACTGGAAAAGGATTTTTCGTCTGCAAGGATTTTTGCGACAAAAGAGATTATTAAGCACAACATAGCCTCCTTGCGTCTCCAACACACGGCGGCTGTCAATTCATTCATTTAGTACAACACTCTACTAAGTATATAGTATGCGTCTTATGCTTTGACATCCATCGCCTTAAAGAATTTCTAACTAAAAATTCTGTTTCTTCTTCGCTCAGCTGTCGGTTTTACAGTTGGCAGGACTATTCGCATATGCTAACACATACACACACAATTACAAGCACAATCAAAGCGAACGATTTCTTAAAGGATTTGTGAACGAATTTTTAATAAAGTAGACGTGCCGAACACCAACAGCGCAGCTGAGGATAAACAGAAAATGATTAAAGAAAAAGCAGAAGCGAGTAAAAGTGACACTGAACTAAAAGATAAATCGCTAAAAAAACAGAAAGCAAAGAAGAATTTTAAGAAGGTAAATAAAAGGCTGAGAATGCAACGACTTCGACGCCATATTTGCCAACTTGACTTGCACGACTGACTATCAGCGCCCGCAGTGCAGTGAAAATATGTGAGAAAGAACAAGAAAAAGAAGCAAATTGCAAAAACCAAAAAAAATGCATCTTTTTCGCACATCCTGTGCCATTGTTTCCTGGAGAATTAAATGGAGGGAAGTAATGTAAATGTTGGCAGCTTGCGGGCTATTTTAAGGTAAGAGCAGCTTCACAAAACAGCCGAAGATGGAATGGAAAAGTGAGATATACGCGTGCAAAATGCGCAATGAGATTTCAGGAAAATTAAAATCTTACGCGTAAAAGCTCAGTAACTGCGACTGGCAACAGGCACAAATGTGAAAGGATAATAAAAATGTCAACATAATACAACCATAATACAAAACAGACAGCAGCAGTGGCGGCAACACTGACAGCAATCATGGCAGTTATTTATATGAAAAACAACAACAGTAATCTGTGAAACAAATACATAAATATGTACCACAGACACAAAACAATCAAAATAACAAAGAAACAACAATAATGTGACAGCGACAAAGTCATTTCATTTTCACTTCACATATGAGCGCCCGAATCGCACAGAGGGAGACCACCACCAAACATGATGTGAGAGTGATAATGGTATTGCGGGAGGTAACCCTTAACGTTGGCAACATACGTTACATGCCTACGTACGGCAGAAGTATTTGCTTTTTTTTCAGTGCAAGCATAAATATATATTTATTTGTTACCCAGTAGCGAAAGCGATCATCAGTAAAGTTGGTGGAAAATAATTTGTGCATGGAATTTGCGAGACTTCATCAGATGAAACTGTGATGAGAGGAGTATAAGGGTTAACCAAGAGTGATAGTAAACCAAATAACGCATTCCGTGGATCGTTAGTCCTCTTTTTGTCGATTTGATTACATACATCCACATTCGCTGACGCAATAAAAGCATTTTACACAAACAATGCTAAGAAAACTTTTCAATCATTCGGCCGTTTGCCCGCGTCTTCCTCTCCTTTTTTAGAATTTATTCTTTGCGCTCTCCATTTCTAGCTATTATTACGTCACTGTCAGTTGCGCTCAGCGTGGAAGGCGCAATCTTGTTTCCTATCATTCTTGAGGTTAAACAGTGTGCAAACAAAGATCCCTTCGAACAGTGCTACGAATACTTAGGGCGCTCTAATGTGGACGGTCGAATGAGCTCTAGTCGCGCATTGTTGTTACTTTCACAAAACATCGAGAATTTTTTTCGTGAGAGCCAGAGATTTGAAAGTGCAAAAATTATTAGTTCCCCGACATAGAATAACTCATCAAATAAGGGGGTGAATTGTAAGTTTAGTTTAATATTTTTTTGCTTTCAGCAGCAAAATGCAACATATTTAGTATTATTTACTATTTTAGTTTAGCGTGAGGTCAGTTTTTATTTGGAAGCTATTAGAGAAAGCCACAAAACTCGAAACGGTAGAAGTTATAGCTGCTATTTCGGAGATCACCATACGTCGTCGTCAGACACTTTTTTTTTTTTTTTTTAACTTGGCCAGGATCCTCCTTATCCACAATTCGTAGCAAACACAAAAATCTGTAATTTTTTTATCGGGCAAAAGAAATAACGGGTTTTTCAATAGGAACGCTACAAAAGTTTTTTTTAAATAAAACAACAACGGTTTGGGATATGATTAAAATTATTTATTCCTGTGAAAGTATATTTGATGCCATTATGTATGGAACTCGATTTCTTTTGCATGGGCACCACGGGCACGCTTGCAGAAGTCCTGACGCTGAACCCAATTTTCGACGGGTTTCAAGCATAAATCCGCCGATACTACTGCAATTTCACGTTCGATATTCGTACGAAGTTCATCAATCGTCGCTGGCTTGTTGGCATAGACCATAGACTTGACGTAGCCCCACAGGAAAAAGTCTAACGGCGTCAAATCGCAAGACCGAGTCGGCCAATTGACTGGGCCATTTCGTGAGATAGTACGTTCACCAAACTTGGCTTTCAATAAATCGATTGTGACATTCGTTGTGTGCCTTGTGGCGCCGTCCTGTTGGAACCACATATTGTCCAAGTCCAAATCATTCAATTCGGGCCAAAAATATTCACAGTAATGTGCCGGTCTTGATCATCTCGGAAGAAGTATGGCCCAATGACGCCGCACCAAACCGTAATTTTTTCGGGAATCAATGTTGACTCATGGAGTACGTGAGGATTGCTGCCTGTCCAATAACGCATATTTTGCTTATTGACGAAGCCATTCAGCCAGAAATGACGACGACCATAAATTGGGCGTAGCGCTCTTAAAGTTGAGGCCATTAACTCCGAATTTCGGTAGTAAATTTTAATAATTTCGACTCGTTGTTGGATCGTATATCTTTCCATGATGAAATGGCAAACCTTACTGAAGAGAAATTTCAAAAGAGCGGGGAAAAATATGGCGTCGTTTGCTGTCACTACCGGTCTACTTTTGTGCGTCCCTATTGCAAGACCCTATAATATAGATACGTAATAAATAATAAATTCTGAAAATAATAAAAATAGATTTATTATAAAGAACACAACCCAAATATTCATGGAAGGAGGAAGGTGAAAAAAAACAACAGCACTAAGCTATGCCATGTAATCTTGGAACAGGTGGTAGCGTGCGTTAAAGAAAAGAAGTCTGATGAGGAGATGTGGTGATCTTCGAAAAAGCAGCTATTATTTGTACCGCTTTGACTTACATTTTTCAAAACCTTCCAAATAAAAAAATGGTATGATGTTCGAAAGCAATTATACCATATACAAATACAAGGAATTAAAAAAATTGGAAATGGGCGCACCCCACTTTAAAACAAATGAAACAAATTTTTAAATAAAAAAAATCGTACAAAAGCCAAATCCACCGCTCATATAACGGTAATTTACTAAACCAAAAAAGGAAATTTACTCAAATTTGATATACAGGACTGGGTTGGAGAAAGGAATACCTCGATTGAAATTTTTTTCGAAATAGAGACGGTACCAGATAATTTAGAGCAAATATATATATTTTTGAACCTACTCTATCTTATTTGGCACACACTTTAGATTTCAACACAGTAAGCGAAATCTCAAATATAATAGAATTCGCTAAAAAAAAACTTCGCCCACAAAAAATCTAAGTATTCCAGTTTTTTTATGAAAGGGCCGGTTTAAAATTATCTGCATTTTCTTACAAAAATTTATTTCTTTTTTATAAAAAAAAATCAGCTAAGTCCATCAAATAGTTGCAGCTTCCAAATTTTTTATCAAAATGCTTCAAAAACATTCAACGGAATCATAATAATGAAATTTTTGATGCAGCCTTTCAGATTTTTTGAACGATTGGTTTAAGAAAAACTTTATACATTATTTATTTATTTATTTATTTATTATTTTATAATTTACCAACACTGGACCTATTTAGATTAATAACATATAATTTGAAAGGCAGTTTGCCATCCTTTTTATTTTAATTCCGTTGAACAAATTTGTAAATATTTTTAAGCTTATATTTTAACCTTACACTGCTTTATCACCTCAAGAAATATTTTATATAAAGAATATAAAAAAATGTTTTCCATAACAACTCTATTTTTGGAGACATTTATATATATTTAAGCGGATGTCTGAAAACATAATAAATTATATAATTCCGGTGGAAATACCGGAACATTATTTGGATATTATTGCAGTAAAAATTTTTTTTTTTTTTTGAAATATATCTTTTTTGCAATCTATCAGTTGACAATCTGCAAATTTTATAAATACAAAAATCATGGCAGGATTGATGGTGCTCCATTGAGACCAATCAATATATAGTACAAACATTTTTTTTATTTTGCTATAAGTCAAGTTAATTATACTTCTTCAAATCTAGTTGGAAGGTCCAAAATATGAAATCTTTTCAGGCGTCTAATACTATTATTGTCTAGTAAATTAATTGCCAGTAAGTTTTCATGGTAAGACGGTCGATCTAGGTATCTTCGAGATGCTTTGCTAATTTCGTCTCTAACATAAGGTACATTTAAGTCTTTGTGAATTTCGATGTCGGCAGAACATATACTAAAATTGGGACGATACAGCGAAGATTAGCATGGCCCCTGCGCAAGGATGGCACGCAGTACAAAAATACTTAAAATTTCATATGTTTTTGAGGTTTAACAAACTACGCCGGGTATTCGCTTGTTTTTTTTTTTACAAAATACAAAAGGTTTGAACCAATAACTCAATTTGGCAAAATTAGCCGTTTTCGTGATATGCGCCTGAAAATATATGAACTTTCAACCATTGTGAATAAATACTAGGTCACAGACATCGCCACAGCTTAGATCGCTAGTTTTGAAATGATGTATTCTTTTTGGGCTAGCTGCATTCGAACCAGTAAAAAAAAATATGTACTTTCAAGATGGATATTAGTCAATTGTTTCTCCGTAGTTAAAAATAAATTTCACAGGGACCGAAAATAATCGATATTTTCATTTTTTCGAATAAAAATATCATTGAAAAGAATTCGTTAAAAATAAGATTCAAACTTTTTTTAATTTTTTTCTCATTTTTATTTTTTCAATTAGATTTGATCGATATTTTGTAATTTTATTTTTTCGATCAAAAATAACGGTATTTTTCCGATCGTATTTGATCGATATTTTTTACGATCATGAAAAATATTAATGCCTCCGTCGACAAATTTCTTCGCGTTTATTATGATTGAAAAATTTTAAATTCAAGTGTAACTGGATACTGGAATACTTTTCAACATAACTCAAATCAATTTTTTTTTTGCTTTTTCTCAAGAACTGAACACACAACATGCTAAGTTTTGAATAGATCTTGATGCAGAAGTCGTTGAAGACAAACCCCAATCTTGTATGAAAAAATCATCGATGGCAGTTACTTATATCTTTGCTCAGTTCCTGGCGGCACTTAGGTGACTTCCGCTACTGTTTATGTACCAATTAATATGGAATGGTGGTAACTGTCTGGCTCCATACCTCGCAGCCACAAATTATGTAGTACGACAATTGTCAACGTCATACGCAGATAACATCCATTCCCTTCTTTTTCCACCAAAGGGAAAAGAAATTTCTTTCATATCTTAAATGCTAATAAAACACTCTGCAAACAAAAAAGCGAGCGCTGAGACCAATCTAGTTGAATATTGTGTAAAATATTTTTCATCAGCCCCCACTTTAGCTCCAAGGTTTCCGAGAATAGAAAAGTTTATGACTTCTTAATTTACAATCTTACAAAATCTATAGTGATTTTTTGCTTTATTCTATCAACTATTTGATGACGTGAATTGAAGGGTTAAAAGATTCCACGACTGTATATTACCATATGTGCACGTTAATGCAAAAATAATAATGGTGTGTCAAAAGCTTAAAAAACATCCGTAAACAGAAAAGCGAAAATACAATGCAGGAAAATATTTAAATATGCCGTTTGACGGATGCACAGTGAAACAAACGCTCGCAAAAGGTAATAAAAAATTGGATTTTAAGTTTTTCAATGATAGCAACTGTCATTATTATTTTTATGTCCCACTGAGTACGTATCTTGTTGATACTTAGTCTGTATTTCTTTAAACGAAATTAAAAGCAGCTTAGATCCTTTATGAATTACCTTACACTTTGTCTTCTAGTTAAGGGTGTGTTAGTCATTGTATTCAATAAAGCTTTGGAAAATGTATATACAAAATTATGAATTTTAAAAATGAATTAGTTTCCTTGGAATTTAATGTATTTTTGTTATATATACAAAGTTATTTTATAATTCTAACTTACTTTAAGTAAGCGATCTAAACGCTTAAGCGATTTTACCCGAACTTCCCCTACCATATGTGGTGTGCATCCTGATGTCGTAAAATAAATTGAAGGAATGGTTTAAAACAAAAAATTTTCTAAATATAAATAGGGCATATAATATATAGCGATATATCTATGGACTCAATATGTTATAGGCTATGCAAATACAAAGATTTTTTGTTTTAAATCATTCATAATCATTATTTTCCGATTTTTTTGAACGATACTTCCCAACGATTTTTCATCCGAAAAAAATCATTATATTGATAAAAACACTAGAACAATTAGTTCCTTTCGATCTCTCGAGAATAATAATTATTTGGCCGTTGAGTTTTTATTTTGATAAGAATTATAAAAGTTTTTTTGATAATAATTATGAGTTATTTATTATTTTGAAACTTATATTAAAAGTAGTTTTTCATAATAATTATGAGTAATAACATTTGTTTAAATCAACAACAAGTATTAGTTGAGATTTATATTATAAAACCCTTTCCACAATAATTATCAGCGAAATGCATTTTTTACGCCTTTCAAAGTCATTTATTTTGAGGCTTACATTATAAAAGTCTTTGCATAATAATTATAAGTCAGACAAGTTGTTTTTAAGTCTTGAAAAACAGAATCCAAAATAATACCGAATAAGTCCATAAGTGATCCCGAACTAGTCTCGATATTATTTCAAAGTAGTCCCGAAGCAGGCTACACTGAAAACTATTTTTCTCTTTCATATTTACTATTAGAAGACTTTAATAACATATGTAAGTCTCAAAATAAAAGTCTTTAAAAGACGTAAAATCATTTATCTAGCTGATAACTATTATGAAAAGACTTTAATAATATAAATCTGTAAATAATAGTTACAGGTTACTCAAAAAATGTGTACCTTATAAAAATTATTGATTATTTTTTACTCTCTTCGCTTATAATAGTTATGTCTCTGCAAATGTATATATTTCTAAAACTACTCTAAAAGTTTGATACATACTTTGCATTTCAACTCAGCAAGCAAAATTTCAAAAATTATAGAATTCGCGGTAAAAAAACTTCGCGCACCATAAATCTAAGTATTCGATATCTTATTAAAGTAGTTTCACTTTTCAAAACGAAGAGCATTATATTAACTGGATTTATCACATACAACAAGTACCTACCGTTTTTTTGTGATAAAAATATCCGATAGATATTGAAGTTTCGGTATTTTGATAATAATATTAAAATTTAGGTGCGCTGTAGGTTAGAAATTTTTTCCATTTTTGGAGTTTCTAAAAAGAAATTATCTTCTTTATATTAAGAAAAATTAGCTAAGTTCAGCTTAAAAGTTCTGCATGCAAATACTTAAAAACTTTCACCAGAATCACAATAGTGAAATTTTTGATACCGCCTCTAAGATTTATTGGATGGTTTGTGTAAGAAAAACTTTATTTTTATTTATTTATTAATAATACATCATTTGAAATATATTTTCTCGCCCTTTTTATTGCTTCGCACATAACTCCAATCATAAATGTCATTATTATGATTCAGTTAAAAAAATATTTAAATACTGTTGAAAATATCTTTTAAGAGCTTACACTCTTTTACCAACTCAAGTAGTTTTTTGAAAAAAATATTTTAAAGGCCCTATTTTGTTTTACAAAAACTCCATTTTTGGAGACTTTTCAAATCAACCTAGCACACGAAAATCAGATTTTTATACCTTTCATGAGAATGAAATGGTATATTAAGTTTGGTCCGATGTTTGTAAGTGCCAGAAGGAGAAGAGATAGACCCATCAAAAAGTATACCTAAATGATCAGGACGATGAGCTGAGTCGATTTAACCATGTCCGTCTGTCTGTCCGTCTGTCCGTCTGTTTGAACGCAAACTAGTCCCTCAATTTTAGAGCTATTTTGATGAAATTTGGTGAGCAGGTGTCGTTGTACAAATGATTAAACATTTGTCGGAATCGGCCAGATCGGGTGACTATAACATATAATACAACCGATTATTCAGATATTGAATTTTGCGCCATAACTCCTCAATTTAAGCAGCTAAAGGCTTGAAATTTTGCAGAAATATCAGCCATTATTAGCTACGTATCAGTATTGAAAATCATGAAGATCGGAGAAATATGACATATAGCTCCCATACAACCGATTGTTCAGATATTGCATTTTGCACCATAACTCCTCCATTTAAACAGCTAAAGGCTTGAAATTTTGCAGAAATATCAGCCATTATTAGCTACGTATCAGTATTAAAAATCATGAAGATCGGAGAAATATAACATATAGCTCCCATACAACCGATTGTTCAGATATTGCATTTTGCACCATAACTCCTCCATTTAAACAGCTAAAGGCTTGAAATTTTGCACAAACATCAACCATTATTAGCTATATATTAGTATTCATCAAGATCGGAGTTCACAGTGTAAATCGGCAAGATAAATTCAGGACAAATATTTATTGCGAAAAGTAATAAGCTCAGCGCAATATCACATGAATCATAGTTAAACGTTTGGGAACTATTTACGGATCTGATAACTGTTTTCAAAGACCGACATATGTAGGTCTTACATATTAATACTTAATTATTTGTATTTTTTAAATGTTGAATATCAAGCGTCGATACGATATTAAAAATATTCAAAAACCATCCCCTTCTTAAAACATAGTTATTTTTAATTACATAAGGAAAAGCATTAAATAATTTATAACAATGCCTTTACTAGAATTATTTTTATTGATTTGAAGGAAATTTTTGCTTTTAACTATAGGTAATACGAAATTGTAATACAATAACACGTTTTTTACTATTCTTCCATTCATGAAAGGTATGAAGCCTTCGGCATAGCCGAAGACAGCGCTGTTTTTACTTGTTTAAACTACTTTTTAGTCCATTTATATGGATTTCGTATATTTTACTTTTATTTATTTATTAATTGTTTTCCTATCAATATTTCCACAGAAAATGCAACCATAAAAAAAAGCTTGATAAGATTTGCTTACAAAAAGATTCAACAAGAAAATACAGAATCGGATGTAAATTATTATATTTAAGCGAAGAGCTGTAAGTTTTTTGTTATTTTATTTTTTCACATTTGCTCAATCGTAAACCACTGTCTTCTAAACCACCGTGTCAGTATGTTAATGTGCCATTATGCTAAACAAAACGTGTTAATATGCCTTCATTTTCCCCGAATACATATAAGTCAAATTGTTTGTATTTGTATTTATTTTGAATGTTCATAAGGGGCATTGTATGTATGTATGCATGTAAGTTAGAAGAATGCAAACGTGTCTGCGTAGCAGCAAGTACACAATAATTTCAAAACACTGAACGGCTTTACTTTAGGTAGGTGTTAATATTTTTGTATTTCGCTTTGGTGTTGATGTGGGTAAATCACTTTTTGTCAGAATTTATGTATGCATGTAGGTGCATACGTGCCTATAGAGTTGTGTGTGTGTGTGTGTGTGTGGGTGGTGGTAGTACATTTACATACCTATTTTCGATGTACATATGTGTGACTTTTCCCCCAATGTGTTTTACGTGGGCTCTGTGCGGATGGCTTGCCCTCACTTTGTTAATTACACGCATATGTATTGGGTACGACTCGGTGAACAAGTCATAAAATACATACATACACACACACACACACACACACATGAATTTAGAGATACATGCGATGAGAACAATTAGAACTACAATTACAGCAAAAACAACTAGACGCAACGAACGAAAAAGGACAAATGCACCCTCAAACCTGAGCACGTTTGGTAAGGGGGAATTAAAGTAGTGAGTTGGAAAGAACAAAATTTAGGTCACTAAATATGAAGACAATAGAAAGAATTCAAAAACTGATATGTTGGTGAACAAGTAGAAAACAGGAACAAGAAAATTAAAAAGGAACGAAAATACCGTTTGATAAACCAGGCTTACTACAATAACGTCAACAGCTAAGGCCAGACAAAGAAAATCGTTCTCTAATCGAAATAAAAAATGAAGACATGAAATAAAATGTGATATCAAAAAGGGTACGTATGTATATCTTTCCGAGTTTTAATACGCAGCAGGGCAATGGCAAAAGCAGCAGTGACAAAACCAGATGAAGACGCGTTTAATTTAAAAAACAAACATTAATTAAAACAACCCCAGAAAATAATTTACGTGCCTTAATATTACCTCAATATGGGGCCCAGCGCATAGGGGCATTTATGGTAATGAAACAGCGGATGAACTGACGAGGTATGGCTCCGCATTGAGCGTGTCCCAAGCGGTGGAAATGGTGGCTCGCTCAGAGAGTTAAAGAGCAGAATTGCCGAATTTTACTACTCAAAGATTAAGTGGAACCGTACAGGATCTTATAGGATTACCTGGCTGGTTTGGGTCCGCTATGTTCCGCCTAAAACCAGGGTTATTTTGGGAAGAAGATTTCAGAATGCATTCACCTTGTTTGTCCGATAGCTAATTGCTTATCACCAAGGAGGCAATCTACTTAAACCAACCAACCATTGATACCTAACTGCAAAAAAAAAAGCGACATTATTTTTAAATTTATTTTTGATGTAATTTTGAAAATAATTTCGTTTACATCTTTCTCGGGGTTAGGGTTCGATATGTATGGTTTTTTATAAATAAAAAGACAGTTTTAGAAGACCCGCTTCAAGAGCAGTATGTATGTAAATGTGGTCCTACAAAACCCCTTCTATGGGTAGCGAAAGCGGAAGGTCTTCAATTTGTGCCACCCCATCCAAAAAATAAATTAAAAGAGATTGCAGAAAGGAAAGCCTCGCAACTGTCATGAAGGTCTTTCAGCTCCTGAAATTATTTACTGAGAAACTAAGGCACTGCTCGTCACCAAATACGCAGTGAGCAGCAGTAGAGTTTGGTTTAATTACGTATTTTTCTGAGTGCGGATGAATAGATTTTCCAGCACATTCCTCTTGGTCGTAAGAAAAGGTAGTATTTGAGAGAGGCTGCTAAACAATTTTCAGTGAATTACTAAAGCGCCGCAGAAAAATAACTAACTTATTTTCGTTACTAATATCTCAATGATATCAATCTCTGACAACAACTACGAAGATCTATCCAGATTAAATTGCAGATGTTTTTCGTTACCTATCCTGAATAGAAAAATATTGAGTTATTTTATTTTGTAACACAAATTTAGTACATCTCATTTCGTTGTTGTTGTAGCCAGACTCTGTAAAAATAAGATTCGCCTATGGTCGTTGTTGTCGAACTCATTTGGGGGGAGTCCCAAGAAACGCTCGGATGGAGTCGGACTAAAAGAGCCGTGTTAGACGAGTAGGTGTGAGAGCATGTGAACAAGTGTTGGGTATCGAGCGAAGAATCTCCACATGCTGGACATACTATCAATATCCAAATCTTAGTTGTGCCTGAGTAGTGCGGGGATCGCGAGGCACATGGGACTCCTCGCCTGCAATAGGTGACGGTTGGATTCCAATAACGGCATTCACAGGACGAGAGTGGACGATTGTCTCTCTGTGTAAGCTACTGAGGACCTACCTGTATGCTGTCGGATCCAGTATTTGATTCGTATGTGACTGGATCTCATCCTTCAGTTCAAGGAGATGTCTTCTAATGTGCCTGGCCGGTGGTTCGTCGTGAACGAGATGCCTGTTTGGTTGGCTCATGCGGTGACAACCAGCAAGGAACTGCTTGATGAGTCGAGCAGATGATTAAATGGATATAATTGAGTATAGTTGATTAAAAGTATGACAAAAGAGGGAAGACATCGCTGGAAATCGATCACAAAAGTATTAACGCTATGAGTCAAAACTCCTCCTTCGAAGTCCAGTGTAAAAAATGATGGAAATAATATCGTTTGGTAAGAGAATCAATTGACGATGAACCGCACCTAGGACGACCAACCGAGGTCATTATTGGTGATTATTGGTGTTACCCAAGCAATATGAGAAGTGTATGGAAAGGGGAAAAGTATTAAAAAATATAAAAAGTGGTTTGAGATTTATTATCCATTTTGCTGTATAAGTACAGCGTAGTGCATACAGTGGTTTTGCCAAAAGTCTTGGCATTATTCGCTTACTATGTTCCCTGTCCCATTGACTCAGCAATTGAAGGCACAACTTCATGATACCAGCTGCAACTAGACAATAATTTAACTCCAAATTGCATTGCAAAACAGCCGCACCTGGCAGAATGGGCCAGTTTGGTGCAGTTTTTGAAGCGGTGGTATCATTGGTCCATTTCAAAACTGGCCTCCTCGGAGTTGCCATTTGATATCATTCAGTTTTTGAATGCTGTGTCGTGAAGGTGCGATATTATGCCAGCCATCCACTAACGTTGCAAGATTGTAAGGCGTGAATTGAGCCAGCCATTTACGAGATAGAACCAGAAACCGTCATAGTGGTCTTGGAAAACTGAACTAACTAACGAAAACTTTTTCGAAGCCTTCCGAATGAAGTCATGGTCTAGAAGTAATGGGAATGTTTGTTCTTTCGCAGGTTTGCCATTGCTTGTCTAGGGGTGAAAGTTGTTAGAAAAAGTTTTTTAATCACAATTTTTAGAAACTTTGCAGGTGTGTAGTTTAGTAGCCTATTTAGTTGCAAAATTAAAAGAGCAAGTCTTGAGTAACTAAAAATTACATTCGATTTATGATCATTTGCATTTTTTTTCCATAAATCGCGCGAACAAAGTGAGTTTTGCCTATAAACTAAGCTCCAAGGATGATAGCACCTTTTAATATTCAAGAACTGAAGCTTCACTTGATTATTTATTTTGTTGAATTTAAGTTTATCTACAAATTAATCTACATATATATTCAACGATATTTGACTACTCCTACAAATTTAAAATCTCAGTACTCTTTGAAATTGAGTGTAAATATCCGCATATGTATTATATCCGTGGCAATATGGAATAACAGCTTAAATCGATTTTCAATATTTTCAAAAGTTGTTCTCCCCTGCAAATTTGCTTAATTAGTTAAAAGATGAACTAAAGATAATTCAAAAGTTATACAATCTGGAAAATTTGAAATAATCGAGTTAAAAAGTTAGCTTTAAACGTAAACAGGTAGCCTAATATTTTTTCTGCCACAGATTGTATTTAAATAATACCTAATTTAGAACATAAATTAAAGTGATACAAATCATTAGGACGGCAAACCCAAAAGGTCTCGCTTTTAAACGAACGAGTGGAAGGAGAAAAAGCACGCAACAAAATTTGTTATTGTAAAAAGGTGAAAATACTTAGTAACAAAGTTAATAATGTGTGATAGCATGGCGAAGATAAGAAGGAAATTTGTAAAACATAAGTGCCACGGTTTTAAGCACCGTAAGATCAAAGGGAGGAAAACGCAAGTGAAATTCGAAATCGGGCAAAAAAAAACTACAAACTAAGCTGATAACGGGTTTTTTATGTTTTCCGCTACACAGTTTTTGATTACACCCAAACATATCGCTAGCTAAATTTAAAAGCGACACAACTCCAAAGACAGATCAAGAAATACGTATAAAGGGTGTTTTTTTAGGCGTTGGTTTTCTATGAGGCAGTGCTTTTTACGGACCGCAAAAAAATTCGCTCAGCGATGAAGCTCAGTTTTGGTTGAATGAGTACGTAAATAAACAAAATTGTCGCACTTGGAGTGTTGATAATCCACAAGGCATTGTTGAGACCCGATGCATCCTCAAAAAGTCACTGTTTGGTGTGCTCTATGGGCAGAGGGAATCATTGGTTCATATTTCTTAAAAAATCAAGCCGGCCATAATGTTACAGTCAATGGCGAACGCTATAGAGCCATGATTTTCGTGCCTGAATTGGAGGATGTTGATGTGGACGACCGTTGGTTCCAACAAGACGACGCTAAATGCCATACAGCCAACGAAACAATAAATTTATTAAAGGAAACTTTTGGTGTGCGCATTATCTCACGTCGTGCGCTTGTGGCGTGGTCTCTCTTGATCGTGCGATTTAATACCGTTGAACTATTTTTTGTGGGATTATGTGAAGTCGCTTGTCTACGCAGATAAGTCCGAGGCGATTGACTCCTTGGAGGAGAATATTCCGCGCGTTATCGCGGATTACGCCCCCAATTTCTTCAAAAAGTGGTAGAAAATTGGGCCACTCGACTGGAATTTATTCGACCCAGCCGCGCGGTTACTTGCCCGAAATCATTATTAAAACATAATGGCAAATCCTTAGCTTTATAAAAAAGCAAAATTTTTGGTCATAACATTAAAGTATATGCATTTTATTTATTCTTGAAAATCACATGTCTAAAAAAAACACCCTTTTTTAACTGCATGCGGGTCACATAGAGTCAACGTCATGAATATGCAGAGCAGGTAGGTACACACCGATAGTTTTACGAAGTTAACTGAGGTACGGATTTTGGGGAAAAATCAACTAAGTGATTGTTGTATACCCGAACGCGCTAGTGCCCAGAGTATTATTACTATATTCACACAACGGCTTTTTGTAACAACCTAAAGCCATCGAGATAGATATCCTAAGAATTAATTGCAAAATTGATTAAGCTGCATTTGTCTCGCCGTATGCATATCTGTGCAACAAATCGCTCTAAAAAATATTTAGATATCTTAACTGGCTACACACATTGCCTCCGCCCCCCAACGCGGGTCGGCATTGAAAATGGGCGAAATAGGATAATAACTACGCTCTTATAACGACATTTTGTGATAATTAATAAAAGAGGATATTTCAATACCCTATATAAATATTTAGTTTGCACATATTTGGGGCACAGGATTGAGTTAGAAAGGAAATGCATGGAATACAACATGTTTAAAAATGTGCGTTTCTTGATCCACTTTAAAGTAAATGTGTACTTTCCTATATAAATAGCTCCGAAACTTCTTTGTCAAACTCCAGCAGATTTCTTGCATGCTTTACTTTTCAATTAAATAAAAATAATTTTGAAAATTGTGTGAATCGAGCAAACCCCAACGGTATTTTTCGAAAATCAAAATATTACATATTTTAGTATCTATAAAAGGCAGTTTTCTCAAATTTAATATAAAATATTGGGCTGGAGAGCGGGCTTAAAAAAACAAATCAATATAGGCGTGGCTCACTTTAGAGCACATAAATACATCATACATAATTTCGAATATTACTTAAATTGCAAAAGAAGACATCTCATATAACGGTAATTTACAAAAAAATCAAAATATTCGTTATTTTCAAATATAAGGTAGTAACTACAGTCAAATATAATTAAAAAAAAAAAAGAAATATACCAAACTTAGCATGGCACTTGACAGTCGAACATATTCGACCATTAATGTTTGGTTCGGGTTCCATTTATTTTATTGGTGAAACATTTCTTAATTTTTAATTTTAATTTTAATTTTACTTTTAATATGTTTATCTTGATAGCAAGTTGAAGATATGCTACCAGAAAATTCAGACATTTTTGAAAGCTAGCTTTAAAACCCACATCTTTTGTAGGAAAAATTCATTAAGAATTTATTAACGGGTTTTTCAGTAGGGACGCTGCAAAAGTAGACCGATAGTGACAGCAAACGACGCCATATTTTTCCCCGCTCTTTTGACATTTCTCTTCAGTAAGTTTTGCCATTTCATCATGGAAAGATATGCGATCCAACAACGAGTCGAAATTAATAAAATTTACTGCCGAAATTCGGAGTCAATGGCCTCAACTTTAAGAGCGCTACGTCCAATTTATGGCCGTCGGCATTTCTGGCTGAATGGCTTCGTCAATAAGCAAAATATGCGTTAAGGACAGGCAGCAATCCACACGTATGAGTCCACTCCATGAGTCAACATTGCATCCCGAAAAAATTACGGTTTGGTGCGGTTTATGGGCCGACGGCGTCATTGGGCTGTACTTTCTTCCGTAATGATCACGACCGGCACGTTACTGTGAATGGGAATCGCTACCGCTCAATGATATCCGAATATTTTTGGCCCGAATTGGATGATTTGGACTTGGAAAATATGTGGTTTCAACAGGACGGCGCCACAAGCCACACAGCGAGTGTCACAATCGATTTATTGAAAACTAAGTTTGGTGAACGTGTTATCTCACGAAATAGCCTAGTCAATTGGCCGCCTCGGTCTTGTGATTTGACGCCGTTAGACTATTTCCTGTGGGCTACGTCAAGTCTATGGTCTATGCCAACAAGGTAGCGACGATTGATGAACTTCGTACGAATATCGAACGTGAAATTGCAGCAGTATCGGCCTCTGCAAGCGCGCCCGTGGTGCCCATGCAAAAGAAATCGAGTTCCATACATAATGGCATCGAATGCACTTTCACAGGAATAAAGAATTTAATTCATATCCCAAAGCGTTTTTGTTTTATTTAAAAAAACTTTTGTAGCGTTGCTATTGAAACCTCTTGTGTTTTAGACTGTGAAAATTTTCCCTTCGGCTTCGTCTAAATTTGGCCGAAGTTACGTTCGGTTCGGCCCCAAAAATCGTTCTTTGGTCGTTCTCTAGCGATAGAGGTATATCTCCGAAACTGCTCTATCTAACTCTACCAACTTTGGTGCACTTTTTGCATTCCAAATCTATACGCATAATTTCGTAAATTATAAAAATTGCCAGAAAAAACTAAGAACACTTTTCATCCAATGGTAATTTGTAAATTCTAAACACTAATTATCTAACTAAATCATTTAGCAAATTCGTTTAAATTTTTAAGAAGTAATAATAATTTTAATATAAATCATAATAATTAATTTTAGTTTATATTAAAATGAATAATATATTATTAACTGATTTTATTGGCACAGCAAGTACTCGCATTAGATAATTTCAGGAGCTAAACCAAAGTCATTCCAAAAGGCCTTCCTGAGGGTTAAAAGATCTTCCTTTCTGCATAAAATTTCCTTTCGTTTCTGTATGGAGTTACACAAAGGCACGAGGGCCTTCTACTTTCGCTACCCATAGCAGGGCTACCAGAAGGATGTTTGTAGGGTTCTCTTAGTTTGCTACCTATAGAATGATTTCCAAAAGGGGCTTTTGTAGGACGTGCTTTGGAAGTCCTTTTAAAATTTGATTTATTCATAAAAAGTAAATTTATATTAGTAACATAAATAGCATATCCCTTTTAAAAGGCCTGGAAGGTTAGGACTTTGAGAATGGCTTACTTTAAGAAGGCCTAAACTATCTTCTCGGCTGTTTATGTGAAATAAAAACATGCGGCGGCTATTTAAATCTCGTTTAACCCAAACTTTAAATCTTCTTTACGCTTTTTAACTTGACTTGTGCCTCTTTGGTGTTTAGTGCGCTATATTTATCTGTTTTCATTTGCAATTATTTAGTGTTAGTTTCCCAATACCACAATATCCCATAAAAACCTTCTTTTCTTGTGTTTCGACATTTATCTTTTGTTGTTTGTTTTTATTTTCTTCTGTTTTGGTATTTTAGTTTCCTTCGTTTTTTGTGTTTCGCTTTGTCTACAAACTCATTTTAACCCAGCGCTGCTCGAAGGAATTTAAAATTTTCCCAAACTGCTGATTGAAATATGCGATTTGGCTTGGTGAATCGCACACACGCACACAAAACACACATACACATATGTAAATACCTACAAGACTATATATCGTATTTTCGGCCACCTGCGATCTGCCAGGTTTTACGTTTGTATTTATTATCTGCTACTTGCCACTTGCCATTAGCCCATCTTGATGTCTTGGCACTTTGTACTTGTATGTAGTAGTAGCCCACACACACATCCTTATAGTCGATTTAGTGCAACACATATTTCCATTTCATGTCAAATTGTTTTAACAACTTGTAACGTTAATATTGGCAAAGGTGCCAGATGTCAGACCAGAGGCAACGATCTCGCCTTTTATCCCATGCTATAGGGGATTTCGAAGAAGCAGCATCTATTTGTCACGTCTTGCCAAAACAACAAATGCTATATGCGTGTGTATCTAGTTAATTTGTTGTGCACACATTCATACCTACACATGTGTGTGTGTGTGTGTGTGTGTGTACATGGGGCGCAATTGGGCGGGCTGCTGTCCAATTTGTTGCACAATTGCTGTGCTTGTCAAGTTAACTAAACAACTGTGTCAGAGAGCGTACATTTAACATAGTACGCACATACATACAGCCATATGTATTTATCTTTTGTGCTTTTGTATATGTGTGCGTGTGTGTGTGTGTGTGTAGTGTAGCGGTTGATAGTAGAATGCGTGTGCTAGCACAATTCACAAATGGCATGCCCAACATGAAACATGGCCAGGGTTGCGATGCAATGCAACAAGCGCAAAAACAACAATAAAAATAATAACACCAATGTTGCATTTACAAAAACAATGACCTAGGAAATCGAGCCACCTTGCGAAGTAGGTAATTGCCAATAGGCATCACATCTTTGTAGTCTTGACCGTTGTTGCTATAGTGACGGGACGAGAACATACCTATATTTATATAATGGGTGATTAGTTTGCTTTCCTTTTAATTAAAATGTAAAACAAAAAACTCAATTCTATCGAGCAGTTGATTATCCGATAAGCCAAGCAGTCCTTTTCTTTATTTTTTGAAGATTATATTTTTCAAGTGTCTGAAGTTCGAATTTTTGCTAACGCGTTCGTGCCACAAAAGAAAAATCTAAAGATATGGTTTTACAGGACCTAGGTGGTCAACTCACTGATCTAAAACGTGAAATAAGCTGTTCACCAATCGTCAAGGCTACGGACTTCAATTTCATGGCACGAGTGTCGCCCATTTCAAGGGGAAATTCCGGCCAGCCTAATTTTGTGTTGTCCTTTATTTCAAGTTTGCTTATTGGTGTAGCCATAATGTGTTACATGAAGAAAGTTTCGGTCAAAAAACAATAGATCTGCCTCATGCTTTATAAGAACCCAGCGACCGAAGCGGGTAGGGTTACACCCTCTGGGTTCTATTGTGGTACCACAGTGCATCCAAAACAGAACGGCAACTTTCTACTTACACTCTAAAAAGCGTGCTTGTAATGAAGCTTCGAAGATGGTTAATCTCCCCTTCCGATATCTCCGCAGGAGCGTGAATAAAGTGTCTTCCCAGATACCTGAGTTTTAGTGTCGCGAAGGCAGGGCGACTGAGCAAAAAAATGCTGAGATGATTCCACCTTGCTGTCAATACTGCAGTAAGAGTCAGTATATCACACAGCATGGCCTATCTTTATATAATGCCTTTTTGCCATTCCTATAACTGATGCGAGTTTCGACAACCGTAGAAGCTCTAGTGGTCTCCTTCGGCCTACTTCTGTGCAAGATAATCTCGCGACGCTACCATCCAGCCGACAGGTGGAGAGAGGAACCCCGAAGAGCTCCTTGCTTAACGAGTCCTTTTCAAGCGTACACTGCCTGGCTAACTCGTCTGATTCACAATTTCTTGTGATATCGCTGTAGCCCGGTACACAAATTATTTTGACGAAGAAATATTTTGAAGCTCTAGGAAGAGAAGCCAGGCAATTTACAACCACTTTCCATCGCATAGTATCCGTTAGATACAGGGCCGGATTTACCTAAATTACCGCCTTGGGAAAATTGCTAAGTGCTAAGTGAAATCGAAACTTTGTCAAGTCCTCGAATGACCATAATTTGAATATAAAATTAATGACGTTCAGCGTTGACGTGGTTCGAAGTACCCCACTAATTACAATAAGATCCGATATTTGCACTCTTTTCAGCTGGTTGACTACCGCAATCTTATCCAGGGCATCCCACCAGACACTAACCCCATGAACTGAAGTATCGATTCCACTACTTGCGCAGACAGTCATTTAATAGCTCTAGGCGAAGGACCCCACGCTTGCTATGACCTCTATAATAAGGCCTGAAACAGTGATGGCCCAAAATTTACTGAGATCAAAAATCAAATAGTACTGAAGGGATATACCATGGCAGTTCGAGAGACACAAGCGTGATCTGTCATAAAATCGCAAAGAAACCACGGATAAGAAAAAGCAATGGAATTACGACAATAAAAAAGGAATTAATATTGTTATTTATATTCTATTCAATTCGACTTGTTCATTAAGTTTTATAAATTAAATTGGATTGTCTACAAGTTTATTTGTTCATTTTCCGAGCGGATTTCCAAAACAACTAAATTGGTTTCAACTAAAATTTTTTTGGCAAGTACTAGCTATATTTAATTTAAGCGTTTTTCCACCAAAGGTGGCGCTGGTATCAATAAATTGTACTCGTAATGGGGAATGAAATATAAACTGATTTCATGAGAGATAATATATTTGGGTCGCTAGATATCGTTACAGTGGAAATATTCTGAAAACCCGTATTTTCGGAGAGAATACGTCTGTCTGTCTTATAATTTTTTAAGCTTTATACTCATACATTCCTCATTTAAAATCTATCTATAAAAATTAATATTTCATGTCAACACAACACCCCACAGCTAACCTTCTAGTCTCCTTGACCCAAGTTTAAAGATCCGTCAGTATATTTATTAAACATACACACACACACACACGCACATGTATAAACTCATTGATGGCTAAGAAGTACGAAACAACAACAATAGACAACATTAAGAATTCAACAAGCAAACTGTACAGGCAAAAAACAAGGACACAATAAAGTTTTATACTATTGCATTGTTTATTAGCAGACAACGTAAGCATTGTTTGTTGTTTATCTTTTCCTATCTTTATATTGTATTTTTGTCTTCTTTACGGTGATGATTCGTAAAATAAGAACGGAATTTCTTTTTGCTGTTCAGTTAAAGAAAAGTACAAAACGGCGTTATTGCAGAAATTATAAGGTGAGCCCACGGAGCTAAAAAGTTCACCTATAATTAAAGAGATCGACGTCGAAAAAAGCTTGGAGGCTGTTGGAGTGCGAGAAAAAACAAGATTGAAGAAATATTTGCTAGAAAATCTTCTTAGTTTTATTTTGAATTTGATCTCAAATTTATTGAAGAGGAAACCGGCTGGAAATAAGGAGATAACTGCTTTTTTTATTAATTTTTTTAATTTGTAAGAGGAAATCTAATTGTTTTTATTTTAAAAATCATATAAAGGAAATTAATAAGAAGATCCTCTAATTTTTACTAGGATCTTATTGAATTTATTATTAAGAAAAACTTTTTTTTTGAAAGGGCCCTTTTTAATTCAAATTATATATACAATATAAATTATATATTGTGAATATTTCGCAACATAAAAAAATTATTCCAAGAGCGAATTTTAATGAAAAATTTTAATTGGCGAAAGGGACTTGGGACTTTGCGAATAATCTTCTTTATATTGCTTTTAGTTTAATCTTATGAATATTGTTCTTTGGCTTTTTGTGTTTTCAAAATGATAATTTTTCATTTACTTATTTATTGTTCCAGAAGATTTCTATAAATAAAGTAATTAATGTTTTGAATAATAAATAACGGGTGTCTTTTTAGACTCATAAAACTTTAAATTCAAATAAAACACATAAAAAATGAAGTATGATGCCAATTTTTTTTTATTTGAAAGATATTTTCATGACATTTAATATTTGAAAACGATTTCTGGCATATGTCCGCCACGACTAGCTTTGGCGAATCGCCAAATTGCTCTTTCAACAAATCGATAGCTCGAGTGGCAGTATGAGGCAAGGCACCGTCTTGTTGGAACCAGAATTTTTGCAGGTCGATGTTATGCAAATTTTGAAACAAATAATCGGTAATCATTGATCTGTAAGGATCACCATTGACAGTAACATTCGCTCCGGCCTCATTTGTAAACGTTGATGCGTCGTCATTCTTTCCATGATGATTTGCCAATGCTTACTGAACAGAAATGTCAAAACGAAATGTCATTTACCAGCTGTCAAATGACAGCTATCCCTATCGAAAGTGATATTAGTCTAAAAAAAAAACACCCGTTATATTAACTCGATAGCAACGTTCTATTTTTTCTCTCATTGTCTTTATTATGCATTCATATTTAGTTCAAAAAATTGCGCATGGCATTCTACGGATAATTTAGCAGCACCAATTGTTATATTATTTTTTTTTTAATTGTTCTTATATTATTGCATAAAGAAATATGTAAAATGTAGTAATAATATAAATATTTAAACTTATTATAATTATAGTAAAACATGTACAATTAAATTATGAACGGTTTAAAAACAACAGCGTGATATTTATTTTCAGAAAATAATCTACTTAAACAAATTTAGGTAATCATTTAAAATTAATAAGATCGTCGTCGGCTTATGAAAATTAAGAGGAAATTAGAAAAAAAAAACTAAAATTCCCTTCTTAATTAGAGTGAAAAGGTTTTCATCTTAGTTTCACAGGCTATCTACTAGATTTTATTGAAAAGTTTTGCATTTGGGTCGACTTCTCAATTACATTGAAGAGTTTTCATTTTACTTTTGCAGATTATCTTCATGATTTTTTTTGAAAAAAAACAGGCCGAGTCGTAATAAGAAGTGCTTCTCATTGGAAAAAAAATCATTAAAATACGAGTATAGTTCAAACCAAGGGTTAGTAAAGTATGCGCCGTAAAAAGTAAAAGTCCTTTTCACGCCTGAAAGGAGCTTCTCACAACATATGACAACAAATAACACCAAATCTAAAACGAATATTTGGACATACGTAAATCTACCCAGTGATGAAACTTGCCGGCAAAAGTTAGTTCATAATATTACCGATCTGATGGGAAATTCTTCAAGAAAATAAGTCTAAATTGTTATAATACAAATATTTTAAGTCTCTATAGTTCGGATACATTTATGTATGTATGTATAGTTTAGCTCTGCTTTCCTTTTTATTTTGTCCATCACTGTAGTTACCTAGTACTTACATTTATGCTTTTCACATACAAATAAGTGCATTCACTTGTACAAGAAATCCTGTCAATTAATCGCTACTCACCCTGAAGAGTAAACAATAAATTTACTTTCTACACAAGACAATTAAGAGATCATGTCATTCGTAGCTATCTAAGAGCATGAGCGATTAAATAAATTATACTTATTCTATCGGAAATTGAAGATACGGGAAAGCTACGGAGTTATATAAAAATTATAGAACAGGTTTTGTAGTAAAACTTTCACACAAGTCGCGCCGATATCGCGTAAGGAAGGTCGCGTGTATATCATGCCACGAAGTCACCCCATGAGGCTTATATGGGAGTAAAACAAACATACTTACTAAGATTTCTACATATCAATAGATGAATCTATACCCATCCATTAATATATACATACATATGTACGTAGCTTAAGACCATTTCGGCCATAGTTCGGGACCATTTAAGGGCAAGTTCTGGACTGTTTTGGCACTATTTTCGTACTAATTATTTCGGGACCATTTCAGAACCTTTCAGTAGTTTGGGATTACACTACAACTACTACTACTCCCACTTCTATTACTCCTACAACTTCTACTACAGCTCCTACTACTAACTACTACTACTGCAAGTACTAATTATTAAAATTACTACAACTTCCACTACTACTACTAACTACTACTAATTACCACTACTCTTTACTATTTATTTACTACTACTATTTTTCTTAATGCTACTACTAATTATTACATCTATCACTACTACAACTAATTACTACTACTATTTTTACTAATTTCTACTACCATTTTAACTGATTTCCGCTACTTATTACTACTACTATTTGTATTACTTTCTACTACTAAATACTACTACAATTTTTTCAATTTCTAGCTCTAGTAATACAAGCGCCAAAGTATAGTTATTTTTATACTTCATATATAATTTCAAAGAAATATAGGTTCTAAATAAGTTATTTATATATCTAGAGTTATGTGAAAAAATTGAGGCATGACATTTCGACCATTTTTGGTAAACCTTCTTTTATTCATTGGTTATTTTTTTTATAAAATTCTAGCTCATTATATAATAAACACCGCCAAACTTTGTGGAAAAGTAGGAAAAAAACTCAATGAAATTTCATAAAAGTTTTCAAACTTTTTAATTAGAATTTTTATAAAAATTCTAAATTAGCAGTTTTATAACCCACTTTTAGTTTTTAGTTAAGGCTTAATCGAACACTTCATTGGCTGAAATGACAGATAAGGTGTGAAATGTAGCTATTGTTTCCTATAAATTCTTTATAATCCTTTTCATTCTCATTTATTTTATAAATTGATGCCCAGGATATTACAAATTTATTTACATAACGATTGAAAAAATCAAGTTTAAGATGTCTTAACGATATCTTGTATTGAAAACTTGCGAAATCTGGGAAGAACCGCGCCCACATAACGGCATTTTGCGAATATAAAAGTACACGATATGTGAATAACTATATATTATATTATATATATTGAGTTTGGGAAGGAAATATATGGAATACACAATTTTGGAAAACAAAAATTAATTGGTAGATCTCCGAAACTACTTTGCGAAAATCTATAAAATTTGGAACGATCCTTTCATTTCAAGTCAACAAGCTTAATTTTGAATATTGTAGAAATAGAATAAAATCCATTTTCAGCCATACCCAAAATGAAAAAACAAAAACAACTATACTTAAAAGGAAATTTTCTTACATTTAATATACAGACTTGACTTTGAGAACGGAATACGTCGGCCAAAATTAAAATTTCGAACCTGCCAATAAATCCCCTTCACATTCTCACATCTCCAAAAATAATTTTGTGCCCACAAATGGCTTTTTAAGTCCACAGTCTGGGGCGAATCTCTTATTTATATCAGGAAACACTGCTGACTAAAAATAACATTACATTTATTTTGATTTTATTTGAAATGGATTAACATGAAACGGGTCATATATATGTATAGTGTTGGAAAGATTAATCAAATGAATATTAATAAACGAGTCTATCTTTTCCAAAAGCGATTTAATTGTATCGAAATTTTTATCGATTATCGATTATCTTATCGAATAGTAGCATTGAGTTATAAGTGTAATATTTGAGCATTCATATCAAAATTGTAACCGCGAGTCAAATATTTGTCATTTCTAAAGTCACACTACATTAAAATTTACAAAATTAATACACGCATTTCAATCTCTCCAAGGAATCTTTGGAAAATGTTTTCGATTTATGGAGCCATTACAAATCTTTCATTTATAACAAAAGGCGGCTGAGAGTTTAGTTTTCAAACGAAATAGGGTTCAGGGATGGGAAGTAATGAAGACCAAAACTTGACTTGATTTACCCAAAATATACCCATTTTATTGGTTCATCAGTATACGAAACAGATTTGCAACGAAAATGCTTTAGAATTTATTTATTCTACATGTAAACTCATTTAAATTCTTTAGTATATTGGAAAACCTCCAAAAAGTTATTTCCATATTAATTAATTTTCTTTAAAACCTAAAATTTATTCTTAACAATGCCCATCAAAAGTTTGATCGAAGCTAATTAGCCCTTTTCATTATCCTTTATATTGAAAAAAGGCATCAATTTTTACATCAAAATTCCCATTTTTCTCTTACATCTATACCGGCCTATTTCCTTTTCAAGCTTTACAATTCTTATTATTGTGTTAAATTAAAAAAAAAAAAGTAACTACCCAATAATATTGTACTTCAAATACAGTTTTATAAATGCTACACAATTTCGCTAATTTACTTACTCAAAGAAAACTGGCATAACGGGGTAACGGTAAATACCGTAAACTTTTCAAATACAACAACTTTGTCACTTTCACCTTAATGAGCTGTTTGCTAGGTAAGTGCACGTCCTTTCTGTTTGGTCGCATGTGTGGCATGACGTGCCACATGTGTGCGCCCAGTACACAAACAAATTTGCAACACCATTAAATGCAGCTAAGTTTCATAACGGATTGTGCATCCTTGCCTAAAACTATATTTTTTGCGTCAAACAAAAAGTGCAACAAATGAACAAACTGCATAACTTTTCTGTCGTCTCGAGCGGGTTTTCTTATTTGTTTTCTTCTTTTTTTTTTGAAATTTTCATTTGTCTTGCAACTGGACTGGCAGCAATGCTGACATATTTCGGTGCAAACTTTGGACTCAGCAGATGAGAAAAGTGAATAAGAAATGTAATACGACATGGAAAAACACTAACGAGCTTAACTCTACACCGTTGGTTTATGTTACAAATGTGAAGGTGTTGGTTGACGGCAGGACCGTGCGCATTATGGGAATTTCGGCGGACTTTAAACCCGCTCAGCTACAGAACTGAAGTTAGCTGTTGGAAGAATTTTTATGATGTCTTAGAAAAGAGGTTTTATTCGAACTGAAAATGTAATTGATAGTATTTAATTATTGTATACACTGTATAGATACTAATTTTACCTAAAATCGCCAATACCGGCCTGACAATTTTATGCATTTAAAATGCGCTAGAAAAACGTTCCAAACAATGCGAAATTTGTATGCCCTAAAGAAAGAGGAAGCCAGTTGGGAATGGCCGATCCGAGTTAGTTAATTATTTTTTTCATTTTCACCCTAAAATCAATAATACATTTCGTCGCCTTAGCAGCCTCTTAACTAATTCGAAAGGCGTTTTACAGGGCAGGCAAAAACTGGCCAATCATGCCGATTCGATTAAGTTTGAAAAGTAAAATTGAGGCTGTTCGGTCTGGCTTTAGATGGTGTTCTTGATTCGGACTGAGTTCGAATAGTTTTCGAATCGTTTCATTCCAGGTCGATAACACTAGTCTACAAATATTTGATAAATGAGTTCTACCTCGTTGAAAAGGGGTTTTAAGAGGTATTTATAAACTAAAAATCAACAGTCAACTGTATGAATTTCTCAAATGAAAAGGAATTGATATATTACATATATTATATGTTTCTAAATATGTTGAGGTATATAAGTAAAACAAATTTGTATGCGTTTTTTTTCTTTTTTTAACTTAAATGTCAGCCCAGCATCTATTGCAAAAATAACGTTTTTTTGTAAAGCTTTCTTGGTCGAAACAATTCTATTTGCAATTTTGTACCTAGAACAGAAAATCGAAAAGAACCTGAAAATTCATTCAAAAACGAAGTGAACACCGTAGGATTTTTGCTAAATATTGAGTTATAAAAGAATGGTGCCGATTTGAATGAAAAAATGCTGTGTTTGACGTAAAATTCGTTGCAGAAACAGACATAAATTTGGTAAATTTTAATTTATTGAAAAATCCCACCATGTTCACTAGAAAATATAATCAGTTAGCTGCATGAAAAATTTCTAGTCAATCCGCTGAGAATTAGGCGTTGGAGGATTTAAATGTTCCGCCCAGCTAAAAAAAAACATGGTTTTGAGTAAAACGCGTTTAAAATTTCAAACGCGCGTAAATACGAGTGGAACGTTGACGTTATAAAACGTTTTAACACGCTCGCTGCCGCCGTACAAACGAAAAAAATATTACCAGTGTGCCAAAAGAGTTTTTTTGGTTAAAAGTGTATGTTAAGTATTAGTGAACCGTTCTGTGTCATTAGTTACTCGTTTGTGTTGTTTTTTTTGTTGTGTTTTTAGAGTGTGACCACCGATGGGTCACATGGCACTGAAGTATTACAGAAGAGCACATGGTGCCACGTGACCCACCGGTGGTCACATGGATATTTTGTAGCTATTTATCAAATCAACTACTTCTTTTTGTAAAAAGACTTTCAGCTAGGTGCCAATGAAGAGAAAAAAAGTGTTTGATTAAAAGGCCGTGGTGAAAACAAACATATAAAAATAAGTAGCGTGTGACCCACCGGTGGTCCACATGGCCCAACGAGAAAGATTCGTGTGAACCACCGGTGGGTCATATGGCAGCGAAATATTAGTGAGCGATATCGGTAGGAGCATTTAAGGCAATAAAAAAAATGGTGAAAAAATACTAAGTATGATTACTCGTTAAACAAATTTTGGGGCATTGAACGCGAAAATTAGTTTCATTTATTTTTCCCAAAAAACGTTTTCGAGATATAGGCAGAAATACTGTTCTCGAGATCCTTTTGCAGTTATTGCCAAAAAAAAATCCAGAATAGCACATCAACCTAACATTATCTGCATATCTTTTTAAAGGCACATTCACCCCCTCTTTCCGCTGATATATCATTTGGATACAACGGAATAGTACTTTTTACGTTACTTTCGTCTAAATGCAAAAACTAAGGACATTTTCAAGCTTTCCTTTTAGTGGAAAAACTTTGGAAAACATATTTAAAAATATTTTGTTGAAAGTGAATTTCATTACAAAATATACTGCATTAGAGCGTCTAAATTGGACTGCAAATGTAAAGTAAATAAAATCGGGCAATTTAACAGTTAAAAAACGGGTAAAAATTAATTCTTTCTCGGGAGAACAATGGATTTTGGCTCGCTTATTTGGAGATACAGGTTGTTGAAATTTTTTCATATTCATATTTTTTTTTTAATTTAACATAAAATTATGCCTTGCTTTTATATTAATAATGTTAACATTCGTATTGATTTTCGAGCTGTTACGAGTAGAGTCAATTTTATGAAAAACTAGTGTAATCAGTTTGAACAGCTGTTGTCAATTATTTATTCTTCTTGAAAAATTTAACAATGTTGTTTGCGTATGCTGAGAAAGGAAGACGTGTTATTGGGCGTTCAAAACAACAAAAATCACAAGCTGAGATTACGTGTGGGCAAACAACGAAAGCTAGAATTCAAGCAAGTTTGCCCTTTAAAGAAATTGGCATTTTAAAACGTTTTAATTCCCCTGGTTTTACTTAGATTATATTTCAAATGAAATGTTTACGCAAAACGCATTACTTTAACAGTATCAATGTATTTTCATATTATTTTTCAAACACTTATTAAGGTTAGAAAAAAATATAACCCCAAAAAATAAATGCCACGAACATAAAAATTTAAATTCGAATATTATTTGCGAAGCATGTCAATATAGAACTTGTCGATTAATACTGCGCAGGCGCTGAATCGGATTCAAGAACAGGTCGGTTGATCGCTTTCCCTGTAGTAGTATTTTTTAAATATAAATTTTCTAATACAAATTTATTAAACTAATTGGATATAGATTAGAGCAATAAATATTTAAAAATCTTTCCAATAATATGAACTTTTAAATAAAAAAGTTTGACAAACAAACAATATATATATTTGGGTTTGATTTGCCAATTACTTTTCCTTCCGACTAGTCAAAGGTAGAACTTTTCAAACCGAAATAGGCCTGAATATTTTTCATTTGGAATATTTTTTAATAAGCTCTATATAGTATAAGATTATTTTGTAATATGTGTTCTATAGACAGAGCTCATAGTTAACAAATACAACTTCATACTCAATATTTTCCAAGCGATTTCTAACTTCGCAGATTTTTTGTATCTATTTAGACTGTCAGGCGGCCATGGGCGCTATCTCTCTCAAAGCGGCTGTTTTCGACGAAGCTGGTCAAGGAGTATTATGAAACGCTCCAACCGCTTACATCTAGAAACGCAGTTTGTGATTGAGCGTAACGAGACTGCCGACGAGCTAGCCAAGGAAGAATCGGAAACCGCCCAAATGAGGCGTAACGCATTTTGCGGCCATAGCTGGGCATCCTAAAACGGCTTATTTGCTCAGAGCGGAATAAGTAGTGCGTAGCTGTTGGAGGAATAGAAGCGGCATTGCATCGTGGGGTAGGTCTAATATCCTGCAGTTCGGTCGCAATCTCCAGTGTTTTCATATTCAGCGGCTGCAACTATCTACTGAGTCAAAATGCTGGTTATATTTTTTTTAAGATGGTGATATATCGGAGCATATCTTCTGTACCTGTTCGGTCTTGACCAGACAGAGATTAGAGTTCATAAATTGTATGCAGTGAAGCGCGAGCTTGAAAAATCAAGAATAACAAGCTGGAAGCAGCAACATAATTCCAAATTGGCGTGACTTTGAAGTTAGCGCGAAATTTGTATTGATTGTATTTGTATTTAGCAGTTTTACTTATCAAATAATTTTCGATATGTATGTCATTTGTAGATTTCAGTAATTATTTTGCATATCCTCTTTCCAGCTGTATTAATATGTAATATGGGGGCAAAAACGTGTTTAGCGAGTTTATACTCCAAACCGTTGATTTCTGGGTTCATGCAGTCGAGTATTTTTGAACAAAGTAGGACAATTTATTAAATTTTGTAATCTTGAGTAATTATTGACAATTTAATATTCATTTATTTAATTTTAAATAATATATGTAAGAAAACCAAATATGTAAATCAAATGTTCTACAAAATTGATAAAAATTCAACAAATATCGACAAATTTTTGCAGAAAATTAGAAATCATTAATAAGAGTTTTTAGAATTTTTAACTTTGGTCTAATATGGTGCAATTCGGATGTGGCTCGAAATTCGCATAAATCTTTGATATTTTTTTTTTCTTTATAATTTAAATTTGCACTTGATTATATCGAAATTAAAAAGACTTCGAAATTCTATATCTAAAATTTTTCAAAAATTCTATTGTATTTCAAAAGTAGGAAATGTTGATAACAGTTTTAGAAATTTTTTTAGAATTTACGTTTATTTTACAGACATCGTGAAGATTATGATTTTTATTAAAAAAAATCTTTTTTGATTTTTATTTTTTTCCATCACATTTTAACGATATTTTGTCATTTTTATTTTTTCGATCAGGATTGACCGTTGATTTCATATTTTTTTCTTCGATCAAATTCTAGGATTTAAATGTTTCGTATATGATCAAAATTTTTTGATTTTTATTTTTTCGATCAAAAGTAATTTTTATACTTGGGTTTAAAGTTTTTCGATCATAATAAACAACAACGCCAATAATAAAATGTATGTTTTAAGATCGAAAAAATAAAACTCCCAAAATATAGGTCAAATATGATCGGAAAATTTTAAATCCCAGAATTACGATTTTTTTCTATCGAGAACACAAAAATCATAAAATATCGATCAAATTTGTAATGTTGTGTCAGAAAGTCAGAATTATATAACACGTGGCATAAGGAGATCGAAATATTCGAGTTTTGTTTGGAATTTCTCCCAATGGTGATGAATTTATCAAAAAAAAAAAAATCAAAATAACGGTACCCGCTTCTCTTCCTACTTTCTACTATAACCATTTTTTTAAAATACTTATTTCGAAAATAAAAGTAGCCCAATTTTGTTTTAAGTATAGAATTTTTTTTTACATCACGATACCCCTCTTAGCGCACTTCCTAGTGCACGGACCTGGTTCGCCGCCAAGCAATGGCTAACTTGTCGAAGAACAACCAATGTAATAATAACAATAATAAGATTTGAAACAAGTGCAAAAGGGACAATGAAAAGTTAGTTGCATACACCCATACGATTCTACTCTAACGAGTACATAGAATTTTATTCACAACTGCCATTGAAACAGAGCTTGGTTGAGGGAGGCAAAACAAAAATGATGTCAATGTAAATGTTCATAAAAATGTTTTGCAAATTTTGACAGCAAAAAAAACAAAAACAAAAACAAACAACATATCGCAAGTGTAAAAGAACTATAAAAATTCACAACTTACCGTGTGGGGCGGGCGCCACAAAATACAAACAATGTTTAAAACTTTTACCAAAAAACTTGAACAGAATCTGAACAATCCCTGCATTCTGCGACGCGTTTCTGCACATAAATGCATTAAAATCCGGTAATGACTGCAAAACTATTTTTTTGGGTGAAAACATTTTGGGTTACTTTGTTAGTTATACAACAAGTTGACAGCGAGTAGCATATGTTGCAGCAACTGGGGGAATTTTCGCTATTTTTAGTTGTGGCACAAGTTTTTGTTACAAGCACACCAAAAATGGGTTTTCCTTGTTACGGACATAGTACCAGTACAACAATTACGTTTACTATAAGTACACAAAAACTTGTAATGCATGAGTATAATTGCGCGTTGAATATCTGGACAGTTAAATGAGTTTTACTTGCTAAACAAAAACCAAAAAAAGAAAACAAAAAAAAAAAACGTTGGAAAACAATTATAAACAGAGATACATCCTATTTTACTAATATTTCTACTATATTTTCTACAGTATTGTTAATGTGAAAATTTATATATTACACTATTTTTTTTGATAGCAGTAGTGTTAATAGCTCGTAGCAGCAAAAAGTACGGGATGTGTTTGTGCGAAATTCTGCACACAGATAGACCATGCCCTCTAATCGGGTATAGGCTGTTTCTTATGCCAGGAAATTTTATCTATACCCAGCATGCGCTGCACGGTGTATTCTGGTGGCTAAAAATAGATTTTTAGACCATCGAATTTCAAAAGTCTAAGGACACAGCTTCAACGAAAAATGTAACAATTTTTCATTTCAAAAGTAATAGCTTGCCTCATAAAAATATACCATAATTACTAACAGATTGTAGATGAAATTTTTCAATCGTTTTTATAGTGTACATCTGGCATGTGCGTTACGAGACAACTGAATAATTCAATGTCAGAAAAATAACAAAAAATTTTCATTCGTTACCAAAATAATTTAGAATAATAAACAAATTTGTAATCATCATTACACAGTCATTGAAATCGTGTCAAGTTTATTTGTTTAATGATGAATAATAATCGATTTGTTTTTTAAAATTATTTGAATGATGGAAAACAAAAATTTCTTCATTTAAAATTAGAAAATTTGTGAAGCCAATTTTATTTTTTATTCAAATAACAACTACAGTGAAAATGAACTTTGCAAGTGACTTGTTAGAGGTCGTAGATCTGATCGTGTTTTTCACAAAAATGTGTTTGAAAATTTCCAAACACCCTCAAATTCCCTACTTATTCATAAAAGCCCAATTTGGCACTACCTCGTCTACAAAACAAACTTTGTTTCTTTTTTTTATAGCAATATAAGATTTTAATATATGTTGGCACTTTTTAGATCAATAATAGTTTTTGCGAAAATAGTTTGAATCCGTGGAAAAAATTTGCTATCAATCTGAAATTTACACAAATTGTTTTTTATGATTAAGTTGAGAATTTGAGTGTGTTTGAAAATTTTCAAATATATTTTTGTGAGCTACTCCCGAACCGAGTGCGTTGGAATAGATTTAGAATAAATTTCATTCCAAGTCAATAATCAGTTTAAAAAGCATTTGTCAATTATTTGTGTTTCTTAAATTATTTTACAATGCTATTTGTGGGTGCTGGGGAAAGAAGGAGTGTGAAAATAATTAGCTGGCATGGCGCTTGAGCAAATTACGAAAACTGTGTCGCAAGCCACTTTGCACTTTAAAGAATTCTTCATTATAAACCATTTTTTATTTCCTTGGTTTTACTTCGAATAAATCAATGTAGCCTTTTAACAAATATAATCAACTCATCTCAGTGTTAATATCGTAGCGCTTGCGACCAGCCGCTGATTCTGTGCAACACTGCGATTTCAATCAAATATTTCTTCAAAACTCATCAATTTAACAGCACCAATCTACCTATTTACTAAGGCGCAAACGAATATGAAACGAAAGATAAATGACACAAACGTACCAATTTATGTTCGAATATTACATGTGATGCATGCCATATGGAACTTGGAACTTTTGAATAGGAATCACCAACAGGTCGCTTTCACTTCGATCGTTGTCATTTTGTGTACTTAAATAGTTTTTAAATACCAATTTATTGAAACAGATTTATCAACCTAATTGTATGTAAATTAGAGTAAACAAATACTTATAACTTTTCCAATATTACATCACCTAACCATTTCGATTTCGATAAAGTTTTTCAGAACAAGCCTGTATAATGTTATTGGTTTAATTTGTATTAAAGCATAGCCTTTTCTTAAGAATTTGATGAAAAAAAAATATTATGTTCCCGAAGGTACTTCAAATGATATGCGCGATTTAAAATGATTTAAAGTGTTTGCAATTTTTCTTGCAAAAAAAGTTTGGTGCAACTTGCTCGGTCTTCTTTTCGCTGGCTAATCAGCTGTTGTCTGATATCGACCCACTCAGCTCCCCACCACTTGCTAAATCAATTTAACACATTCGTTAGGTTCAGTCGATTAAAAATCTGCGTTTAATAATCCTCATTTGTCAGAAGACTGTGACTTTTCAGAGATCAGATGGAATTTTAATAAGCTTTTTCCAAAAAAGTCCATTGGAAAGGTAGCCAAACCAATCTGGTTCAACAGCGCTGAACTCACTGATATCGATAACTAGAAAATGAAGGCATACTCGTATACAATAAGTGACAACGTCTATCGAATAATGACGTCAATCTCTATGCAACCTACTGGCGATAGAAGAACGAGTATGATATTCTAAATAAGTTGTAATTATATCCTAAATATGATGGGTCAATTTAATGTAAGTACATATATGCTTAACTTTTTCGGGTCCTTCATAAATGATAATAAATATACGGTAATTCGTGATGCAATTCAATAGTTAGGCCAATCGATTACTGATGTTCATGAAATTAGTAACCTCTTTGCAAAATTTTTCTCTGTATACATTTCCTCATTCTACATTACGCCAAGAAGCAACATAAGCCACACTAAAAAATTAAACATAACTACCCCGCAATTTTCTGGCTATCCAATGGTCTTTTCCCTGTTTAGAATGGATTCCCTCCCATAGAGTTGAAGAACTATGTCGTCCGCTTTCAATAGTAATTAATAGATTATCGTCCCAAGGACAATTTTTACAAGAGCTGAAACAACTTTTTTTATGCCTATTTTTAAGTCCAACAACAAGTGTGGTGTTCAAAAGTACCACCAATCTGTATATTATCTTCGATAACCAAATTATTCAAAAAAAAATGTAAACTATAAGATAGTTTTTATTGGCAAATATCTTCGTAAAGAAAATATACTCATCTACAAACTTGACTTTATTTTGCTACTTTTTCCTAAAAGAACTAGAAAATGGTGATCAAAGCGATGTTCGCCAACATCATTTATAGGGTTCATCATCGCATCCTACTTACCAAACTCCATCGAATGGAATTCTATTTATTTGAGCTTCCTCAAGTGATTCGCTTCTTATCTGATCTATTCGATTCGTTTGCATTAAACGCATCAAGTTGGATGTTTACTCTTTTTGATATTTCTAAACGATATCCCCGCATTCATTCTGGAATAGAATGTGTGATATATCCAGATGACTTGAAAACATTCTTCTCTTTCAAAAATGAATAAAAGGAACGATATGGATGTTATATTCAAAAATAATAATTGCTAAATCGTGGTTTTTTTTTTGTTAAAACCCCATGAAAATCCATTCAGAGATTTTAGTGTTCAAACAGATAAACGTACAGAAAAATGCTAAAAACGGTTCCAATATATTATATTTCCCGCATTTTGAATGTGCGGACAAGATTTGTCTATAGTTTTATCATGGATTATAAATATACTTTAGATATAGCTAGTGAAATATTATATTGTAAGATCATTTTTGTTCATATTTACAAATAATAAGCTCTTTAACTAATTGCTGCATTTTTTATTTTCTTTTCCAAATATTTTATTCAAATTAATTCGATTGTAAACATTTAGCGTTTTTCACCAAACAAATTTTATATCTCAAAACAGTTTTATCGTATTCGTTGGACTTTTCATTAGGAAAGTTATTTTTTTGTACAGTCAGTTTCTGCTACTTTTTCAACTCCTTGGTCAGCTAGTATTCGTGCATTTGTTGTATCTACTTCCAACTGTTTTATCTGTTTCTCGATCTGTAGCAGTTGCTCCTCCACTTCTCGTTCCTTTACAGCTAAATTTTTATCGAATTTCGGTTGCAGTTTAGTTACCTAAAAATGGGATTGCTTTAAACTGCAATAAAAACAATAACAATTCATTAATTCTTTCACTTTATTTACCATGGATAGCGGAAATTTTCCTTCAATGGGCGAATTTAAATGCTTTCTAAATTGAGGCCTTAAAATAAATAAAAATGTAATTAGATTGTTTAGCTTTGCCAAGATATTACATAAAATCGTTAAGTGGCTAAAATATATTATTTACTAATTATAATCGATTACTCTGGAGATAAAACATTATTTTTTTTTAGTTATCTGATGTCCGTTGGAAACTGGTAAAAATTATAACCACATAACCAAATAATCTGTTGTAAGTTGAAATCAGTAACAGTTGGGCAGTTTATAAAATTACCATAATAAATTTATTACGACTTGTGGCCCACACCTATTGAAAAATTTTTTGAAGGTTGATGGCATGTTTTGCAATTTAGTTTTACTATTTTTTTTCTCTTTTTCTATACAATAATTTTAGCTAACTACAATAAAATACATTTTTTTTTTGTATTTTTTAAGAATTCGTATGACAATAAACTCGAAATTAATTTTTTATAGTACATGTCAAGGCAAATCCATACAAGGTGGTGTTATAAATAGAACTACGAAATTCCTATGTATTTTGTTTTTGTTTCTGCGTAAGAGTTGTCAAAATTTAAATACATTTTGTTTTTGCTTTTACGGCTTTTGAAAACTCATACGCAAAAGCAAAAACAAAATACATGTAGGTGAATAAAAAAAAAATCAAATCAGCTGCTCTTATGCCATCACCTTCTATAAATTCGCCTTGGTACATGTGATGAAAACTAGAGTTTTTGCTTAGAGTCGACTGTCGATTAGAAACTTTTTTTACGGTTGATAATTGAATAGCAAGTATTGGACTGATTGTTCAATTTCGGCTAACCGCTCACCATTGCGTAGTCTAAAAATCGGCTAACTGAAATTATCCAAATTCGAATAAATTCATAAAAACTTCATTAAAGTCGAAATCGAGTTTTATAAATAAGCAAATATTTATTGAATAAAACCTTCTGGGTTCGTCGATTAGCCGACTAACAAGAGCTCTAATAAAACACATACATATTTAGTTAAATTTCTTCCAGAATTCAATAATTAAAGGTTAAAGTTCTGCGTGATTCAATACTCAAGATTTGATGCCTAGTAACATTCGAGTTTTGACACTCCCTTACAAAAATTTTTTATTTATAGAACTAGGAATAGGGAAGAACGAATGTTTGCCACGTTGAAAAAGATGATGATTCCATGGTACCGAGTGCCTGGTTATTGCCAATAACGAAGTAAATCAAAAAGAATGAAGGTTTTCAAGACCCATAGGGCTTTTATATTTCACATTGGACTTGAGTTCCAGTGGCTGGTTTTGAAAGTGGATCGTTCACGAGGATGCTTGCTTGCTATTTTGGGTTTTATGCAGGGATGCATTTCATTCAAGTGAAAGTAAGTGACTTGCACACATACTTATAGCCATTTTATGAAAGTTTCCTTTGCTCATATTTGCAGAAAATCTCTGGCGCGTGTGTTTGGTGTACTATTTGTCATATGAGAAAAGGACAGGGAAAATGCTACCCTGTGCAGCAGCTTATTGGCATGCCCCTTGAAACAACAATGAGTCTCATCACAAATCTTGTCCTGAACTCACATAATTTCAGAATTAATGAAAGACTTACCAAATCTGACCACATGGTGACTGAAAGAAATCATTACAAGCAAATTTAAAATAATATTTTATTTTGGAGTTCATTTACGAAATCCATTAATAGGCCTGTTTTTCGTAACCGACTAGCAAAAGAGCACTAAGTAAGATAATGAGCTGCTCGTAAAACAACAACACAAAGTCGACAAAATATACGAGTTGAGGCAACTCTGTAAAATTTTATCCAACCTGAGATGCAATATCGTTGAGTAAAAAAATGCGCTATTGTGAATGAGCCCTAAAAAACACATGGGAAATTTCAGTTTGACACCACCTACGTTTTATTTATTATATAAAGTATTTTTAAACATATAAGTATAACCAAATCAAATTTGCTAACGCAACTATTTTTCGTTTTTAGATAGCACTAAGCAAATAGCTTGTTTCGTGAAAGATGGTAACAGGAGCGCTTCTACAACTTTAGGAAAATTTAACCGAGTTGGAGCATTATTTTCCTAGTCGATAACAAAGAAATAGGCCTAATATAAAGTTCTTTACCCGAGCGCACTAATGTCCAGGGTTTCATATGTAGCTTTGTTCATCTAACGGTTGTTTGTAACAGCATAAAGCAACCGAGATAAATAAAGACATAAATATATACCAAAATTATCAGAATGAAAGGATAAATCGATTAAGCCAAAATATTGTGATGCTCCCATTGCTTTTGTTTCAAGGTAGATAGGTACTGAAAATAAGCGAAATCGGGTTATAAAAACGCCTGTAAAAATCAAAATAATCCGATATATTAGTAACCAACGATTATAACCGTGGCATGGCACTGTCCACTTTAAGGCAAAAAGGCATATCTTCAAAACTACTTAGCCAAGAAATTTGGTAAAAATTAGAGATTTTAACTCGATAACCTCCATTCCGAAAACTATAGAACCTGGACAAAGTCGAAATAATCGATATTTTGCTCAAATTCTTTCAAATTTAGTATAAAGAATTTAATTAGGGCGGGAAAAATGAAATATCGCATTGTTTTTGAAGAGTGGTGAGTATTTTTGTTCAATAAATAAAAGTCGTTGCAAATTTTCTAAATGAACATTATTATATTAACTATGCATATATATTTCCAATTTGTACAAATATTGGCCTACTATTTTTGATCTGATTTATCTAAGATCATATTGGTAGATAAATTACGTAATATTTTATATTCTATTTCATCCAAACGACTTTTCAAAGAAATGCCCCTCCATTTAAACGGAGTGTTTGATATTCAAACCTAAAAAAGTTTCCTAAACTCTTCGAATGTAAAGTAGCTGCCGAGAAAACACCATAATAAAAAGGGGCTGCAAATTTACAGCAGCAATTAGAGAATACCCGCGCAAGTACAGCTACGAGTATAACGTCCTTATAGTCAAACCATTCGAAAATTTAATACTTTCGATTGATATATTTATTGATATATTTATTTATATATTTATGGGTTTCTCATTCCATAATACCTCCTTTAATGCACCATTACAAAATTTGCTAGCCACAAACAATTCATTATTTAGTTTGGCTTTGATGTCAAAATTTAGTTATAAAAAAATCAACAATCCGTAATGCAACAAATTATGCATTCTATGTTTCAGAATCAAACTCATAAAAGGGCCAAAAGACAAAAAAAAAATATTTACAACTTTTGAGATAATTTTTATGCGTACATTTTTATGACTGTGACCTATAAAAGCGGCAATCACTTTGTTTGTGACATTGTTGAAAGTGCAAGTTGATTGCGTTGCTGAAACGTGAGAGTAGTACATTTCAACATTTCACAGCTGTCATTTATGACAACCCGGAAAAAAGTTTAGTAAATAAAACGAATCTCATAAAATTAAACAAAACGTTGAGACTAAAACGTTTTAGGCAGTACTAAAGCCAAATATAAAAAATGATGGCATGTTAAATACATATGTTAAATACTTATGTGCTCTAACAAGAACTGACTGAATTAAGGGACTAAATTTTTTCTCTACCAGTCTTCTAAGGAAATAGATTTTAACCATAGCTTCGCTCGCACGGCATTCGGTTTAGCATTACGAAATTGAAAGGTAACAGAAAATGAAATAAATTATTTATATTTCTCCAAAGGTATTAACTTGTAACTCATTCTTATTTTTAGTTTTTAAATTTATTTTATCCCCACTTCATAGTTGCCGATTAAGGTTAGTTGCTAAAACTTTTTTGCTAGTGTCACTCAGAAGTCTACTTATTGACTTCTAGTACTGAAAAGCTGAACCTGAAACTGTTATACAGAACTGTGCTACAGGTATTTTCTCAGCATCCGAATTCAGGCCGCAATATAAATGAAGCCAGTCCTTTAGTATTAATGAAGTATCACAAATTATATTCCAGGATATTGGCGTTCTATGTACCAGTTTGAAGAAGAACTTTCATTTCGTGCGAGTCTTTTGACGCATACAGTGTTGGTTATATCATAAGTAACAAAATATACAATATACAAGTTTTAGTCAACTATGTTTATTAATTTATTTTCAATAATTTATTATAAAAGTATAGTTGATTCCATAACATAAACCAGTATATCTAAATACAAATTTCAAATTTGACAAATTTAAAAAAAGATGGTCATGAAAATTTTTGATCCGAATTTTTAAAATATTTCAGTTTTGTAGCCCAATCAATTTTAGTATAACAGAGACGTTAGGAATTTTCTTCCACATAACGCACGAACAAAATTTGCATTTGTATGGAAGAAAATACTGAGCAGCGTCAGCAAACAAAAATTATCAGAAAATAGCGCGAATATTTAGTCACATTATATTGAAATTGAATTGACTACGAAACTACATACCCAAAAGTTTTGTAGAAAATTTGATTAAAAAGTTTGAAAATTGTGTGGCATTTTTTTTTAAGTTTTTTTTAATTTGAGTGAATTTCGTAAAATATTTGAAACTTTTATATTTTTATTGTTTGTATTACATAATGAACTACAGTTTTTTAAAAAGTTGTTAAAAATATTATTTAAATTTGTTGCTTGTGATATGCACCGTTCATGTAAAGATTTTTTTTAAATTTGTATGGATGGCAATTATATTCAAAAATGCGTCTTGATTAATGCTAATATTCAGAAAAAAAGTTATAATTAATTTAAATTAAAGTGGAATACATTACATAAGTGAACAAAAACTTATTTTCTAAGCACTCATGAGAACAAGCTTTTTCTCCATCTTTCGAAGTTAGCCGCCGAATAAGAGATAAGAGTCTTCGTAGTTCGAAATTAGGCCTTTGCTAAAAAAATATTTTAAATTAAAGCATGGGTGTGGTCCACCTTTTCCCCTAATTTAAATGGGTATATAATTTTTGTTCAAACTTATATTACAAGGTCAAATGTCAGATTTTCGAAAAATTGTCATAAAAATCGCTCTTTTGCGATTATTTTGCGACTTTTGTTTAATTTCTCATTAATAAAAATAGGTGTTATACGTATCACTTTAAAAATTAAAGTCAGCGGCTGACTGATGATTTTTATAAATTGAAATAAATAACTGTTATTGTAGATTTATAAAATAAAAATCAAAAATAACTGCTATTTTTCTAATTTTGCATAAAAATTGCAAATAAGAAATTATTTTCAAATTTGATCATCGATGAATTAAGAAATTGATTGGTATATTACACTTGGTTCTAGAACATTTCCTCCATTGTGAATATTTCAATGACATTTTTCAGAAATAACTGCAAATAAAACCTTGTATTTCAAAAAAATTGAGTTCCTTGAATAATAATTTGCAGAAAAAATATACCATTTCAAAAAGAGGAAGAGGGAAGAGGAGGGAACTAAGTACAATAATTTCAAATAATTTTTTAGCAAAGCTGCTATTTGGGATTAACGATCCAAGAAGAGGCAATAAAAACCAACAGAAAGTTGTTTAGATGTGTCCAGATCAATATCCTTTTTGGCCCCCAAATGGCAAGCTGATACTGAGTAGTTTCTTTTGATAGAAAATATACCGTAAGCTTTCCTGCAAGCGAACATTAGAGATATCCATGTACTCCCTTGGGAGACTGGATTAAAACTTTTTACACTGATAGCTGCAAAACAGAAAATTGGACTGGAGATGGTTGGCACCTGGACGGCGATTTCAGATGCATTTCTGCCTTAGGTGCAATGTCAATGGTATTCCAATCGGAGATATTTGATATACTTAACGTAGCGGAGTAGATAATTGGCGAAAGGTGGCGTGGATACCAAATCAGAGTCGGCAGTAGCAGCCACACTGTCATAAAGGCCTTGAAAACTGCTCGCATCTTTTCAAAAATGGTCCGAGAAACTAAGTTGAGGCTGAACTCTCTTGAAAATAAGAATAAGCTTGAACTCATTTGGGTGCCGCGATACAGCGTGTTCAAGGTAACGAACTGGCTGACGAATTGACTCATGCGGGCCTTTGGGAGAACCCAATAGAACGCAACCAATCATATCATCCATAAAACGCATGACAACCGTTGGCGCACTACCCACAACTGCAAAACAACCAAGTGCTTCCTGAAAAGATCGGATAGGGGCGTGGTGAAATTCCTTCTTAGACAGAGATGGAAGAAGTAGTGAACCCTGGTGGGGTTGATTACAGGACACAATCCAAGGAGGCAATCTTTCCTGGAGGACGAGAATATCACAGAGGATTTACTTTGTATCTGTCCTGCTTTCGCTAAACTGAGATGTAGTATATTTGGGTCAGATATATTGAGAATATAAAACGCCCATTCTCTATCACTCGGAAAGGTTTTCAGATTCATAAAAGAGTCTGGAAGATTTGTTGAGGATAAATGAAGTCCCATTCCATTTTCCCTTAGCACTTACTCCTTGCATCCTTCCCAATGGACAATTGGCTATGCCTGAGTGCTTGGAAAACGATTTCAGATTTCCGGCCTGCCTCAATTCCATTCGGTTTTATTCAAAGGTCCAAACTTGAATTTCGATGTCTCATATTTCGATTTTAGGGGCTAGCATCGAATAATGAAGAAATTGCTTTTTTACGTGTGACTCACACACTTAAATAAAATCAGTTTGGTCGAACCCCCTGACAAATGTTACACAGTGTAATGAAAGCTCCTCGTTGGAAAACACTATTAGAGAGTTAAATATTCACCGAAAAATTCAAGCAGAAAATTTCCTATGACAAAAAAAGTTCGTATGTTACGGGTTAAGCCAAGTGCGTAGGATAGCTTAGTTTAAGCTAATATTTACAGGTTTGATTAAAATACATTACGAACACTTGCATTTCTGAGAATTAGGGTGCTTTGATTTGTATGGAACACAATTTTTAGACATTCTATACCGCGTAAAATGTCTGTCTTATAATTTACTATTTAATTTAGTTATATTTAGTGAAAACTTCTTAAATAAATCTACTGAATTTAATTTATTTAGACAAATTACTTCGAGTTTATTTGTAATTCGTCTTTGCGGTAAATAAGATCTAAAAATTTCGTTTCCCATAAAGCCCTCTCAAGTTGAATGTAAATCGCCACAATTACGCTTTTTTTTGGTACAACTTGATTTCGAAAAGAATCCAATTCAAGATGAGTCGATTTCAAACGCATATTTTGTCAACTTTATACAAACATTAATTGAATTGGATGAAAAAATTCAAAGGCGAAATGAAAAGAATTAGTCCACAAATGATGCGCGTGTCTTTTCCGTTCACAATTTCATAAAATAGAAAATAAAGAGTTCGATTAATAAAAACCAAAGAATGGCAACTCAATTTTGAGTACAAACTTCTAGTGAACTTTCTAAGTTTTCTCCTTTTCTCATATCATGAATAAAAAAATTGTAGAGACCTTTTCCTGTTACCTTCTTTCACCTTCTTCGGTACAACGAATACCAGGAAAAGAGCAAATTGAGTCGAAGTGTTTTGGGAGTGGCTTATCCAAATATTTTTGAACATTTTTTCTGAAAATTAAAATACAATTTAGTACGTTTATCTTTCTTGATTTCGTACATTGTTTTTTGACCTTTAGCACAATATTGAAAAGTTTCTTTATCATTTCTGATGCTCATTAGTGTCACTACTTGCAATTTATATATGCCAAATATTTAAACATTGAGAACGGATCAAACATTTACATATAAATATGAAATAAAAAATATTACAAATAAATACCAAAAATTCTTCGATAGTGTTATCGATATCCTCACAGTTTTTTTTAATCGCCACAGTTATCGAAATTTTTAATCATTTCGATATATAGGGTGATACATTCGGGAATACTTGCGGGAAATCCAGAGTTAAATTTATAAATAAAGAGGTAAGTAACTCAGAGAACACATTTTTAGTTGAATACCCCAGATATTGTACTGCATTAATAAAACCAGTAACCAAGGCTATGCACATTTCGCTTTTTAAATTTTCTTCGAATTTGATGAATTTTTGAAATTTAACATCAAAATAATTTCGAAGGTTCTTGTACAACAGCGAAATACTTGGCAAGAAAAATATTTTGGGGGGTTTTACGTTAATTTAATTTAAACAAAGTAAATTAATTATACAGGGTTTTTCAATAGGAACGCTACAAAAGTTTTTTTAAATAAAACAAAAACGGTTTGGGATATGAATTAAATTCTTTATTCCTGTGAAAGTACATTCGATAACATTATGTATGGAACTCGATTTCTTTTGCATGGGCATCACGGGCACGCTTGCAGAAGTCCAGACGCTGAACCCAATTTTCGACGGTTTTCAAGCATAAATCGGCCGATACTGCTGCAATTTCACGTTCGATATTCGTATGAAGTTCATCAATCATCGCTGGCTTGTTGGCGTAGACCATAGACTTGACGTAGCCCCACAGGAAATAGTCTAACGGCGTCAAATCGCACGACCGAGGCGGCCAATTGACTGGGCCATTTCGTGAGATAACGCCTTCACCAAATTTGGTTTTCAATAAATCGATTGTGACATTCGCTGTGTGGCTTGTGGCGCCGTCCTGTTGAAACCACATATTGTCCAAGTCCAAATCATTCAATTCGGGCCAAAAATGTTCGGTTATCATTGAGCGGTAGCGATTCCCATTCACGCCCCTGGCCCATAAACCGCACCAAACCGTAATTTTTTCGGGATGTAATGTTGACTCATGGAGTACGTGTGGATTGCTCTCACTATCGGTCTACTTTTGTAGCGTCCCTATTGAAAAACCCGTTACTAAGGTTTTAAGATTTTTGTACCCCTCCTAGGGTGCGCAAAAATGCCCTAATATCATGGAAGTGATCACTTGACTTTGTCAACGTCTCCGGCTTCCTAATTTATTTTTTTCTTTTTTTACACATCACAGAATGTCACAAACTTAACAAATAAATCCTAATATTTAATTTCTCTGAGCTGAAGCCTAACCTACCTAATTTATCAATTTTTTCGGTACACTACATATGTGTTAAATTGATAACTTGCTTTCTCGCAAGCGGGCCTTTTAGGTTTAGATTTGATTTTAAAAGTTGATATTTATTATCATACAAAAGAACAGCTATTTCCATTAATTCTTTAAAGATTATTTTTTTAAATGTATCCTAAAAGAAAAAGTCTGGTGGTATAATATCACTGGATATTGGAGTAAAGGCTCACATTAACTGTTCACGGAATTGTTATTGCAAGCACAGTTTTAGTATGTGCCGACGATCCTACCAGGCCAAAAACCGGATCAAATTCTTGTTTTAGCGAGATTTAAAGACAGCTCTCAAAGTTCTGCAATTTATTATTTAGCTCAAAACTTTTAAAGTCCTTAGTAAGAACCGCATTATTTTCTTCTTAGTCATTGAAAAGATATAAACAAAGAAAATAGTATAGCATATTTTGGGGCACCTTGTTGTCAATATGACTCTCTGGTCATTTGCTATATATATTTACGGTTTTTGAAACCTTAACGGTAGTTTTAATCCCAATGCTACGCAAAATTGTATTCCGCTTATACCGCAAATGTTCAAATAAATGAAATTATTATTATTTCTAAAAATTAGTTGCAAATAATAAGCCATGCAGAAGACCTGCACGTACTAGTGAATTTTTCAAGAGTTTCAAAAATGCATTTCGTGCCAATAATTCACACTTGGCCAGTTAAAAATGACTAATTTAGGGAAAAAACACATAAATGGATTTCATATGTAGAGTATGTTATGAAAATCTCTACCAAGGGTTTGACTTTCATTCACTCCTCCTGCAGCCACGAGCTGTACGGTCGCTATTACCCACTCAAAATACTAACCCAAATGAGGCGCATAACGGCATCATTGGTGTTGGATTGCTGACAGTAGCCGTTTGGTTTGACTACCTACCGCAAAGCTGTAAAAGGGGGGAGCATTTTTCGATTTTTATAAAGCGACGTGCTCTTTTATTATTACTTTCACATTTTTTGCGCATTACCTTTCACCCCTGTTGCTTCTGCTCTACGACTCGTTCGTATCATTGCCGGCGCGTTTTGGTTGCTCTAATTTTTTTGCTTGCTGTTTTTTTTTTGTTTGTTTGTTGCAAAACTGATTTTTTACGATCATTTACTTTGCGGAAAAATCTAATAAAATATGACGAACACCGCAGTCAGCAACAGCACGACTTCCGCTCACAACATCCGTCTGACAATGTTTTTGCTAGTAGCTGTACACATACATACACACACACCCACACACATACAGACATACATACATATAAATATTTGTTCGACTATCGAGTATAGAGTTTGTGATTCTACTCACTACCATCCTACTAATATTCTTCCAGCCATTTGATGGAGGGCGGTAACCTTTTATGTATTTATGTAGTTATGTATCGCAGTTGTTGACGCGTTTTTCCCCCCCTATAAATTTCCTCCACAAATACAACACTTTGTGGCCGCGTTGTAAAATGTACATAGTAACAGAAAATTGTGGTGGGCTTATGGCGGACATGACGGCAAATATTGCAAAGATTTTATTTTGACATTTGTGGGAGGCATTGCTTTAAACGACTGACTGAGCTTCCCTACCGTCGCGTCGGTTGTCCTGAACTATCAACCGAACCAAACCGGACGAATATAAAAGTTACTATCGCTCTTGAATGTGCATGCAGACCAGTGTTGCCAGAGTGTTACAGTGTTAACTGTAGATTATAGTTTTCTAGAGAAGTTCGTTTTCTTCAATCACCTCATAATACAAGAAAAAGTGCCTTCGAAATTTCTGATTTTAATTTTTCGATTTTAAACAAATCTTTTATTTTTTAGTTATTATTTATTTCTTTCAATTTCTTAGAGTTATATATACAAATGACGATGAACGGCGCGAATTACATCACATCGATTTTGCTAGTCTAGAATTAACTTCTGACACTGATATTGGGATATTTTGGAAATCAATTTTTAAAGCAGAAATGGGCGAAAGGGATACAGTTTTTCCTCTTTTCCAAAAACTAGTTTCAGCTGTCCTTTCCATTCCAGTCGCTACTGCAAATATGGAAAGAATATTTTCCCAAATCAATTTAAATGAAACAAAACTAAAAAATAAATTAAAACCTGTTCTCTCTGTTATTTTAAGAACAAAAGATTGCTTTCAATTCAAACGTCTGAAATTTGAGATATCAAATAAAATGAGTAAACAAATTAACAAAAAAATCTACGAAAAATAATGAAACTGAATTTTATTAAAAAAAAAAATATAACAATATTAATGTTTGAGCTCAATGAAGGTTATAAGGAAATAGTAATGGAAAAAAGGCGGCAACATTCCAACGGGATATGAACGCACAACTACGCTACGACTTGCTGAGAAAATAGGTAGCCCTCGATGCATAGCCGGCTTGTGAATTGCTGCTGCTTTTTCTCCTTTTTTGTCTTACCTTATTGAAGTAAAACTTCTTGAACGGCAGTGATTTTTTACATCATGTAACGAAAGTCGCGTCAGAATCGCTTAACTAATTTCTTACTAATGCTACTAATGCTTCTACTAGTTTCTACCACTACTTTTACTCATTTCTACTACTATTTTTACTCATTTCTACCACTGTTTTCAATAAAGCTATTACTAATTATTACCACAAATTTTAATGATTTCTACCACCGTTTTTACTTATTCTACCATTTTTTTACCACATTTTCTTCTCATTTCTACCACTATTTTTACCAGTTTCTACCACTATTTTCTTCCACTATTTTTAGTCATTTCTACCAATATTTTTACTCATTTCTACCACTCATTTTAAGAATTTCTACCACTATTTTTAATAAAGTTACTACTAATTATTACCCAAAATTTTAATAATTTCTACCACAAATTTTACTTATTTACCTTACTTACCTATTTTTAATAAAGCTACTACTAATTACTACCACTATTTCTCCTCATTTCTACCACTTATTTCACTAATTTCTTCCACTGTTTTTACTAATTTCTTCCACTATTTCTACTAATTTCTTCCACTATTTTTAAAACAAAATCTCATTCAAATATTCTAGTATATAAAAGCTGGTTTTGTTTAGTTTAAACGGTGTATGTTATTTTATTCAAAATGGATTGTATTTTTTTATTACTAATATTAAATAGAATGAAAAAACTTGAGTAAAAAAAATCTCTTCGCTTTAGAGGTTGCAATATTTTTTGAAAACAAACATTTTTACGGCATTTAAAGTTTTTTGGAAACAAAAAATCTGGCAACACTGTTACACTCAAATATATATTTATATCTGCAGTTCCTGTGATGACTGCCATTCTATGGCTTTAAATGTTCCCATCACCGTGGCTTTCAACTTCGCCGTCAGCAGCATTGATGACAGCTGAAATGTAATTTAGATAAAAGTGTGAAGTTCTTTTCACTCACTATTTGTTAGTTCGTTGTTATTTATATTTGTATTTGTGCTTGTATTTGTGTATTTATACATTTGCCTCGCCATTTATTTGGTGTGGATTTGTCGCTTTTTTTTTATAGATTCCAAGCGGCAAACTGAAACCTATGTTTCCCTTTATGTTACTGCCACCAAGCGTCAAACAGAAAAGCACAGATCGCGCACTTCCACTTTGCTTTAACAAATGTTCGCTTGTTGATATGCGATTTTGATAGATAGTTGCTGTTTTTTTTTTTTGTTTGTTAGTGAGCATAACGGTAAAGGGTTATTATGTGCACTGCAAGCCAGGTCATTCAACAGTTAACTTTGCTTTCCTTTGATTTTTTGGTCTTGATAATAGTCAGCTTTAAATTCATGCTCTTCGACCGTCAAAGAAATCAGAGCAGTCTTATGCACATAAAAAGTACTTATTGCTTAAATTTTGTTACTTGGAAAATAATTTACGTCTGGCGGCACTGGGATATTACCTTAATATATGACTGCATGAAAAGATTTGTTTCTTTTTTGTTGAAAGTTCGATTTTCCTTACCTACCCTAGCATTGAGGTCGCCAAGCACGATTTTGATAGGGCGTAGACACAAATCATCGAGATGTTAAAGTATCTCGCTTTGATGCGAATCGTGACGGGACGCTCGTCCACAGGAGTGAACGATAGGACTTGGTGATCAAGTGCTCTGTCCCATCACAAATCCAACACCGAACTTTCCAATGGCTTTATTACCTCGCCCCGTCACTTTCATTTCCTTGATGGCGGTGATGTCAGCCCTTACTCTCGCGATGACTTCAACCAGCCGTGCAGCGGCACATTTCGGATGCATGCCCTCAAATCATAGTCCTTAATACGTTGCCTGTGGTCGTCATCAAAAGCGAGGGATTTAATCCCAATGCTTCGCTCAGATTCGCACCTACTGCTGAAAAGACACTGCAGATTCTGATGGGCTCTTAACCGAAAACGTCGGAGTGATCCCACCAGGTTTGCCTTCTCACTTCAGCTCACTCCCAAATTGCTGTTCGGGAGCTATCCAGATGACACTTGTGTTGTACCGCATGCAGAAGAATCGTTCTGGCCACTCCCAGGTAAATGGCAATTAGAAACTTTCCTCACTTGCGTGGTCAGCCTGCTTAACATTTTGTAAAAGGTTCATTGTGCCAAAGACTGAAACCACATTTTTTAAGTCATCGATAACTATTATTTCGAGTCTTATTTATAGTGGAATTTTCATAAAAATTATATGTGACATTAAATATCAATCAATCAATTAATAACTGGCTCTATAACCACCTGGGCGATTTTAGATCATGAACAATTTAGTTCTGCAGGTCGAATTATCTTTCCAACATACATACTTAATGTAAAAGAAGTCACACGAAAGTGAGAAACCCTGTCCGAACCCTCGTTTGATATCAAACGACTCGGAGAGGTCCTTCCCAATTCTAGCGGAGTTGGTGATGTTGCTCAACGTCATTTCACATAGTCGTATTAGTTTTGCAGAGACACCAAATGCAGACATCGCGGCATAAAGGCAACATCTTCTCGTACTGATTTAAAGTCGACAAAGAGATGGTGTGAGTCGATTTCCTTCTTACGGGTATTTTCCAATATGTAGCGTATCGTGAATATATGGTAGATTTACCAGGTCTAAATCCACACTGATATGGTTTATTCAGTTTGTTGCATTGTTTTGTTGATGTTTTTTTTTTTGACGCAATTTCATCTTAATATATTCATAGAATACACCCTTTTCATTTTCTGGTCTAAAAGTTGTAAATTTTGGCGACTGAATTTTTTTTTTTTTTTTGAATCAACTATATTTTAATTTAAAAAAATTAATAAAAACCTAGTAAGTAAGAAATAAATTGTCGAAACTTGTCAAAACTTCCCTGCCATATAGTTATGATACGCATTATATTAGACAATATCATCCGTGTTGGTTTGAAAATAAAAGGGATATTTAGGATTATAAGACATTCAACGATTATAATAACAAAACAAGCAATTAAATAATTGAGATCTTATTAAGCTAAGTTAACTGTTTCATTCAATTTTTCATAGGACTACATTTTTTCAGGAGTTGTGCTGGCAAATTGTTGGTTGGTCTGGTTAATTATTTAAAAATATGATTTCAATAAAAACAGTTTCGATATTAATCTCAAATTATTTCCCATCACACTTACAAAGCGCATTTACAATAGTGCATTTTTTTAAATTCGCAACAAAACATGTCTAATTAAACTGGGTCGCGACAAATAGTTACCAATTGCCCCGCTAGTGTGAAAGCTTATCTTGAAATTTTCCTCCTGTGCATGTCCTAAAAACAGCCAAAATCGATTCCGAAGGATGATATATCGTTGAAAATGTAATATAAATTTTTTAAAATACGGCTAAAAATTACCAAAATATTGGATTAAAATGTTCCACAAAAAATGCGTCATTAACTTTTACTATACATATTATCTTAAAGTTAAGCTGAAAATTTTAAAAATAATTTAGATCAATTTTGCTAGACAAATTTAAATTCTTTTAGTCATTTATATACAAAATATTTATAATAGCTTTCTAATTTCACACGAAAGGTTCCCGAGGCTTTGATAAGGAAATTTGAGCTTTTGGGTATAGGATGCAATTTATTGTTGTAATTAAAGGGTAAATATATCAGAGCGACACATTTGCAAAATGCAATGGCCAATTCGTTGCCAATATCTAAAATCACAATGACTCACACAAGTCACAACGTGGTGATTTTCTTTTACAATTTTTAAACTGGGTTTCACGATCATTTTAGTTCTTTAATTTATTATAAAAAATATAGTTGGTTATATATCGAATAGCATAAAAAACAGTATTTCACACTTTGAACAAAATTTATAAAAATTAAAATAAATTTTCAGTAAAATTTCAAGCTTTTAACTTTAAGTAAACTCCTTGGTATGAAGTTTTGCAGCCCATTAAATTTTAGCATAATAATGTGCAAGTCTAAAGAGAGATAACTTCTGTTGATTTTTTAAATTTTTCAAGCTTTTTATGTTGGACTTTTTTTCATTTAACGTAAACAGTTAATATGGCACAAAAAATTAAAAAAAAAAAATCAAGGGGAATTTATATGAAACCAAAATAAATTTCCAAAGTCTTTTTAAAATCAATTGAAAGTTGTAGACACTGCCGACTTCATTATGCTGTAATTAAACAAAATGCAAAACTACATATTGAGAAAATTTGTAAAAATTCTAATTAAGTATTTGAAATAATGAAGAAAATTTTTTGAATTTTTATAAATTTTTAACAACGTTTGAATTTGTGATTTAGATGTTCATTTAAAAAAAAATCGCGCGGAAAGAGAAATACTACGAAAAGGGTTAAGCAACATACTTCTTGTGACACGACCTACATTCAGTGACATTGATTTCTATTTTTTGACATTTATTTACAAAATGAAGTTTAATCGTTATTTTTTTGGTTGTATTTTTTTCTCAGAAAATAATAATTATTTTTGGAGTTTTATCTATTGCTTAAGAAATAATAGTTATTTCTTTACTTTTATTTATGTGTAAAAAACGCTACAAATTATGTTTTATTATTTTAGCAAAAATATAACTCAAGAAATAACGATTATTGTCTGAGCAAAAAAAAAGGATTTTTATTATATAGGGTCTTACAATAGGGACGCTACAAAAGTAGACCGATAGTGACCGCAAACGAGGCCATATTTTTCCCGCTCTTTTGACATTTCTCTTCAGTACCGCTCAATGATAAGCGAATATTTTTGGCCCGAATTGAATGATTTGGACTTGGACAATACGTGGTTTCAACAGGACGGCGCCACAAGCCACACAGCGAATGTCACAATCGATTTATTGAAAACTAAGTTTGGTTAACGTGTTATCTCACGAAATGGCCCACTCAATAGGCCGCCTCGGTCGTGCGATTTGACGCCGTTAGACTATTTCCTGTGGGGCTACGTCAAGTCTATGGTCTACGCCAACAAGCCAGCGACGATTGATGAACTTCGTATGAATATCGAACGTGAAATTGCAGCAGTATCGGCCGATTTATGCTTGAAAACCGTCGAAAATTGGGTTCAGCGTCTGGACTTCTGCAAGCGTGCCCGTGGTGCCCCTGCAAAAGAAATCGAGTTCCATACATAATGGCATCGAATGTACTTTCATAGGAAAACAGAATTTAATTCATATCCCAAACCGTTTTTGTTTTATTTAAAAAAAATTTTGTAGCGTTCCTATTGAAAACCCCTTTATTACGAACTAAAGTTTTGTAAAAAATTAATGAACGAACGAATTATTATCAAAAACTTTGCGATTTTTATTTAAAAAAATTAGCACGTGGTAGTTTTTTTAAGTCACTGTAAATGAAAAGGCCGTAACCCCATGCCTATCTGTTGGTATGTAGTTTATAGTCTCAAACACTATTGAACGAATTCAGCTCGTAGGTTAAATTAATTCCGATAGATGTCGCTAGATGCGAAATATTTCTAAAACCCCTGTGTACTGTCCGATTTGAGCGAAATTAAAAAACCCATTAATAAAAATATAGCAATAATTTGTAAGCATATAGTTCGATGTTTACCTAAACTTCTCTTACAATTTGTGGTATGTGTCTTGAGGTGCCTACAGTTTTACCACGACTCCAAACGGCAAGTGATTTTTTTACACTTTTTGATATTATTTGGCCTGGCCTTGGCCGGTTTCGACCGCATTAGGCACATAAATATAAAAATTTTACTTTAAAATTGGACCGATAGGTGGTGCTTGCTGAAGCCATCTCTAAAAACCGTATTCACAGTTGAGTATGATTCAAACTCAGACCATGTAAATATTTGTAGCGAAGCGCGCCGGGTCAGCGAATACATTTAAAATATAACCTCTGAAACAATATTTTTTTCTCAGACACATTTTTTCATTACATCCCAAGCAGTTTAGAAGGGGCATACAAAGAAAAGCAAATATTATAATAAAACTGAAAGCCCATTCGATCCCACTTTTTTTTAAATTATTTGTACTTTATTAATCGGCAACGATTTGAAATATGTAATAATCCCAAGCCTGGGGATAAACGAATCATATGTTGTTTATTCTCTCTAGCACACACACACACATTTTCACAAATACATCCTCGCATCTATGCCCCTTAGCGTTTTCGCCACAACCACCACCATAATGCGTACGACAAACTCATTTGCCAAGACTTAACTCCATTTTGTCTCCAACAACGCATGATTTTTGGTTGTTGTTTTGGTTGTTAATGCAAGTACAAATTGCACCTTACCTGCACTTTATCACAACACAAGCCATGTCAGTTGCCGTGGACCGCCTCGTCAGTATTCTGGTCGTCAGCGTTGATGTTTCGCGGTTGCGGCGCATAATTTAACTTCAAACTTTGATTGAGATTTTTCACTCGGCACAAACACACACTGACTTGGCTCTTGAGCACCGCTAGCGCTTTGCTGATGCCATCGTTCCACTTGCCTATTTGCTTAACTGTCAATCTGTTGCATGTTGCTTGTTTTGCAATGAATGTGTTTACTTTCATCCGGTTTACTTGGTTGGTATCAACAAGGAGCATTTTGCTAGTGATATCCCCGCTGGGAAAACTGACTCAAAGAACAGCAGTTTTTGCAAGTCGGAATAATCTCTACTTCATCGGTATAGTGTACTTTGATACGAGGAGCTGTAGGTTTGGTGTCCATAACTGAGGCTCCTGCTTTTCGTATAAGGAGTACAAGGAGGAGCTCAGAATATTAATAATTTCGTAAACGAGTTTTAGAAAAGTTATCAAAATTTTCGTAAGAATTATAAAACTCTTTTGATATTTATTATAATGTGATACAATTTTTTAAAGTCATCAATAACTGTTATTTTCAGATTGAAATTATAAAACTCTTTTGATAATAAATATGAATATATAAAAACAATTTATTATTTTGAGACTTGTTTACGCTATAAAGTCTTTAGGTAATAATCAGCCAGACATATTTTTGAAGTCATCGATAAATATTATTTTGAAACTTATATTATAAAAGTCTTTTCATAATACTTATTTATGAGTGGAAACTTTGTTTTTCAATTCCTTGAAGCTTATCAAAATAACTACTGATATGATTTTGAAAGACTATTTCCAAGTGATTTTTAACTAGTCCCGAGGTCAAATAGTAGAGATTTGAAATGCTTACCTCTTTATAAAGAAAAACATCAGGCATCAAAGCTGCAACTCTTCAAATGTTTGTGCAGACGTGCTAGAGTATAGGTTTGTTGAGCACAATCGCTTTTCAGAAAAATACGATGGTTATTCTGTTGCAAAAAAAATATCCAAATCTCTTGTACTGTGTAATTATTGAATGACTTTTATTCATTTATCTTGTAATAGTTATGTATCTAGTTATACCTAACAGGTCCTTAGACGATGTAGCCTTTCTTGTTTGAAAACTAGTTTTGGTTGGGGTTGCCACCTGCCAAAAAAAAATAGTTCGATTTAATTAATCAGTCGAATGAAATATTGCAATATTAGTGTGATACTTAAAGAGTGTACACGAAAATACTTTTGAAGTGAGTTGCCACTTGTTTGAAAATTAAATTAATAATATTAGTGTACTATTGCTATATGAGTGTCAAAAGAAAGAGTTTTAAGAAAATTTGGTTTTGAAAATATTTTTAAAGTGGGTTGCCACCTATTTGAAAAAATTTAGTTCAGTTAACTAAATAATATTAATGAAATATTACTTCATGAGTATCAAAAGAAAGTTTTCAGAAATTATGACTTCAAAACTTCTTTTGAAGGGGTTGCCACCTGTTTCAAAAATTTAATTCAATAAACTTTACAATATTAATGGAATATTACATATGAGTGTCAAAAGAAACAGTTTTCAAAAAGTCTGATTTTGAAAATATTTTTGAAGGGAGTTGCCACCAGTTTAAAAATTTTAAATAAATTAACTTAATAATATTAATGAAAATATTTTAATACGGGTGTCAAAGAAAAGTGGTGGAATTGGAAGAGAATTTTCTATTAGAAGAACCTGGCGAATTTATCACTTCAGATATCGAATCCTCAGAACTATACCGGCTGAAATGTCCAAGTGAATAAGTTTTGCGTTCCATCATGGCATTTTCTTTTTATCCTGAGCTTATAAAATTATAGTTCAGCCATTGATCAGCAAAAAATTAATGCTACTTGGCACTTATTAGTCCAGGCCTAACGCCGGGTGGCTACCATTCGTTTTACTTTTTGTAAACCACTATGCGTAGAAAAAAATTAAGCTGAGGATAAGCACCGAAATATATAGGATTAAGAAACTATTCGAAAATAATGATTTCAAAATATTACAGAACCACATTCAATTTTTTATTATTATGTTATTTTTAGGCACCAAATAGCACTTTTAAATTAGAATAGAGATATCTAATATATAGGGCCCGTTTTATTATACAAGAGTTACAAAAGAACAATCCAGCTTGGATAAAATTTCCTTTAGTTGCAAAACCAACCCTGTTAGCATCTTTCACGAAACAACAGATTTGTTTAGTGCTATTTAAGAATGGAAAATAGGAGTGTTGACAAATTTTTAGTTAATGTGGTTATATATTTAAAAATACTAAGCAAATAAAAATAAATTAAGTCTTAAACTGAAATTTCCTATGTAATTTCTTCCGGCTCATTCACAATAGCGCAGTTTTTTCACTTTCCAACACTACATCTCAGGTCGGATATCATTTTACCGAGTTGGCTCAACTGGCATATTTTTCCGAGTTAGTGTTGTTGCTTTACATGCATTTTGTTATCCTACCTAATGTTCTTTTGCAATTCGGTTACAAAGAAACGGGCCCACTATAAGAAACAAATTAATTTCGGTAAAATTTGCTGCATTTTGGTAAAGTACTAACAGCACCAGTGCCTTTTCCTACAGCCCATCTTAATCACACATATGTACATAGATAGATATGTACGAATATTTTCTAAGTAAGCTTGTTTGTTTGTATGTGTGATCATAAAGTTCAAATCGTTTAGTCGCAAATTGCTTTCACAGCTTTTTATGTTACTCTTCGGGTTTGCGTTTCATTTTTTAGGTTTTTTTTTTTGGTGTCACTGCAATCCCATCAGAGTTTATAAATTATATTTGCTTTTTATTATTTATATTTATTATTTTCATCGGTTTATGTGCTTTTGGAATTACAGCCACATGGGATAAAGTGATTACATACGAGTGGTGTTAAATGCATAAATTTTGGGATTAGTGTTTCGGGAAAATTTAATAAGGGAAAAAAAGTTGACACTCTTTATTGAAAATGTTTTTGTTAAATGTATTTTTTACATAATTAAGCTTCATACCGATGTTAGAGTTAAATTTAATTTAACGCAAATTGAATGGGTAAAATATAAAATTGATGATTTCGAATTAACTTAATTTAAGCAGGCCTTCCCAGGGTATGATTGCATTTTTTTAACCAAACATGTGAGGTGGTGTGGATCTTTGATGAGAATAATGAGAGAATATTTTATTTTAACTCGAATGAATGTTAAATAGCTAAAACCTTTTTTTTTGGTGTATTTTTTTAGCCGAAAATAGCACTTAAAATTTGACTTTCATTTTTATAGAACCGCAACAATGAAAATGTAAAGGAGACTGTCTAAATTCCCGACATAGAAATCAGACGACTACTGCTTCAAGAAGCTACGCAGAAAACTTTTGCAAATCTTGTTGTTAGTAGACGCAGCTAGATTCGAAAGCCACAGTCAAATAGATCTATGTAATCTTTCCATTTAATTTGAGGTCAAAAATTAAAGTTGAAATTTGTTCTTTGTGTTTCATTTCGTACTTGTATTGCCACGTGTAAACAAGATATCAATCGTTTGTGCAATAAATGAAAACGGAATGTAAAATGATACGAAAATAAATAAGTCATTTATGTAATCAAACAGCATGAAGATCGATAACATTTTTTTTCTCTTTGCATCGGTTACATAGTGCTACAAAACTAAAAAAAAAAATTCACAAACTTTCCATGTAACCTAGTAGAGGTTATAGATCTGGCCGAAAGGTTCACAAAAAATTGTGTTTGATAATTTCCCCCAATACCATGAAATTCTCAACTGATTCATAAAACCCCAATTTGGTAAGACCTCATCTATAAAACGAACTCTGTTTCTTTTAATTTTGTAGCTATTTTAGGTTTTGATATATCTTTCATAAGAAAAATGTTAGCAAATTTTACATCAATAATTGCTTTCTCGAAAATAATTTGAATGTTTGGAAAAAATGTATAATCAAACTGACATTTACACAACTTTTTTTTACATTTTTGCTCCTTTTTTCTATAATTTTACCAGAAAGCATTTACATTTAAGTCATTTTCTGCCAAGAACGTTTTATATTGAAAGAAAATGATAACTGTTCAGAACTAACAAAAGTAACTAAAATTACTATTTTCGAACTTTTGTTAAAAGAGAGAAAGTTAAAAGAGAATCGTAACTGCAATGAAAATACTGGATTTCATTGAAAACTTTGAAGCAAAATCTAAATGAATGATATATATATACATATGTACAGACTTATTAACGATTACATAAAATACCTAAAACATTATTTAATTAACTGTCAGGTATTTCAACGTTATTCGCTCTTAATTCACTCAATAAATGGAAACTGAATGTTAATTGAAATTATGTACGAGGTCTCACAAAAATATGACTCAAAGTGACTTTTGTTAATATACCATAACATTTAAAATTTTTAACTTAGTTTTAGGAATGACTCCTTTTCATGACAGAAAATGTCTTTCTTGTAAAATTGTAGAAAAAAGAGCTACCAAAGTCGCAAATATAAAACAAATTTTGTAAATTTCAGATTGATTGCCAATTTTCTCCACGAATACAAACTATTTTCGCGAAAATCATTATTGATCTACAAAGTGCCAACATTTTTGAATTAAAGGGTGGCTGGAAATTTTCACACACATTTTGTTCGAAAAACTCTACCAGATCTACGACCTCTACAAGGTCATTTGTATGGTTTGGAAATGGACCAAATAGGTTAAAGAAAATTTATGAATTTTATTATCGAAAAATAATAATCTTCACTTAATAAAAAGTAAAAAGATCGTGGTACGTGTGGTTGAGCAAAAAAAAAAATACTACACAAAATATGCAGTGGAAAATTAAAAATAAACTAAAATACATTCATATAAATATTAAGAAATTAACTCACCTACAACTGATTATGCGAAAATTCTATTAATCGTTTGAAACTATTGTTGCAAATACTTATATTGATATATATATACTTTTACGAAAAATGTAGCCATTAGATGTCACTAGAGTCGATCTGTTCAGAAAATCCGTATTTATGGTACGCTATTGACGGTATTAGAGAGGAACCTGTAGCAGGTGCGATTAGAAGTGCTTTTATAGTTCGAATTTCGATTAAATTGAAAGCATGCTTATTTATACTGTAAATGTAGAGTATATGCAATAAAATATTGTAAATATGTATAAAAATGCAGTAGATGATTCTGTGTCGATTCAACTTACGGAAAATTCATATTTATGGTTCGACTTCGGTCAAATCGAATGAGCTTTGTAAAAAACGAAAAAAAAATTTCTACCACTATTTTTTCTAATGCTACTACTAATTTCTTACACTATTTTTGCTAATTTCTACTACTATTTTTACTAATGCCACTTCTAGTTATTACTACTATTTTACTAATACTACCACTAATTACTAATAGTATTTTTCCTAATTTCTACTACTATTTTTTCTTAATGCTACTACTAATTTTTTATACTATTTTTTCTTATTTCTACTACTATTTTTTCTTAATGCTACCACTAAGTACTACTACTATTTTACTAGTACTACCACTAATTACTAATAGTATTTTTCCTAATTTCTACTACTATTTTCTCTTAATGCTATTAATTGTTACTACTAATTACTAATAGTATTTTTCCTAGTTTCTACTACTAGTTTTTCTTAATGCCACTACTAATTTCTTACACTATTTTACTACTACTAGTTACTACTACTACTACTACTATTTTACTAATGCTATCACTAATTACTAATAGTATTTCTACTACTATTTTTTTGTTATGCTACTACTAATTTCTTATACTATTTTTGCTAATTTCTACTACTATTTTTACTAATGCCACTACTAGTTACTACGACTATTTTACTAATGCTACCACTAATTACTTATACTGTTGTTGCTAATTTCTACTACCATTTTTTTCTTAATGCTACTACTAAGTCCTACTACTATTTTTACTACTGCTACTATTAATTACTTATAATATTTTTACCACTAATTTTTTCTACTATTTTACTAATGCTACTACCTAGTACTACAAAATTCTATTACTACTACTACGATTACTGCCACTAGCACTGCCATATTTACCTCTATCTCTTTATGAAGCTGGCAAAGAAGTTTTACTGCTGGCTCACGCTTTTCGGTGCAGGAGTGTTTTTTTTCGAAATTTGTTAGTTAAGATAGAATAATTCCTAAAACTTAACTATTCTATGATACTTAAGTGATACAAAAAAGTTACAACACTTCGATATGCCCGGTGAAGTCCTCGATCTTCCAGAGGAATTGAAAATCTGAGCACAACTGATAATAGCGCTGCCAGATCTAACAAATGTGTGACCTTGTCGAAGATTTATCGAAAAATAGAACCTTTAATAATATGAGCTGACGGTATTGTTTGTGCGCAAATTTCGCCACCAACTCTACCAAAATTGCAACTACTACATTTATAGTGAACGATTGTTCCAAACAAAGAAAATGTGACAACAAAATACGAATGATATATTTACATAGCCAATATCAGTGCATTCAGGTTCCGTATTACACTATTGTGCCACTATTTAGCCTCTACATAGCCCACACACACACACTTAATTATTCCAGTTTTTGTATTTGCACACCAAACTCAGTGTCACCCAGCAAAAATTAAATGCACATAGTGTAACGCTACAGATTTAACCAACGCCACTTGACTTTTAGAGAGACGGGGCAATGAGACAGGAAATAATAAGGCGCTGCAACCAAAGTACAAGAAGAAGGCATAACTTCAAGTGGCATTACATTAATGCACCTTTGTGAAGCTTACCAGCATCCCAGTGTCTCGGTGACTGTATCTAAATAATGTTGCAACACCTAACGTGTTGTGTTGTTGTTGGAATTGTGAAACTACTTCAATTGCTTAGTAATAACAGGCGCAAAACAACAACAATAATAACAACAATGACAATAACCCACTAAGTGGCGTCACGGTCGTGAACTCCACTTGGAAGTGTCACAACGTTTCTGAGGTTTCGTTCAAACTCATCTGCTGCTTGCCTGCTAAGCAAAACAGCCACTACCACTTGAATCAGAGGGTTTTGCGGCGAACCTCCCTGGCAGCATATTTCTTGTCTGTTCAACTAACTGCCTGCCCCTCGCCTAATCCACCCCGCCCCATCTGCCCGCTTGTCCGCTCCATCAACGTACTCGCTAATGGAAAATGTCGTCAACTTTTGGTAAATAAACTTTGACGCTGCCGCAGTTATTTCGCTTGAATCCACCGCAAGATAGTGCGGCAAAAAACGAATAAGTAAATGAAAATGCCAACATCGTACAGATGTTAGGAGGGGATGCTGCTCCACCACCACCTAACACGTTTCTAACAATCCTCTACCACCCACCTTACTTTACGTCCGACTGTTATCGCAGCTTTTTACTTTAGCTGTCGCTGCATATTTGTTTTGTTCATTGCCGTGTTCAATGTTTCTCCGCTTGTTGTTGTTATTTGTTTTGGGTTTATGCTTCGTTCATGTCGTTTGCGGTTACTTACTTTGGGGTTAGCAGCACGCGTTGTTGACGTTGGTTAAGATGGTTTGTTGGTGGCTTGTTGTGATTGGTTTTGTTGTTGCTGTTGTTGTTGCTTGGCGCCAAATTTCCGGCTCAGAAATTTCAACGATTTCTTCGCTGCTTCAACGCCACATGCTGCCATGGAGAGCGGGTAGCTTCCTCAGCTTTGTATAGTTTAGTTGTTGGCATTCACGATTTTGGTTTAGCCAAATGCTTTTACTCGAAAAATTATTCGCCAATTTCATATGTAATTTATTTGCATGCGACATTTTGTGCTGTGTGCGTTGAGTGAAAAATCTTCAAGTTAAAAACTCATTCTCACATACTACTTGTAATTATTTACATACATTATTTTTTATAAATATACACATGCGGGTATGTATGCAGATAAACTATGTAGTGCTCATATCAACTTGTGAACTTTACGATTTTGCCTGTTAGTGTTGTTGTTTACACCATAAGCGCGTTGCACGCAAGATGGCTTTGTTTTGGTTTTGCTATTTTCTCAAAAATTCCTTCATTATTTAGCGTACAGAGTATTATTTACTTGGTTATAAGCACCATAAAAAATTACGAAATTTAGCGCTTATAATGAGGAAGATATTATATGAAAATCTTGCTTAAAATATGAGATGGCGGCGCATATATTGAAAATCTCAGCTCCCAATGATTATATTCAAATATAAACCAGAAAATGGGAATATGTGTGAAGCCGTAAATTGTGTGCGTAATATTGGTTACACGAGAGTATTCAATAATTTTCCACAGGAACTGCACATTTTGTTAAAGTTATACATTTTATACTTTGGAAATAAGTTTATATGCGCAGTAGCTTTTACTTGGCTCGCTCACACCGCCTTCAGTTTAACGCTATGAATTCGAATAAAGCAGAAATGGAAAATAATATGTACTGGTCCACCACTACAACTACTACCAGATACTACCACTAAAACTACAACTTACAAGTTGTTACTAATGCTACTACTAACCACTACTACTAAACTTACACATTTCTACCGCTATTTTCACTAGTGCTACTACTAATTTCTACCACTATTTTTACAAATGGTACTACTACCTACTGCCGCTACCTTTAGTAATTTCTACCACTATTTTTAATAATTCTACTACTATTTACTACCTCTATTTTTACTAATGCTACTACTAATTTCTACTAATATTTTGAGGAAAGCTACTACTAATTTGTACCAATATTTTAAATAATGCCACTACTAATTACTACCACTTTTAATAATAATACTAGTACTAATACTACATTTAATAATTTGTATCACTATTTTTTACTAATTTCTACCACTACTTTTACAAATGGTTCTACTACCTACTGTCACTACCTTTAGTAATGTCTACCACTATTTTTAATAATTCTACTACTATTTACTACCATTATTTTTACTAATGCTACTACTAATTTCTACTATTATTTTGACTTAAGCTACTACTAATTTCTACCAATATTTTAAATAATGCTACTACTAATTACTACCACTTTTAATAATAATACTACTACTACTACTACTTTTAACAATTTCTAACAATATTTTTTTACTAATTTCTGCCACTATTTTTACAAATTGTGCTACCTTTAGTAATTCCTACCACTATTTTTAATAATTCTACTACTAAAGCCACTACTCATTTCTACCAATATTTTAAATAATGCTACTACTAATTACTACCACTTTTAATAATACTACTACTACTTTTTTTACTACTACTTTTAATAGTTTCTATCACTATTTTTTACTACTTTTTACCATTATTTTTATTAATGCTACTGTCAATTAGTACTAATGTTTTTACTATTATTTCTACTATTTTTACCAATACTACTACTAATTCCCATATTTAACACTTTTTGCAGGATCGGAATAGCAGTTGTTAATTTTTTACCATCTAAAAAGAAAATCTACTTTTACCTCATAACGGTAATCGGTTGGTTGCTGAAACTTTTTTCTCATTGGCAACTCTTCCATTCAGCCATTTAAGTACAACCACATTTGGTGTTAGAAGAGCACCCCGTAATCTCACGATAATGTCATTTAAAAGTCTCATTATCACCTTTTAATGTTGAAAACCAATCTAATATATGAAATGTTTCATAAGTACTTACATATATGTATAGATTCTAAGAATATTTACATGGTTGGCAATTCTATTCAAATAACAAGCAACGAATGAGCAGATCATTAGCATATTCTTTTCCGTTATTATCAACACCCACCTATAACTTCACTGACACTAAACTCTTTCTCAAATCAATCCAAAAGAAGTAGACGAAGGAAACTGGAACCTTCTATCACTGATACAGAGCCCTCAACACCATTCACACTTTGTTAGTCAATTATCTAAGTCACATTCTATAAATGATAAGTAGATTAGAGGCACAAAACTAAAAACATTACGAATAGGGCGTTCGAAATTGTCCTACGGCTATTCTCTCTCCTACTTCTCCTGTATATCTACACTGACTTTCACGTAAGCTTGAAATGTACATAAACGTCCAGTAGGAAATTAAATTAATTTTTATTCAATGACAGCTGATTGCCATTCCCTACAAAAAAAAAACTAATTTATTTGACATGGCGATGTCAAAGAAGCATACGTTATCAATGACTGCACTTGTATTTCAATAACTTAAAAATATATTTATATCAAATTAGCACTACAAATGAAAATATCCGAATTGGCTCATGCTGCGTTTGTATTAAATTTGTATAAAATTTGTTTTAAATATATTTTTTCATGCAATTGACTAATTTTTTTCGATGGGACATTTATATTTAAATTACATCGATAAGCAAAAATATCTAGATGTATATTCTGTCTCCTCCCAAGCAGTTGAAGGTAATTGCTGCTATTACTGCAGTAGATATAGATTTAGTTTATATTAAAATTTTTCCAAAATAAATATACATACGTAAGATATCCTAATATCAACTACCACATTACATTACTAATAAATTTGTTCGAAAATTATACAAAATTTTTTTCGAGTAGAAACTTTTCTAAATCTCTATCAACTCAAACGATTAATACTGGCTTTATTTATCTTAAAAGTTTAAATGAATTTAGACTTTTTAACAGATGGCAACCCTCTCCAAATATATTTATCGAAAGAAGCTCTCCAAAGCCTTTTTCGGGTTATACAAGTATAGTAGAATTTCAGTTACTATACCAATTAAATTGAATCAATGTTCCTTAAAAGTTGGCAACATTCTTCAAAAATGTGTTCGCATAAACGCTTTCAATTCACACCAATACTTTCAGTAAGCAAACAAAACATTTAATGAAAATAACATTTTTAATGCTCTCTAAACAAATTTTCATTGTTAAACAGGGGGCAAAATACTTTCAGAACATTTTGGAAATGAAACTTAAATTAACTTATTTAGTTTAATGTCAATATTGCACTATTTAATTTCATTCATTGTTTGAGTTGAAGTTTCTTTCGAAAAGGCGTGACATCTCCCTTTCCGAATAGACAGCCGTGTGTTGGGGCGTATAAGTAATCTCCGCTATTAAACCAATAGACAGACGTGAGTCACAGCGTATGAGTAACCTATTGTCCACTAGAGCGACCAATATGTATGTACATATATCCCTTGATATGGCTTCTATTTAATATCCCTCCAAACAATTTTGCAACTAAACTCTAAAGAGAGTATTCCGAGATTGGTCTCGATCGGGTACGAGTGGGTGTCAATTAGTCACAAGCAGTCTAAAACGGTTATTAATGGAGAACAATTAGAATCGAATCATCCCTTAGGGGTACGATTAAAATTGAAATTATTTATTTTGAATTTATCTATGCGGCAACCATAGCCGAGGGTGCAGCGTGTACGCGCTTCTTTCAGTGGGTCCCCGGTTGAAATCCTGGCCGGGAGAAGTATCATCAAAAATTATAGAAAAGTTTTTTTCTAATATTGGTCGCCGCTCGGCAGGCAATGACAAACCTCTGACCGTATTTCTGTTATGAAAAAAACCATCTCACAAAAAACATTCGCCATTTGGAGTCGGCATAAAAACTGTGGGTCTCTCAATTTGTGTTACAACATCAAAACGCACACCACAAATTGTAGGAGAAGTTCGTTCAAAATGATATAGCGACAATTAAGTATGTAAGAAACTCATAAAAACTATAAATATGCATACAAAAACAAAAAAATGTTGCTTTTAAATATAGCGTATAAAAAGCGGCCCAGTGGGTATAAAAATTGCTAATCTCATTGTTCCTTTCCTCCTCATTCCGAACACATACACATCATGGGCTTGTTCTATTGAGCAATGAGTTATCTTATTGCTCAAACCACACCATTTGGTAAGAAATTTCAAAATGAAAAACTCGTTAACCAACCCTAGAAAATTGTAGTATAGGGACTTTTCGCTCATTTTTTGTGGTGAGGTTTGATGGATTTTTTGAAATATTTAACACTCAAACTCTCCTTTAAAAAAATCACACTTATTACCTTTTGGGTCATAAAATGACCCATATGTATTTAGTTCATTTTTTTTACCAAAGCATACATTTTTTTTATTTAAATAAATAAAAAGTTAACATTAAGTGCTTTCAACAGGTTTAGTCTTTAAGTATTATAGTTTTATAGAATATTATTCAATATGTTTTTGGCAATAAGTAGTTTTTTCTGTTTTAGTTTGGCTGTGTTGTGAGCAAACTGGAGTGTTGCATACGGAGCAATAATTAAAAGTCTTACGATCAGTTCCAGGAGGACAGATACTGCATCGTTTGCGACCAGAAGCTTTTTTTTTTTAGCCAATGGTGTTAAGGATCTACCGGCCCCTTCAGCCTTTCTAATATTTTGCACAATAGCAGCTGATGATGGTGCGTTTGGAAGGCGACTTCGACTTGATACCCATGGACGTACCAGCTCGTTTCCCAGCTCCTCTAAAAATATGCGACGCTTGTGTGAAATATTTTGCTTCCACATGGGATTTATTTCAGTCCACATAACATAAGCATTCATAGCTGACAAATCTAGAAAGTTTTCAAACAAGGCTACTGGCCAGCGATTTGTTTTGCGCTTGCTCGAGTAACTGCGAACCATCTGATCGATCCTGTCGACACCAGCCTTAGTCGTGTTATAAAACTGAATTATTTCAGGGAGTTTTTTTGGATGATCATTAAGAATAACCTTCTCATGGTGCAGAGTACTCATAACTGTCACAAGTTTATACTTTTTTGGTACGTACTGCACCAATGAGATTTTGTCGTGGAAAAAAAAATTACTTGTATGCTCCTGTAGCATTCGAAGTTGTTGAGACGATGCATATTCCGGCAAAAACCGCTTATTTTTTCGTACTGTGCCGACCAGGGTGATTCTCTTTTTGAGTAACTCTAAGGCCAAATGATGTGTAGTGAAAAAATTATCCATAGTTACATTCCGGCCTTGATAGCTAGAAACCAAATCCAACACTACTCGCTCTGCTTGGTTTTTTCCGGTGGCGCGTTCTTACTCTCTTTACCGACGTATATTTGGAAATTTAGGCAGAAGCCAGTTTTGGCATCAGCTGCCACCCATGCCTTTATACCATACTTTCCGGGCTTACTTGGAATGTAGACTTTGAAGGGGCATCTTCCCCGGAAAGTAATTAATTGTTCATCCACAGTTACATTTTCATGAGGAACATATATATGCTTAAGGTTTTCAACCCACGATTGATAAAAATCACGTATTGGAGCCAATTTATCTCCACGACATTGAGATCTACGCAATTCCCTGTTGTCAAATGCTAAAACGCGTGAAATTACCTGAAAACGCTTCAAAGGCATCACAGCCCTTAAAATTGGACGACCATGATTTGCGTCCCACAAACTTTGAACGCTTTCGCCATGAGAGCGGTATAAACCTATAAATATATGTGTACAAACGTATTTACAGTCTAACAGAAAATATATTATTTTTACCAATCAAAAGCAAAACCCCCAAATATGCGTCAAATTCGGCCTCGTCAAGGTCAACGTAGTTTTCCTTATAAACTTTTTTCCCTTCCATATTTGAAAATTGAATAATAGCTATCTTCATTGCAGCTGTTAAACACATGTTGAAAGAGTCCTTTATATCGGACACTCTATGTATAACATAGGTGGTAACGCCCATGCGGCCATGTATTATGTTTTCAGATTGCGCTCGTGATAGCGAAAATGGTGGAGGTGTTGTGTACCAAACTCTTTGTTTGTCTCTGCTTAAGAAATGAATTTCGTCTCCAGAAATTTCATTATTATTTTCAACATTTATTTCGTCATCGTCAATATCTTCAAAGTCTTCAACTTCACTTTGCATTTCTGGTTCAAAATCTATATCCACATCACCACCGTCATCATCAGCAAATGTCTCAACGCTGGATTCAGAAGAATCAAGAATAGCACGAATTTCATCATCGCTGATGCCGTGCTTCAAGAAAGGGAATTTTTTATACAAACTACGGCTCACAAATTGAAAAACTTACTTTTGCACATGATGGCCTTAAATTATAAGTTGCGTCGGACATTTTTTTCTTTTTTACACTTTTATTGTTGTTCGAAACTTGAAAATTTATGAAGTGAAGCTCACAATAAATATATTTCACAAAACAGCAAATATATTTCACAACTAACAAAGTTTCGTTTTCAAACACCAGTCGAAACAGAACGAAATGGAATGGGTCATTGGGTGACCCAAATGCATTTTTTATATGGGTCACAGGATGACCCGAAGGGCAATTAATGTGTATAGTAAGTTTTTCTGCTAAATGGAAATAGTAAATATACAATCCCCTACATTTTTTTAATTAACTTTGAAATCCATGCACTGGGCAGGGAGGAAAAAAATATTGAAATTGTGTTTCAAAAGAAAATTGAGTTTGAAGTCGCTTTGGGTCACAAAATGATCAAAATACTGTAAAAAAAACCAAATATAAGACCTTTGATCTCATATGTTTTCTAAATATATATATAATGGCTTTATATTTGGAGTAAGTCAAAAAGTGAAATAATTTCGATTGTTAGTGAAAATTTATATTTTCCTGTGAAAAATACTATTTTTTTACAATAATATTTTTATTAAAACTAGCTTGCATGTGATAGTTGATTTGCTACAAAAAAATTTTCTATGCGTGATGTTTTGGGGTAAGATGACAACGAAAAACGTTTTCGAATCTGACAACTAATTTAAATCTGTGCAATCGCGTAAACTTCGAAAAGAAGAAGATGATGATGATGAACGCTGAGTTAAAAGAAATTAATAAAATATATTACTAATACAGTGGTTTTATTTTACTTTTGCCAGCGGTCTTATAACTACTAGTATAGTCAAATCTCATCTTCTTTCCATTAAAGCGGTTTTGAGTGTACTTTAAAAGAATTACCCTTGCCGATCCAGCTCCGACTACGCTGACCACAGTATTTTCACGCCATCTTTTTTGGTCTTCGACCGCGCTTTAAAAACATATGCCTGATTGAGAAACCCCCAAACTTTTATTAAATTATGCGCGTAAAAACTTTTTTTTTTGTTTGTCTTTTTATATTTAGTATTAAAGGGCAAGTTTTTTAATTGATTTTCTAAATATATCCACATATTGAAAATCTCACTACGTCTTCCAGCCTCTTCTTTTTTTCTCTGGTCTCCTGTTGCATATTCTCGTTTAGCTTCGAAAAGTGAAGAAACAAACAAAGTGTCAAGCGCCATCTGCTGGTTAATTACTGACACACAGATGTCGCTTTCTATGAGAAATATTTATCAATTGCCATAACGTATTAGACAATTAAGTTTAGCAACTGTAGCTGCGACCCAGCGAGCAGGTCTATACGCAAACACTAAACTAATCATTTTTCGACTAGCTTAAGGCTATCAAAACTACCTAGGTTTAGCAGATTTGTCGCAAGCCTTCCGCTGCATGAGTTTTATTTACCTAACTGTTAGTGAACTTTATGCCGCTTTATGACACTATTGCCAACAACAACAATCGAAATGCATGGCAGCAGCAACATCAACAGCACCAATAACTTTAGCCGGCAACTATATGCCGATTTTTATTTATTTATTTTTTTTTTGTCCCACTGGCAATTAATACGAAAGCGCCAAATGGTATGGAGAAAAACTGCCGGAATGTGGAAGTGGGGAGGAAAAAATATTTAAATTGCAAAACAAACTGCTTGTCGTGGTTTACTTAAATTTCTATGCACAACAACACCGTTAGTGCATTACGGTTGCGTTAGTCATTGTTCCCGTTGCAATTACCGTTATTTCAACTACACGCTGACTGGTATGCTACGTCGAAGCAATTTTTTTTTGTTTTTAATTTTTTATACTTTTCGTTATTTATTTTTTTTTTTTTTATTAATTTTGTGACAGTGCAGCCTTCTATTGCCGCCGCTTGTCGTTGCGTCGTCGCTTCCTTGGCATGAAGTTTGCTTGATGCGCAACACTTTTCTGACAAAACACTTCCTTACGGCTGGGCGAGCGACCACCACGTGTACCATGCAACCTACCGACCGATCGACCGACCGACCAACCGACCGGTTGTGCTCATTTCAACTTCCTCTACCGACTACAGCAATGTGGTAAATTTGTTTTTGTTTTATTGCAAGCCAATGTTGCCAGCGAGGTGTTATTGTGTGCAACAATGAGCGCAAACACCGTTAGAAATAGCAACAGCAACAGCAACAGCAACAATTAGGTAGCAAAACAATGCATCGGTGCCAGTTAGTTGTTGGTACCACCAATAAAACAAGCGAGAAGCGGAAAAATGCCACAACAAAGCTCGGCGTTGATGGTTGGATTTGATATTTGTTTTCAGCGAAACTTTCAACTCTATTTGCTACACTTTGCACCAATACCAGCACGCTCAACTCATCTATACATTTTCATTTTGTCTCCTTTTGTTAGCTCATTTATTTGTCCATTCGTTTGTTGATTTTGATTTTTTTTCCTTTTTTTTTGTTGACCGTTGTTTGGTGGATTTGGCCTATTGTTGACTCGGTAGCACTACTGCTTAGACTGGCTCAGTGAGACTCACTGCGTGGACACATTTTCACTTTTGCTTTTGCTCGGCTCGATAGGTTAGTTGCTCCTTGGTCATTGCCTAGAGCAGACAATTAAGACAAGTATTAAGGGTGCAAATAGAACTAAATGAAATGAATTGAATAGCGCAGATGTACTCTTGCCTTTGTAGTCCTCCATGTAACAGTAAATTATAGAAGAAAAAAATTTCCTAAAGTAGTTGATTAAATATCTTCAATACCCGTACAAGCACGAGCTTTTTCCGAAAATTTTTTATCTTGAACAACTGTTGACTCTTTAAATTAATGTTGTTGTTGTTATTGCTGTTGTAGCTGTTCGCTACGCCTTGTAAAGAAGAGGCCCAGGAAACATGCGACGGGGTCGGACAAGAGGGAGAGGGGTGATGAGTTGGCTTAAGTAGGCATGTGAATAGGTGTTTGGTATCGTGCGAGATATATCCACATGCTGGGCACGTGTTTGGTATGCCGGGGTTGATCCTGGATAGGTAGAGTCAAGTTTATCACAATATCCAAATCTTCATTGCGAAAGAATAGCGCGGGAATCGCGAGGCAGCTGGGACTCTTTACTGGCAATTGGTGGTGGTTGGGCTCCTATTACGGCATTAAAAAGACGAGAGTCGATGGTGGTAGTGGTTGCCTCTTTGTGGATGTTGCTTAGCACTAGCCGATTCTACGTACCGGAATTACCCGGGTTTCTCCCGGTCGCGGGCTGTTGTTTGGACGATCTAACCCTGTTTAGATCGGCTTACCCCATAGCCTAGGTTAGCTTACGATCTCTGGCTAGCAAGAAGTCACTCATACACAGAACGAATATATCCTTTGTGTTGTGAGGAAAAACGCAACCATTAAATCTTTGACTCATGAATCGGTGGTGGTTTCGAAGAACATTTTTGTCGCTTTCCTAAACTGAAGTTGACTTTTTGGCTCTTTGTGTTTTCGGGCTGTGAAACCGCGCTTCACTTAGTAACATAAATGGTCGCCTTTCAAATGCTGTACTCTTACAAATTATGTACTCAAACGTTTCTTCCTGCGATGTGAACTTTTTGTCTCTAACCAGTTCTTATTTGTAGATATGTGCCGTCCAAAATCCGTTATCTCCCAATATCTCTGTTGTCTGTAGTACTCTCCCTTTTCCATTTGGATTTTTATTCTTTTTCCATTTAGAACCATTCGTGTTTATTTGTGTCGTACTTATTGTCATCCTCACGCTCCTATGTCACCCATCAACTTATTTTATGACTTAGAACAATATTGGCTTAACAATTGCGGTGACTGTCCAATGCGAAATCGTAAGAGAGAGATTCCACATGCAGTCCAATATCATTTTGCATGGATCAATTTCATCAGAGGCCTTCTTCACGACAGCCTGCTATCCAGCACGAATCCAAGGTATGTACTTCATGCCTTATTTCAGTTAAAGGTTGACCTCTCTAAGTTTATTTCAAACCGGTATCTTATATTTCTTGGTGAACACTGAGCTCTGGGCCAGTCTTCTGAACGTTCAAACTCCGCCCGCCCTATTAGCCCAGCTGTTACTAACTATTTAGTCCACTAGGGACTTTGTGGGGATGTTCTGCTGGATTTGTTATCAAACCCACAGCTAATTGCAACGCTATCAGACTGCGTGCCTTGAGGTTTTTGAAGCGAAGGTCATTCGGGCACAACACCATTTCAAAGACACTACTCACCGAGATAAAAACGCTGACCAATGAATGATTAGACGTGGGTTAACCAACAAGCTCAAGCCACATGGACAGGCTTGAGGGAATGGATCAATCGTTTCAAGTCTCAACTATATTTACAGGTGAATCATAGATGCAGGGTTAGTGCTGTGATTTTCATTGAGCAATAACCTAGACTTTTTATCATTTTCGCATTTTAAGGCCGAAAAGTTTACAGTTAAGGAGGCAGTGGAGTACTCTAGCAGGCATAAAATCTTCTCAGATAGCCAAGTGCATATTTATGCACCCTCTTTTACCTCGGTTAGATCTTAACTAGTGGATGAGTGAGCTGGTCTCAATTTCTTATCAATTACCCTAATATAGGTCAAGGAGCATATGAACATTTACAGTAATGAGACAATTGATGAACTAACGGGGTGCCGCTCTGCATTGAATCTATCCCACGGGTGTTTCGTTTAGGGAGATCAAGATCAAAATTTCCGAAATTTACCAATTGAAAACTTAATAGAAGTGGACTTGTTAGAAAAAAGTTATTCGGTGGTTCACTGAAACTCAGAACTCCTTTAGGAATGAGCAAAGAAACTATCTACCTCGAGTGAGCAAAATTTGGTGTACGATACACAGGGTCGAGTACAGGTCTCGAGTACTTATAGTATGCAAATACCGAATCGAGTATTTGTGAAATATAAATCGCGGTTTTGCGCTGGGAAGTTAGAAATTAGCCTCAATTTTTTGTGTACATACGAGAGCAAACAGCTATAGCCAATCTATACAAGCGTGTGCCATTCGTGCATCCTCATCAATCACCAAAGGTAATGTTGGCAAAATTTTGAAGTTTGATGAAAAAATTACATATATTATAAACAGTTCAAAATAAAGAAACTTTTCTTTGAAACTGAGCTTCTTTTTTTTTTTTTGAATGTAAGTTAACTTACGAACTTGTACTCGATTTCAATTTTAAGGACTACTGAAGTGCACGAGTATCAAATATAGCCGACTCGGCACTTTACTATGGCAAACGATTCCTGCCTGAATTTTCAAGGTACATCCGCCTCTCTCTGTATGCCATACCGATTTTTAATTAAAGGCGCCATATTGCTGTAGGTTGCTTGAATTGTGGGATCAAATTAACAATCTTGTGAAGTGCATTCCACCAGGATGGTGATCCACTAAATACAACCAACCAATTATGTCCAGGAAAATACAGCTTTTTGAGAAGGGTTAAACCAAAAAAAGTTTTTATGGTTAAGTATCTAGCCTTCTGTTTTTCTCGGTGCAGAGCATGACAGTGTCAGTGTTTGCAGGGCTCTCGACTTAGTTCAAGTGTTTCTACTGTACCTGCTGGAGATCGGGCAGTAACCATGGCAGTACGCCAAGTATTAAAGGGCTCCTCAAGTATTTCACTGAAGTTATATATAAATATTTATAAGGGGGGCTCTTTTGGTCTTGCCATTCAGCTTACGCCGATCTCCCTCATATGCCAGGGAGGTGAGTATGTCGCTGAATCTTTAAAACAAAAAATAAATAGCTAATAAAACAGAGAATCTATATCAGAATTTCATATTTGGCATAACGGCAAAAAAAAAATGAAGATAATTAAGCAGTCGAACCCAACGAATATAATCTGCGCTCAATTTATCTATATGTATTCCATTTCTAGATAATTTTTTGAATCAAATCCGCTAACTTTTTACAATGTTTCGCGATCCAAATAAATACTATAATTTTAATGGTACACAGTTACGGAAGAGAGTTCGTATTGTTAAAATTGTAATGGTATAAGTATACTGGCCTCTTCGGCGACCAACGTAAAGCTGTCTGTTTGAAATTTGCGTGCACGATTTTAACCCCCTAACTTCCATTTTTAAATACCTTTCATTATAACTGTTTTGAGAACGGATTAGAAGTTCCCATTTAAGTAGTACATTAGAGGATTAAAATATATTTAAAAAAAAAAAGTTTGTCGTTAAATTTTACAAAAAAAAAATCTAAAAGCTGAAATTTATTTTTATGTCGTCTTATGCATGATAATTAAATTGAACTTTCGCACTAATGCTGAAATTTTAAAAATAGTGCTGTTCTTTCTTTATAATGATAAGAGTAACTACTATGTTATTTAGGTAAAAACTCAGGTCGAAATTTTTTCGGATTGTTATCTTTTTAAATTTTATATGAAAATTTTATTTTATTTTAATTGCGATTTATATTTAGGCAGCTCGAAAATTTTGGTGGAGCCTAGTAAATTTTTCAATTCAAAATGTATGTGGAACTCTTAACCCTCTAACGGCCTTTTTAATCAATATGCATTCCACTAAGATGGGAAAGAAAGGGTTAAAGTATTCTGCAAAGAAGTGCCTCGTTAGATTTTACTAAAATCTCCAGAAAGCATAAATTGTATTTGAATCATGGAAATTTTAGCTTACGTAAAAAAATAGTATAATGAGATGATCAATAAGCACGAATACTTGCGTTCGAAATTGGTTTCCCCGAGCCCTGACACTGTTTTGCAGTGCAAATAATTACAATAAAAAAGTTCTGTGGATATTCTTAAGAATCTGAGCAAAAAGTACAGTTCATTGTTTTGAAATATGTAGCTCTTAAGTTCAGCTAAAAGCACAAAATGACACATGGAAAAATTCCCAACTTCCAAAAGAGTTTCCAGAATATATTTGTTCAAACGCAAATATCAAGGAACTATTTGAATGCATTCCGAAATCAGAGAGCTGCAACGGATACATAATTTTCGTGTATACTCGAGCATCTAACAAAATCCGTTTTGATTCGAGCACAAGTATTTTTCGTTAGCGACTGAGCTCAAAGCGAACATGTTGGTCACAACACTCGAGTGCTTTTCGTACATATTTGATTGGGTTCGAGTGCTTTGCAGATCTATATAGTCGAGTGTTCGAGTTTCAACTCGAGTGTGCACATAATTTGCTGTATGGCTTTGCGTAGTGTGATCGGCAGTGCAGTGCACATATGGTAAAAAATCCTTTCAATATTATCTATTGCTTATGTGTATACAGCACTTACACTTTGCCATTTCTTATATTTTTGCTTACACAAAATGCGACATCACGACGCCTACATTCCGTCTATAGATTTAACTCGAGCACGTTCGAGTATCCGATTCGTTAGTTGCACAAATTATTGGTTAGCTGCGGGTGTCGAGTGTGGCATTCGCTTGTGATCAATTTTTGGCGAGGGTGATTAAACAGACTGGATCATACTCAAAACTGATCTCGGGTGTACAACTCGATCGAACACATAGCTGCCGAGTGTGGCATTTGCTTGTGATCAATTTTTGGCGAGGGTGATCAATCAGGCTCGAGCACACTCAAAGCAGCTCTCTGTCCGAAATACAAAATTAAATTTTATAAACCTTTCCTAGGAAAACTAGTTTTCATCTGAACCTAAAAAATAGCAGTAATTCACAATATTTTCAAACCTATGTATGTACATAGTTCACGCGTTTATTAGACAAAGCCTCTGTAGCCTGCCATGGTATGGTCCTCAGTAGAGCCAACAACAAAGTGTTGGATATTAAAATATCTCAAAATTAATTGCAGTAATAGCCCGAGCTACATACAAACTATATATGCAATTGCCGCAGTTTATTTCCTAATAAATATAAATTCCGGAGCAATGGGAGAGAAATAAAATTACAGCTATTTGTTTTTGTTGTTTTTTTTTTTTTTTTTTTTTTTGAATATTTAGTTGCAGAGCATTTATTAATAATGCAAACAATTGTTATGCTCTTTATGCACACTTAAATTTGTTCCATTCCCGTAGACAGGGCAATTTAATTTAGGGAGGGGTATTGAAAAATACGACGTTTGTTTTATGGTTGTACCAAGTTTGTAAAATTTTGAGAAAAATTTTGTTTTAACGAATTATATTTGAATCCTTTCGCTCTAGGTGTATAGTTTTCGGGAAAGGAGGCACTTAAAATAAGCATTATTACAAATATTCACTTCTAGAATATTATTGGTAGCTTTCTATGGGATCTTTTTATTTTTTTATTTATAACTATTTGTTACCATAGTATTATTCTGTGCTTTATTTAATCTAATTTTATATAAATTAAAATAGATAATTTATTTTGATTATTTGTCCACTGAGAATACCCCGCGCAAAGTTAATAAATGAACTGAGCTCATGTAAAAAATGATATTTTATATGGAGGAAAATCTGCAACACCATCAGCGGAAAAAAAATTATCAAAAATCAACAGTCATTTCTAGCTAAATACAGTTTGAACTTTATTATACTAAGATTTAATTGGCTACAAAACTGCATACTTCAAATGTTTCTAAAAACTCTGCTTGAAACTTTTAAAAACTTGATGGCATTTATTTTAAACTTTTTGAATTTTTCTGACTTTTGTATAAAGTTTGCAACTTTGATTTATGTGGTTTATGTTACATAATGAAATATCTACATATATAAACTTATAAAAAAAAAAGTACAAGTTTTCTTAGTGACAACTTGGCTCAAGCCCCGTTGAATAGATTTCAACCAAAGTAGGACTACTTATATATTCCTTGGACTCGATATTCCGTTAGGCGGCGCATGAGTTAAGATATTGAGAAAATTGGTATTTATACTCCGATATTGATGATATTAGAAGGTTATGGCGATGGTTCAATAAAAAATAATTCTGTTAAAAATAATTAAAAAATCTGTATTTATGACCCAATGGAGTTGCGAGAAATATCTTTTTATGAAAAATGGATTCGATAGGTGGCGCTAGAATCGAGTTACCCAGAATATCCATATTTATGATCTGATATTGTTAATAGTAGAAAGGTAAGGTACTGGTAATAAAAAATACTATTTTGGAAAATGGATGCGCTTGGTTCCGCTAAAGTCGAGCAAATATCTACTTTTGAGGCGGTTTTGATGAAAATGAAGACATTCTTTTACGAAAATAGGATCCGCTAGATGGCTCTACAATAGAAAACTCGTCTTTTCGGTCTGATATTGATGTCGTTAGATGCATACTTTTCTAACAGGTGGATTGGAAATGAATTTATAATCCGTCTCAAAAACCAACAAAAATATACACATGTGTTCCTTTTACAAATACTTTATTTGCAGCAAAATATGTGCAATTTAAAACAATGCCACTTATCCATGGCCTTTTTTTTTTTGCAGATATACCATTGAAAATTATGTAAAAAAAATTATTTTTACTATTATTACGGGACTTCATTTTTAAATTCATCGAAGCTCCGTGTTTAGCTTTAAAAAATCTTCTTTAAATATTTCTGTTCAAAAATGTTGGAAAAAAACGTTGTGGATGTTTAGAACTGTTTGATTTTCGGAATTCGGAATATCTGTAGAGGATTAAAATGCTCTAGAGAATTATTTGCCTGCATTCACTAGATATCTTCAATTCAATCGCCTATCGAAAATTATTCCCTACTACGGCCCTGCTAATAGCTATACTTCGTTTGTAGTATGTGCACCTCTTTATAATTAAAACCGTACGCTGAAAGCCAATACGCTTATATACACAGTTCCCTATATACACACGTACATAAAGAAATAGAAGAAATAGAAGCATTCATGTGTGCATACTACGCCGTATTTTACATGAGTACAAAAATAAATTTGTGCTACTGCAACCACTTGAAAAGTTTGGGGTTTTCTTTCATATATACCAACAGTAATATACCGGTAGACTATTAGTCCGATATCAAACAAAACAAATTTATGTGTGTGTGTTCATATATATATACATATGTGTGGTGTTTGTCTAACATAGTTTTATTTTAGAAGAACTCCATTTTGTATTTTAATTTCCTTCTTTTCCGACCACCATTGTTTGAAAGCAAAGGATAGTACACTGAGATAAAAATTGAGTACCAAATTAGGAGCGTTAATGAGAATAAAATAGTGGCATATCGGTTATAAGTTTTAACGCAAAAATATTGCTCCATACAAGTTATTAGTTGAAACATATCTCTTCTTATTTCGCCGAAAAAAATTATACCGTACAATTTTATTTTCGTTTCCTAAAAAACTAAAAACTGTTATGGAGGAGAAATATCTGTTTCCGTGTGGTTGATAAGAAACTGAAGATAAAAATAAAATAAAAAGTAAATGATTCAGATAACAGCAAAGGTAAAATAACTCTTATAAGGCAACATAAAATTTAAATTCGCACAATAACTTGTAACTGTATTTTCACAATTAGTACCGGATGATAAAAAGCTACTGAGAAAATTTTCCTTAAACCATCAAAAGAGTTATAAAAGGTGGTTAAATTTTAAGGGCCGATGTTGATTTTGAATAAAACACAAATTTTTTTTGGAAATTATTGTAATTTCTTTTTATTATGATAATATGGTGTGGTGCAATTATGTATGAAACAAATTATCGGCCAAATGTCCGCCGCGACCTCGGCGACACACCTCCATCCGATGGTACAAATTTTCGATGACGCTGAGGCATAATTGAGGCTCTATGCCGTTAATGTGCCGAATTATCTCATCTTTTAGATCTTGAATTGTTGCTGGCTTATCGACGTACACCTTTTCTTTCAAATAACCCCAAAGAAGGTAGTCCAACGGTGTCAAATCACATGATCTTGGTGGCCAATTGACATCGCCACCACGTGAGATAACACGGCCATTGAATTTGTCGCGCAAAAGAGCCATTGTTTCGTTGGCTGTGTGGCAAGTGGCACCATCCTGTTGGAACCACATAGCGTCCACATCCATATGTTCCAATTCGGGCCATAAAAAGTTCGTTATCATCTCACGATAGCGAACACCATTCACGGTAACTGCCTGACCGGCCTCAATTTGGAAAAAAGTGCGGCCCGATGATGCCGCCAGCCCATAAACCGCACCAAACAGTCACTCTTTGTGGGCGCATTGGTTTTTCGACAATCACTCTTGGATTATCATTCGCCCAAATGCGGCAATTCTGCTTATTGACGAACCCACTGAGGTGAAAATGTGCCCCATCACTGAAGATGATTTTCTTCGAAAAGTGATCATCCACTGTTGCCATTTCTTGCCAACATTGCCAACGTTGCTCGATTGTGTATCTTTCCATGTTCAAATTGAGTTAGTCTGAAATTGAGAAATGTCAAATGAAATGCAGAAAAAAACTTGACGTTTAGGTGTGGTTCACATTCAACATCGGCCCTTAAAATTTAACCACCCTTTATATTGACTTTTATATTGTAATTACGATTGAAAAAATTGTTTTTTTTTTTAATATTGAAGTACAGAATTATTTTGGACGTAGTTCAGGACTAGGTTAGGACAATTCCGGGATTGATTCCTGAAAAATCCCGAACCAGTGTCGAAATGATAACGAAATTTTCCCTATACAGTTCCGAAATAGTCCCAACCTACATATATATGAAATGGTCTCGAAATAGTTCCGCACTTCCGCACTTCCAAAGTTTTTTTTTTAAATAATAAAACCAAATAATTCCACTTTTTAGGCCAACGTTTCACTAAAACATTTTTAGCATTTTTTCAGTCACAAACAATGAAAAACAAAAATCACGTTATAAACAGAAACACTAAGTCAAAACCTATCTAGACATATGTGAATTAGAAAGAACAAAAACAACAGATTGAATTAAAAGCAAATCCACTAAAATGATTTTAAGATTAGGACACTAAAATGTTAAAAAATTTAAAATAAATCTCAATACTAAAATTATTTTCAAGACCTTAAATTCAATTTATTATCATAAACATGAAATGTGGGCGACTGCAATGCAGTGTGCGTCCTAATTTTTTTTTTTATTGTAATTTTTCTGCTTTCTTTGTCGATAATTTTTGTATTTGCGAAGTCAGCTGGACGTCCGTTTGTTGTGATAGTGCTTTGCTGTTTTTTATTTGCAAATATCCGTTTCATATTCACCTAATCGAATATAGACTTTTCCGCATATTTCTTCTCCGTTTCCTTTTGCATTTACTTTCCTACACTAAATTGTTGGTGGACATCTACAGGACACTTTGTTTTTGTGTATAAAGTCGAAAGAGCGCAATTAAATTTGTAGGCCAAAATGTTTGATCGCTCGTAATTATTATGAAATGGCTTTTATGATAATGGGTCATGTCAGAACCAAAAATTAATCTTTCAAATCGAAGATATTGAACATACCTAGCTATTGCTGCCCACAAGGCGGTTTGGGGTATACAATTCATATAAGGTGGCACCGTCTTTAAAAATGCAAGATCTCTAAGTGATTTTTTTTTTTGATTTTTTCCTTTTAAGTGCATGATAAAGAAACTACGAAAGGCAAACCTAGAAAGTCAATAAAAACATACCATTATGAATTATCCAATATAAACGTAAATAGAAAGTAATATGTGAACAAAATAAGCAAATTTGACATTTTCACAGCGCAAGGCATTCAGCTCATGGGGGTGCTACCATTTTACATGAATTCCTTTGGTTTATTTAGTTTTTTTGCAAATCGACAGTTATTTCCACAAGCAGATTACAAAAAAGTTGCATGGCAAAAGCTCTCGTCCATTTCACCACACACAGAAACTAATTGCATCTAATCAGACTCGAATATCAATTATCAAAAGTCATATTAGTTGTGGTATGATGAATTGGGCGAAATTTTCTGTTAAAGGAACGTTGGTATGGAATGCAACTTCTTTGTAATTTACGTTCTTTGGTTTGCGTAAATCAGGGTTACACAGAGAACTCAATGCGCATTAAGTCCTGATCTTCATACTGACGAGATTTTCCAGTAACATTTTTTTGTAAGGCGGAATGTTTCTATAGTAAATGGATTGGCGACATAATAACATAAGAATAATAGCGATAATGACAGGATTAAGTATTGGTTTGGACACGGTATAAGTCTCAAAATAATAGTTCCACATAACTGGAAAAATTTATCTCGCCGATAATTATTACGAAAATACTTTTACACTATAAGTCTCAAAGTAGCAGTGATCGATTTCTTTAAAAAAAAAATCTCACCGAAAATTATTATCAAAATACTTTTTTAATTTCAGACACAAAATAGCAGTTATCGATGACTTCGAAAATGAGAAAAGATGATGCTTGTATATTGTCATCCCTTATCCCAGTTGATTAAGAAATAAACTGGTTTCGACGCTGCGCCAACCTCAGAGCACAGAGATGACTGAAAATCGTTTCGATATACAACAAGTAATCGCCTACCAAAAAAATGTGTATTAAGATATGTATAATAATTATTGATTGGTTTTTATTATTTTCTCTTTGTGTATTTATGTCTTTTTAATCAAGTGCCTTAACTTTAACCGATATCATCTAAAATTTTTACGACAATATTCTTCACACCTTAGAGACACCATTGCCAGGATAATATAGAAAACCCCAATTGCATAATTCACTAGGTTTTTTGCAATTTAACTGCAATAAAACTTTGCCGGCAGGAAAATACTTTACACAAAAAAAGAAAATTATGGCCTACTTAAGTAAGCAGAATATTAGATGCTTATTTATTTACCACTAAGTGTTCTAATCTGAATATTAAAATATCATATATACCCATACATTTTATTTATTTATTCGTTTGTAAAGTCATTGAATTACCAAATTCTCACAGACTATATTAAGCTAATATACAATAGTAAAAACTAAGATAAAGAACACATGGGATAAAGTAGACCTGAAATGATTGAACTGAAAAACGAATTTAACTTAGCGCATGCTCTAGAAATAAGACCATTCCTATCATAATTAGTTTTCGAGAAACCAATTTTTAAGGTATCCAACTGTCAAACGTTCTTACATGGAATATTAAACTGAATTTTGAATTTTACCTAAAAGGAAAGGGCAGTCAATAAATAATGATACTGAAACATCGAAATCGGCACGTTGGTAATTCTTCTGAAAAGTTTAATGATCGGAGCGCAAGTCATAAAAAGGCTTTCCGTACTCTCTCAAGCCGTTTAGAGACACCTATTTGGTATGGTATCCAGTTGACAGTGGCATACTGTAACCTGGAACTAACAAAAAGGCAATATATAAGTTAATGTTTTCATAGTGTACGAGTTAGTGAATGCAAGACAATTTCCGTGTCCTAAGTCTTTAATTTCATCATCGGATTTCAGGTGACAGCCACCAATACTATACGAGGTACGTAAAATAGAAGCCGATTTAGCAAAAGTTAAGTGGAAGCATTTGATTATATTTAGCGACAAACGATTCAAATAGCACCAATTGTGAACATTGTGTAGGTCGGATTTCAACCTTTCAGAATCACGAGTGTGGTTAATGACCGCAAATACTTTGAGGTCATCAGCATACAGCAAGCATTCAGCAAACGAAAAGCATAAAAAACAAAAGAGGGACCCTGGAATGCTCCCTTGCGGAACACCAGAGGACACAACAAACGTACGGAATGTGATATTATCAACGGCAACAATGTAGTGCCTATTAGCTAAATATGACTTGACCCAGGATAAAAAATCGTGAAGTGAAACCCCATTGATTCTACAAGCCACGGGCTATGATTTTAGGGCATTCACCTAGAATGTTCGGACCATTAATTGGGAACATGCCCTGTCCGCGCCCATTAAAGTCTTCTTTTACAAGCCCCCGCTTGTACGAGTTAGGAGTGCAATGGGGTATAGTTGATCTTCTCTTACGTCCTCGTTCGTGCGCTCTAGGCAACGTAAGCAACCCATGTGCGTAACGCGTAACCAACCCTTGTGAAGCGTTCGATCCCAGTTGAATGAAAGGGAAGGGAGCTTTAGAAGCCATTCCGACATACTTGGTTTAAGGGGCCACTACAGTTAGCAGCTTCTGTTCACCAGTATGTTAAACCTGGTTGTGCGCTGGACTTGGTAAAAATTGATCCAATGAAAAGATTCAGCAAATCTCGGATGAGACGCTCCTATTCCGTTGATGACCATGGCTTGTTGATTTCCTCATAAAAGCTAAGAATAGTCCCGCGTGTGCAGTGACCCATGGCTTCGTCCAACTTTACTTCCCACATTAAAACCTTTTTTCAAAAGTCTCCGCATCTACGACTGATTTTAAACGGCAATATTTCACTGTGTAGCCGTTTCAAGTTGAATACCAAAGCATAGAAAATTTTGAGTGCCATTATAACAATGGAACTATGTATTAAAGGCACTAAATATAAGTGAAAATTGGAGAAATAGAAAACCTCGAGATTTAAATGAAAAACCAAATGTGATGGATGAATTAAAACTGTGAATTCAGCTAACTGAGTAAGCAAACTCGAATAGGCGAGAGAATGAACTTCATGAATGGACTAATTTAGTGCAAGTATGTGTGTGTGGAAAGCGCCACTAGGTACATATGTACATATCTACAATGCAAATATAAATGCCTACATTTATCTACGTAATTAATCACCAAACAAATCAGCAGAAAGTTAAACAATCAGTCAACTACAGAGTACCAGTTATATAATTGTGCTAGTTAACTGGCAGTTGAAGAGTTAACTGACACATATCCATCTCCATATTTATATACATGCATATATGTGTGTGTATTTGTGTGTGTGCATGTATTTCCGTATGTAAACATTTGTGATACATATCGCCTTGCGGTTAGCGTTGCATTGTCTAAATTAACACCAACACCAATAAAACATTCGCCCATTATTATTGACTCGCACAGAGCGCTTGGCGTGTAGATATTGACTACAGTCTGCGGTCATTTGACCGGAGAGTCCACTGCGTTATTGGCAAACAAATAGTAATCAAATTTCTAAATAAATATGACAACATATGGACAGGCTGTTAGAATAGAAAACGATGAGTAGATATCCGATTAGTATCCGATATTCACCTGCGAACTGTTCGGTGATGAATTCAAAGGCTGGCTTACAATACAATAAATGTAATATACATATACGAAACACGCACACAAATTCAATCTGCATATGTTTGTGCGGTATGTTTATAGTGGAATTGCCAAATTACTGCCTACCAAAACTTAAATAACGTTAAATGTAATTTTAAAACATACTCGTACTCGTTACGCGAAAATGTTCAATAAAAAATAATAATTTAAAATAAATTTTCCATGTTATAATCGAATTTGATATTTATGCCTGCTCATAGTTATGAAAGTGATCTGAGTAAAAATTAAAAAAATTAGGTTATCACTTATTTCACTTCACATTATTTCAAGCTAAATTTATTCAATCTAATTTTCACGATATCATCAAAAATAAACCTTTAGCTATTGGTTACAATTTCTACGCTATACGAAATTCATTTAGTGTTAATTATGAAAGTGGTCTAAATCGCGGTAGACCGCACATTTTTGATATCGGGTCATTCCTTTCAACCGAATGGCCGTAATTTCGGTTTGATAGGAATAAAAATAAAAAAAGAAATTACTTATACAACCATGTGAATTATTATGAATTGATTGAAAAGTGTAGAAGAAGAAATACAATTTTGATAAAGTGAATATTGCAACCGAATTTTATTTTAAAGAAACCACTAGAAGAGTCAATATCGTAACAAGAGAATTAAAAAATACCACGGGCGAATCTATCTCTTGGCGGCAAATTCAATAGATGAGATTTTAAAAAAACTAACCTTGTAAAATGTTCTATAAAACCTTAAAATTCAGCGTTTTGGATCTTCCAGTAACGGAAGAAAAACATAAAGATAATATTTGTTACTACCAGTTTTTTTGGAACATTTTAAGACTATTAAAACCTCAAGATGATAAAAAATGGATTACTTTTAAGTAATATTTGAAAACTCACCAAAAGTGAAGACCTCATTTGATATAGACTTCTTGTATAAACTTTGTATATCTACTTTTACCGCGTGGGCGATTTTGGTCTGTTTTAACATAGTGGGCCAGCCGACCCTCCACTTTGTGTAACTTGCTGACGCAGAGACCCTAAGTGTACCCACGTTCTTCTCCATCTGGTCTTTACAACGTAGAAGAATTCTTCCTCTTCCACCACTAGCCGCTCCGTCTTAACTCGCTGTACGCCGTCGCAAAGACGTAAGGTCCAAAAAAATCTTTCGGAGAATTTTTCGGAGAATCTTTCTCTCGAACACTCCAAGGGCCGCTTGGTATGAAATGCCTCGGTGAAATCCTTCCCAATTCTGACTGAGCTGGTGGTATTGCTCAATGTCATTTCACATAGCCGTATTAGTCTTGCAGGGATACCAAATTTAGACACCGCAGCGAAGAAGCAGCTTCTTTTCGTGCTGTCGAAAGCGGATTTGAAGTCAACAAAAAGATGACGTGTGTCTATTCTTCTTTCTCGGGCCTTTTCCAAGATTTGGCGTATCGTGAATATTTGGTCGATGGTAGATTTACCAGGTCAACGCTCCATAGAACCTTGGCGCATATTGCAGGATCATTCTTCCTGTGGATCGAACAGAGTCCACTTAAATTCCAATCAGGGCATGCATTCGTTCGATCATATTCTGGAAATGAGAATGGGCTCTCTTTTTGCTGACTCAAACAAAGTGTTGTCTCGCATGTTTTTCCGGCAGAAGATAGCCGCTGAAAAAAATTTTCTTGAATATATTAACAATGTAAATTGGAATTCATGTTTTAAAGTCGATATTTTTTCAAGTACTCTCCCTGTAATTATTGCGTTTAGTTCAGTGCTAATGGATTTTTTAATTTAAAACAAAAAGCAAAAGCAGAGACCTAGCATAATCGTAATTTTGATATTTGTGGCTAAAAAAGTTATTGGAAATTAAAACTCTAACATAGCGATCTAATCCTTATGTCATATGCTATATAAATCTTATCTGATTTTTATTTAGAAGACGTTTTGTCATAATCATTGTTGCATATTTTGATTTTTTTTAGATCAAGTTTGATCGTTATTTTTTTTTTTTTTTTCGATCCAATTTGATCGATATTTTGTGATTTGTATTTTTCGATAAAAAATAGTCGCTTTTCTTGGATTTAAATTTTTTTCGATTCAATTTGATTGATATTCTCTAATTTGTAATTTTTCAATAAAAAAAATTGTTATTCTTGGATTTCAATTTTTCCGATAAATTTAATCGATATTATTGCCCTCTTTTTTTGTGTTTTTTTCAATAATAAAACAAAATCTTTGTATTGGTGTTTTTACTTTTATTGTCATTGCCGTAAATATTTTTGCGTTGATTACGATTGAAAAAGTTTTAATCCCAGAGTAACTATTATTTTAATCGAAAACGTAAAAATCACAAAATATCGATCAAAAGTGATCGAAAAAATAAAAATCACAAAATAAGGATTAAATCATAATTCTTTTTAATAAAAATTATACCCATTATGGTTCCTGAAACGAACTGGCTAACTAATGGATATTACCTAAGAAGTATGGATAGGACATTTCTTGTTTTTTTTATAATAACACCAAAATATCAACATTTCTAGTCGATAATATAAATATTTAATGGACTGTAAGGGCTAGGCACAATCAGAGAATTATTATGAAGTGCTAAGTAAAAATTAGAAAAACAATTATTTCTTCAGACAATGAATTATTATTTTAATTGCATGTCTTTTTTACCAACGTCGCTAATAATTTATTTATTATTTTATGTACAATGAGTTGAGAATATCTCGTAATTGTTTTACGCATGTAAGAACTTACTTCATGCATGGCTGCAATTTAGTTATGGACGTACATAAGACGGGCGATTGATAAGCTCGCGACCTAAGGTACTTGACGATGGCTCATCATCTGGTAGAACAAGTAACTAGAGGCCTCATATCAATAGAAGCAGGAAATTCCCCCAAAATTTGTTTAACAAGTGTCATCGGTTCTTAAGGATTCTAGAACTTCATATATATTTACAACGGTAAAAATGCGCTCGAATATTTTAACAAGGAAGAATCTCAACGCGGTCGTTTAGTGACATTAGTGTCGGTTAATGCCATGTAGGGCGATTCTGTAACTTATTTTAATGATATTCGCATGGCTAACTCATCTTAATGAAAATTTTAACGATGTTGCTTTTCAGCAGCCATTTTTTTACGATTTTCGCATTCGCCGAATCAGCCGTTGTCAACGTTTACTACGGGATGTGGACGATCTCTTCCATTTGAATCCAACAGAATTTCAGAAGCTGTATCGGTTAACTCCCGTCTTGGCTGAATACCTAATTTCTCAGCTTGACAACCAAATAAGAGACTCCAGAATAACAGAAAAATCGACTGAGAAACAGGAAAATCGTGTAATCTTTAAGCCTGTATGCAATTTTAAATTTTACTTTTATATTGGTAGGTTCTAGCGCCTTTGAGATTCTTCGCAAATGGTTGCTATCAACGACCCGTAGGTGAGCAATGGAGAATATCCATGAGCCAGTCATCCGTAAGTCGGCATTTATCAGGTAACGGATGCAATCAATGATTGATTGTTTCACTAGAAAATAAAGTTTCCTATGACCCAAGTGGAACGCCAAGCTGCTTAACAAATGTTTGCTTCAGTAGCATCATCCTTTGTGGGAGGCAGTATTGAGACCGTCGATTTATCAACCTTGGAGCCAAAGAATCATGAGGAGATATACGCCTATTACCATATCTACCATTCAATTAATGTGCAAATGGTGAAAGCAAACTTTAATCAAAGATTCAAATTTAAAAACAGAAATATAGTTTAGTTTTAATATATAGATAAATGATCCTATTTAAAAAATTTTAAATATAAAATTTGAATACCCTGAGGCACAACACGATTCATAATGGAGCGAATTTTGAAAACGGAAACCATGGGATATTTGCAGGTGATTTCGGATATTTCTTGGAGTCGAGTTGATGACTATTCTACCAAATCACTCAGAGGAGAGTCCGAAATTCTGCTACAATGGAACATTTCAATATTTAAGGATGATTATAAATGTTTCTAGTTTGAAATAAACTAGTATCTTATTTCACTTTAATCAAGTATAATAAAAATGCGTTTAAATTTATATTTGGCAGCAAGCATTCATTACTTTTTTCCCCAATCCTTTTTGTGTTTTTCGCCCATTTTGGCATTTATTTTGACCAAGATGCCACTCTTTATTACTTTGAATAAATGCAAAATGAGAGCTGTTAAGTGTTGTTAAGAATAGGTTAGTGAAACGCACAATCGTTAGTGCAAACGAGAATATTGTCGACGAAAATTGCGATTGTCGGATCGCTTAAAGTTAGTGAATCGCACTACTGACTTGACTAATTGAAAATTAGCAAACAATGAATTCGGTAGCTGCACTTGAAAATTTTGGGGTGCGTTATAAGCAATGAAATTGCGAAAGTTCTCAAGGCTATTCGAAAATGCAAGCTATGGGATACACAACAAATCATAGTTGTCATTCATTAAGTACTTTAACTTATCGATCGCCCCTCGTGCATGTGGGTATTGGAAATATTTCCTCCTTATCCTTAGACAGACAAGGCGGAGTAGCAAAATGCAAACGAAAATATGTGAAAGCCAATAATTAAAAATATAATGGAATTATTACACAGATAGTCAAAGGAAGGCGTCGTACTGAGTTTCTTTATCATTTAAAAAGTGGGCGAAAATATAATATTATATGGAATTAGCATTACTTCAAGAACATGTGCAGTGTTTTCTGAAAGCCTTAGTTAGATATTGTATAAAAAATTCTACGTCACCTTTCAAACAAAAGCAAGATTTTAATTTCCCGAGGTATTCGTACGAGTGCAAAGGGGAATAATTTCGAAACATGTCACCTACAGCGGTGAAGCTCAAATGGCATGATCTATGGGATTTGAATTTTTCGAAACTGCGCCAAATATCACAAAAAAGGAGCAAATCAAAAAAAAAAAAACAAAAAAACTTTAAATAAATATTTTCACCAAAAAAGGAAAATTTGTAAATTGCTTCACATGTATGAATGTAAAAAAATATTATAAATAATAAGAATTGAAGCAAAATATGTCCCAATATTTCACTCGCAGTGAGATTGTAAAGCGAACAGTTTATTGTTGCCTAGAAAAAAAATATAAAAAACCCTTGGGATTTTTTACTCAGAAAATTTGGCAGCAATTTTGAAGTTCGATTCAACTGTTCTGCACCGTATTGATCAAATACACAGCAACTAGCCAAGTTTGCAAATTTTCTGGCACTTATGAGAGCTGGGTTCAATATCGGAACTAACTTCCATTAATCCTAAAGTAAAGTTCAAACTCAAGTCCCAGCATCCCTGGTTAGTCTAAGTATTTAAGTTTGTATTTAATTTTTCAAAAATCTGGGAAGCGTATTGAAAAATGTTTTCACTTAAAATAATTTTTAATTCAAAGGAGTGCTGGGCCAACGTTATAATTAAAAAAATCTTACTCTGACAATTTTTCTCCCGAAAGGATTTATTTGCCCAAAGTCATGCTAGCAATCAAATATTTAATATTCCATTTATTGGCTTTCTGGTAGCACAGAATTAATTTGACAGAAAATTCTGTACCGTTGATTAATTATCTTTCTGAAAATACGAAATAATGTCATAATAGTGTGAAGAAAATTTTAGATATTCGTAGCAAGAGAGGCACTAGATATTTGTTCTCCTGCTGCTTTGCTAAGTGAGCGTAAATTGCTAAAAGGTAAATTTTAGGCAGAGACATATTTTGTACTTAGAGTAAGGTGAAAAAGTTTCTAGCCTACACAGCTATGATGTAATAAAGAGCACAACAACAAAATCTGTAGACCCTAATATTAAAAAAAATTAACATTTTTTGAATGGTTTCTCTAAACATGTTAAGTAAAAAAAGTAAATTTTGTAGACTACTTTGCTAAATAGCATAGTACTGAACTAGCAATGAATTTTTAATAAAGTAATATCATTTAAATGATCAAATAATAACTACTAGATGATATACATATAGATTAGATCGCCATGCAATTATTTTTATATTTGATTAAGAGGAACACAGGGTGCGTAGAAGTCCCAAAAATAAAAAAAAATAATGTAGAAACATTTTTGTATGTTCTTCTGCTGAATATTAACAATACAAGTTAAAATGCAGGACAAACTACAACGTAAATTACTTGTTTTCGTCCAAATTACTTCGCATATGCTAAGTGCGTTCATACTTGCCATTCCCAATTTATATTGGCAGTTCTGTGGCCACAGAGTTGCTTAGTTCTTTGCTCAAAGGAAAAAATATGACAGATTGTGTACATTTTTAATATATTTACATTTTATTATGATAATTAATATCTTTTTTTAAATTTACAATCATGAAAGAAAGCTTCTAGAGGCAGTAAAAACCAAGCAATGAATTTGTAATAAAGTAATGGTTATGGGAGAACGAATTTTTCGATTATTATCGATAAAATTTAGAGCCAACACCATTTGTTGGTGATTTTGTTCTTGGTTTATGATAAAATATCTAATTTATTGACAAATTGATCAACCAGGCAATTGTCAGGTTTACTGCGCTCCAAGTAAAATCTCCCAAAGAATAAGTTTCTAGTATATTTTAGTCCTCTAACGACTTAAGAAGGTTATTTGTTGAGGGGTTTCTTGAAGTAAAGGTCAAAAGAATACTTTAAGCTGCGAGCTAATATGTCTCCTTTCACCCCTTCTTTTTTTTTAAACCCACGCCTGGATTTGAAAGCTTTAAAAAAAAACAACATCGAGCTAACCTCTACATACCAAGGTGGGGGTTCACTTTTGAATAGATTTACTTTACAAAAAAACAGGGTTGGAAGACAAACCGCTGAAATCTAAAGAACTAGCAGTGATTAGAATCCTCCTATTTGAGTATTGGGCTAAGAATAAAACCAGCGCAAGGTGGAACCCAAAACTTCTTTTCGTTTTTCAAATACAAGAACAACTGAAGTACTCTCGGCATTTATTACTCGGTCGGCCGAAATAGTCTTGAATTCTATACTTACATATAGGTAGATATGGAACTATGATTCTTCATCATCATTCGCTTTCAAAAAGTTAATCGAAGGAGTGGCGTGGCCCGAGCTCACCGCGACCAAAAACAGCAAAGATAACTCATTATGGTTACAATTTTATTGAGTTCCTAAGGAATTTCAGTGGTAGATTTGAAAAATCGCAACACAACAGTAACAAAATGTTTTCTAGCTACATCAAATGCAGGATGCTATTCAAGAAAAAAATTCGAAAGAAACTGAATTTTCGCGAAAAAGGTTGTTTCTTCAGGACAATGCGGCAGTCCACACATATTCCCTAAATCTTCTCGACTCAGCCTCACGCTAGTATTATTGATTTACTTAATTAAAATATAATATGCGCGGAAGGAAATGTAATACTAGGCCCATTTCTTTGTAACCGACTCGCAAAATAACACTAGATAGGATAACGAATTGCATGTAAAGCAACAAAACTATTTCGGAAAAATATCCGGTTTGAGCCAACTCGTTAAAATTGTATCCAACTGGAAATGTAGTGGTGGGAAGTAAAAAAAAACTACGCTTTTGTGAAGGAGCCCTCAGAAAATACGTGGGAAATTTCATTTTGACATCTAATCCGTGTTTGTTTGCATAGTATTTTTAAATATATAAATACATCCACTTAAAATAAGTCAGTACATCAATTTTTCGTTCTTAAATATTACTAAACAAATCTGATATTTCCTAACAGATGCAGACAGAGTTGCTTTTGCAACTAAAGGAAATTTTATGCGAGCTGATCACGTGAAGTTAGTTAGTTGCTTTGGGACATTTTGAAGGCAGAAATACAAACTTTTTTAAGGGTTTGGAAATATTAGATAGTAGAACGTTTTGAAAACTGTACTGAAATAAGGGGAGATTATATTAAAAATAATAACAGTGGTATAGTTCTGATGAGAAACTTTTGAACTTTACTACATACATATATAAACATATGAACAGTATATATGTGTGAACATATGTCTGCAATTTGTTATATGCAATGTAATACCCAACCTGCCATTTATGCAGACTGTTATACTTAGTATATGTATTGTAGTTGGGAAGACATGTCAGTGAACACTGCAGCCCGCCAGTTGAATCTGAGCAATAAAAGCAATAAAGGTTAAATTAATTAGCATATACACATACATAAATACATATAGCTCTGACAATATAAGCACGTTTTGTAAATACTGAACCCGGCTGTGTTGCAATCGTATTGCCATGTAAATATATAATACATTTATATAACTAGTATGTAAAGTGTGTCTGCACATGCAAAATAAGCGTTTGCTGCGGGCGTGTCCTACGTTGCGAGGATATGCTGTTATTAATATTTCTGTTGCCAGTGTCATTGCAATTATCTGCACGCATTGTGTGGCGGGCACTTAAGTACGCGCTAAGTATACGGTAAAAACATACATACCATACTTTAGTAAATTTAAATGCAACAGTAGTATTATATAAAGAGTGGATATATAGATATATATACATATATATATCTAGTATGCCCAGCGGTGTACGACAATGCTACAAGGTAGCAGTCAAATGCACTCAGAGCCCACTAAAGTAGATTGTGTGAAGCTAGAGGGAATAAGGAGGCAATGATGAATGCATTTTATAATAAAGATAAATTATCGGGTTTCGCTATTTTAGCCCTTACTGGTGATAGACTGCACAGTTTGATGGGTAAAGGCCACATCAGGCGTGCAAAGGGTTAATAAACCCAAAACAAAAATATTGTGTAGACTTTTCAAGTTTTCCTTTGTTTTCTACGGTTTGCGGATGAAAGAACAAAAAAATAACTACAAAATACAATATTTTAACTTTAACGCCAACTAGTTTTTTCTTCCTTCTTCTTCTTTTGAGCTGTATAAAAGTCTAGACACTCTTGGCCGAACATTCTTTTCTTTCGCTAAATGACAAGACCTTCCTCTTCCTCTGCCCACCACCAACAGTGGGTATCGCTTTGATTAACTCCAAGGGAGGCGCCTTTTTCACATGCCTCGATAATTTTGTCTTAGAAACTTGCACTCGAATTTTTCAAGAACCATCTCATCCGATATTCATTGCGTGCATGTTTCTTTGCCCTACAATAGCACAGGAATGATGAGAAACTAATAGAGTGCAGATTTCGTTTGTCGAGAGAGCGCGTTGGTAGTCATTAGCCCACTCAACTCAGAGTATTAAATTGGATTTCAATACTATTATAATTTTTGGTGTTTTTGTTTTTTCTTAGGTTTATGAAGTAATCTGCTTTCCAAAATTATTGATATCAACAGTGATGTGGCTGCCCAGACGTGAATGCGCTGTTTGTTTATTTATTTGATGACAGGAGATACTTTGTTTTGGAATGGGATGGGCACGGAGACTGCAGTGTTACCCTGTTGGTGGAACGGGCAGAGTACATTATAATTCGTATCAGCAGACATGCTCTCGTCCGACCATGAACTGGTGACAATTTACCAGGTGCTCATCGCTATACTGGAATCTTCGAAGTCTCCCCGTCATTATTTTTCAGGGCCGCAGCCGAAAGCCTCTGCTGCTAGCGGTGCGTTTGCTTTAGTTTATATGTATAATAATTAATTATTATGTAAGCTCTGTATAAATAAATAAATAAATAAAAAATATTTTTCAGGGGCTTGAATAAGATGCCCCTTCATAATTTGAGTATGTTTAAGATGTCATTTTTACTAATGTAGAAATTTGCGCCCATTTTGAAACCTTCTATAAAACTGTGCAGCTTCTGGTAGAACCTTCGGCGCATCGCGGTCTCTGTGGTATTCCTATACAAGTCATTCTATCGGACTTGCTGAAAATCAAAGCTTTTTTCAGCTACGATATGTAGAGACCGAGATATGTGATACCCGCCAATATGGGTTTCCGAAATGGAGCTTTTCTTATGTCAATGGGCGCACGCTGTTTGCTTTTCATATGCGTATCTTTGCTGTCACAGAATGATGATCTGAGTCGATGTTAGCTTCTCAAATACTATGCACGTCCAAGCCACTGGAAACATGCCTTGCATCTACCACAACATGGTCAATGTCTTTTCGTGTTTTTTAATCAGGAAGTAACCATCTAGCCCCGGGTAAGACGATCAGCCTTAATCTGTTAGGGGACGTTTCGTCGGGTAAACTTAATTTATCGACAGTGGCCCAAAGATTCACGACTTTTATATCGTGGAGGGGGCAGCGTTCAAATGTGCGGTAGAGCACTAATAGGGCCGTGGATGCAAATTAGTGAAATATCACAAATTTTTTGCGGTGACACCGACACCAAATTTGCACTGCTTTACGTGACAGCTGAAGTACAAGTCGCAGCGTATGATCCTCTTTATTCCTTGCCTCGTCCACCGCATCTATTGGACACCAACCGGCCGGACAGAAGAACCTTCCCAATTAAGGGTGCGGATATTCCAGGTTCATGTCCTCAAATTATAGTCCTTAAAATGTTTGCGTGGTTGTCATTAGAATACGGAGATCTCATCCAAAGTGTGTTGTCTAACGGGGTGGGTACCAAGGCCAGCGCATAACCAGTTTCTGTGGCACAGGCGCCCGAACGCAACCACACCTACTGGTGAACAAACGCTGTCAAACTCTTGTTGCCCTTAAACCGAAAACATCGGAGTGATCGAAGCAGGTGGACTTTTAAACTTTAGATCACTCACTTACGGGTGTTCGGGAGTTACCTAGAAGACATTTGGGTAAAATCACCCAGAAGTTGTGAGCTGCTTGAAGAATCATTCTGCCCACTCCCAGGTGAATGGCGATTAGAAAGTTCCCCACTTGCGTGGACTTCTGCACACAGAAGCAACCGCCGACAGCAGAACAACTAGCCCAGCTCCCCAGAGACATTGTTATCAAGCTTTCCAATTTTGATAGGAATTTTAAGATCGAAATAGGGAACAAACTAACATGGAGTGTGTTCACACTCGGAAGACACCTCCAGGCTTGCAAACTGTACTAGTACACTGACTGCTCAAAGACTCCGGAAGGCTGAGACCCGGAATCTTTGATCCCAAGGCACAATGTTTGTAGTAATTGTAAGGAAGATTCTTGACTTTAAGGCGAGGTATAAGCCATCATTCTGAGTGATGAAGAAAAAAGAGCTATCATAATGAGCGCAAAGTCATTTGTAACATCCACTTCCACTGAAGGAAGATTTTAGAGCCCTTTCCGGCGTTAGGGCATTAGTCTATTGCGGAAGAGTTTAGAAAAGAAAAAAGTATGCTAAATGAAAGCCAATGAGACTATACGGGAGGGTTCCACTGAAATTGCTGACAGATTTTTTCAAAACTCACTGCCGACTGAGAAGCTCGAATTATGTTCGAATGAGTTGCGTCAGTGCTGCGGCTTGGTTCTAGAGATCACAATGCGTCTGCTTTTCGAGTATGACGCCATATCCAGAAGTTGGGAGGGATACCTGTGATCACCAACTTTGTAAGACCATTTGCAGTTCGACGGTCGAAGTCGGAGCCTCTACAACATAGCTAATGATAATGGAAGTTTAGTTAACAAGTTTTTTTTTATATGGCAAATCCATCAAGCTATACCCTTGTACGTTTTCATAATTTTTGTTTTAAACATTTTTACGCTGAATTGATAAATCCATTCGTACAATTTCTCCCTCCGAAACACTCAACCATGTCCGTGCTGTTGACCTCTCCGCAAATCTTTCGAGTACCAACCACTTTTTCAGGTGTTGCCTTCATTTATGCTTTGAAGTCAACTTGTCACCGAGTGCAATCAAAATCTACTTATGCGGATAATGTCATTTCATGTTGCACACTCTATGGCGAGGCATCATTTATGCGTTGCAGCATCGTATTTGCCAAACACCACACACACACACATGCACAACATATGCGCACACACACATATGCATTCACAGGTATAAATAAAAATACACATAAATAGATGAATTTAAATTTGCTGCCATTTCAGCTACTCGTCCGCTTATGCCGAGCCGAGGTGCATTGACGCCGGCGGTGCCGCATGGCTTGAGTTGCAAGCTGCAGTTGGAAGTGCATTCTACTCAAGGTATGTAGATACTATGTACATACATACATATACTCGTATTAGCTGCTATGTGATATGAAGTAAGCGTGCCAAAGTGGAATTTTTCGCATAACGCTGATAGAGCAGAATTTGTGAATTTTAACTAACTAAAATGTACAAACTTACATAGAGAAGCGCAAGTTAAGCATAAAAAGGACAAAGTATCTATGTTGCTTATTAATGTGTTCTAAGTTGATTTGCTATGCACTATATGTATACAACAACAACAACAACAACAACAACAACAACAACCCCGCAAATACACTCAATATGCCAATCTTTTGGCCGTTTGTTCCACCACACTTCAGCTATGTGCATTAGGGTGGGCCACGAAAAAAAGTTAAAAAATATAAAATCCATCATATTTTAAGACTTTGGAAAATTATTAAGATCTACGTGAGCTAACTATAAGGGTTTGAAAATAGCTCCAAAAATGGAATTTTTTATAAATAAAGTTTTTTATTTATAAAGTTCCCTTTTTCAAAAAACTAACCTCAGCTGATAATTATTTAAAAATATTTCAACGTAATCATAACAAGAAGATGTTGGATGCTTTTTCAAATCGATCCACCTCACGTAAATCTTACTATTTTTCCCAAATAGTTATATACGTATGAAAATGTTATATTCGTTTCGGTGAGTATAAGATTCAGAGCTACAATTTGAAGATGGTTGCCACCTGTTTGAAAAGTCTATAAATTATACATACAAAAATATTATGAACTATTGAAATATGGCTGTCAAAAGATTCGTCTCAGCGATGATAGGATTCAAAGTTATATTTTGAAGAGGGTTGCCACCTTTAAAAAGTCGAATTTAATTAAATTGTACACGAACTATATGAAATATTGAAATATGGGTGGCGGGCCTTTCGTTTCGGTGAGAATAAAATTCAGAGATGTATTTTAAAAATGGATGCCACCTGTTTAAAACCCGAATTTAATGAAATTGTACACATGAAATTTTGAAAAGGGTTGCCACCTGTCAAAAAGTATCATTTAATTAAATTGTGCACGAGTTATATGAAACACTAAAATATAAGGACAAGATTTAGGCCTACATTTTGCATAGAGTCACCAACTGTTTCATTTAATTAAATTATGTAAAAGTAATAGGACATGTTAAGATTAGGATGTCAGACGGTTTGTCTCGAAGGATAATACTCAGAGTTATATTTTGAAGAGTGTTGCCAACTGTTTAAAAAGTCAATGTAGTTTGAACATTAAGAATATCTTTGAGGTATTTGAAAAGGGAAGCATGTTTTTAAATTAAATCAAATTCAAATTATTTAACAAGCTACTTAAATTAATTATTCCATAATAACAAGCAGTCCTCTTGTTTTGAAAAGCCATTATTTCTAAATTGCATTTAGAAAGATTGTCATCCATTTGAATTGATTGAAAATTTAAATTGATAGAACTAGGTAATTGAATAACATATCACAATAAGGAGATCAGACGGAAGAACTCTAACACATATTGATTTCAAAAATATTTTGAAAGATGCTTGCCACCGCCTTAAAGGTAAATGAAATAAATTTTTTCAGTTATACGAAATTTTCCAACATGGGTGGCAAGATGAAAAACTTATGAAAGCTTCATTACAAAGATACTTCTGTGGAGTGTTGCCACATCTTCAAGAAGTTAAATACAACTTAATTAATAAGTTAATTAATTAATTACCACATTGCTTGGTTTCAAAATTTGTTCACTATATACGAGTAGTTGCCATCAAAAGTAAATAGTTGTTCAAAAATTTAATTTAAATCAAATCAGTAAGTTAAATTATCAAAAAAATTCCTACCTGGTTTAAGGAGTAAATAACATTGAATTATTAAGTTAAATGAAATATCACAGTATTGAAACGAAAAAAAATAGACTTAAGGTGGCTCAAACACGAAGCTAACTTCAATAAGGGTTGCCACCTGTTTAAAAGGGTAAATTCAACTTAATTCATAATGTTTAATTAGTAGCGTGCATTTATTGAATTAAATTGACAATTTATTGATGATTAAACATAACTATTACAATGATTGAATATTTAAGAAATAATGGACTGTATGAAGATTTTAGTAGATTTGACTTTAGATGTTTGGTAAGAATGTAACAAGTGGCAATTCAATGGGCATGAATTCCAGTAGCGCGATTCACTAACCTTAAACGATTCGACAATCGCAATTTTTTCCGACAAAATTTGTAGTTTGCAGTAACGATTGTGCGATTCACTAACCTATTCTTAACGACACCTACCAACTGTATCACTGTATTTATTCAAATTACTAAAGAGTGGCATCTTGTTAAAACTAAGTGCCAAAATGGGTGAAAAATACAAAAAGGAATGGAAAAAAATGAATGCACGATTAAAGAGAAATAAGATACTAGTTTATTTCGAACTACAAATGTTTATAATTGTTTTTCTATACTGCAATGTTCCATTGTAGCAGAGTTTTGGACTCTTCCTCACTGATTTGGTAGAATAGTCATCAGCTCGACTCCAAGGAATATCTGGAGTCACCTGCAAATATGTCATTTTCATTTATTGCCAGAAAAATCATTAGTACAATAAGATCTAGGATCTTTTATAGTACAACACATCATATGTAAAAAGTAAAATTAGAAACACATATTATAAAAAAAAAAAAAATAATGATAAAATAGTAGTTAAAGCTAAGTTTTAAAGACTAAAATACCGAACACTTATAAACGAAGATATGGACATATACACACATTGTCCAGAAGGACGGAACTTAGTTAGCGAAACTCATACTAATACAATATGTTTTTATTGTTTTAACGAAAGTACATATATAAAACATTCTTAAAGTTGCTTTTATTTAGACTACTGCGAACGTGCGCCGGAACAGAGTTCCATGTACGTATGACATTGACAAAGAATAACCGAGCAGACGCCAGATAATTATAAGTCGGTACAATCAAGTCATTAATTCGAGCTGACTTAGAGAAAATTAGTTTGTCATAAAGATAGCTCGGTTCCTTATACATAATAAGTCGACACAGAAAAATACAGTTTCTTGCTTTCAAATAATCGGAAATTTCACAGCCTAACAACCGCGATCTCCATCCAGATATATGATCGAACTTTGCCATGGTTTCCGTTTTCAAAATTCGCTCCATTATGAATCGTGTTGTGCTTCAGGGTATTCAGTTTTTATATTTACAAATTTTTAAATAGGATCATTCATCTATATATTAAAAATAAACTATATTTCTGTTTTTACACTTGAATCCTTGATTAAAGTTTGCTTTTACCATTTGCACACTAATGGAATGGTAGATATGGTGGTTCACATAAGCCGCCTCATAATTCTTTGGCGCCAAAATTGATAATGATTGTAATGGACGATCTCAATAGTGCCTCCCAAAAAAAAAACAAAGTGACGGCACTGAAGCAAACATTTCTTTAGCAGCTTGACGCTCTACGCTCAGCCTAGTCTGGAGTTAACCGATACATTCAAATAAAAGGGTTTATCCATTTCCCGGAGTTAACGTCGATCCACTGTTGGAGCGCTTACCTCTTCGTCACCTCGTGATAAATCATATTCTAAATATTCAAGAAAACAACATCATAACAACATCAAATTTGCTGTCGTTTAGTTTTCGGTAATCGACTAGCTAACGACAACAGCTGATACGCCGCTAGCGAAAATCGTTAAAAAAAAATGGCTGCTGAATACCAACATCGTTAAAGTTTTCGTTTAGATGATTTAACCATGCGAATATCGTTAAAATAAGTTAAAGAATTGCACTATACAAGGGTTTGATAATACGTACACAACATTGCAAATGCAATAATGAATAAAATGCAAAGAGATTCTAATAGAAGACGTCTGATGTTCACCAATGTCGTAGTGAAAAAGAAAAAGGATTTTAAGGCACAAACGGCATTTATACTCCCCACTGGACTTAAGTTCGAGTGGAAGTCCAGATAATGGCATATTTTCTGGAATGGTACCGAAAGTAGACCGTTCACGAGGATGTTTTCTTTTTTGGGATTTAGGCAGTATTTATTTTCCTTCAAGTGCGCACAACTGTCTTGAACACATAAGTCACTGAGATTTTATAATATTGGTATGAAGCGTAAGAGCTCATACAAAAAAAATTGAGTAAGAGATTTAAGAAGATTAATTTATAATAAAAATGAAAGTGTATATGTTCCTCTGCTGGCCGTTAATTTGAACGGGAGGCTATACCTTTTGGGTGTTGCCCTTACACTGATGAAAAAAAATTGATTTTTTTCTCGTTTAGAGTGATGCATCCTAATGTGCATACGTAGATGTCTACCTCTATATATCTGTGGATGCCGTTGGGCGCCTCTTGGCATGACTATAAATCGTGTGCGCGCATTCATAAAAACGGAATTATTGCGCTCTTCAACTACAATACTCGTAAGCATATCAAGCGATGCTGCATCAGCATCGGCATCAGCAACAGCAGAAGCGAAAAGCAGCAGCTACCAACCAACCGAGTAGTGGCAACACCCTTCAGCTACGTGCTGAAGCCGCCACCATTGCTTATCATCAACAGCAGCAGTTTAAATTTCTCAGTTCATCCAACCAAATAGCTAACCAACCGCTCATCGATAGCTCTTGACAATTCACTAGCTCGATTCGTCTTTTACATTGTCGATATTTACGAATAGATGAATGGCTGCATGTGATTGTTGTGCATTCATTCGCAATTCAATTAGTTAGCTTGTTTGTTAGAAGCAGTTGCACGCTAATCGTTCCACATCATCTATACACATACATACATACATATACCGTTAGTCGTGGCAATAAAATCGCTAAAACTCAGTGCATTTCAAAAGGCCAATTTAACGCGAATGTAATTAAGTAATAATGCGTTTTGATTGTTCGCTTGATTGCTTCGCCCGTAGTAAATGACACCCCACTGAGCTCTACTTCAATTTTTACTTACTTTTAGTCAGAGTATTAAGATACGCGGGTAGTGAGGGTGAGAGATGAAGAGGATATTTCGAAAACATTTGGTGAAACTGAAGAATTCATAGTGTGTAATGAGATTAAATTAATTGTGAAGAGAACGAATTACGCAAGTTTATTAAGAATTAAATTTTAGAATTTTTTGTCTCTATGTTCCTAAAAACACGGGTCGACAGAAATAAATTGTTTGTTTCTCGTGATTTCTTTGTTGTTTCCATCTCAAATGGACGGGTATTTTTTAAATGCATAAGCAATTTTTCGCTAGCTACCCTGATTTACTATTTTTACTTACATTTTCGTTATTTCTTTTTTTTTTTGGCGCTCAAATATATTTTGTTGCTAGTTTCGATATGGCTTCGTCAAGAATATGTTGTGTGATTAATTCCGATGTTCTTTTGCCATATTTGTGCTGAATATGTATTTGCAAAATATCGAAAACCTATATCGGACTACGTAAAAACTGTGTATCATTAATACTTTAAAATAAAATTGTGCTATCAAGACAACCATATTGTATGTCAGGAATGTGTGGCTGTCTACGGTTGAGGTTCTGTGGAAAAAGAGACGCAGTAATGTTCGTAACATCCATGATTTGGCGAGAACCTCGAAACCATTATGACGACTGCTATTTCTGCATTGTGAAAGTAAACGGAATTAACCCTGGAAATCGAAATAAGAAGTTTTGTCCTTACTTGTCCTGTTCAACGGCCACAATTAAAATTACGAGAAGTGCAGCCCAGCACATCTAAATCTTCTGATGACCCAAATTCCTCTGAACCCAAGCGGAACCTACTTCGGAAACCAACATTTGATTTTATAATATCCGAGAAAAAAATCTGTTACCGTATATTTTGCAAAAGCAAAATTTAGTTTTTTGTAACGATGTTACTGGTATTTTGCAATGGATGGGATTTAAAAAAAAAAGTACGGACCTAGTGATTGGCGGCTTTTCATAGATAGAAAGAAGTTTAAAGTGTGTTTGACTTTATAACGGTGATAAGTACGAAGCTATTGCATATGCGCTTACTTTAGGTGGAGAATACGCAAATATTTAAAAGGTTATGGAAAAAACTAAGTATCAAGATCACAAATGGGTAATTTGTGTTGATTTAAAAATGTTAATTTTCTTTTGAGTAAATCGAAAAGATATACGAAGTTCCATACTTTAAATTCTGAAGCCATGTACTGAAAAAAATTCAAAAACAGACTACTGATGTAAATCGTACAATTTTAAGCCCCAAAAAACATATAAATAGGTAGGTAATACGAAAAATCGATATAATATCCTATCAAACTCAAAACATCATATTACCTAGTTAGAAAATCTTATTATCAATATATAAGATTTCCCAATTGAGAAACAATATTACTCGAGACTCTGGTATTCCAGTCACTTTAACTTTAAACTGAGATCTTGATGGAAACAATGTTAGAAAACTACATACTACAAGCGAACAATTACGCTTAAATATAACCAAACGATGGTACACTAAGATGGGACTGAATGTGAATTCAGCAAAAACCACCGTCGTACCACTTACAAGAAAATATAAACTGGATAAGACATGCAAGCCCATTAGAATGGATGGAATAAGCTTTGGTTGCCAAAAAGAGGCTAAACTTCTAGATGTCGCAATAGCCGAGAAGCGACTCTGGAAATCACACTTATAGAGAGTGTAGAAGAAAGCTGTAAGAGTAAATGTGACTTGCAGATCCGTGATAGGAAAGAGTTGGGGCTACTCCCCGAATATACTGAGATGGAACTATACGGCTATTGTACGGCCCATGATTACCTACAGGGCCAACGTCTGGGTAGGCAGAACTAAACATCAGGGAGCCATCACAGCACTCGGCAAGCTCCAAAAACTGGCTTGTGTTAGCATGTCGAGAGCGATGAAAACCTGACCGACAGCATTCATGGAAGTTATTTATTTATTTTATTTATTTATTTAACAAACGTGAAACAATAATATAATTATTTTTACACGAAAAAATTAGCACTGACTATAAAAAACACTTTATAACTTAATTAGATAATGCATGTCAAATACAATTTAAAAAAGTTGTCAATAATTATGAAAAAATTTTAAGAGAATTATAATGAATTTGATAATATGCAAAATAAATTAAACTTAAATTAGTTGTTGTAAGCCTTTTTTCTAAAAAATAAGATATTTTAGTAACGTTTTCTGCAGAACTAGTGGTCAAAAGCATCGACGGGCGTTGTTTTTCGAAGATAGTTCTCCTGCTTGCTGTAAAATGTGGGCAGTCGTCGAGTAGATGGGATACTGTTAGAGCTACAGAAGGGCAATGTTGGCAAAAGGATTGGCTGGACCGGTTTAGAAAATACGAGTGGGTTGCGATTGTGTGGCCAAGACGTAGACGGACAAATGCTTTCACATCGTTGCAGCGGCAATTTAATGGATAACTAAGCTTTGCACAGTTTGGATTTCGCGTAATGTATTGGTGCTGAATTGTTGTTGAGATATAAAAGTGTATAGGTCTCTTTTCGTGATGTTGTCAAGAGCTATTAGTGGTTCTTTAGCAGCGAGTTTAGCTCTCTCGTCTGTCAGATCGTTACCTTTTATACCTGCATGACCTGGTATCTACATTAGTTTTAATCTTTTTTTGTTTTCTATTAGCTTTTTCCGAAAGCAAGTGATTAGGTGGGACTTGTTCGTTGGGTTCATCACCGAAAGAATAGTTGACTTACTATTTATGCAGATGATCGCTTTGGATTTTCAGTTTTCTGCAAAAGTGATCGCATGGAGAATCGCTGCAGCTTCAGTTGTGTAGACAGATGCGTTAGAGGAGAGGATACCTGCTACGATTGTGCTGCCATTGAAATCTACTACTGCAAACGATGTATTGGTATAGCTTTTTGATCCAACAGTAAACATTAAATTCCATTCGTGAAGCAGAAGCGTCTTGTATTCCGCAAAGAGGTTTTGGTAGACTACCGGATTGGTGCTATTTTTTTTTATATTTCTCCAAGTTCAATATAAATTGTGGCTGGTTTATATGCCACGACGGAAATGTTTCTTTCGTGCGTAAGGTAGGGTGTGTGATACCAAGTTCCTTGGCATATTTAATGCAAAGTGAAATTCATGGAAGTTATGTTGGATCTAATAGCTCTTCATATTCACATACAGGCTCAAGAGAGCCACCTAAAGAATGAGTAGTAGCAATATCGGGGCATAGAGGTATCTAAGTCGTGGGGTAATAAACACTCTGAATCTGCAATACCGAGAGATACTACGCAAGCAGAGTTCAACTTTGTAAAAAGGTTTAAAACTGAACTCAGTAACAAGGTAGAGTGGGGTAATTATATCTGAAACATATAAGATAATTATAGGTAAGTATATGACTATCTCTCAGGCAGAAAATTAGGCTACAGAAGGATGTGCGTTCTTCAATACCATCCGCAACTACTGGAACCAGAACATTCCCATATTGACAGACAACCAAACGGCCCTCAGGCCTTCAAGTCCCACCAGGTAACTTCTAAACTGGTTATGGAGTGCCTTGACAAGCTGTTCACATTTGATCTGAATAATCGAGTATGGTTCTCTGGCTTTAAGGGCATACTGAAATTGAGGGAAACGCGACCGCTGATAAGCTCGCGAAAAATGTAGCGTCTACTTCCGTTCTTGGCCCAGAGCTTTTCTGAGGTATTGGGATGAGGACAAAATCCACGCTGGCCAAGGAAAAGGAGAAAGCTCAGCAGGAACTACACTGGGGAAATACATCAGGTTTGGAGCATTCCAAAGCGCTCGAAGGGTCATATGACCTAAAGCGTTTTGTGGAAAGCTTGGGCTTATCGATGAACAACCTAAGAATTATTACGGGGATTCTTACAGGACAGGTTGAAATATCAACAGCGAATTCATTAGAATGAGTACTGCTGATAAACTAAAGTTTATCTCGGATGCTGGACTAAAGGAAGTTCTTTAAGCCATGAAAGGGAACAATAGATCTCAAGGTCGCAGTACGCAATCACCAATAATAATAATAAAATATATTTAATAGCAAAATAAAGGTCCCACATTATTGCTAACTCGATTATTTATTTCTATTACATTTCTAATTGAGAAGGACACATGGAATATAACCTAGAACTCTAAGACTGACTGACGAGCTCAGCACACACCAAGCCCGTCACTAATTCGTTATAAAAAAAGGGGAATTATATGCAGGTATAAAGGCAGTTTAATGAAAAGGGTAGATAGCACAAGATGTATGAGACTAAAATTAAATTTAATAGCGGCGCTCCAGCTACCGTGAGGCCCTGGCCACTGTCGGTGAATGCCTAACTACAAGATACCTACTTTCAAGGAAATATGGAATTAACGGTGTGAAAATTACAGAAATGTCCATTAATTGAATGGAATAGTAAGAAAATTATGCGATTCACTTTAAACATTTGTGCCATTAAATTGACGCCAAATAAGAAAAGTTACTCCGCACGCAATATCACAAGACGAAATGGCTATCTAATCAACGTTCAGTAAACAAAATTGGTTACTACTGCAAAGCAAGAGAGGTATTTTCGTACTTATATTTGTCGAAAGACAAAATTTATGGTTTCACATTAAACGAAGCAAAAATTGCAACTTAGTGAGAATTTTTCGAAGGATAATGTCAGCAGGCAGGCAATGAATCGTAGCAATTGAAATTCAGACTTTACTCAGTACACAAATGAGGCGAGTCTATAGGCACATAATCTGTTCATAGCAATTATAAACTTTCACATATGTGCTTACAGAAATCCGTTGCCCAACCAGCAGAGTTTTCATTCACCACATTCAACGCGGCCATGAAGATATGCAGATTACATTTCGTTACAAATTTACTCCTATACATATGTGTGTGTGTGTGTGTATGTATACAACTGTGAATATATTCGTACACAAATAAGTAGGCAGATAGCTGTTGCCACTTAGCGGCAAAAATGTCGCCGATAATTGCCTTAAATCATTTCGAATTGGTCCACTGAGAGCGACACAAACACGAAGGATTTACAAGCATGAGGGAATGGAAATGGCAAATGGCAGTAGTGCAAGAGTAGAGGCATGGGAGTTGAAAAGAAGATACATACCCAAAGGATAAAAGCATAGCCAGATGCTGACTCTGAATACCGGCTGGCGGAGAAGTGTATGTACTTCCGTGTAGAGAGGAGCAATACGCATGATATGATCAACGCATAAGCACCCAAGCGAATTGGTGGCGGACGGAGGCACAAGTTTGTGGCAGCAAGTGGCAGATACCAAGTAATTGAAAATTCAATTTTACAACGGTTCAATAAGCAAACAGGCAGCCGGGAGGTGAATGGGCGAGTGGCACTAGTAGATATGCTGTAGGTATTTTGCAACAATCCAACTCACACGCAACACACACGCACACACACACTTGTGTGCTTGGCTTGGTGATGCTACACCTCTTTGCTGTAAATTAAATACATTTGCGAGTGTGTCAATTGCAAACATATGCTCATACTCACTTTTCACCGCAAATAACGCATTTAACGCATTTATTGTCATTGTAAATTCATCCGCGCACTACAGGGCGTATGAGTAACGTGCAAAATGCAGTGCGCACACCCATTTGGGGACAGCATAGCAAGCATGGCACGACGGTAGTGAAAATGCCTTGATGGACTACTCTGCATGTTGCATGCCACTGCAAGTTAATTTCGTTGATTTGTTGATCCATTGGCAGCTGCAAATGATAGAAATGCAGTGAGGGAATGCGACATTTCGATTGATATGCCTACAACGAAGGGGCGCTACCACACGCGACCAGGCGAGCAGCCAATTAATCGTAATCAGTGCCATTAGCAAAATAAATCTGTGCACAAAAATCACACCTCGCCCGCATTGGACACAAGTTCATATTGCATCCAGGATGACACTTGACTTCCGGTGCATCATCGCGCGTTATGCCTGTTTCTGGCACTAGGCAAACACGCTGTCACACTATGGCGTGTTTGTGGTCAATTTATAGGCAAAAATTAAGTTCGTGAATGTGATTCTTTTTTTCAAATCAATATAATATTATAGTTAGAGTACTTAGCGAAACGTATTACAATTTCATAAGCCTCTTATATCAATTGCAAACATACTCATGTATGTATGAAATACATCTATCTCCTTTTGCTGGGGTCTTGGACTATTTATTTTTATTTATCTAGTTTTCATTATCACCTCATCCATTGATATACATTAGTGTGACCTAAAGAAAGTAATGTTCGAATTTTAATATTTTCACCCACCGAAAATTTTCAAAACGAAAAACACAATAACTTAATTTTTTTATAAAAAAATATTTAGAGATCACACAAAATGCGCAAATTTTCAATGTGTTTCAATATGGATTACAAAGATATCAAAACTTTTATAATTTTTGTATGCATACTTTTAGGCTAAAAGCAATGCAACAATAATAAGAAATATTTTTCAACGCTACTTTTTATATTTTTTGTGGTTTTGAGAGCTCTATAAAAAATAGTTATATTAACGAACTGGTTAAATTAAAAATTGGGTATTATTATTTAAAGTCGCCCGAAAAGAAATAGTGAACTTTATTGCATTTTTACGAACAATTTTATCCCCCCCATGTATAATACATGGGAAACAAGCTTCTTGAGCGAAATTCAAATATTTTTTTTAAAATATGGAAATTGTTTTTAGGATAGAAAACAGTCAAAGTCTGTGAGAGCATTAAAAATCCCACTTTACCCTTTTCCCATTCGTTTTTATAATCGCCTTGTAATTTGGGCAGTATATTGCCTAGATATGTGACACGAGAGTAGGCTACATTTTAATGCGTTAGATGGCACATGAGTTGATATATGATGAACATCCGTATTTATACTCCGATTCTGATAAAAAAGAGACACGCGTATACTGCGGATGTGACGAGAAATACTTTTACGAAAAATAAATCCGCTAGGTGGTGCTAGAGCCGCAATATTCTTAAATTCTTTACTTATCGTTCGATTTTTTAGAAATTAAAAACATTTGAAACTGTGATGAGTAATACTTTCGCAAAACATAAATCCGCCAGATGACGCTAGAGTCGACTTAGTCAAAAAACCCGTATTTATGGTCAAATTTTGATAATATTAGAAGGGAATGCTGAAAATTGGAAAAAAATAATTCTTTCCAAATTTTCGTATCTAGTAACCCACTGTGGTGCATCCGCTCGCTGGAGGCGTAAGTGCCATCGATGCTGCATAAATTTCTTCAACGCCTGCCTGCAACAGCAGCAGCAGCAGCAGCAAACTACACCAAGGGCACTCAAAGGCATTGCAACATTTTTTTTTTATTCGCAAACTCTCCCACGCACACTCTCACACTTAACCGCATAAGTGGCACTGACAGTCACAGGTTGCTGCGTGTTTGCACAAAAAACAACAAAAATCGTGTCGTCGGCGCACATTACGTTCGTTTTGTTATGGCCCACAGCAAAGTCCTTGCAAAGCCTTTGCCAAACTGTTATTGTCCAATGGATTTCACGACTCCGCTATTGCATCGAAACAAATCTGTTTGTTTCCCCACTTCGCTCCCGCAATCTGTCACCGCATCACTTGTGCATTGTAATTATGCAAAATTACGTTACATTGTCGAACGCTAGTTTTGCTCGAGGCTAGAGTTAGACACTTTGCTGCAAGGGAATTTCACCAAATCTATGTGTGTGTGTATGTGTTGGTGGGCAGCGCTAATTCGTAAACTATGTCTGAGTTTATTATTGTTTTCATGTGTATGAAGCGAAGGGATTTGTATTTACCATTGTCGCAGGCAAACATATGGAGAACTGGTGTTATTGGCTTGGAATTGAATTTACATGGCTATGAAACCACACCATGGATCATTGTTTCTTTTTTATAGCCTCGATTTCAAATCTATTGCGCATAGGTTATCTTCACGCATTTCCTGCAGAGTTTTGTGGCTTAAACTGATGTTTTATGTACGCAGTGGGCGTTGATCTAAATTTATGTTTTGTATACAGTTTTTAAACAATACTAAATATATAGCAGATTCACTGGATATAGATTTTCGATGAGCTTATAGTGTGTTTCTTAACTTGGAAATCCAGCTTCCCACTAATTTTTCAAACGATAGGCGCCGTGTGTCGGCAATGGTTCGCACAAATAACCATAGTTTCTGAAGGTTAACGAGAGGATGGTTCCATGTGTAGAAGTCCACGAAAGTAGGGACCTTATCTTATGGTTATTCACCAGGAAGTGGCCGGAACGATTTTTATGAGTGCTTACCCAGCAGCTCACGGCTTCCGAGTGCTTTCACTCAAATGTTCTCCAGGTAGGAAAGTGAGAAGGCGGACCTGGTCTGATACCTCCAACGTTTTCGGTTTATAGGTTTACCAGGGTTTGTCAGAGTTCGTTCATCAGTAGGTATGGCTGTGAACAAGTGGCTCACTATATAAGTGTTTTCAAAACTAAATATTTCCCAGAAATTGCGGAGATGCTTCTGCCCGGCTAGTTGTTGTTCCCGTAAAAGCCATCCAAGATATGCCTTGGATGAGAGCAGGAGCATCACACCAGCAAAGTTTTCTACAGCTGATACATAAAGGAGCACAAATTTAAAGTCATATCAAGCTAAATGGCTATCACCTGATGGAAAAAGTCGAAAGACAATAGAACATGTTGTAGTAGACGGAAGACATGCTTAAAGTTTCTTGGGCATGCTAACATCGACTCGGATCGTCATCTTGTTACAGCTAAGATCCGCAACTCGCTTTTTATGCACCTCCGCTGAATATGTCATAGGTTTTCAGCGAATCCAAACGAACGAATAGTAAGATAACTCGCTTTTTATGCACCTCCGCTGAATATGTCATAGGTTTTCAGCGAATCCAAACGAACGAATAGTAAGATAAGCGCTTGCCACGCCGTCACCGAGGGGAAAGATTTTATCCACACAAGCACGCTGCAATCGGGCGAACGCGATCGAGAGAGGCCGAGGTCTTGGAAAGCCCTCGAGAGAACATAATCGACACGCCCTATCTCTTGGGACGAGGACTAAACGAAGTACTTCCTATCATCAAATAAGTAGTCAACGGATTTGCGTCTTGACTTCCATGTCACTGTTGGCAGTTACAATTTTGACAAAGTAGAAGACTTTGTTTATCTTTGAACCAGCATTAACACCTACAATAATGTTTGCTTCAAAATCCAATGGAAAATCTCTCTTACCAACAAGTGCTCCTTTGGACTGAGTAGACAAATAAATAGTAAGTCCCTTTCTCGACGTATCAAAACCACCCTCTCACTGCAGATCTTTCTTCATGTCTGTGCTATTGTATGCCGCAGAAATATGGACGCTCTCAATATCGGATTGGAGTTTACGAGAGAACGATTATGCGAATGATTTTTAGGCATTTACGTTTCTGAGACGGCGAATATGATGGCTATAAAATGCATCGGTAATAAGTGTGTACAGAATACATAAAGGATGTAACGATAGCCAAGATGACCATGTAGCCATCTTCTCAGACAGCCGAGCGGTCATATTAGCTCTAGCATATTTCACAATCAAATCGAAGCTAATTAAGCAATGCAGTACTCTATTGAACAGAGTCTGCAATCAGCTCTCAGTAGATTTAATTTGGGTTCTTGGGCATCGCAATATAGCTATAGAAACGAAGCAGCCGATATGATAGTCAGAGAGGGTTTAGTGACAACCTCAAATGAGGTGCTGATTGCAGTCCCAATAGGTTTAATTAACAAGAGCATTTATTTACCTCTACCGTTGTTAGCAATCTGCTCAGAGATGGTGCACTGGGCCAGGATGCAGAATTATGAAATTAACATGGCAGTTCTCATGGGACACTGGGCGATCGGAACCCGCGCAGGGGCTTATATGAAAACATTTTTAAAGGGCATTCTCACCCTTTTTAAGAACGTTGATTCAATGTGATTGAGCAAGTAACTGAAAATCTATTATAAGGGTGTCAAACGAAAAATGTGTAAGGAAGATTTGTTTGACAAATATATTGGAGAGAGTCGCTACCTTTAAAAAAAAAACTACATTCAATTAAATTTATATGATAAACGAAGTATTGCGATGCGCGTTTGAACTGAAAGAGGTTTTGGTAAGCTTCGTCTCAAAAAATTTGTTAGGGATTGCCAACTCTTTGAAAATTAATTACAAATTTACGAATACCTTCTTATTTGCATTTCATCAAATCTTTGACGCAAAATATGAAACGAAATGCTAACATGTTGTCATATTATAGTTTTTTTCTTGGCATCAAATGTGTCAAAAATTTTTGCAGTTTTCATTGAAATAAGAACATTTGGCCTAATGAAAACCAAGCATATGTGAAATTAGGATGTATAAATATACATATATGTATATATTATTATCTTTTTGAAATCAGTTCATAAAAGGGTTGCCATTTTACCAAAATAAATGAAGCTAAATAAAATATAGAAAAACTCATTTTTTTCTTTTTTTCCGACAGGGTCATCTTTAATCAAGTTTGGTTCTGAGACAAAAGACAATGGATGACGGAAAATAGTTCCGATATACATCAAAAATTAAATTGCTATAAAACCAGAAAATAAAAATAGTTAAAAGTTAGTAGCTTTGGTGAAATTATTCTGTTGCATTCGAATTCATAGCATTAACGGTTGAGGGAGCAATAAGAAATTACGTAGTTTATTATCTGGTATTATTTTTGCCGATCAGAAGCACAGCTCACTATGGGCTTTATTGATGTTAAAACTCTTCAAAGTTAATGCTCCAACCAAATATTTACTTAGTTTGACAAGCTTATTCCTGCCGGTATGCACTGCATTTAGAAACCATCAATCACGTAGTGATATGCAGCAATACATTGCTTTACAGTTCATTATTCTGCAAATGGCAACTACTTAGCATAAACTACTCGTATTTGCTGTCAAATGCAGCACCATAATTTGAAGAGGAGAGTTAATGTCAACGGTGATTTGTGAGCTCATTTGCATACACACTCACACATATGCGTATTCACATACTTACTCCATATATTTTTACACACTTCCTTAGCGAAAAGTCACTCCACGTTTGCATAACAAACACTTAGTGCCCATCGGTTGACAACAAGCATCATTCCTGTCAGGACTATACATCAGCAATGTCAAATACAGCAGAATCCGTTCAACAGTTACAAACTACAATACCAACAACAAACAAAAGTCCACACAAACCGGCAATTGGCAAGCCAATTTCGAGTTTTACACAAAATTAATGAGCAACGCCTTTGCGGCATTTTAGGCGCCTCAGCTTTGCTGACGGCATTTACGGCAATGGTATGTTGAAATGGCAGATAGAGAAGGAGCAAGGAAAAAAAGAGGAATTGCGAATGCGAGCGAAAATTGAGAGGGGAAAAAAATTCAAATGCAATGTAAGATAAACAAGCGTGCGAAAAGCAAAAACACCAAGCAGCTGCACATAACCAAAGCAACCAACTTCAAGTTTACAGCTGGGGCAATGCAAAAAGTGTGAAATTTATGATTCTTATGGTCGCTAAACTACACACACTGACGCACTTGCAGCCGTATGTGCATTAGTGTGGACCGAAAATGTATGCGAAAAAAATTAAAATAATCATCCATTAGATCGAAATAAATAGCGACATATTTTTTATGAATCCACAAAAACATGCACAGAAAATTTGAGAATTTAACCATAAGAAATAGTTAATATTTAAAAATGGTTTAATATAAAATTGAGTATTAATCTTCTGTAAGTCTGCTGAACAGAAACAGAGTATATCGATTGAAAAATATTTGGGTTTCACTCTTTAACTTTTGGCCGAGTTCAACAAATTGCGCCAGTCACTCCTTCTCACTGCTTACTGGTGCCAATTGGAAATACCACGAGATGTCTAGTCCTTTTCCACTTGGTTCTTCCAATGCAGAGGAGGCCGTCCGCTCCATCTACCACCAAAAGCTGGCACCGCGTTTAGGGCTGGAGCATTTTCGTCCATTCGCACGACATGTCCCAACCAACGAAGCCGCTGTATTTTAATTCCCTGGTCTATGTCTATGTCGCGGTAAAGCTCATACAGCTTATCGTTCTATCGTCTGCGGTATTCGACGTCGCAAAGACGTAGAGGTCCATAAATCTTTCGGAGAATCTTTCTCTCGAATACCCCAAGGGCCATTTCATCCGATGCTGACACTGCCCATGCTTCAGCGCCATACAATAGCACGGGCATGTTGAGAGACTTGTAGAGTGTAGTTTTGGTTCGTCGACAGAGGGCTTTACTGCGCAATTGCGTACTCAGGCCAAAGTAGCACTTATTGGCAAGAGAGAGATTCTACGTTGGATTTTCAGGCTGACATTATTGTTGGTGTTAATGCTAGTTCCATGACGTTGTCCTCTACTTTTTCAAAACTGTAACTGTTAACAGTAACGCGGGAGCCAAGCCCCAGACGCAAATGCGCTGATTGTTTATTTGATGGCAGAAGGTACTTCGTTTTGCCCTCCATCACCTCCAGACCGATTCGCTTAGCTTCTTTATACAGTTTAGAAAAGGCAAAACTAACGGCGCTGTTGTTAAGGCGATGTCATCGGCATTCGCCAATAATTGCACACTTTCATAAAAGATGATGCCTGACCGGTTTAATTCTGCTGCAAAGAAAAATTCTGAAGAATAATGTTAAAGAAGTCACACCACAGGGTGTCACACTGTCTGAAGCCTCGTTTGGTATCAAACGGTCCGGAGAGGTCCTTCCTAATTCTAAATGAGCTGGTGGTGTTGTTCAGCGTCATTTTACATAGACGTATTAGTCTTGTTGGGATACCAAATTCAGACATTGCGGCAAATAGGCACCTTCTTCTCGTGCTTTCAAAAGCGGATTTAAAGTCGACAAAAAGATGGTGTGTGTCTATTCTTCCTTCTCGGGTCTTTTCCATGATTTGGAATATCGTGAAGATTTGGTCGATGGTAGATTTGCTGCCATGTCATGTCTAAAGCCACACTGATAAGGTCCAATCAGTTCGTTCGCGATGGGCTTCAGTCGTTCACACAATGCGCTCGACAGAACCTTCTTAGCTATGCTAAAGAGATCGATACCGCGTTAGTTGGCGCATATTGAAGGATCGCCCTTTTTGTGGATTGGGCAGAGTGCACTTAAATTCCAATCAGCTGGCATGTGTTCTTCCGACCATATTTCGCAAATTGCAGGTCAAGTTTCGTCCAGGTCCGGTAATGGTACTTCAACTTCGTTTTTATTGATTTAAGGTTCGGGTTTTTCATCTTCGATACAATATATTGGAAGCTTTGGGCTTTTTGAGCCTAAATACTTTTTGATTTAAAAATAAATATTTCAATAAAAAAATTTTAAGCTTATGCCATTTTTTGTGTTTGGGAAAAAGGGAGATTAAATAGCTACAGCAGTTTACGTGGCTTTCTTGGTATACATAAGTGGTAGCTTGCGTGCCATGCATATTGTGGGTTCGCTGACTGCGGAAGTCTAGTTGGAAGAAGTCTGATGAGGAGATGTGGGGATCTTCGAAATAACAGCTATAGCTTCTACCGCTTTGACTGTTGTTGCCTTTTCAAATAGCATCCAAAAAAAGAATGGTTTTAAGCTCAAAAAACAAAGAAATTAGCTTTGATATAAATATAATGAGGCCACAGTATATATTTTCAATATACTTAGTCCTGCCATAGGTTCTGTTACAAGTTCATGCCGGTATAAAAATGAAACCATAAAAGTTAATTTTATTTAATAATGCATATATTAAATGAGCGATATACAAAATTTTATTCGAAATGGTCTCCTATTGCTTTTACTTAAGCCCTCAAACAATTCGGACGAATAGCGGCACGCACAATTTCTATTGGTACTGACGACGCTGGTCGAACCAAATATTTTTTGAGACTCCCAAAATTTCTGTGGGGTATTCGACAGGCCATGATGCCCTTCAACTCTGGTCACAACTGTAGCTATGAAACCAGGAATATTGCTGTTAAGCCACTGCTGGGTGGTTTTGCCTTGTGTGCAGGAGCAGAACCTTGATGGAAGATCCAATGCTCTCCATTGAATAGAGTATTGCTTAATTGATTTACCACGCCTTCTAAAACTTTCTGCTGCTACACTTTTGCCCCAGTTTTAACCCCATTTTCACAGTAGGTAAGAGGTGCACCGCCTTTACAGGAGGCATTGATCTGGTCGATATATCCATTCTCCTTGACATAATTTTCCGTTTTCTAAGGGGATTTCTGCGAATGCGTTCGCGAACAGTTTTTAGGGCTGAATTGGTTCGAACCACGCGAGGACGACCACTTCTCTTTCTGTCATCAACCATAGACGTTTTGGCAGAACCACTAGTAGTGAGGTTTGAGAAGCTCATAAATTTCACTTGCGCTCCATTGTTAATAAGCAAAAGCAATTACTGAAATGATTATTATATTAAAAAATAGCGGCACTTTTTTCTGCGAATTTGTCCTCGCTGTATGCATTGTAAACTTTTTAACAGAATTTATGGCAAGACTATGTAGAACTAAATTATTGACCACCCTAATGTGCATACAAATGAGTACATATTTCCGCTTTTACTCCATTTACCATTCAGCCACGCAATCGCCACTCGCTAACCGCTGTTGCTGTCGCCGCCATTGTCATTGCCGATGGGCGCAGTCTCAGTTCCTGTCGCTCCAATTCCGTCCGCTCCGTCGTTTCCGTGCGCCATGCCACCATTTTATTCCGCTACATCCACACCATACTATTTATTGTCTGCTTTTTGGGCGACGCGTATGCCATTGTGGCTTCGGTTTCGGTTTCAGACGTTGTTTTTGTTTTTGGTTCTTTGTTTTTTTTTTTTTGGTTGTTTGTTTGTCTCTTGTGGAATTTATCTTCTGTGCGTCGCTGTCGGATATGCAGGAAGCGTGTTGGGGTTGTGAAGGCCAGACACGTGTGTGTGATTTACATGTTTTAGTGTATACATATGTGTGAATGAGTGTGTGTGTGTGTGTGTGTATGTGCACGCAAGTAGATAAATGTGCGTAAATAAACACGTATCTAATGTGTGACGTTTGTTGTTGTTGTTGTTGTTGCTGTTATTATAACTTTGATTTGCGACACAAAATTGCTCTAAGCTCTTTGCATTACATAACATATGTATTAGTTTATTTTTGTTTTTTTTTTTCTTTGTGTCTCAATTTTGATTGCTTAGGCATTTTCGGTATCATAATAAGCCTCTAATCAAAATTGTCAACCAAGCCCTCAAGGGAATAACGTCACATTTTCTGTTGTTGAAACTAAACACGTTTTTAAGGCAGAAATTGCCTGTCGTTGGCGGGTTATTTATCAAACAAATATCAGTGCACGTCTCAAGTCTAATGCAGCGGAAATCAAATATCTACTTACACACAACGGAAATACACACTCGTTCAGTATAAAATCTATATTATGTTTATAAAGTCGACAAATTTGCTAGGTAGAGACTATGAATTATGAAGCAAAAAAAAAAACACCCTAAACTAGAAACATTTTTAAAGAGTGATGTCACATACAAGTGTATGTTCTATATTGCATACATATTTATGTTCATATATGCAAATTAGAAGGAGAAAAGTAGCAGGCTTAGTAAATTTAAAAATTTGTAAATACTATTTCCTGTGAGGCTACGTTAAGTCTATGGTCTATGCCAACAAGCCAGCGACGATTGATGGTGCAACAGTATCGGTCGATTTATGCTTGAAAACCGTCGAAAATTCGGTTCAGCGTCTGGACTTCTGCAAGCGTGCCCGTGGTGCCCATACAAAAGAAATCGAGTTCCATACATAACGGCATCGAATTTACTTTCACAGGGAATAATTTAATTCATATCCCAAACCGTTTTTGTTTTATTTAAAAAAAAAACTTTTGTGCGTTCCTATGGCAAGACCCGATATATTTACTTCTAAAAAGCAATTTTTATATTTATGTATACTACCCATCACTTTTTCTGGAATAGCTCAAATGATTTGGTTGGAAATTTGTATTTTAGATACTCTTTTATTTTCTATATTCATTTATGAATTAAATTTTTTTTTATAAATTACACCTGAGACAAACCACGCATCAGGGGCGGCGGGAGACATTTGTATGTTGGGTCGTACTACCCACCTGAAATTTCCCATAGTGGGTAACTACCCACCTAGAAATTCGAGCAGAAAAAAATTGAGAGCGCATGGACTAATTTTTATTCTTGTTTATGCTGATTGTGGTGATTGTGAATTTTTGATCGAATCGAAATGCTCAACAAAGATCTTCAAAAGTTGGAGCTTTGCGTAGTTGTTTCGTTTAGGAAAACAGAAGCTGTTATCTACGTGTATACGCTAGAGACTTCCCGTGACTCTAAGTTTCAGTCAATTTGGCTAAATAGTATAAAGTAAACTGAAGAGTTCGGAATTGAAGAACCTGTTTTGCCATGTAAAATTTCCAAACGTGTAAATGACAGCAATATTAAAAAACATACATTTACAATACACTTGAAGATTACTTCCGCAGAGTATTACTGCTTTACAATGAATCAGCGAAGATTCATAAAACTCTAAGATGCAGTTGATAAATTAGACCTAGAAATCCTTATGAATAATTTCATTTCTTGGAATTCTTAACCAATGGCTGTTTTTTCAGATTAAAAATTTTCCAAATAATTATTTCTATGTATTATTTATGAGCAATAAACTTATTATACGTAAAACAATAAATTCTTTTTCCGTAACCCGTTGATTTTCTTAATTGATCGACGACCCATTTCCTTCGCCTGGTATACTCTTACCACTTGCAAAACTACCCGGTATCACCCATATTAAAGTAATAAAAATTAAACAAAATTTCAAGATATGGACTTGATACATTTTGAAAGGCATTAAAGGACGGTTAGTAATGCTACTTATGTTTTTAATTTGAAATTATGTGTGTAAGTTATCTAATCAGGCCCAAACAGCCTGACGGTTTCGTATAAAATTTAGCACACAAATAGCTTATACCCTGGTTGATTGATTGGTTGTAGCGTTGCCTGGGAAAAACCTAGGACCCAATTAGAGCTTAGAACCCCATTTTGAAGCTATCCTGAAACCAGCTTTTCTGCTGTTGTGATTCCTAATTTTCAAACTATATGGATTTGTGGATGAATCTGTTGATGTTTTCCATTGTGCAACTAGAAATATTCTTCAAGTCGCTCAACAGGAAGAATCCTAGTATCAGCTGTCTACTACGAGCCAGAGCTGAACACTCATAGAGGTAGTGAAGAACTGTTTCTCTACTGAAATGGAGTGTAGTGTGGGATGCCCGTCTTGACCGCATGTGCGCCAATCGACCAGTATTCCGTTATCGTGGCTGTCAGTCTGAGTGTATCTTTCCTTGACCTATTTAGTGGCCCATCGTTCTTGATGGGTCAGATTTCCTTCGTAATTTTGCAAGCTTTCTCTAGATTTCCCCTAGCAGGTAGCTTATTGCTTTGGCCGTGGATATATCAAGACGAGCTCCGGCTCTCGCCAATTCGTCGGCTCTCTCGCTACCGTAAATGTTCCTATGGCCGGGAACGCAGATCCGCTTACAGTCCCTTACTATCTTAGAGTTTGTCATTGGTAAAAGTGCTGCTTGACTACCTGAGAATATGTATGCTTTTTGTGCGCCATTGCATTTTCTCAATGCCTACCACCTACGGTTGGAAGATGCTGGCAAAATCAGGCAATCGGAACGAGAGAGAGACGTCTAGCTTCTCTGCAGCTCCAACTCCCACTACGCAGTCCATTTTGGAGCCTCTACTCCAGTACCGTCTTGAAGAAAATTTTAGCTTAAAGTTTTGTTTGAAACCAAGCGATGGAAATACATAGTCAGTTTGTTCCTTTTTTTCTAAAACCTTGTTAAGAGCTCCAGTATGCCCGTATTGATCTGAACTCCAGCATCCTGACTCTCTCATTTATGGTTTTAGTCCCCAGTTTCTACTGAACATCCGTTTGCTATATAAGCCTTCTCCACGCGGTTCTCGATGTTTGCCTTCCAGCTTAACTTGCTATCTAGTATGACGCCCAAGTATTTCGCCTCGGAGGACAATGAGAGAATCGTTCTGTTTAGCGATGGGAGTCAGAAATGTGCTATTTTCGTTTTCTTAGTAAACAGCATCAGCTCTGTCTTGCTCGGGTTGACACTGAGGCCGCTTGTTGAGGCTCATGTGTGTAACTTTGAGAGAGTTACCTCAAGAATTTCACTGATCGTCGAGGGGAAGAGACCTGATGCTGTCACCACTTCATCTATGTATGCTACTACCTTTACTCCACCTTTATCGTTCAGTGCTCCCCCAGAGGAGCGGGGATTAGACTCCCCCCTGAGGAGTACCACTGCTTACGGAGCGGGATAGTGTTGTTGAACCATTGGTTGCTGTTATAGTTCTATTTCTGAGCATTAGCTCAACCCACCTGCATGTGGGGTCTGAGATTCCAACCTTAGGGAGGGATTGAGTAATTGTGTCAGTTTTTATCTTATTGAAAGCACCTTCTATGTCTTGGAAGGCTGCAGGAAAGATGTAAGACTTATTGGGCTGAAATCCTTTGCTTTCTCGTGAGTTCTTCTACTCGTTTAGGGAATGAAGACCACTTTGACTTTCTTCCTACTTTGTGGAATATATGTTTGAACACCATGTCTAGCCATGAGATGATGGGTTCCTTCACCTTTTGCAGTATAATGTGTGTAATGCCATCTACTTATTGCAAACTTTATTATTTGTTTTCTCAACAACCGAGCCCAGTATTCCTTCTGAGGGCTGTGACAACCCCGTTTGGGTCGACACTGTTCGGCTCAGGTCTAGCGACTCCTCTACTGTGTTCGTTCACGCACCATCCGCCCTTCTAATGAAGCTTGGATTCGTGTGTTCTTTGGACAGAATTTTACTCAGCCTGGCGGAGTCTTATACCGTTGAATAATATATAGGGTATATTTTAAAGAGCGTTGCTCCCTGTCAAAAAAGTTTTAGGCAATTATTCAAATAAGTTTAATCACATATTGCTATAACTATAACGACTGGGCAGATGTGTTAGCAAAGAATCAATTTTTAAACGAAGTTGCCACCTGTTTAGAAGGTCAAATTTAATTAAAGCAATGAGTGACATTAAATATTGCAATTTAAGCCTTAATAAAGCTTCATTCCCAAAATTCCCTTTTTAAACGCGAATTAAGTTAAACTATAAATATATGATATTTTACAATATAAGTGTCAAACTAGAAGTTTTAAGAAGACTTAATTTCAAAAATTATTTTGGAGAAGGTTGCCACCTGTTTAGAACATTAATTAAAATTTTAAGTGAAATCAAATATTGAAATATAGAGATCTAACGATGGAAGTTGAGCAAAGTTTTCTATTGAAAATACTTTTCTTAGGGTAAGTGGCAACCCCAAGTTAATAATATTACGCCAAGGGATTCACAGTAAACAACTTTGACATGAAAAGTGTTGCCACGTAATGTAATTTCGAAGTTTACTGCAATTTAGCAGTACAGGTCTTAAACGAAATTTTTTTTTGAAAAAGATTGTCACCTTTTGTAAATCGTTGATTCAAATTGATTGATCAGGTATCGATAATTCTACTATACTGGTTTCAAGCGAAAAAGTTTTACGGAAAATTTGTTCCAGAATAAAACCGCATTATTTATTTACGCAGGCGGATCAAGATCATCCAAAGTACTTAATATAGCGTAATATTAGAAAATGAAACTATAAAAATATCAAAAACTTATAAGAATAATAATAAACAAACAACGCATCGAATTAAATTTAACCAACGCCTGAGAGAAAAACATAAACCAGAAGCATAAGATATGGACTTCCTACAAAACCCCAAAAAACTTTAACGCTTTTTGTTACGACACATGAAAATAACACACAGTAAAATATCTCATAAATAACACGCGCCTAACACACAGTGCCTGCAAATCATCCTCTGAGCTACCCACTGCATATAGAAAAAAAATATTCACTAACAAAAATTTCAAAACACTCAACTCCTTCTAGTAACCAAATCCTTAAAAGAACCAATCTTTATCATAGAATCTTCTATCTGCATATCCCATAAGTATAAATACAAGTAATTTCGAGCCTGTAAATTGAAAATTTCTTTGAAAGAATTACCGAAGGTGAAGTCGGGAATATATAAGTAATAAATCCATTATTTTTGCATTAAATTGATAGTTTTATTTAGCGTAGTTAGAATTATCCGATTTAGGTTAAATATGCACCGTTTTATTCGATTTGTTGTTGTTATGTTGAAGGTAATTTCACGTCGCATAGATACCCTCGTTCCTGTTGGCAAACTTGGGCAGAAGATTTTCACAGGCTTTATGGTAAAGGTCCGAATTAAGAGTTTCGTCCTATAGGACCACAATATATGATTCCCCGCCAATTTCACCAAACACATAGCAACCGCTTCCTGACCATCAATCCTGACTTGGCCACCGTTTGCGTCGGCTCACCGCGGTTCGAACACGACTAATTTCGCTTGATGTTCCCGTAAGTGGCCAAATTTTCATCACCAGTAACCATCCACTTCAGAAATGAATCGATTTTGTTGCGATTCAGCAGCGATTTCCAGGTAGAAATTCGGTCCATTAGGTTTTTTGCGATAACTCGTAAGACACCTATAAATCGAGCTTCTTTTTATATCCAGCTCTATTTAAATGGTTCATTCGGTGGGTCGCGGGTTCAAATTTTGGCCGAGGCAACTAATATCAAGAATTATAGAAAAAGCTTTCGCCCCTCGGGAGGACTGCATTTTTGCCATGAAAAAACTTCTCAATTCCTCTCTTTAGTCGCAATATCCCGAATAGCCGCCTCAGTAGTTCGATTAAACTGACCGTAAAATAAAAGAAGCGCGCGATGAAAATTCTTAACAGAGCAGGCATTTTGATAATAAAGTTCAATAATTTGCAATCGTTGTTCGTTTCTAAGACGATTCATGGTTAAATTATAGACCAAACTGAAGATGTTTGACAGTCAGTGGCGCAAGACGGGAAACGTGCGTGAGCTGTCAAAACGCGTGTTGCCAAAAAGAAAATAGTGAAAAATCACCCTGTATTAAATGGAAAAAATGTCATAGAAAGGATTTTCAATTATCTTGTTTGAATAAAATTTGATTATTTCAAGGGCTTCAGCGCATATCGATGTGTCGATTGATTAGCGGCACACGCTGTCTAAAATCAGATTTATATATACTTAGTAATGAGCTTAAAGCCTATCTGCTATATCTCCTACCATACTAAGATTTACATACATATGTTCGAGACCGATTTTATATAAATAAATCCTTTTTTTTCGAACTACCAAAAGGAGCACAAATGGAACCCAAAATATAAATTTGTACTTTATGTGCATATTTCCATAGAGTTCCATTTCGTGTTGCGTGCTAGGAAGATAATTAACTGGCGTAAAACTTTGAAGCCTATTACTGCTATAGTTGCTCTTTAAATCCATTTTTGTTTTTAATTAAACCTGCTTTTTTCAGTAACGATAATTTCTATTTATTTTTTTCCGCTTAAGAGAATTTTATTTATGTTTTTTAAATATAACTAATAACTTAATTACAGGAATATTTTGCCGATGTGCGTGCATTAATTATTAGAAGTCGTTTGGTATTTCTGTTCTAAAAATCACCTTCGTTAATGAAACTAATTATGGCGTGAAAGGATTAATATGACAAGTAGGAGAAATTTTTATTATCGGCCGTTAAGTTTGACCTAAAAAAATTAATTCTAACCCCCACATATTTTAATTTAATATAATTAACCTAAATGAAGAGATTTTGTCATGCTGGATTTACCTTAGGTTGTCCATCCATAACAGGAGATTCATATCAACCTATGGCGAACTTCTAATCTGCACCAAGCCAAGGTTGTATCAGCAACAGAAGTTCGCTACTGGCCTACTTTGGCCAGAAGCTCCGGATAAAGATGGGCAAATTTATGGCCGACTTGGGGCATGGCACATGCAGTCCTCCTAATAAGCAAAACAGTTAATCACACTTCTGTCACTCCTTTTATTTCTAAGGGTCCTTCGGTTGCTCTGGTTTCTGGAGGCGTTCCCATCATGCCACCATTCAAAATATAGCTGCTCGAACATCAATGAAAGAGATGAGTGCCTTTTAGAATATTTACAGCCAAAACAATGATCTTGATTGAAGACAAACGGCTGTTCGAAAAAAATTGCACCTTATGGACATAGGTTTTTATTCTGAGAAAAGCTTTACTTGATTGGTAGAAGACATCGAACTTTGAAAAAAAAATTACATAATCAAAATAAAGAAAATTTTTCTTACATAAATTTTGCAACCCTGATTTCATCGTCGTATTAGATCTTATTCTTATTTGGAACTCGGACGAAGCATCGCTTGCGGACATATATATACGATTTGAATTCACAGGACGATATGAGCTCCAGAATTCGCTTGTTTCTTTCCAGGACAAACTACTATTTGTTTAGGGCGGACTCTTTGCGCGCTAGCATCGGTTCAATCGGAGAATCATCGAGTCAACTCACTGCTATTTTGATGGCTCCATTCCAAGATAGTTCACTTTATGGTTACACTGAGGTGATGCAGAGGGTATCCTAGTGAACACAAGTACTGAGTGTCAAGCGAAAGCTTATTAGAAGGCTCGCTGTAACTGCCATTATAAAAAGCTAATTCGACACAATAAAAATTGTCAAGTTTACATAAAATCCAACATTAATATGGTGGCACGATTGTTCGCTCCTCCGCATCTTATCTATCCAAATTAAGGCAAACCAACCACTCCTTTCGGTTGAATAAATAAGAGAGCTATTAGAAAAATATTTTCCATTTTGATGTTACCTGCCCGGCCTTGATCGAATTCGGAAATGGAGAAAACTAAGTCGCAGATGAGCTGACAAGGATAAGATCATCCGCCACTCCTTTGTTACCTGAACCCTTTCGTTGTCTCAACTACATTCAACAGAATAATACATGACTGGATACACAAAATGGAAGATGAGTACTGAGTGTCGTTGGAAGGCATCAGGCTGACAAAGCTCTTGGTCTTCCGCTTTTTTAGAGGCAACGTATGCCAACTGTGTAGGACTAATTAAGGCTGCTCCTGGGCTAACCTACCGATCACAATAGAGTGTGTTCAGACATCCACGGAATAGATATGTCTGCAGACAAAATGTTGATGCCTCAACACATTCTAGATGAGTATCCGGCCCTGATTAAATTAAGACTGAACTCGCACGGCTAAAGTGAAACCGCATAGGGAAAATGGCATAAAGGAAAGAGAATTGGAACCCCTAATTTACAATTTTTTTAGTATAGTTATAATTTCATTAAATAAAATTTTTCAAAAATATTTTTCAAACTAAGCTTTTCTAAACATCTTTTGCTTCATAAACTTATTGTAATATTGCATTTAACTTATTAAAATAGTAAAAAATAGTTTTTCTATAAAGGTATTTGATTTGAGTTAAAATTTCCGAGCAGATGGCAATCCTTTGTACAACAAATTTTGAAATCAATGTTTCTTAAACCTCTTTAGTTGAACTGCAATTTAATTTCGGTTAAGTATATGATTAAATTGAATAACCTTTATTAAACAGGTGGGAACCCTCTTCAAAAATATTTTAGTATAAACCAATTACGGTCCACACCAATTTTGTAATAGCTCATTTAACTTATTAATTACTTTGTGTTCAACCTTTTAAGGAGATGGCAACCCCCACCTAAAAAAATATTTCAATAAAAGCTTCCCGAATCTTTTTTCATTTGACACCCATTTTGTAATATTTCATTAATACTATTAAGTTAAATTAATTAAATTTTTCAACATTTTTTTCAAAATTTATATATCTTAAACCTCTTTAATCAATTAACTTGTTAATAAGAATTTAATCAAACTTTTTTAATCAGGTGGCAACAGTCTTTAAAAATATTTCATTATAAAACTCATCCGTTTCACAACAGTTTCGTAATATTTAATTTATTTTAATTATTATTAAATTTATGCGTATATAACTTTTGAAACAGGTGGCAACGCTCTCTAAAAAATATTACTTACTTACTTAATTGGCGCTATAACCGTTTAAGCGATTTTGGCCGAACTTCTCCTACAATTTGTGGTGTGCGTCTTGATCCTGTAACACAAATTCAGGGACCTACAGTTTTACGCCGACTCCAAACGGCGAATGTTTTTGTGAGAAGTTTTTTCATGGCAGAAATTCACTCAGAGGTTTTCCTTTGCCTGCTGAGGGGCGGCCGCTATTAGAAAAAAGTTTTTCTATAATTTTCGGATGTTACTTGCCCTGAGCTGGATTCGAATCTGGCACCCAACGAATGAAGCGCGCACACGCTGCAGACTCGGCCACGGCGGCCGCCGATAAAATTTTATTTATGTTAATTTAGATTATAAGCTATTAATGTGTCAAAATTTATCTAAATTTACCTAGCCATTTCGGCATGGTTTATTAATGAATTGTAGTTTTAAACGTCCCATGAGAAGTTTCACTACAAAAACATTTTTTTTAATCCTTAACCCTTAAAAGCCTGATTTATCCAAATGAGTTCAAAAAAATGTTAGTGCATGTTTTTCAGGGTCCTTTTAAAAGAAATAATACTAATAAAACTCAAATTTTAGTTTGTATGTATTTATTTAAGAAAAAAAAATGGTATCAATTTTAATACTTTGGGCATTTAAGCCTCACATAAATCATAGTAAATTTTAATGCTCTTGGTTATGAAATAAGGCAAAGCATTGATTATTTTTGTTGTCACAAAAAGAAATCTTACATTTTTTACACACCCAGGAAGTAAACTTGTTACATTTGTTGTATTTACATTTATTTCTTGAATTCATGAATTCTTTTTCATGTCCTTCGCGGTCGTACCGTACGTCAGTTGGAGGTAAGACCTGTACACCTGCTCGCAGTTTTTTAGAGGGTCCTGGTGCTTCTTCTTGTCGACTAGTGCTTGACGGTCTTCCCCTTTTAACTTCAGGTCGGAAAATAATCGATGTCATCCTCATTTTCCCTAGCCTCATCCTCAGAAATTTCACCATTTTCCAGCTGTCTCCAAAATGCTTCGATTTCTTCCGGCGTAATGTTTTACAAAAATCTACGATAAATTGCCAAACCACTTATTATCAGCACCAAACCAACCAAGGAAAAATTAAATTTAGTTGCTTAGCATATTATTAGCAAAGAAATATATAAGTCGATTTTTCGTAACCTGTAATGCCTGAAGTATCAAATTTGATACTCCCAAAAGTTTCCAGATTTTCTTCAACTAAAATACGCCTTTGCCAAAAATAATTATATAATAGAAAAAAAAACACACACACCTCAAACGTATTTTTATTTGTTGAAATATTTAATTGTGTAAAAGATTTATTTCGATAAACTTTTGGTAAAAACATGTGATGCTTGCAAACCGGCTCGAAAATACTATGTCCCGTTATTTGGACAGGTTTAGTAAGTCATGCTCATTTCTTAATTCTCACTCAAAGAGCATAAATCAGTGATATAAGAAAAGCAGTCAAACATGAAAACCCAATAAAATGCATCTCTACAATGTGATTAGAAGGTCTGGTATCAAATTTGATACTTCAGGCTTTTAAGGGTTAAGGATTTAACAGAATCTTAGGGGCGTGTCGTTTGTAATTAAGTAGGTACAAGTGGTTAAATAATAAATTTGTTATAATAAACTTTCACCAATGCAAAGGCAGAAATTCACTCAACAATACAAAAACATTTTTTAACACTTAAGGATTTAATAGAATCTTAAGGGCATGTCGTTGGTAATTAGTTACAAGTGGCTATATGAATTTGTTATAATAAACTTTCACCAATGCATAAACTCGCATGAACAAAGCATCCTAGTTTTTTTTTTTTAATACATACTATGTGAATGAATAAGTACACAGCTGTAGCAGATGTGAGGGACTAATCCTATAGGCCAGGCTAACAAAAATTACGGATTACATGGTTGATAAGTACGTGGCGCTTATGTTCCATTCATTCATATAGATGTGTGCCTATGCAAATGATGCGTTGTCCTTGGCATCTCTATTTATTGCCGCATTTGTTGATGTTACTAAAGGCTGCCGATTTTTGGTTTAGTGGTCGTTAAATGTTTACCAACGCAATAAATAAAATAAACATAATAGGAAGCCATGAAATGCGTTGCCACAGCACCACAGCTAATCTCACGAATCCATTTTACTCATACGCCTAATGCAGTTTTGGCCTCTGCGACACGACTCGCATTCTATATATGTATGTATGTCATAATAGGGTGAACCTCATTTGAAATAGTATTCAAACTTTTGAAAGTTTTATATAAATTTAAATAAAGCCCTCAAAAACAAATTTGGATAGTCGTTAGAGGGTTAAAATAGTATTTATCTTGTTCGGACAGCATCTGTGTGCGATTAAAGTCGAATTTTACATCAAATAAATTAAAAAGTGTTTGCTGGGTTGGAGCTGCTTCATGTATGCGTTATTTGTTTTGTCCACATCTTCTTTGAAAGAATTAATATAAATAAGAGGAATGTCAAAAATAGGTCTTCATAAGTATTTTTAAAAAACTAGTGCTAAGTTTGTACATACATTTATGTATGTATGTACTGTGATAATATTAAAATCATTGTAAGTCCATAGAAAATAATCCGGATGTACTTAGTTATTAAAATTACAACTAATGTCATTGTTTATTGTTTAATAAAAAACAGACTCCCTGAGGAAGACGCGAAATGCGTTGAAACGCGTAGGAGGGAAAAAGAAAAATAAAATTTTTCGTTTTTACTCTTTTCGGCCGAAGCAGCTCCAACCCAGCAAACAATTTTATAAAGAATTTGGCACATATAAAAACTAATAAAAAGTAGTTTCATATAAAAATTAGATAACAGATCTGTTAGCTTGAAATGTTTATGTATGTAGGTAGCAGAGTATAAATAAATATTGGATATATCAAGAGGATATTTTTGTTTCATATTTTCTGTGTACTTCTACGTTTTTTGTATAAAGATGTTGTTTAAAAAGATCCCTAGTAAACTTGCCCCAAGAATAATTCTATAGAAGATTTGAATCCTCTAGAGGGTTTCTAAATTTGATTTTTAAGGGGTTTCTTGAATTGAGGGTCAAATTGACACTTTGAGGTGGGAGCTAATGGGTTAAAATGTTTTTCAAAAATATTTCCTGTTATATTTTACTGTTTATGTCACAACCTTTGATTTCAATGAGACATATACTTGAAACATTTTTTCTACTTTTTGAGAACAACTTGGGCCGAGACATGAAAACTTTAGTAGGTCATAGAAAAAAAAATCGACCTAATTTTTGCAAATCCATCGCGTGTTTTATTATTGGATAAAAAAATATCTATTTCTTAAAATATTGACAGAGTCCTTATTGGTTTCGATTGTTGCGCAGTGTAATTTTAGGTTTATAAGTAGGTTGCAATTAAAATTTTGTTTTTTTTTGTGTGTTTCAAATAATACTAAATTTGGTAAAAAAAAAGGAAAAAACCCATTAAATAATATTAAAGTAAACATAATAACATTTTTTTCGCCCTAAATTTAAGACTAATTTGCAACAACCCACGTAATTTAATTCTACACTGAAGAAACAAAGAACCTAAGTAAAATTCTTCTTCTATTTATTTTGATGTAATTTTTTACCCAATTTGCGATATTTTCTCCCGATTGAGTAAAGAAAACTGTTTTCTTTAAAAGTGGTAAATAAAGTTTATCTTGAGCTCCATTTCATTTTCATTTTTCTTTCTTTTAATAGCATTTTTTAATCCCGAATTTTTTTTTAGTATATATTCATATGTAGCACAAGTTAAGACCAACTGTAAAGCAAAATTCACATTTCTCTCAAAACTAAATAAAAGCTTAAATAACTTGGTAAAATTTGACATTTAAATTTGCAATCAAATAAAAATTCATAAAAATATGTATTTAGCAAGTCGAACAAAATGATAAAGTATTGTACTATTCGAAGATTTTAGTTGCCCTGGACCACCTTTAAAAATTTGTGCTTTTTTCTAAAACAAATTATATTTTAACTAAAACTTTATACTTCATAGGGGGTTGCTGTCGAAATTCCTTTGAAAATAAAGGGCCAGGCTAATGTGTTCATGTGTACGTACACTTGTGATCACAAAAATAGTAGCCAAATGCATTGTCAAGTTTTGACAATTTTTTATAAAAATATAGTTAATTCTATAACAAACGTAGTTTTTGTCGAAGTTTCAAACTTTCTATAAAATGTATAAAGATTCGAGAAATTTAATCTTCGTCTGTGGACACTGTTTTTGGCACTTTTATGACATAGTGTGGTGAGCGAACACCCCCGGTGGCCTTTGAAAGTTAAAAAAAAAAAAACATGTCATCGAAGTTTCTATGTTTTAGTCCGAAATTTTAGGGGTTTCAGTTTTGTAGACAATTCGATTTTAATATATTAAAGTGCAAATTTAAAGCAGATAAAAATTGAAGTTATTCAGCATTTTATTCCATTAGTTAGTGACAAGAATTTAGAAAATGGTATACTTCGAAATTTCCTAAAAATCTGAATTAAGATTTTTCAAAATTTCGTCGATTTTTTTTTTTTAATTTTCTAGAAAGTTTGGACTTTTCGACTTACATGCTTTTTGTTATTAAACTAACTATATTTGAATAAAAAATAATGCAAATTAAATAAGAAAATGCAATATTGTCAACATATTTTGCTACCATTTTTGCGGCCACAACTGTACTTAATGTCAATATGTAGCTACCTCCGCTTATTTTATGCGACGCTAAAGTTTGCTATGCCGCCATTTTAAACATACAAAGTATTATTTTTTGTTAATACGCCCGATTTGGTGTGCACTTTGTTTTTATTTCAATCATTGAGGCCAATTTGATTGTTATTTTTGCATTGATTTCTGTATTTGTCTTTTGCTTTTTCTTTTTTTAGTTCTGGTTTCTTTTTGTCATTGTTTTATTTTTGTTGCGGGTATTTCGTTTATTTATTCACACGCGGAGTTGCTATTTTATCATTTCAGCGCCAAATTGTCAATTTTTTTCCATGTTTCTTTTTTTTTGAATGATTTTATCTATTTAGTAAGTGAAATTGCACATTTGTGGCTAGAGTTGCACAACTGCTTATGGCAGTTTGTGGCAGATTGTACTAATTCGTCAAATGTTAATGCAGCAGATAATTTTGTGGAATAATTTTTGTTGATTAAAATTAAAGCATATACAATAGACAATTTTTAAGACTACTTGTGAATTGAAACTTATTTACTTAATGGCAGCAGATGTGTAATCGATCAGAGAATATAATAAAACCTTTATTTATTTAAAGTTTCTTGGTTGAACTTTAAAAAAATATAAGCTGAATAAATCTTAGCTGGCACTACAAATTCTTCTACACAGATAGGTTCCACTCAAGAATAATAGAATACAAGAGTGCGCCATCCCGTGGGGAGGTGACAGATCGCGCCAATAGTAAACAAGAGCACGGGAGAAAAAAGAATGAATAACGTAAGAAGTAAAATGAACTTCTTGTTTCAAATAGAAAAATACACATTCGAGGTGAATATGACTCCCATATCTTTCTCTTCGTAAATTTTTGTAAGCTCAGCGGTATCTAACCTGAAAGGGTAGTCAAGTATGTATTACCTTACGCCTACGCCTGAAAGACATAAATTGATATTTACCAACATTGAGAGATAAGCAGTTAGCATCACACCATGTTTGCATTCTGAGTAAGTGCTCCTGAAGATTAATGCAGTCACACACATTTTCTATGCGACCGTATACCATTATGTCGTCCGCGTAAAAGTAAGGGTCCTAGGTGGCTGCCTTGCGGTACGCCTAAGATGACTTTAATCCCATCTGACTTGGTATTGTTTATACGGACGAATTGGATTCTATCAGCAAGATAAGGCGCAAACCACTTAAGCATTCTGGCATGCAATCCGATTGATTCCAGCTTTTTGAGTAGTATTTTATGACTAAGCATTCGACAGGTGACAGGCGAGCATTCTAGAAGTCAGTAAATATAAAGTCACATTGCTGACCACTTTCAAATTGAAATAAATAAAATTAGAAAATAACACTAAGTTTGTAGAAGTAGATCAACTTTTAATGAAGCCGTGCTGATAAGGCGATATAAGCTCAGAAATCTCGAAAACAATCTTATTATGAACTAGTTTTTCAAAAAGTTTAGGAATGCTTGAGATTTTACAAATTGGATGATAATTTTGGGCATCGGACTTGCTCTCCGACTTATAAATAGGTATAATGAACGAACTTTTCCAAACCTGTAGGAAGTCTCCTAAAATTAGGGATTTGCTAAAGATTAATGGCAATGGTAGAGCTAACGCGGGAGTACAGTTATTTAATAAGGAGGGAAAAAACCAGCTTCTCGCAGACTCGGATCATTTGGCAAAGCTAAAAGACCAACTAGAACTTCATCTTCTGCGATTTGTAAACCTTTAAGGATAAGTTTGCTATAGTAGGAATTATTAATTGCCCCAGTTTCTGGTTGAGTGACATAAACGTTACAAATCTTCTGAAAGTCCATCGAGGATTCACCTGTATAATATAACATATCCGGATACTATATCCATATACTGCTGATCTGCACCAATGAGAGCTCTTCTCGAGTGTTAATGAAGTGGCAGTCTGGATACTTAAACCTCAGCCTCGCTGAGTAGAAAATTAAAACTTAATTTCACCTCCTCAACGTCCAAACAGCTGTGACAAAGACGGTCGGGGTCTATATTCAGCATAACTGCATAAATACCCATCAGAAAATGTCCGGTCAAAACTCTTACCAGAATCGACAGGTTTCGTTTTATTAGCAACCGGCGCTCCTTCGAATACCTACGGTTCAAAACCCGGTCGGAGGGTCTTTGCAATTCTGCATGTCGTTGTGTATTTTCCCTGCGCTATTCAGTTTTTCAGTCAGCTTTAAACAAAATAAGTATAAAAAACTGAGTTCCACTAATCAACTGTTCGACTATCTCGTCGACTTTGGTAACAAAAAATTTAACAACACCTGTGAACTACTGTACACTAGCCCATATTGCCAACTTGACTCTATCTTTACATTGTTCTATACTTTAGGTTTTTCGACTGAGTTGTTCGGTCTGTTTTTTGCACTCTACTATTTCTAGTAAAATCTTTATTTCATTTGTGGAAAAATTATTACTTCTCACGGACATTTTATTTATTTTTGTGCAGCAGATAAAGAAAAAACCAGTGTTGTCCAATTTAAGCCAAATTTAAGCCGGCCTTAAACTCTCATTGAAAAACAGCACTGCAGTTTAAACTAAGTTTAAATTGAAACCGAGTTTAAGTAAAATGAGTTTAAACTAAGTTTATATTGTATATCCCTATTACAAACATAATGCCTCGATGTTAGCAACGTCTTCAATATTCCCCATCCATTTGTTTGTAATATGGCTGAAGTGAAAATCTTTGGTCGTGGTAATTTTGCTCAATCCCATTATTACGTTTGGGTTTGCTTTGATTAAATTATTTACGAAAATCATCTGAACCAACCTTTTCTTTTCTTGAATGCAAAGTTTTATTTACAAATATTTTGTATTTTATTTTGCATTAAATAAAGCAGATTCCATTAATACTTCTGTGCTAACAGAGAAAATAAACTTTACCTTAAAGTTTTCAATGAAATCGAGAATTTTCAATGCAGTTTCGATTTTTTTTTATTTTCCCTCTCTGAAGTAAATGTCATAATTTCATAACCCTTCAGTTAATTCTGAACAATCATAACTTATTTTTCTCAGAAAAGAACGTTCTTGGCAGAAAATGACTTAAATGTATATGCTTTCTTGTAAAATTATATAAAACGGGGCTACCAAAGTTGAAAATTAAAAAAAAATTACTAAAAATGTGTAAATTTCAAATTGATTGCAAATTTTTTTCACACATTCAGACTATTGTCGCGAAACTCATTAATAATCTAACAAGTGTCTTAATTTTTGAAAGATATATCAAAACCTAAAATAGCTAAAAAATTAAAAGAAAGAAAGTTTGTTTTGCAGACGAGTTCATATTAAATTGGTTTTTTATGAATAAGTTGAGAATTTGAGGGTGTTTGGAAATTTTCAAACACATTTTCGTTAAAAACTCGACCAGATCTACGACCTCTACTAGGTTACGTGGAAAGTTCGTGCATTTTTTATTCGTTTTGAAGCACCGTATAATTTTTTTAATAAATTTACACACTGCTACACAATATGAGCAAATCTTCTATATAGTTAACTTGAAGGCTTCGATGTTGTTGAAAAGGTAAACAAATTTGATAATAGTTTGTCAATATCGGGAGCATAATTTTTGAGACTTCCTTAACACTGAAAGACTGGCTTGATTTATATAACCAGATGAATTAGCGCATTAGGATGATCAGTAGAAGATGATAATGGGACTTCAAAATGTTACTATCGTTTGATTACCTAGTGCATTTCTAACAATAAACTGGGTTGCACTAAACTCGAATGACAAACAAGATTCATTAACGAACTGATGGCTGGCAATTATGAAGTAAGGGTAGATTTTTTAGATAATAAAGCATCAAGAAATAACAATAAAAATTGATTTAAAGTTATTAGCTTTAAATGAAAGGGTGCCGCCCAAGAAAGATAGAATGCACGGAAATAATTTTATTTGATCCCCGAATGTAAACATTCTTACAGTTTTGTATTTTGTCATTCTTGGATACCGCCCAAAATACTGCCGCCACTTTGTCTTTGGTAAATTTAGAATCAGCACTTTGACAATATTTTAGAAATCCATCTAGGCCACCTTTTAGAATAGTAATTGTTATAATCACAGGGTGAGCGTAAAAAATATTGAATATTTGAAACCACATACTTATTTTTTCAACATAAATTGTTTGCAAAAAAAAATGAACTAATTAGCATTAAAGTCTTTCTGAAGCCTATTGTTAACTCAATTGAGTAATTTAAATTCTTCAAAAGCAAAAGAGATAATTAATAGCTTTGCATACGAGCCTGCAAATGCACATACATACTATATACTCACATCTATGTATTATTTGTACAAACATAAGTATGTACATTTTACATACGCTTGCAATTTTTGGCATGAATAAGTAATAAACGTAAATGGCAAATGGCAAAGGGCAAAATCACTTTATTTTCATCCAGGGCATAGCACTTTTCTAACCCCTTACATTTGCAATCACACGCGCGCGCATACATAGATATGTACGTACAAATTTAAATATACATAGTATAGTATAAACACATACATTTGTTGCATGTAATTGCCCGCGATTGCGACGCGCCACTTTTTACAATTCGCCAAGGACATTTGTGCCACTTAAACGCACTTTTGGCGTGTTAATTGATTTCCGTCCCTCAGTAAACAAACATACACACAGTTTGACATTTTTAAACTCAAATGCAAACCAGTAATATACTTGCACATTTCTTTAAGCATATAATCGTGTACTTGGAAGTAATCGCGCAGACAGCCAGCGACAAAAATATATTGCTATTTACTATTAAAAAGAAACTGCACGCCATAGTGTGGAACAACCGAAAACAACCTGCATTTTATTAATATTTTCGGAAAGTATACCTTTCCAGTAATAAAACACTTGACAGGTTTTCATAAATTAATACGTATTTTTTATGGCCTATTAAAATGTTCATGTCTAGGCCCAAGTTTTTTTCAAAAAAGTTGTAAAAAAAAATATGTCTGAGCAAAATGAAAGTTTCAGACTTGTCCATGTAATAAATGTGTCGTTTTACACTTGCTTCAATAAACCACTTAAAAAAAAAACAATTTAAGATGTTACTAGAGAACTCAATTGTTCTAGAAAAATACACAGGCACACAAAAAAGGAACATTCTGTTTCTGAAAGATGAAGTACCTTAGGGTATGTTTTTCGATGCGCTGAAAACGAATATATGTAAGATTAGAATTTACTCATCACAATTAGATTTTGCGCCGGCACCTCCCAAAGTGTCAAATTTCTAGATTGCATAAAAATCAAAATTAATATTTTTTTTTTCTTTTTTTTGGGTATCAAAAAATGGTGATTAAAATTTACCAATCACTCTTAAATTTTGCCCCAACAATCCCCAACACCCCTCTTTTTCCACAGGGAAGTTTCTTTGGACTAAAAGCTATCCATATTTTTAGATTAAACGAAATAAGTATTGAAGGAAAATTTTGAATCCTCAAGGAATACCTAAAATTGATTGGTAAGTTTAGACCTCAGATTCGCGGTTAAAACACCAAAAAAACTTGGGATCAGATTCTACGTTGGTATTTTCATACGACCCTAAACCTTGACCCTTAAGGAGTGTGCTGTGGTAAAATTTGATCTCATATTCGCTTTTAGCATATCAAAAATGTTGTGTACCATATTAGTTTTAAATGTTCTGTAATCCAGAAATCCTACACTGCGGGGTGTTAGGAAAAGCCTAAAGATAATAGGTCAATTTAAACTTCGTTTTTGGTATACGTAAAAAACGTAAGATAAGATCCTAAATTTGAATTTTCATAAAATTTTACATTTTGAGCTTATGCGCATGTATTGAGGCGTGTTGACACATAATTTAAGTTTAAATGATAAATTTTGATCACACATTCGTTACAGCATACTAAAAAAAACGTAGGAAACAATTTTAATTTTGATTTTCTATGTAATCTAGAGATTTTAGCCTTTGTGGGTTGCTGGGAAAAATATAAGGGTGATGACTAAATTTAGACCTCGTATTCATTTTTAGCAGACCAAAAAATTTACCCGGAGTTACTTCAGATTTCAGAAACAGAAAGTTTTTTTTTTATATAAAACTATTTGCTATTTTATTTTATGGAGAATTCAGTTTTAGTCGCACACAGATGTTGTCTGAGAAGACACCTGAAAAATTTTGCGCCGAATAATTCTCTAGAATATTTCACCCTTCTAACGACTTTACCAATTTCTTCGAAAGTTTGACAAATAACTACCCGTAATGATATAAGCAAAAGCAGTACAACACATTACTAACCCGATTTAAACTTAGATTTCTTTTAGTTTACTATTATGTTTAAATTTATTTGAAATTTGTATCTTTGATCAACAAACCCAGATAGGTTTTACTTGGAAATCGATTATTTGTTAAGGAAAATAAAGATGTAGAACCAAATTCATAAAAAATAAAGAACGCTGTAACTGCTTTATAAAACGAAAATTTTTATCAAAATATCACTTTATAAAGCTCTTTAAATCTATTTTATTTTTTATGAATTTTATTAATTTAGAGTTGCGCAAATACGCCTACTTTTGGCATAGGGTTCGTACGTATTAAATCCCCTTAATCGACTAATCGGTTAATTGATTAGCACACGTTTTTTCAAACATCTTCACCTAATCGACTAACCATTCGTTGTCGATTATTCTATTTTCGTTCCACACGACTGTAAGCGGTTAGTCGAAAGTGTGCTATTAATCGAATACTTCAAAAATAGTTGCTAATCGACTTGTTGTTGTTTTTGTTGTAACAGCATAAAACATTCGCCATAAAATTTTGGGGAATGCTGCTGAAGTCGTATAACTGACTTGTCGATTAATTTAGTGTATACATTACCGGAACATTCTAAAATAAACTCGCACGAAACAGAATGAAGGAGCGCGATAAGAATTTCCGAACATATGACTTCGTAAAGATCTCAATAAAAATGTCAAGTGGAACGTCATTCAAAATATTTTCTTTTTAGGTTCAACTACTGTTCTTCTAATTACTGTTTGTGTAATTTTCACATTCCAATAACAATTTGTAACAAAATATTCAATCTGGAACGTCATTTGCAAAAATCGATTCTATGCAATCTCCAAAATAAACCCTTGGCGCGGTATTTTCTCCCTTTCGCTCAAATAATCGAGATATTAACAATTAAATTATTAAAAAACCGTGAACCCAAATTCGAGATCCCGTATGAAATTATGTATGAGGTATGTCGCTTTTCGCTCAGAAGTCAGAACATTTGCACCTTTGGCCGATCCCATATGTCATTTTTTATCTTTCCCTCAATTATGACCAGTAACCCAATATATATGCAGCCGTCTGAGCAAGCAGCAAGTGATCGTTTTTATTGCTACCAGGCTGTCCACATAAATTTGTATGTTGATGCTCTGGCGTCTTGTTTCTACGTAGGTAGGCTAGCTCCGCAGCCTTCTTTACATCAACAACTGTCGCCTGAAAAATATTGGCATTTAGAATTAGACACGTCTCGTATATTATGGGTTTTTCGATTACCATACGGGCAACTCCTCCTTCCAATTGAACTAAGCCCGGTAAGGCTGCAGGTAAACTCTGATATTGCGGTCAATCCGACTACGAACTTAGCGTCACCGTTCTCCCTAACTAGGTGGGTGAGCGGCCGACTAAGAATACTATCGAGAGCGACCATCGGAACATGAAGCCACTGCAGAACCGTAGGATTGTCGGCCCGTATGTAGGCCCAATGCATTAGTGTGGGCGGTAGACTCCAAGTGTGGTCTATGAAAGACAATTCGATGTTGCAAACTTCGGGGTATCCGCGATGGAATGATAAAGAGACTGACGCAGTCTATGTTTTAGGCAGAATGCTCCTTAAGTTGGCTTTTCTCGAAGCTACTTCACCGATTCAGATATGATGACTCAAATAGGTGTTCAACATGCGATATCAAATAAGATGCAAACCAAGTTATGTTTGAAAGGTAGTACAGTAGGAAACCCTCTAAACTCTAATATTGCAACCGATGAGATATTGAAGTCCCAGGCGACTTGCAATACAGCAAATGTAAACTAGATGTTAAGGTATTGAGGCGGACACCAGTCCGACAGCGAGAAGACTACACGGTACAGTCGAACTCCTCTATAACGAACTCCTCTATAACGAAAACCTCTCTCTAACGATTTTTTTTTTTTTTGAAACACTACGATTTTCACAATTTATTCATATATATAGACCTCTCTATAACGAACTTCTCTATAGTGAATTCCTCTCTGTAACGAATTCTTTTGATATACGTAAATGGAATTTTCCATAGCAAATAACTCCTCTATAAGGAATTTAGCGAAGAGCTAAAAAGTAGTTGTTATAATACACAAAAATATATTAGAGTTCCATCATTCTCCGAAACGCGTACAGCATCACAAACTCTATTAACATTTGTTGAATCACGGAGCGATGTTCCCGACATTATATTTAATAAAATTAATTCCTTAGAAGCATTTATTGATAAGGAAAAGGCTCAAACAGCTAAGCAAACTACAGTCGACAATTTTTTCATACCTGAATAATCCTTATAATCTTTTTGACTTTTTATTAAGGTCTTCTTTTTAAAATGTAAATAAAAACAAATAAAACAAATAAGATGAATCAATGTTTCATTAAATAGGCCTTGAACATAAATACATGAAATTTCGTATGACCTCTCTATAACGAAGCCCTCTCTATAACGAACTTTTTCACCGGTCCCGACAACTACGTTATAGAGGAGTTCGTCTGTATATTCTACGCCCTGCTAGAGCGGCGTTGAAACTAGCTCTTTGAGACTGCCTTCTTAACACAAAATACAGTGACCGTGTAGCTCGGCATTCCGTCTACTTCGATAGTCGCAAAGGACTAGTATTTTCAGTACACCCAGAGAATCGAACTGGCATAATGAAGGGCTACCAGGCAAAAAAAAAAACAAGCCAATAAGAGGAACAGATGATGACGTACTGCATCAGGACTATAACCAAACCAAACCACCTCCCGGCGAAATACTTGAAGGTAGTATCGGAGAGATTGGTACATAGACGTTAGGCGATTTATCTGTATAATTTATAGAGCTTGTGGCCAGGTTTGTATTAGGAATAATATGAGAAAACAACAATTTTTCAAAGTGGTAAAAGTGATAGCTGCTATTTCGGAGATCGCCACATCTCCTCATCAGACTTCTTTTAGTTTACGTTCAAGTCCCACACTGAAAGTTTTGAGGGGGTTGGCTTTCGAAGGTTCTACCTCGTAAATAAAAATGGTACTCGTAAGTACCTCACTTTTGCACAAACACTTTTGGATGTGAGAGCGACGTTTTACCCATTGCTTCCATAATTTATTTTGAATCCATTTTCTGAATCTATTGTGATTTCACATAAGTAAATAAGCCTAACAAAAAAGTAGAGTTTTGTCGGACGGTATTAAAAGCATATTCGTACCTACACATAAATATAGGTAGCTATTCGAAAAACAGTACACTTCCTAAAAGAACATAGGCATTTGTGTTGGCAAGCAGCAATCACTGCCAGTTTTGCTACATAAAATTAAAAACTAGGGGGAAAACCTCAAGACGCCAACTGTGAATGGAATGGATTTGAAGTAAAACGAGTGGATGATTCGGTAAGCGGTTGGTTATGCTGTTTAGAAGTTTGTTTATAGTTAGTATATATGTATGTAAATATAATATAAGCGAGTAGGTGCGCATATTTGCAGTTAAATGAGAATATTTATTCGCTTGAATACACACCCTATAAACATATAGGCTTAATGTTATTTAAATGGACGTATCAAAGTCACCTCAACTCGTGCGGCCACTTAACAACATTGATATTTAGCGTGTCGTGCATTTGAGGCACGTTATACAAAAGTGTGTCGTAAATAATTGAAAGTGTCCTAGAAGGCGCAAACTTGGGGTGTAAGCTTCAATTTTGAATATTAAATGCTCCCAGAAAAAAAGGTTGTATATGTACTATATAAATTTAAAGGTGATTTTTAAGCAGCCTATTTTCACCACAAATAAAACTAGAATGCTCTATTTAGATATAAGGGGTTATTTTTTAGCTATTTTCTTTTTGGTAACACTGACTTTGACAGCTCGCGCACATTTCCTTTCTTGTGTCACTGTCAAACTTCTTCAGTTTGGTCTACAGTTTAACCATGAATTGTCTGACTAACAAACAACGCTGGCAAATTATTGAACTTTATTATCAAAATGCCTGGTCTGTTAAGAATGTTCATCGCACGCTTCTTCCATTTTATGGGCTGTTTAATCGGCCTACTGGGGCCGCTATCCGAGCTATTGTCATTGCTAATTCTATATCCATTGGCATCTCTATTTATCTTTTTATATTTTGTGTCATTCATTCATTCTTTATATTCACTTCTCTTTCGTTTTGTTCATTCTTATTGTATGTACCTTGCAATACTCATTCCATTTGTTGTAAAATGTGAACTCATTCTAAATAAATATAGAACGAGTCAGTCGTTAAATTAAGCTTGGAAAAGCTGGTTGCCTTGAATCTGTCAATAGCATCACTATTATAACTAAATTTCGAACCAATTTAACATTGTTGGGCATCACACCCCCAAACCCGCTTACGTCGTGTGCCAACTGAGGAAAATATCGAAGCTGTATCGGCCAGTGTAAGTGATTACCTTGAATTATCGATTCGACGCCATTCGCAGTATTTGGGTCTCTGTTACAGCAATACGTAGAAAATTTGACCAAGCCATTCAGCCAGAAACGACGACGACCATTAATTGGAGGTAGCGCTCTTAAAGTTAAGGCCATTGACTCCGAATTTCGGTAGTGAATTTTAATAATTTCGACTCGTTGTTGGATCGTATATCTTTCCATGATAAAATGGCAAACCTTACTGAAGAGAAATGTCAAAAGAGCGGGAAAAAATATGGCGTCGTTTGCTGTCACTATCGGTCTACTTTTGTAGCGTCCCCAATTGCAAGACCCTTTATATGTACAATTTTTCGCAATATCTCGACTTCAGCGCCACTTACCAAGTCTATTTTTTCAAGCCACCTTTTTATTCTCATAGCCAACTTACATACATACTGAATATAAACCCATAATACCACAATGCAGCGAATACAAGGTGACGACAAAAGCACTTCCGTTACTTCGTAATTGCTTCGTTTGACAGAATGACATAGCAGGAGGTTATGAGTGTTTGTGTACGAATACAGACTGATAAATACAGATTGTGCCACGTGTTATTTATGATAAACGTTAATTTTCAAATATTTGTATAAAACTGTCTTAAAAATAAATAAAATTAAGTGCCGCGTTTTGAATTCTGCAAGCAACAGCAAAAACAAAGATAGAAAGTGCAGTTTTTTTCAAATTTCCCGCTGATGATGCTGGGGCTGTGCGTGCGTGTGTGTGCGTGCAATTCTTTGTAATGGCTTTGTTAGACAGCGTTCAGACAGGGAAACTTTTGTTGCTTATTATCGGCGATTTCCCTTTTGGTGTTGCTCGTCGCGTTCACACAGAGCAACTCGGTTCAGGCAATTTTCTGGCATTTCATTTTATATCATTTTCGCAAATTTCTGTACGCTTCGCTTAAGCGGCATTTACCATTCTGATAAATTTTGTGATTATAAGTAAAAGGTGAGTTGAAAAATGAAGTTTTAACATAATTTACGTTAATATGTATAGTATATGCATACACATGTGTATATTTAATCGCAAAAAAATAAGAACAAAATTTAATTTCCCAACTTACCGTATGTATTCACTTAAAACTCAACAAAACTGCAACCACTGAAAGAATTTATAAATGAAAAGGAATGTCAGATTTCTTAGCTGTCGACTGAGACGAATAAGAATACAAAGAGTGTCGCCCGAGCACGAGCAACTCGGTGCCCTTCCCCTTTCCCCGTCCCTCTCTCTCCTACAAGTAACGAGTTGCCGCGACAAAAGTTTCCCTGTCTGAACGCTGTCTTATTGTCAAATTATCACCCTCCTTTTTTCATTATTCTTGGCAGAGGATTTCTGTTAGGTGTACGCTGCCGGCGTTGTCGTAATCTGGTCTTCTATCATTCTTGCCATAATACTACTTTTAAAAATATCTGGAGTTGAGCGCCACCTACCGGCAATTTTTTTCATACAAACAATACTCGGGCCGCAGTGCATAGAACAACAAAAAATTATCCCAGATTCACTTTTATATATAAAATTAAAAACTAATATTTAACTTATTTATTAATATTTGAAATTTCATAAAAATTCAAATGAGCAGAATAATATTATTAAATATTAACTTTTTAAAAGCAAAAATTAAGCCTTACATTAAGTAAATGGAACATTCTATAGCTGGTTATAAACTTTGCAAAGAAAATTACAGCGCTTTTGTTCAACTTCACGCTCGCCATAGCGCTAAACGTAAAGCAATTTCAAAGCATTTTACAACTTTTTCTTCACCCACGTGCTATCTATAGATCACAGTTAAAAGAAATGATTTTACTAGCACCCTAACTTTTTTTTTGGGTTAATGGTCACGATTTCCCGCTGTGTATAACGCAAAGTGTCAATGTAAAAAAAAAAACAAAAAAAAAACTAAACACAAAAGCGTACAAACTCGCATGCAGTTAAAATAGTGTATCGTTTTCCTCGCAGACAGACACAACACAACACAACACAACACAACACAACACAACACTATCAACCGCAACATGAAAATAAAATTTACGGGAAATTATTTCAAGGATACTGACAGCCAATGTTGACACGTGCCCCAAAAACCAACAGCAAAAACAGCCAGTCGTCAGCGCAGCATAACGTTGTTGCTATATTGTACTCTTATATAGCTCTTGCCACCCGACCATTGCCTGAGTTCATCTGCGGATTAGCCGCACTAACACTTGTTTTGTTTGGATCCAAGCGCGTAGGGTGTAGGCATGCAAATTCGAATAGGCTTACGGCGCATCACATACAGTGTTGCCGTTTCGGTTATTTTTTTTTTTTTAACAAAATTGGTATTTTTTATCGAATTGGGTATTTTTTTTTAACTCTGAGAAAGCAACAGCAAATTTCCATCTATGTTTACTTTTAATAGTAGATCAGATTGCTTGTTCAAAAAACTGAGATAGTATGCATTCAATTAATTTGTAATAAATAAATAAATAAATTAAAAAGGTTTTCAATTTTTTAGTTAATTCAATTGTGTATATATTTGTTAACATTTATTCAATTTTCACTGTTGTCGTACGTTGAACAATAATCTTCCAAAACGGAATCACAGCTAAGTTTTTGTTTTATTTTTCTTCTTTTGAATGTAAATGAATGGACCTAAGCGATAAATTCAAAATTGATTTTCTTTAATTTTAATGTGAAAGACAAAGCAAGCACTCATGGTTGATGGTTGGAGTCGGCAGGCAAAGCTCTACGCTTACCTCTTTTATAGAGGCGGTGTAGCCCAATTGAGCGGAGCAGAGCTTCAGGCTGCTTCTAGATTATCTCACCATTAATAATAAACCGGGTTCGCAAATACACTGAAAAAGTCCTGAGAGCCGACTATGTCACATATTAATTTTTTTTTCTCGTTTTCTATCGGGAGCAAACTGTACACTTGGAATATTGTTATTAACCCTTTACAATGCAAGGGTTAAAACACAAACGCGACATTCACTAATGTGCCTGGAACTAAAAGACAATCTAAAAGCAAATCGGCTTGCGCTATATAGTGCATGTCATAAGTATAGCACCACCACATATTGATTTTTTTTTTGAATAAAGGTTGTTTTTTAGACATGTGCTTTTCAATGAGACAATACTTTTCTCTTTTTTGACAGCTGTTACTTGATTTATACTCAGTCTGGTTTGACATCTTATAACGAACAGACTTACTCCGGAACAACGTTTGCACATCGTACAAATTTATTACCAAACTAATGGCTCGGTTCGCGCGACGCATCTCACGCTCCATTCAATAATCGGTCGACATAATTGCCCAACAGAGTCGGTAATTTGAGCAACCGTAGATCGATGAATTCGCACCACGTTTACTCTAGTGGATAATGCGTATCCTCAGAGACGCCGTACAGTGTGCACCGAAGACGCTATTGCTGCTGTGGAGCAGAGTATCTGTAAGAAGACTCGAATGAGTCATCCGTCATTGCGAAAGGATCTTGGTTTGCAGGTTTGCAAAATCCAACTCGTGCAAGAATTGGAGCCGAACGAACGACCATCAAGCACGGCGCACTTTGGGTGTATGGGTCCAAAACGAGATGGCCACCGATCCCGATTTTCACAAGAAAATTCTGTTCAGCCATAAAGCTCACTTTTGATTGAATGGGTACGTTAATAAACAAAATTGTCGCATTAAGAGCGCTGATAATCGACAAGCCTTTTGTTGAGATGCCGTTACATCCTCAAAAAGTCACTATTTAGGGTTTTCTATGGACAGAGGGAATCATTTGTCTATATTTCTTTAAAAATCAATCCAGTCATAACGTTACAGACAATGATTAATGAGCTTTTCGTGCCTGAATTAAAGCTGTGGATGATTTTTGGCTCCAACAAGATGGCGCTACATGCCATACAGCCAACGAAACAATAAATTTATTGAAGGAAACTTTTGGTGAGCGCTTTATCTCGCGTCGTGGGCTTTCAGCGTGGCCTCCAAGATTGTGCAATTTAACACCGCTGGACTATTATTTGTGGGGTTATGTGAAGTCGCTTGTCTACGCAGATAAGCCCGAAACGATTGACCGGCGATAGCGAGTACGGTGATACCTCATCAAAATGATCGAACTCATTTCATTCAATGCTGCAGATATTAGACCAATTTTAAGCAGCGCATAAACGACAATCATGTGCGCGGACTTGCTTACACTTTTGGTGCATATTCGTCATTTTGTGATGCGCGAAAATTGCATTCAAAATAAAAACAAATACTGTGTTGTGTTATTTATACCAGACCAAAGAACATAAAACTATAAGAAGAGACAACACGTTACTTTTGCTTTACTCGTTGATCAACAGGGTAGCGCCTACACTTTCGACCGCATGCGTAAATGATTGAATGAAAAGAGATGGAGCTGCCCTGTTGATTAACGAGTAAAGCAAAAGTAACGTGTTGTCTCTTCTTATAGTTTCATGTTCTTTGACCAGACGCTTCATCGATTCGCCACTCGCTAACGGATGGCGGAACAAATACGGCTATTATTGGCTACAATCACGGTATCGCGTTCATTTTTATTTTATTTTAAAGAATGAAATATTATCTAGATAACTGCGTGTAAGAAGTATTTTAATTTATAAATGGAAAAAAAAATAATAATTGAGTTTTTAAAATGATTACCTACCAAGGATATAGTCGAAAAAAAAGGAATTTTTATTTGTTTACTTAGTTATTTAGTCTAAGAACATCCCCTCGTCTCAGACAATATGATTGCTTAAAAGTAAAATGCATTCGTGGATACGTATGTAGTTTTACTAAACCCAACATTAAATAAGTCAGAGCTACGTAAACAATGAAATTAATTTTAAACCAAGCTGCAGAGCAATCTGTTTTGTCGAATATAATATCGAACATGAAGGTATAAGAAATAAATGCTCTTCTATTACGAAATGTCATTAGATCACGAAAAAAATTTTATGATGGTTTCGGTTCTAAAAAACTAATGGAATACAAAACAAATCGAATAAACGCCTTCTGAACTGATTCAAGGCGCTGTATATGAATTTAATGGTAGGGTCTCCAAATAAATGCGGTGTGTTGCAATTTCGATCTAATGATAGACGAGTACAAGGTTTTTAGAATATAGGGATCATAAAAATCTCGACTGATTCGACGAATGAAAGCAAATATGGAATAGGAAATGCTGGTAACGGAATAAATGTGCGTTTGAAACAAGAACTTAATATCGAAGTAGACCCCAAGGCTACTAAAAAGCGCTTCTAATTATAGGGATTTAAAATATGATACGAGGCGTAAGTCGTTTCGCAAAAGTAACTTTGTAGCACTGTTTTATATTCAAAAGCAAAAGATTTTAATAATTGATATATGTACAATCAATTTTGAATTTGGCATCGGTAAACCATCAAAACTCAAAACCTTACTATATCTTTGAAAAAATGTTTTTTAAATTTAATTTCCCATAAACTACACTTCGGAGCAATCATTATAAGGAAAAAACTGTGCGCACTGAATTTGAATCACCTACAAATACTATGTACATACCCAAAAAATTTTCAACGAATTATGTTTCAAAAGTTTTAAATTCTGCTGAACATTTTACGAATAAAGTTTTATATAAAGTCTTAAATTAGATCTTTTTGGTTTTTGTTATAGAAGAAACTATATATATTTTATTAAGTTAACGAAAAGTTTTGCACTTGAGAAACATTGTCAATATTGTAAAAAGAAACCCATAAGTTTTTAGTTTTGCTCAAAAATGTGTTTGAGTTATTTTATTTTTTAATTGTGCATTTTTTTTTTGGTTAAAGTAACAAACACTATGGCAACACTGATCCCATCAGTTCGAGTATATGTACATATGTATGTAGGTAAGTATACTTGTATAATACGCGTGATATTCGTATGCAAAACTGTCCACCTACACACATTCACACATTTAGACATATGTATGAGTTTGTAGTCTAAGCCTGGCAGATTTGTGGAGTGCAGCCATTGTTGTTGCTGTGGATGGTATTTAACTCGTATTAGGCATTTTATAGGCGCACGTTATGACGCTGTAGTCCTAATTTGATGTTATGTTTTTAGGTTATGATCTGGCGCATGTAAGTGTGGCGACATATACATAAGATAGGAATAAACTATGAGCACTGCGAGATTTAAATGTACGCCATATTTAGCCTTATAATTGCGTTGATGCTCACATAATTGGGTATCTAAACAGAGACTTTTTTAAATAATGAGTCTGTGTTATATTTGGAGGTTAATTTTGTATTGAATCTTTCAATCAAGACGCTTTATTTTTACTTAAAAAAAACACGCGCATTTTGTGAAGAATGGTTATTTTCTTACTTTCAATAATGCAAAGCATATATTTTGTCGTTAACACTTAAAAACAATATCTTCCAAATATCCAGCTTTTCTTATTGGGTGTTATACTTTTGATGAGATAATAATTTACTTGTATTCTTACTGGACTTATTGCCACTAGGGGAAAGTAATGTTTTGTTAAATCGAATGATTGACGTGGCCATGTGAAGAATCTATTTCGAGAAATCAAATTTCTAGGAAATTTTTCATGCAATAGAGCAATTTTTGCATCACCTGTTCGGCATGTTGCGTCATCTCGCCGTAAGTAAATGTTGTCGACAATCCTATACAGTGACTCAACGCACTTATCGCATCGTGCCTTTTTTTTAAATATCAATATATTTTTAAATACTTTTTTCGCTAAAAGATTCCGTAAATTTTTTTTATAGCATATAAATCAAAACTATAAAGTTTGTACAAAATTGATAAGAACTAATTTTTTTAATTTGGGTTTTTATAAAAGTTCTTAAATTTTTCCATATAACAGATGGATTTTATACAAATACTCATTAGTTTTTTCATATTTCTTTGTTCAGAGAGACTTGCACACCAGGGGCAACTGCATGCAAAAAAAAGTCAAAAATCAACAGACCTTCATCTTGAATCAAAAATATTATAATATGTAAATTCAATTGTAACCAAACTGCTATTATTTTCAAAAATAAATTTAAAATTGGAAAGTTTGAAATTTTAACAAATATTTTTTTTATACAAATTTACTGCAAAGTTTGAAATTTTGATCTATGTATATGATTATTTTATGTAACTAACTACATTTTTAGAAAAAATTATCTAAATTATACCAAAGGCTTATAGGTTCTTAATTTTTCATCCAATTTGTATATTTGTGGTCTCTCTTAAAAAAGGGCATAATGTTGCTTCGCTCATATGGGGATACTCTTATGAAGAAATGCAGGTTTTTGAAGTAGAACTTCTTTAGTGGCAGTGATTTTTTACATCGCGTAGCAAAAGTCGCGTCAAGATCGATTTACTAATTCCTATCACTATTTTTACTAATGCTACTACTAATTTCTCCCATTACTTTTACTCATTTCTACCACTATTTTTTACTAATTTCCACCACGATTTTTACTGATGCTACTTCTAATTACTACCACTGTTTCTACAAAATTTCTTAATTTTATGAATGCTACTACTGATTTCTACCACTTGTTTTACTAATTTTTTCTACTAATATTTTTACTATTGTCTTCCACTATTTTTACTAATTTCTTTCACTATTTTCTACCACTATTTTTACTAATTTCTTCCACCGGTTTTACTACTTTCTACCACTATTCGTACTAATTTCTTACACTATTTTTACAAATTTCTGTCACTATTTTTACTACTTTCTACCGCTATTTTTTACTATTTTCTATTACTACTTTTACTAATTTCCATCACCATTTTTACTAATTTCTACCACTAATTTTACTAATTTCTTCCACTACCTTTACCAATCTCTTCCACTATTTTTTACTAATTACACTTACACTATTTTTTACTAATTTCTTCCACTATTTTCTACCACTATTTTTACTAATTTCTCCCACTGCTTTTACTACTTTCTACCTCTATTCGTATTAATTTCTTCCACAATTTTTACTCATTTTTATCGCCATTTTTACTTATTTCTACCACTATTTTTACTCATTTCTTTCATTGCTTTTACTAATTTCTACCACCATTTTTTACTAATTTCTTTCACTATTTTCTGCCACTATTTTTAGTAATGTTACTACTTATTACTACGATAATTTTATGAATTCCTACTACTACAAAGTAGTTTTACTTCTGGTTCGCTCGCTTAGGTGCATGCGTGTCTTTTTTTTTTTTGACATCTAGTGTTTCAATTTTCATACCAATAAGTACTTACCAAAAACATGAAAACTAACTAAGAGAGTAGTACAAACAGAACTACCTGCTATGTTTCTTTAAAAAAAAAGCGATTACAACTTCAAACGGGTTTCAACTCTAATTAATTTTCTGAAATCGGTTTTTGGTTCATCAAAGTCTTTGTATTTTTGTTTGTCAGTTAAATAAAAAGCAGTCACAAAAATTGTGACACTTGTGGTGCAACGGTGACGCTAAAGCATTCGCTACCGTTTCCCACCTCGGTTATCGTATGTGGGAGAGAACTTTCGCAGCGCGCCACACATCATACTACATTGTACCGGCTAGTTTAATTCATATACATAATTTCAAACAAATAAAATATTACCAATTAGTGGAATCACAAAATTAAGATAAAAACAATAAAAAAAGAGAAGTTTCACTTCTGCAGTTTGGCCCAGCTCCCCCATGATAAATAAATAATATCTGTACGTTTTCTTATAATTTACAAATATTTTCATTAGCTTCGCCTGTATGTTTCTATGGTACTTCTAATTACTTCTTTATTCGTTTCTAAAATATTTACTATGGTAAGATATTAAAATTTTTATATTGACGGCAGCATTACTCTTACAAAGTGCAAAAGCGTTGCTTAAACATGAAGATTTTCTACTTATTTTCTACTATTAAAACGTGTTTTTTTTAGTTTTTTAAATTATTATCTTTTGTTTTAACGCCAGGCGATTTCCATTACGTTTAATCACCGAATTCGTACTGTACATAGCAAAAAACGTTTTTCGGCTTCGTCTGTACCTGTTTTGCTAACGGAGTATTAAACCATTTCCTTCACCACGTTGAAGGTGCACTGAATGGATACAGTGTTTGTCAAACTGTACATTTTACTTAGTTGCATACGTTCAGGCAAAAAAGTTTAAAAGTCCGTTAAAATTAAAAAATTAATTACTTTTAGATTTTTAAAATGAGTTATTCAAATTTTCTGTTATACATCAGACGTCTTAAAGCTCTGTTTTAATAAAAATAATTTAAAAAGTTATACGCCTATATTGCGCGTTATTATTTATTATTTTTTTCATAAAAATATAGTTAATCGAAATTCCAAACTTTATTCAAATGTAAAAAAAAAATTTCAAAAAATCTCATTTAGGATTTTTAATCCATCCAACGCGTGCTCGAAATTTTTTATTAGGAAAAAGTAATATAACACGACAATTGAATGGTTTATAAAACAGCGAGCGCAAATTTTTTCTTAAAAGTTTGAATAACATTTTTTAAATTTCTTTTCACATTTGAACAATGCTTGGAGTTCAATCGGTTTTCGTAGTGAAACAAACTAAATTTTTTTATTAAAAAATTATTGTAGTGAATAAAAATAAGAATATTTTAATAAATCGGAATAGTTCGTTTTGAGTTTCCCCATTTAGAGCAGCCGCATATTGCAGTTTTTCATTGGCTTCATACCAGGGACCAACAGAAATAACAGACGCACAAATATTCTAATTTATAACATTCCTATAGAAGCTATGCAGCTTTTATTTAAATATAAAAAAATGACATAAGATTTTCCAAAATTGCATTGTTAAATTGCAGTCTAGGAAACAGGTCAAGATGTCACTGTACATAAATACATATGCAATGGATAATACGTGCATATGAATATTAGGGTGCATTACTCGCTATCCAAAAAAATAAATTGGTGCTGTTTTTCACGTGAGCTCGGCTCATTTTGAAAATGCCTCCAAGAATGGAGTTGTTTATAATGAAAAATTGTTTTCGCAAAAAATGGATAGGTGTTAGAACAGTTTAAGCTTAAAAGGTCTGCATGCAAATATGGAAGTTATCACAACTATACGACAGGGTGGTTTTGACAAATTTTGATCCTTTATTTGTTATTTATTTACTCACAAGTTTGAGCAATAGCGTTAAGAGTTTGAGATTTTGATGAGAATGTTGTTGATTTTTATTAAAATTTGCACAAAGTTTGCAGATTTAATTGAGACGGGTTTTATTACAGAAAGAACTATGTTTTTATAAAAAATTACTAAGGTTTAGATAAAGGGTTCAAAGTTGTCAGAAAGTTTTATTGGAAAGGTAAATACCTTTTCGCTTTTTTTCTTTACAATTAAACAACTTTTTCATGTAAGTCTTTTAAGCTTACATTGTTTTATCAGTTGAGGTGAGTTTTTGTTTTAAAAAAAAACTTTCCAAGTACTTTTAATTAAATCGGTCTGACTGACGTTACTCTTAAGATTTTTCCGAAGGTTTTTTGGTAGATGTATCAAAATCAAATCAAAATAAAATTCGAATATATCGATGTAGTCCTTTTGTCATATGATATGTAAATCTGACCTTACTTTATGTTCTGAACCGCTGGAGAATCGATATTTTCTGATTATTTTTATCGATTAAGTTTTAACGTTATTTTTTTACTTATTATTTTTTCGATCACATTTTAACTTTACTCAAATTTCGATCAAAAATAATCGTTATGCTTGGATTAAAATTTTTCCAACCGCATATGATCGATATTTTGTGAAATTTTCTTTCGATCACAAAACATATTAATGTAATCGCCGAAAAATTTGTTTCCGTTTATTATGGTCGAAAAATTACGAAAGAATAACGACTATTGTTGATCGAAAAAATAAAAAATCACAAAATACCGATCAAATAGGATCGGAAAAATTGAAATCCTAGAATAACGATTATTTTTAATCGAAAATATAAAAATCACAAAATAACGATTAAATCATATTTTTTTTTAAATAAAAATTCTAACCGTTACGGGTCCTGTTCAAAACTTAAGCAATTGTATGATTCAGATGGGAAATACGGTACTTTTTTTTTGGTGAGCCGCCCTAATGTATGTAAATAAATACAAAATATGTACAAGTCATACGAATATGCTCGGAGATACGCCAACTGTAGGGTTGGTTAAAAATACACATGCGCATAAATGTGCCTACAAGTACGTGTGTGTGTGTGTGTGTGTGTTTGTGTGTGGCGATAGTGGTGCGATATGGATTTACTGGCGAGTTTAGAGAATTTCCGCGCCTCAACAGCCCACACGACAACCGGCACATAAAGAGAAGCACAGCTGACAAACACATACAGTCATAATTATGTGTTCAATTCCCACAAATACATACAAACATACATACAATAAATACGCTCACAACAAAGTCTTCAATTAATAAAAAAAACACAGCGACAAATGCCTGCGATTATTGAGTACGCCGGTAGAGCGTCTGCAGTGTGCATGGAATTTTTGATCGACAATCCACATCAGAATTATCTACATACTAGTACATTTGAACAATACAAAAAAAAAACAATTGGAATTACGAAAATTCATTTATGTACAAATAAAGTTGGCAAAAGAACTTTGCGCCCATGATTTTTTTGAACTACTCATTATCATCGATTTTTTCCGAATTGCACAACCCACAGCAGAACATTCGACATTTTAGTATCGCACAGTAGCAGTCGCAAAACGCAGAAAAGTGCTACCAGTGGTGAAAAGTGTTTTCTTTTATTTAGAGATTTATCAAAACGGAAGATAATCCGCAACGCACGGGAAGTGGAAGCGTAGCAATATCCAGAAGTTCAATAAATTGTAAATAGTACAAACATTCTGTCGCACAAAAATCCGGCGCATCAGCGAAAAATGGCTATTTCAGCATTTCAATTCTTTGGCAGTTTGGCGCTTGTGACAGTGGGCTATAAATTTGTGCACACCTTCCTGCCATGGTTGTATGTGAATATAGTTGGACCGAAATTCCTTGGACCAAAACTCGATATACGTCGCATTGGCGGTTGGGCTGGTTAGTTTAATAAAAAACATGCCTTCAACGCTCGGCGTTTCGTGATGTGCTGATAAGAAGTGTAGAAAGTGCTGATTCTTTTTAATCGTGCATACATACACACATATGCACATTAGGGTGGTAAACAAAAAAAAAATTGCGCGATTTCTATCGGAATTATAAAATATAATATGTTTTAAGATTTACGTGTGCTTTACCGATTTGAAAATACATCCAAAAGTTGTGTGTTTTTTTTATAAATAAAAATATTTTTTTTCTAAATATTCAACAAAAAAAGAACATCAGCCCTGATGGTAGATGATAAGATATTTTAACCTTAAATGGGCTGCAAAAAATATTTTTAAAAATGTTTCAACGGAGATTCATAATGAGATTCAAATCAGCCAAGCTGACGTAAATCTCAATAGTTTTCCGAAATATTTTAGTGGAAATCCCAAAACATAAAAATTTTATAATTCCGATGAAAAAAACAGTACCGCAACCTACTGTACATAACATATAGCGCGTTTGCTGAAAAAATGGTGCATATTTTTCAAAAAATTCAAAATTCGTTAAAACACTTTTAAAATGTTCAATTTTGGTCATAATAAAAATTAAGTTATATTTTCTACTAATGAGCTATTGTTAATCGATTAAGCTATGAGATTTTTCCACGACATAAAAAAAGTGTTATTTGAAATATTCCCCTTTCATGGCATTTCGGCACAAATATTTTGCAAAAATCAAAAATATTATTCAAATATGCACCCTAATGCATTTCTCCTCATACAAACAAAAACACGTTACTGTTTTCCATCAGAATTGTAAAATTTATTATATTTTAAGGCCTACTTGCGGAAAATCCAGAGTTAAACTTATAAATAAAGTGATAAGTAACTCGGAGTTATATTTTTAATTTCGTAACCCAGACCAAGGCGAATCCATACAAGGTGGTGTTATATGTAAATACAACTACAAAATTCCTATGTATTTTGTTTTTGTTTCTGCGTAAGAGTTGTCAAAATTTAAATACATTTTGTTTTTGCTTTTACGGCTTTTGAAAGCTCATACGCAAAAGCAAAAACAAAATACATGTAGGTGAATAAAAAAAAATCAAATCAGCTGCTCTTATGCCATCACCTTCTATAAATTCGCCTTGACCCAGACATTGCCTTGCATCAAGCAATTGCAGTAACCCGTGCTACCCGTGCTTTTTTGACATTTTCTTTGAAGTTTATGAATTTATTGAAATTTAAAATCAAAATTATTTTTGGAGGCTCTAGTACAACAACGAAATGCTTTGTATGCTTGGTATCTAATCTCGTGGAAGTGTTCGCTTCGCTTTGCCAAAGCTCTGTTAAAGGAGCTGGAGCCAACGTATTCGATGGCATCCTCATTATTGTCGAAAATTTAAACCTGACTTTTATTTCTGAGTTGTTGCCTGCCATTCTGCTGTGCAAGCAAATTTATCAATTTAACCGGTAAACTCTGAGTTAAATAGATCTGATTTCTCGCAAGTGAGCGTAAGACTATTACGAAAAATATTAAGATTTACGTGAGGTGGGCTGATTTGAAAATACCTGAAAAAATAGGATTTATACAGATAAAAATACTTTTTTTTAAATATTATTTCAAAATATTTTTTCCAATATCTCACCTCAGACGAAAGAATAGTATAAGCATAAAAAATCTGTATAAAATATTTAAGAAAAACTTTAATGACTCAGTCAAAACTTGGCCGATATATATTTAGTATATTTGAATGGCACAAGAGTGATCGAACTCTTTTATTTCTGTACAAACACACCCATTCGCGGTCTAATTTTTTTCCGCTAATAAGATGATTTTTTAACCCTTTTTTATTTTAAAATAATATCCGAATATTTTGGCTGAAGCCATAAGACATAATCGAATTTATAGTTTTGGTGGAAAGCCGCAACTTTTGATGGTGAGGCACCCTAATGTGCATAGTCGAAAAATTAAAGGGGGCCTCTGAAGAAATACTTTTAGTTGGTACTTTCTTAATAAGCCCTTCTCTTTGGATTTTGAACTTGGCGTTTTTCGAATACCTCTTTTTTATATTAACCGAAATCAGAGAAAAATATTAATTCCAGCAAATTGTGGCAAATCAGTTTTGGGTTAATTTAAATTTTTTTCCCGTATAAGTTTAGTGAAATTTATTTTAAAAGCTTTTCAGATGAAACTGAAACAGTAGGCCGTGATACTCGGATTAATACAAACAATATAAAAATTAATAAAGAACGGAGCACGTAAAACGTATCGTCTGAAAAATCAAAAAAAGGCACAGACCAGTTTACTTCTTTTTTATGCCAACTAGGACACAAATAGCTGTCCACATGGTGAACAAAATTAATAAAAATTCAAACTTTTTAATTTGAGTTTTTAATTTGAGTTTTTAAAAAGCATAATAATATGAAAATTCCAGAGACTACACGTTCCTATAGGTTTTTAAAATTTTAGTATCGGAAACTTTTTTCATTTAACACTTGCAGTTATAAAGCAGAAAATGTGCAAGATTGTTGCACAAAAAATATTAAAAATCAGAGGAAATTTTCGTAAGATTGAACATTAAAAAAAATTTGAAAATCAGCCTGAATTCTTAATTACTTCAGTCTTTCATATTATTATGCTAAAATTGATGAAGCTAGGACACGCCAAAGCAAATTAAAAGGTATGAGCAATAGTTTTTATGAGCTCAAGGCCATTTTTAATTGGTAAAATTGTGGAAAAAATAACAAATGACCTTGAGATCATAAAAATTATTGTGGATACAAATAAATAGGCCGAAAAATTAATATATGCGAATTAAAAAGTTTAAAATTTGGATAAAAATATGTTGAGTTTCTATACATTTTTTTAAAGCTCGAAATTTTGATTTATTTACATTTTGTTGTATAAAAAACTAAGTTTTAATAAAAACTTAACGAAAGAAATGTATCATGAAAAATATGGCGAAAAGTAAAGGAAAGAATCATGTGGTCAACTGTTTGAGTCACTGAATGTAAAATGTGGGTATATCTTCTGAGTGAATAAAAGGAAGTAAATGAAGGAATATAATGGTAAGGTAAAAAGGTAAACAAAAAACTATTTATTGAACTAAATTTGATGTGCAGATTTTACTTCACTTTTTTGGTCCAACTCTTGATGTTCTATACTATATATATATATGTAAGTATGTATGTGTCTACTTTTTACTGCCATGCTTGGACTTTTGAAGTTTTTATTTCGGGCTAATATTTAGGATTATATATTGCAATATTAAATATATTTGATTGAGCTTTTTTTTTTGAAATCGATAGTTACAGATACCTTACACAAATATTTATTCACCTACCACAAAAGCTATTGTTGTAAAATTATATGCAAATAATTACGTATGTATGTATGTATGTGTATATACATACATATATTATATACATATTTTTTTAATTGCATGCTTCTTATCAACATTACATTCATTAATGATTTGTTTTCTCCTTCCACTTTCAGTGATCACTGGTGCTACTGATGGTATTGGCAAAGCGTATGCAAAAGCGGTATGTCATTCGATTTAGACACATTTTTACTTTTTTTTTAATTTTAGCAGCCTAATAATGTACATATGTACATATACATATGCTGATATGCCGGCTATTTTATTGCAATGCATTTTATTTGTCATGAAAAATCATACAACTAGGCAAAGCAATATGGAGTGTGCAGTACAGTACAGTGTAGTCCGCTTGCAATGAGCTCCAGCTCTTAGTATTCATCTCATAATATAAATTATGTAGAATCTAAATGTTGTTTTGAGGTTAGTGGATAAAAACAAGCAATGTATGGCCGACAAATAGCTACATACCTTTCAAAAGTCTGTAGTTCAAAAACTGTTTGAGATATTTGGTTGATTTTTTATTTAATCTCAAAGCGATGGGCTATCGAACGCAAACTAAGCCAGGGCTTTTAACTATCGCACTAGTAGCGCCTGTTAACCGAGTGTGTAGCATGTGAGCGCTTCATTCGGTAGGTCCTTAGTTTAAATCTTGGCCGGGGCAAGTAACACCAAAATTATAGAGAAAGTTTATCCAATAACGGTCGCCCCTCGGCAAGCAACGGTAAACCTCCGAGTGTATTTCTTCCATGAAAAATCTTCTCACTAAAATCATCCGCCGTTCGGAGTCGGTGTAAAAACTGTAGGTCTCTCAATTTGTGTTACAGCATCAAGACGCACACCACGAATTGTAGGAGAAGTTCCGCCAAAAATCAAGCTATGGGGTAAGCCACAAATTATTATTATTATTAAGGCGGTAGTTCAAAACCAGAGGGAGATATTTAATTCCAAGTGAAATATGTTATTCTTAAATGTACAGACTATCGAAAAATTATCCATTAAACGATTAAATTTGATTTATAGCAAACAAGAGTAGCTTTTTAAAAACCAGCAGCATCATCTAATTTAAGACCTTAACTGTTATTTGGCCTACCGAATTAATATTGATTTTTTTAGCGGGTATTGCGATAATGATTTTTTTCTGCTTGCAATTCTCTGAGAATTGAATTTGGTGTGGAGTTCTTCGCTGCGATGGTGAAGTCGAAGTTTCCAAGTATTCCCAGTGCTGGTTGGAGGTATGGCATGCAGTTTACTTGATCTGTTTGCTTGTGGATTCAAATGAGAGCAGCTCGTTTATAGACTCAAGCTGTCTAGCTATCCTAGTTTTCAAATTAGATTTGATGAAGCTCTGTAATTATTTCTTTACTAACAATTATTTACTGTTATTTTCTGTGATTAAATACACCTGTATAAATTAGTAGTGTTCGTTACGAAAGTCTAGTTAAAATTAGCCTGTAAAATAATTCAGAGAATAAGGCATCTTACTCTCCCAAAAACAGAAAATTACTGAGATTTTTGAGAGCAGAATTTAGTAAAGATTTGCCAGGAAGCCCGCACAGTTGCATTTCAATTTTTGGCTTTTGAATCATTTTACTTATAAATACTGTTGGTTTTTTGTTTCACGCTTGTTCGTTAAAAAGTCGCCTTTTATTTCGTTTATACATAAATCACTCAATTTATGCTTTTGGAAATTTATAATTTGAAATATGGACGAATTAGCAACCTTCCCTCCAAATGAAATGTCAAATTGCGCTCTCTCCTTCCAAGTTTTGCAAGTTTTCTTGCACACGATTTGGTACAAGTTGGTACAAGCTTAAACAAGTTTTGCAAAACGAGCACTTTTATTATGTAAGAGGTATAATTTGCCTTAATAAGTTGATACAGTAGTTTCGGAGATATACCTATTCACTTTAATAACTTCTAGATTGGTACTTCAATTTTGAGAAGCAGCATTCAAAACGCTCGGAAGGAAATTCTTTTGAAAAAAGTAAATTAAATATATTCTTATTTAAAAAATAACAATCCTGTTTTGGAGCACACCTTGAGCATTGGAAATACAAAACTTATTATATATTAAAGGGCTTTGGCATAGTAGTTATTTTTAAATCGCAAAGCATTTGAGTTTAAGAATCTGATATATAAAATTTAATCGTCTTTTCCATATCACATTTTTACGCATATCGGAATATTTCTCCTATTCTTAGCAATTCATTTGGCACTTTCGACACGTAGCATGATAGGTAGGCATACAAAAAAGCAACAATGACAATAACAATTAGAATATCAAAAACATAACAACAGCACCTATGAGACGTGCATAAAATTACAATTGAGGCCTCCAAGTTCAACGAATAGTTAAATCAAAAAACAGAAGTATAAATAAGAACTCATGAATAGGAATATTATTGTATTATTAACAAACGACAAAGCAAACACATAGCGGTGCAAGTAATGGACTTCGTATATACTTTACATCTATATACTTAAATACATACATACTACATGCATATGCATTTATTGCAAGGAAATGTAATGAGGGGGAAAGCAAATTCATTAATTTAAATTTTCGACTGCATTTGCTTAATCAGTTGCGAGCATTAGTGTGCTGATTGTGAGTTTGACTCAGTGAATCAAATATTGGAAGAACATACACTATGTGTGCCAAGTGCTGACGGCAATCTTATTAAGTCAAAGTGGGCATGTCAAAAACGCGGTTGCATTGCCTTAACCCATAAATGAACACGGCAGCAATTGGACCCGATATAACTCTACACTCGCTTTTAAGTCATAACTTTAATACACATACACATATTAAGTTTTTCGGTCTATCTCCATCGTCGATGGACCTCCAAAATAACAGCTATAACTACTACCACTATAATTGTTGTTTTTTCCATAACTTCCAAATAAATAAATGGCCTTCAGCTAATAAAAATTAATGTTGTCAATTTGAAAAAAAAAAATTGGTGGGATTTAACTTTTTATTTAATAACATAATACGACAATATATTCTATATTTGAAAAAAATGTTTTTATGTAATAAATTAAACGATTTTCCGTCATGCCTTGTCAAGTTTGATTTAGAGACAAATATTTTTCGGCTTTATGCCAGCTGCAGTGTAACTTTTCGAAAACGGTGTCTCACGAATCTCCTATAGATGATCCTTTTCATTTCAAATACAGCAATTGTTTTTTTTATTGAAATGACCATTGGACCAAATATGAGCCTCACCACTGGGCAGATGCCACGCACGGTACCCACCCATTGCCACTCTGAACCATGATTTTCGAAAAAAATTTGCGCAATTTGAAAGCCTTAATCTGACGTTTGTCTATTCATGATGAAATGGCAAACTAAGATGAGCACAATTGCCAATAGTGTTGCCAGATCTGACCAATTTGTGACTGTTAAATCATTATTGAAAATAAACCTCTAAAAAAGGACCCCTTAGAAACGAGATATCCTTTTTGAAAAAAAACTTTTGCCGGTCAACCCGATTGCAGTCCATGCCATGAGATGACAGAGAATAGAAATTGGTTCTCACATAGACTATTTTATGATTCGTCTTTTGGAATCGGCAAACCAGACTTCCTACGAATACCTTCGCATAGAAAATGGTGTAAAACCGGGTTTAAAGAAATATTATTCGTATATAGGGGAACCCCTTCTTCTTCTGACTAAGAAAAAATATGGTTTTACTGAAAATTGATTTCCTTTGACAAATACAACAAGTAATGTAAAATGTTAGTGATAGCTTTTAACTTTATTTCGCCATTTTTTATTTTTTTAATATTAATTCACACTGCTCCTACAGACGTTCTCCGGTAGGCTCTCCAAACAACGGTGTCTGGCGGAGAACAAGACATCTTCGGTATAAAAATATGAAAAGAACAGAAGATTTTATTAGTGTATAGATAAATCTAAGTATATAGACATACTTATATGAAGTTTTATATGTATATATGTATATATATACGTATATTAGGTAGGTCAATTAAAAATGTTCAAAGCATCATGGCGATTCTGGTGCTATGGATCGTAACAAGTATTTTTAAACAAGGAACCATGCCTCCAAAATGAATTTCGACTTCGTTATTTTCAAAAATACTAAAAATTCGATCTATTTAGGGCATTCCAATTGCAAAAAAAATCTAAAAAATTAAAATAATGAAAATATTTTCAATAATTTTTATAATAACTGCTAGAAGTTATAGCTGATATTTTGGAGATCACCGCTTCTCCACAACAGATTTCTGGTTACTAGACTTCTGATTTTTCAAAGATTAATTATTATGGAAATAAATGCAAACCTTAAGGTTTTTTGCTTAAGCGCTTATAAGATCAATATCTAAAGAAATTGAAAAGGGCAAATAAACATTACATAGCCAGAAAAAAACTAAGGGTAGTGATCTGGGAACGCGTTACACATTTTTTCCTATGAATATTGACGCGCTAAATCCGAATCTGAATCCGAAACCTTAAAAAATTAAAAAAGATGGGATTTCCTGTTCTGGGGATGAGGTTAGGGTGAAAAGTTAGCGTGTAGGGCAAGCATATGTATGGCGCGTCCCTTGATCACGACACTTTGTTTCTTTTGTCCGGCTGTGTAATGTTTATTTGTCTTTTTTTTTTAGTATCGGCTGCTAGCTATGCTTAAGTAGCTATGTTATTATCGCCAGGCCGGTAACATCAAAAATTATAGAAAAAGTTTTTTTCTAATAGCGGTCGCCTTCTCACAAAAATCATTCGCCGTTCGGAGTCGGTTTAGGTCCCTGTTACAACATCAAGACGCACACCACAAATTGTAGGAGAAGTTCTGCCAAACATCAAACTATAGTATAAGCGCCAAATTATTATTATGTTATTATCGAACATTTTAACAGACGAAATGCTGTGCTACGACCATCTAGAAATCTACTTAATCTAATAATAGGAGTAGCAATCCATCCCTTTAATTGATATTTGGCCAATGAAGAAATTATAATCAAGCATCAGATAAAAAATTGTCCGGTAAACTCTAGATATTTTATATATACAATAATATTATATTTTTACATTTCACTTAGCAATAGATATTTATACATAGTTTTAAAATATTTTTGCGTCTCTCTTTAAAAAAAAAATTCAATGTCAAGTTACACTAGGCATTGATGAGAAATGCTTGAAGTAAATAAAAACGCAGTTGCTTAGGCAAATATTAACAAAGCGAAATTTGTTTACGTAAATGCCCTGACAACGCAAAAATTGCAACAATCGGATGATAAATGCATTTCGCGCAAGCGCAAATCCCGCACAGATACATATACATATGTATATATGTATGTACATACATATGAACGTATGAACATTAAAGAGTAATGCAATTAAGTTAGACAACAATTTAAGTAGAAGTCAAATATTTGCACTATTTATTTTATTTATTTGAATATACTATGGGATGCATTGAGTATCGCATCACTGGTGCTAAAAGTCATTAGGTAAGCTTTTTTTGAACAGCCTCAGCGAAATTAGTAGTCATAATTATTGTATGCAAAAGTATACGAATACATACATACATAGATATAAGGAACTAATGAGTATTTTTATCATTCGATTAGGTTAGTTTTTCCATGCATTAAATCACATTTATGATTTTTTTATTGACTCTAGCTCGCCAAAAAGGGGTTCAGCTTGGTGTTGATCAGTCGGTCGCTATCCAAACTGGAGGAGGTCTCAAAGCAAATCGGTAAGCAATGCACCTATGTAATATGTATGTATGTACAAATAAATATACACATCTGTACATTAAGGTGCTTCTATAAAATATCAGATTTTTATTGTACTTAAAACAAAAAACTAAATGTAAGATCAGTAATGTCGCAACCGCATTTTCTTTCTAGGTCTAATTTATGAATTATTTAATTGTGTGATTAAGTATTTGGCTCAATACTGGATTATTCGCTAATTTCACCTTGTATGAATTCGCCTTGGTTTTTCGTTAAAAAAATGTATATTCTAATTTTCAGAGAATGAGATACAAATTAAAAGTTTAAACATTTGATGAATATTTTTTGAATTTGTTTAAATTTTTCCTAAAGTTGATTAATATATTCTACTATTATTTCTATTTAGGGAGGAACTAAATTTTATATGAAAGAACAATAATTCAAAATGAAGAAATAGAAAGTTATCAAAACAATTTAAATTAGATAAAATTGGTGTTGTTTAGTTTTCATTTGTTTTGTTTTTGGGAATTGATTTAATAAAAATGATATAACAGTTTTTTAATTAATTTAGTTAAATTATGTAATTTAATTAAAATGTAATATAATAAAACCAAAATATGAAGTAAAAAAAAATATAAAAAAAAAAAATAATTCAAATTAAGTAATATAAAGCAAAATAAAGTAAGATAATTAAAATAAAGAAAAATAAAGAATTGAAAACAATTAAATATATAAAATAAACTAAAACAAAACAAAAGAAAGAAAAATAAAGGAATGAAATAAAATAATATAAAACAAGCAAAACAGAGCGATAGAAATTATAGCTGCTATTTTTGAGATCACTACATCTCCTCATCAGATTTATTTTTAGACTATGCGCGGGTTTTGAATTCGTAACCTCCGACTTACCGGGCAAATACGCAACTTGCGAAGCAAAGTGAAAAGCAGAAAAATCAACAGTATTCATAAATAATTTCTTTCAATACCTTCCAAATAAAAACTGGCCTTGGCTCAAAAACTATTGTTGATAAATAAAATTAAAAAAAGAACAAAATTAAAAAATAAAAAAAATATAAATTAACTTAAATGTAGAAAAATAAAAGAAGTAGAATCAAATAATATAAAACAAATAACATTAAATTAATTGACACAAAGAAAAACAAATAAAATAAAATATAAAATAAAATGTCATTAAAGTAAATAGAACTAAATAAATTAAATGTATGCCATTAAGAAGTAAGATAAAATTTATAAATGAAACAAAGAAAAATAAAAGAAATAAAATAATGTAAATGAACTAAAGAAATAAAAAAAAAATTAAATTAAATAAAAGACGTAAACAAAAATAAAAAAAAATTAAATAAAAAACCGAGCAAAACAAAATAAAGTAAAATAAAATTAAATAAAATAATATAAAATAAAATCAAATAAGCACAGTTAGAAAAAATATGAGAATAAAATAAAATAAAGCAAAAAAATAAATCAAATAAAAAATAAAATAATTAAAAAAAATCAAATAAATGAAATAAAGAAAAATAAAAGAAATAACTTGAAATGAAATAAAGAAATATATATAAAATAAATCAAATAAAATAAAATGAAATAAAAGATATTAAGAAAAATAGAACAAAATAAAACAGAATAAATGAAAAAAAATAAAAATAAAATATTTGAAATAAGGTAATGAAAACGAAAATTATACTGAAGATGGTACAGCGCCGAAATCGATTTGTCTGCAAGCGAAATCTTACAAGTATTGACGGAAATACGAAAAGAAATAAAATATAATAACATTAAAAAAATTATTAATTTCTTGGTTTTTTGTTGTTAGAATAGAACAAACTTCCTGGTTGCGTTTTCAGTGGCATTTTTGGTATTGGCGCCTAAGGGGTACTGATAATCGAAAGAAATTCCCGATAATTTAAAAGAAATTTTTTTTTATTGAATTAGACTGTTTATAAAAGTATTCACATTATTTCTAATGTTCTTTTTCTGTATTTTTTATTTACTTTCAGGCGAAGACTACAAAGTCGATATTAAAATAATTGATGTCGATTTCACTGGCGGCGTGGAAATTTACGACAAGATCAGAGCAGGCATTGAAGGTCTCGATATTGGAGTACTCGTCAATAATGTTGGCGTATCATATCCCCATCCCGAATATTTCTTAGAGAGCTACCAGCAGGATCCCCAATTTTTGCGAAACATCATCTCAGTCAACGTACATTCGGTGACCCACATGTGTGCCTTGGTTTTGCCTGCTATGGTGAACAGAAAGAAAGGTGTCGTCATAAATGTCTCTTCAACAGCCGCAGTTATACCAAATCCACTACTAAGCCTCTACAGTGGTACTAAGGTAAATTTTTGAGTTGACTGAATTTCAGCATTTCCTTTTCATTGGAATATTTCCCCATTTTTTTACAGGCTTTCGTAGACAAATTTAGTGTAGATCTACAAACGGAATACCGCAGCAAAGGCATCACAGTGCAATGCGTTCAGCCAGGTTTCGTTGCTACCAATATGAGCAAAATGAAGAAGACAAACCTTATGACCCCCTCGCCGGACACCTATGTCGCTGCAGCTCTTAACATTTTGGGATATACAACTAAAACTGCTGCCTATTTGCCACACATTTTTCTACAGTTGACTTTAAATCTCATGAACGATATTGTCTGTGAACCGTTCACCACGAACTATGTCTTCAATCAATTGTTGAATATTAGGAAACGAGCACTGCGTAATTTGCAAAAGAAATAGCGCGAAAGGAGGAAGTGATATTTAGCGAATTTTTAGTTAATCATAGCAGATGTTTTTTTGTTAATTTTTTCTAGAGCATTTCATATGTGTTCCAAATATGAGCAAACAATAAAGCCAAAAAATACATAATTACATAAATAACTTCAATATACTGTATTTAAATAAATCGAGGATGAAAAAATTGTGCCATCTGAATTGTTTGGGCAGACATTCGTGTGGAAATACCCATACTGTGTCGGTCGCCATATGAAATTTCCTTGAAAATAAAGGTCTTATGAATTTTTTGCCATGTAACGGATCGAGATTATAAACACACATACATAAATTCCCGTTTACTTGTGATATAATTTTTTGCGATGGCCGTTTTGAAAATATAAATTAAATACATTAAAGGAAACAAAGATATGAACACAAAAAAATTAAAAAAATATTGGAAAAAACAATAAAATTAAATTATTATTATGAAACAAAATTAAATAATTGAAAATAAGAAAATAAAAGAAATAAAGTGAAAAAAACACGAAACAAAAAAAATAAACTAAAATAAAATGATTAGTTGTTGTTAATGGCCTTCAATATCGAAATATTTACTAATGCACAGGATTACATAAAATTGTTTTTTATTTAAATATGGCCTTGAGCTAAATAAATTTATACATATATAAATAATTAAAATAAAATAAAACAAAAAGAAATAATAAAAATTAAAGAAAAAAAAACAAAAAACGTACAAAAATAAATAAGATTAATGAAATAAAATACAGTTAAGTTAAATTAGATAAATGAGATAAATAATATAAAGAAAAACAAAAAAAGTAAAATAAATCAAAGCAAAGTTATATAAAATAATATAAAACAAAAACAGTTAAATAAATGAAATGAAGAAAGTACCTTATTATAAAATAAAATGAAACAAAATAAATAAAATAAAATAAATGAAATAAAGAAAAATAAAAAAGTTAAGTAAAGTGAAATTAAATTAAATTTAAAAAATATAATAAGTAGTAGTAGAAGTTAAATAGAAGAAAATTCATCAATCAGAAATTAAATTAAATTAAAGAAAAAACAAAAAAGTAAAATAAAATAAATGATTTACTTTTTTTCTTCCAATATATTTCGGTTACACTACGGTAACCGTCTTCAGGGCAAATGATTTTACACGTCTGCACCGTCCGACGTGGAGCTTTGAACTCGAGCCAGCAAAACACAAAATTAAAATTGGAAAGGTCGCGAAAAAATCATTATTAGTAAAATAAAATGACGAAAAAAAATTAAGGAGATAAATAAAACAAAGTGAAATTAAATAATAAAAAAAAAAACAAAATGAAATAAATGAAATAAAATAAAACAGAACAAAATAAATTTAATACAACAAATAAAATTAAATAAATGAAATAAAATACTATAAAGGGAATAAAAAAATTATAGAAATAAAATAAAGCAAAACAAATTAAAATAAGTGAAATAAATTATTATAAAAATAATAATTGAAATAACAACTTTAAAAGTGATTAAATAACATGAAATAAAATTAAATAAGGAAATAAAAATAAATTAATTAAGCGAGGAAATAAAATGAAATTAAATAAATAATATCAAGACAATATGAAAACGATATGAGACCTGAATCGTTTGGATAGCTCGTCCTGGGTATTCCCCATACCATATGTACAATAGACTGGGTCGGTAATCGTTTTTTTCTATGTAACGTATAGAATCTATATACATAAATTCTCCTTATTTTTAATACATATATTAATATTTTTCGGCCTATTTACACGAAATTGTGTTTGCAATAATAGGAAGATGAAAAGGCAGCAACAGTAAACACAGCTTACTTGGCTCATCTCGTTTAAGGTTTGCATTAATGAGTATAAGCTAGAGGGCGTGAATTCGATCCTCGCAAGAAATCTGATGAGGAGATATGGTGATTTCCGAAATAGCTATAACTTCTACGACTGTTGTTATTTCTATAATTTTTCCTATTAAAAATGCCCTTGAGCTCATAAAAATTATTGGTTGGTTTTTATTATTTTTTTTGTGCTGTCCAGACTATGAATGTCCAAAGATTTTCTAAAAAGTCTGCTTGAAAAGTTTGAAAATTTTATTAACATTTTTTGAAAATTAACAAAAAAAAATTAACATAAAAAACATTGTCAGTTACTTGAGTACCTGTAGATCCTTCTAGGATCCTTTTACTCTAGAGTGCCTGTTTAGCCAAATAAGTTCAAACAATTTAATTTCTGCCCTCCTTAAAACAAATTTAATAATAATAATAATTTGGCCCCCTAATCATACAAATTTGTGGTATGCTTCTCGATGTTGTACCACAAATTGATGGGCCTGCAGTTTTACGCAGAGTCGAAGGTTTGTCATTGCCCAAGTATGATTGAAATGCCACGAAAATAAATGACAACTTGACCCGTTCGTAAACGCAGTATTTCGGTGCAGTACTGCTGCATTGTTGCCGACTGTGAAAATTTCCGGAAGTCAGAGACAATGGAGTTTTTAACTAACGTAGTTATTGATAACCAAGCTAACATGAATATTTTATACCAAAAAAGAATAAAGCAAGTGGAGAATGTGAGTAATCTGCTGGGGTTCGATCTTTCGCAGTTGTAAAATATTTACTGCAATGGCTGCAGAAATTTACCGAAGTGCTGGCATTAAACAAGCAGTACTGTTGAACGTTGTTATTTTGATGATAAAGAATAAAGGAAATTTCTATAGTGTTTTTGGAAGATTTTGTTAAATTACTTAAAATCTTTATTGAAAGTTACACATACTAAGTATGTATGTACATATGTATATGAGAAAAGTTACTCAAATTAAATAAAAAACTAAAAAGTAAGGTAAAGAAGAATAAATATTTTTATTATTTTTTGAAAAGTTAATTAGAAATAAAATTAGGAAAAATCCTTATCAAAATTATTCCTATTTGCAAAATTTCGCAATAGAAAAATGTGACTTGAAAGTCTCGTCATCGTCTAGATTTAATTTTACATTCAATACTCTGAGCAACCCTGATTTGCGCAACCTGTTTGTGAAACAAACCTTCAAACTGCAGTGAAAACAAACAATCCAAGGCGAATTTATATGTTTTGGTGGCGTTCCAAAAGCAAAAAAAAATACACGAAGTTCATGCATTATTAGTCAATATACAAATTTAAATAAAACTACCTTGTACTAAAAAATGTACGAAAACACTTTGTAGAAAGTGTGGGCACAGCTGATTGCTTTGACAGCAGGCAGCATATTGACATTTCACGTTTCTGTTTTCTATTTCGTGTGTAGCGCAAAACGCAGTGAATAAAGTGTAAGCATTTGTGATATTTTAAAGAAATATATTAACCAAAAATTAACTTTAAATAAAACACCTTATTGTTAGTGCAAGGGAAAGCAATTTATACTGTCGTTTAAGCAAACACAGCATATACATATGCGCGTACACTCTAAAAACGCTGTGCGACGTACTTACGTAATTTGCTTTCATTGCTAACCATTTCTATTAATTCCAGGTGTTATGACTGTTGCCCGCTTGGCTAGGAAGTACGGTGCAGTTGTTTTCTTCCCCACATTTACTGTGACAACCATTTTGGCCGATTGGACACATACACAAGCCTGGAAAGAAAAGCGACGCCAACTTGCGAAGAAAAGTGAATTGTTAGCTGATTAGAAGATTGAATAAAATTAGTGGCACCATGATTGGCTTAGATAAAAACTACGTGTGGGCCATACTACCCTTTATTGGATTTGCCATTGGGCATTTCCTTGATAAAAAGGAAACCGAACGTATGACATTGTTCCGTGATAAGAGCGCGCTCTATGGCCGACCTGCAGGTTCTGAGGGCAAGGCTCCATCTTGGTAAAGAGTAGCTTTGGTGGTGTTTGTAATTGAAAATTATCTACTTTAAGTACCATTTAATGAAATGTGAACAAGTTAAGTTGTATTTTAAATAAATACAATTTAATATACGAGAAGCAAGTAATCTGTTTTCAATTATAAAGGAATGATGGTGAAAAGAAATTTGCTTGCACCGTTCGTGAAGTCAAACGAATTCACTAAGAAATTTTTGCAAATATGTATGTATATATGTACATATATAGATAAAAACTTTCAAAAGTTTACTTAGTCGAAACATTCGCAATAAAAAACCAATTTTATCAAAAATTGCGATGTTATATCAAATGGGCATGTGCTGCAAATCGTTTTCGCATGAAAGTGCCACCGAAACAATACGACAAATACGTGTTTGTGTGACACTTTCATGCGAAAACGATTTGCAGCACATGCCTGAATATGTCATTTGTGCGAATGTACTGTAACAAAATTAATTTTTTTGTATAGTGTAGTGGGTAATATAAAAACTTGAAGTAATGTGCTCAATACGATCGTGCTGAAAATCTTTCGGCCGATATGGGGTTAACCATTGATTTGCCGCTATCCGGAGCTCCACCTATCAGAATAGCACCTACTGTCCAGAAAGTTCTGCGGTTCAACTGAAAAATGGCATCAAGAAAGTAATGTATAAAAGCCAATTTCAATAACTTATGAGAGCTACAACTACTTCAGCAAATTGTAGTCAACTTGGGAAGATGTGGCACTACTGAGTTATAATATTGCACATATTTTTTCTTACCATCTGACACCAATAGCGAATTCAGCCCAATCAGAGGAATCCGTGAACTTAAACTGCGAAAATCGTATAGAGGTAATGGAACTAAACGACAACATATGTACATACATATATAAAATTTGATAGAGGCAGCATACACTGTTTTCGGCTTGAATTAATTTTTGTATTAATGCCAATCGCCTAAATAAAATAAAACTTGAATAACTGTAAACATTTAAATTGATGTCGCTCCACCAATGGTAGCATAAAAAGTGTTAGATTATAGAGTTAGAGTATTGATTTTAAAATACACATGCGCCCAGCGTGAGACCCTCCAAGGAAGTGCACTTAATTAAGGTGCGCGTTGGTTCACAAGTTTGATTATTCCGTTGTATGTGTCAAATAAAACTTAATTTGTGTAAGCACCCCGTACAGATTAAGTTTTATTTTCTGAGCGATAAAAAAATTCAGAAAATAAATACATAAGTATGTATTATTTTTCTGAGAAAAATAAAGCTCAAGAAATAACAATTACATATTTCTTAAGCAATAAATAAAACTAAAAAATAATAACTATATTTTCTGAGCAAATCATAAAATTAAAAAATTAAAAATCAATGTCTCGTAAGGTATCCCTTGTTACAAGGAGTAAGTTGATTTTATGATTATACATAAAGCATTTCTCTTCATGATTTTTTTAGCTGAAATTTGGGCAATAATCATTATTTGCGGTATCTGCTATATAATTATAAAAATTATGCTGATATAACCTTTAAAGAAATATTAAAAATTATTTAAAATTGCAACAGTTGCTTGCCGAAATCAGTTTTGCTATTGTTCTAAACTTTATTAATGTAGTTTTTTTGTCAGATAAATAAATTTTAAAATCAAGTAGAAACTAATTTCATTTTAATGAATTATTAAGCCCGAATGAAATAGCGTCCAGGGTCCAGATTATTATAACTTTTTTCATGTATACCAAAATGTTCAGAATTAAAAGCGAAATCTATTAAGCCATGTCAGTCCGCCCATGCATCGGATAAACCTTTGCGCACAATTGCCCTCAACCTAAGGAAAGGGAGTATTGAGAATTGAATTCGGGTAATAACCACGCCTACAAAACGGTGTTTTGTGAAAATCGAAAGAATGCGATATTTCAGCACCTATAAAATATAGTTTGCGCAAATCTGATATACAGAATTGGGCTGGAGAAGAGAATTGGACGGTAATTTTTCTTTGGAAAAATAGGAGTAGGGCCGCCTACTTTAAAACAAATAGACAGATCTCCAAAACTTCCTCATGAAACTCGACCAAATTTGTAACACACTTTGCATTGTAACTCAATAGTTACAATCTCGAAAATTATAGAATTCGGACAAAACCGCGTAATTTACAAAAATCCTAAAAGTTCGATATTTTAGTTTGTATTAAAGATAATGTGCTCAAATTTCATAAGCAAGATGAAATTCGATAAGGAATTACTCGCAATGTAACACTTTTGGAAATAAGCCTGCGTTCGCCCACTTCAGAGCAAATAGGCATAGATTCAAAACTATTTGCACAATTATGAAAATGATGGTTATCGGACAAAAACCATAATAGTAATTTACAAAAATTATATTACCAAAATAAAATTGTTAAAATTTTCAAAATGTAAAAAATTATAAGCATAAACGGGTGTTATTGGTAGGAACATTTATCATGTTAGACTGTAAAAAAAATCGTCATAATTGATGCATCACGGGAGGTGAGATTAAAATGGAGGGTGTTGGTGGAAGCTGGAAACCATTTTTGGATTCAGTGGGCCATTTTGCGGTAGGAGCATGCACATTTTTTTTATTTTACAGTAATGGAAATATAATAACAATAATATTTTTGTAACGAATACAAATCATAAAGCATTTTCCAAAGCGTCAAAAAGTTGCGAAGCTTGCATTTTTCAATGATGCAAAATATGGATGCATGGTTTAGAAAATGTCCTTGGTATACATATGTAAAAAATTTAGTTTTGGAAAACATGAATTAAGACCTTTTTGTAATAAAGCAACGATATGCACATAAGTACATACATACATATGTTAAGGGGGCATACCATGCACATTTTATTTATTTGTGCACAAACACAAAATTTTTCAAAATAAATAAACGCACACGAAAAATCAATAAACCAATCAACAACTTTCTTATGCAGTTTTTACAATTGTATTGAATCTTATTTATCTATGTATTGCTTAAAAAACATACTTACCAAATACATACATACATATGAACGTACATTGTATATATGTATGTATGTCTGTATGAATATGTTTACAATTACCCAACAAACACGTTAAAGATAAGTGGATTTTAACATCAGATAACACGTGCACTTTCCGAGTCCTTGAACGACTTTAGAAATTACATTAGATGAATTCGAAAACTAGCTATCTCAAAAGTATTTCTAGAATTCGATTGGAGAACCCATTGAATCTCAATTCGTTCTCTTATGTTTGAGATTAAATAATAATGCTAGTTGTCGAACCATTCTCTAGTCGATTACTGATGTCAATCTTTGCTAAATATTATGTAGGATCTAGCATGGTTAAGATATTTGCATTATTATACGGTGACTTCTCAAGTTCACAATCAAAAACAAATTTGGTTTAAATGTGAAAAAAATGGCCGCCAGTGCTTTTTAATGCTACCTAGCGGCGAGTACCCCGGTTCAAGACTTGGGGGTGTATAACTACAGTACATAGAGATAAAACTGTCGAATAGCAAACCTCCGAGTGTATTTCTAACTTGGAAAAATTAATTATCCGGTATTCGGGCTCGCTCAAACTGCAAGCTCCTTCATTTGATGTACAAAAATAAGACGTACACTGAAAATTGTAGGATAAGCTCGACTGAATATCCAGTAAATCGATATACTTACCAAAATAATTTCTTATTAAATCTAGAAATATTACCATCAGAAAAAATGCATAAATTATGGCCCTTAACGAAGTGAATATATTAAAATTGCATTTTTCGTAATGTTGATATGATGCTCTCTCGGCAAACGCTTCGTTTGGTATTTTAATGCTAGCTGGTTTATAATGGCACACAGTTACCATACGAATATATGTAGATATATACATACATATGTAAGCTGTAGGATAACCTCAGCCACAATACAATTTTGACCACAGGCCTGAAATTCTTTCCTTCGTGCATCGGTAATGACGCAGCATGTTGCATTAGGGTGTGTGGTAAGTACCAAGTAGATTTTTCCTTCAGTGCCGTTCTTTAAATGTCCAAGTCCTGCCCCGAAACCAAATACTACACAAAATAAAATACCGTGACATAATACAAAAAAAAAACAATAATCTTTTAAACCAATAAATGTAAACCTTCATTTAACGCATACAATTTATTTATATGGCAAAAGATGTGCAGGACCACCAGCACAAAAAATGTTTACATGAAAGTAAATAGAATTTATATAAAATATAAAGCTAGAACCGCATAATAATTGTGAATATAAGAAGGAATATGGCATATTGCTAGGCATTTATTTTATTAGTTGTTTCGCTCGTATTATTATATTTCTTTATTTTAATTGCAGCGGAAACTAGAAAAATTAAATCATCATACGACGACGACCTGATGACCGAAGGCTGCGAGCTCAAAATGTAAAATAGTGATTGTCGTGTTTGTTTGAACGTTTGCGGTCAAGACACGGACGAACCTTACTCAAACAAACACAATGCCGGATTAAGTCATTTGATCGGCTACGTGATGCATAAGTATTAAAAAATCATTTTATTTAAATCGATGAAATTGCAATCGTAGAAAATGCAATCGGTGATAAGAGTAAGGCATTTTAGCCTTCACAAATAGTATATAAATTTTCTTTTATAATTTTTGCGTTTTTTTTCAAAAATCAATTAGTTATGCAGTCGTATGAGTTACGTTTCTAGTTTTAAGTTTTTTAAGAATCATTGAATATCTATCTATTTCTTCTAAACTATAATAAAATTGTAGAATAGTCGTGTCTGTTGAAAATATATTTAAAATAATGGCGGAAAATTATTCCCCAAACTATGGTTTTAGCGGAAAACTATTTTCTCTCGGATTCTCGATTTCAAAAAATTAAAAAAGATATTTTAAAACTAAGTTATCACTAGATCACATTTGAAGAAACAGAGAAGTACAGGATAAGAATCAAGGCGAATCCATACAAGGTGGTGTTATAAATACAACTACAAAATTCCTATGTATTTTGTTTTTGTTTCTGCGTAAGAGTTGTCAAAATTTAAATACATTTTGTTTTTGCTTTTACGGCTTTTGAAAGCTCATACGCAAAAGCAAAAACAAAATACATGTAGGTGAATAAAAAAAATCAAATCAGCTGCTCTTATGCCATCACCTTCTATAAATTCACCTTGATAAGAGTGTATAGGTATGGTCAATATTAGAATTTTTTTTAATTTAATTTTAATTTTTTGGTTTTAATTTTTAGCATAGAATCTGAAAATCTAAGGAGCGGCGCTAATGAAAAAATATCTTGGTGAATATCGGACGCCTTAATGTTGTATGCTGCCTGCTGATGATTCTGCCGTTTCGCCTCCGCCTTGTTCAAGTGTCTTCTGATTTATGACCTACAGCCAACAAACCAGCCGTTTGGGTCAAAAATGAAACTTGTTTGCGAATATACAATTGTGCTCAAAAAAATAGCAGAGTTGGCATCCAAAACAAATTATTATTGGAAAACAAAAGCCTTAACAAATAGTACAAGGTTTAGCGGCAATAATTTTTAATCGAATTGATGAGAGATGTAGTAAAACGAACACCCGAGCTTCTATGAACTTGTACTTAATTTATTAAGGAAAAATAATAATTACAGAACTTAGCCTAGAAATACACTGTTATACTTATCTACATAATACAGAACTGGAATTTCGGAAATGATATGCTATGCTCTCTCTCTTTCGTATTTCTTCAGTAAAAGTTTTAATTATCCAGCAGCTAATTTATAGTGAGAGAAATATCAGGAAAAGTACGCAAATGTAAAATTTACAACTTTTCAAGTTTCTGTAACAGCTGATCGACGTCTTGTTTACATTACAAGTAAAATAAAGGAGATCGGTTGTGAAGTGAAACAAACATTTGGAGAAACAAATTTTATTTACTTCTTCCTTATTTACTTCCATTTTTGCTTTTTTGCGTTCGCGTACTTTTTTGCTGAATACTCGTATTTTTTGCTGAGGGAATATTTTTCATTGCTCTGTACGATTTGCCTATGGAAAAGTTAGGTTCGATATAAAATTCTTCTAATAAGCGATATACAAGGTCAGCAGTAACATCATTGATAACAAAATAAGTCTTAGGTAGATTTTTATATTAGAGCCTCATATTTGTGAAAATTGCAGATAGAGGGCAGGCCACCGACATGCTATTCTTTCTTTTGATTCAATTTTTTTCAGTGAATGTTGCCCACTACTATTATTTTGAACGTACATAATTGTATTTGTATGTGTATATCTACATACATACCATAGATACAGACAATATGTATGTATATTAAATTTTGTAGCAGAATTCTTAACAAGCTTCGTCCTCTATGATAAGTAACGTCTGCTTCCCTTGCGTTGGAACGTGCGAAACGTATGCAGGTAGTTTTTTTTAAAGAATAGTCGCAAAACTCAACAACAATAGCAACTCAGAAGAATTGCAAAGAGTTGTTTAGATGCTTTATCGATGGTGTTACGAATAATGAGAAGAATGGAACGTAGGGATAGATGTACATACATATATGTATAACGCGCACGTTCTTTAAAAATGTAACAACTCAAAAGTTATCAATTTTGTCAAGAGAACTGTTAAAATTAACACTAGACTGACTGTGTAGTGGTTTCTGAGTTTTTTGGAAATTAGAAATTTTGACTTAACGCACTTTTGAAACAAATGTGCGATGTGTGTGTACACACAAATCACGACATTTTTGTGTCGTTCATTTTTAGCTGTTAAGGCGCGCCAAAGTCAAGTTGAAGCAAGTAAAGAAGAGTCTAAGTTCAGGTGAAACCAAACTTTATTTACATAGATGCCGCAAGTTTTTATTTTAAATAAACAGTATTTGTTATGTTCATTTTTGAAAACTTAAAGGATATTATTTATTTAAATAAAAACAAAAATTAACTTAAATAATTTTAACGTTTGATTTTATTTCCTTGCATAATTAAATTTCTCGCCACAAGTACGAAAATTTAATGAATTTCTTACATCTTTTAATAAAATATCGAATATTCCAATTTTTCTAATAACAGTTACATGAGAGAGAAATGAATATATTTCTTAAACTTTTCGTGTTATTTTTTTTATAACAAAAACGAAATTTCAAACTATTGCAAAATTTAAAAATGTTTAAAAAATATTTATCAAAAATTCCAAAAAAAATTTAGATAATTTTTGAGTGTGTATGTAGGTGTAACTCATTTAATTTTAGTGCAATCAAGTGCAAGTTTGAGCTGACTAGAAATTAACGTTGACTTTTGATATTTTTTTGTTTTCTGACGGTATTCCATATAAATCGTAGTCGAATTTTTTTATAGATAATATGTTTATTTTTTATCATTTCTATGCCCATACATATCGTAAGCATTACTATCTAAAATATAATAAAAACTAGCAGATGTTTTATTACCAAATTTTAAGCCATAATTAATTTTATTTAATTTTTAATTTTTTCAATGCAATATTGGAAATCCATTAGAAAACTTACTAGAAATAATAGTTTTGTATTTCTTACACAATACACGTACGTATTTATTAACCGTTGAATACAAATATAAAATTACAAATATCAAAACAATTTTTACAAATCTCAAAGACAGTGGGAACTTATTCCGAATCACAACTAATAAATTAATTATATAAAAATTATATTATATAAAAATATGGCGCATACAACCTTGATAACTCTATGTTCTGCTCGTCCTCGAATTTGTGGAGCACAGTAGAGCATCCTACAATTACACGATGCAACAATTTTATGGCAACTCAGATCGGCCCGGACTTCGTTAGGATTTTCAAAAAAAAAAAAAATAATATTGCAAAAGTTATATCGAATTTTTTTATGACCTACAAAAGTTGTTTTTAAAGCAGGGAAAAAAATATTTTCGTATAAAATTTTAACCCGTTAGCTGCCACCTATGTATGTATGTACATAAAAGTGTCGTTTTGACGCTTACCCCAAGAAACCCCTTAAAAAACAAATTTTAGAGGTCGCTAGAGTGTTAAAATAGTCTAGAGAATTATTTGCTGAAAGACGAATTCAACATAAAATGAAATAATAAATAGTTTCATATAAAATTTTGATAACAGCGCTGTTAACTTGCAATGTTAATGATAATGTACGGAGGATGTCATAAATAAATGTTGGATATTCCAATATTTTTATCTTCTGTGTGCTTTTAAGTTCTTTGTACAAAAACTTTGTCTGAGAAGACTCGTAGTAAAATTTGTCTAGCCATAATTTTCTAGCTCATTTTAATCCTCAAACAACCTTTAAAATTTGTTTTTTTTTTATTAAATATTAAAACGACTATTTTAGATGGGAGCTAACGGGTTAAAATGTTCTACGAAAATATTTCATTTCGCCATTTTTTTCACTTTTTTTGAAAACAATTTAGGCAGCACATAAAACCTTGAGTAGGTCATTAAAAAAGTTCGAGCTAACTTATGCAAATCCATCGATTATTTTATTGCAGGTTAGGTATACTTTCAGATTAACAAAGTCCGAACTGATTTCGGCTATTGCACAGTCTTATCAAATACTTTACGATTTTCCGACAGGACTTAATCAACTCGTAGAACTTGCGATTAAACAAGCATTCTTTCACGACTACCACTGCTGCGCACAGTAGACACTGCGCCGGCGCTAACTGTGCCAACATGCACCGACGACTGCGGCGGCACCATTAGCGAACGCCGCATGTGGTGATGACGGCGCAAAGTGATGCTATTGCGTTCACGTGTCGATTGCCGGAATTTTTGACGTCCAATTATTGCATTAGGATTGCCAGTGTTCGAGGTGGAGGAGGCAGTGTACTGTGCGACACTTATTTGCCCTGCATCCACGCCATTTTGGCCGGCGTTCATTGCCGCCAACAACTCGAAAGCCGCGCGTTTATGTTCCTTCGTCCAAATGTTATTAAGTTCAGATGTTTCGCATTTAGCTAGCACCTGATTGGTGCAAGATGCAAATGGCATGCGCGCTGTGGCGTTTACTGAACTAGGCGGCGGCGGTTGTGGGTTGGTTTTATTGTTTGTTGCCGCCGTTTCATTGCTGCTTTTAGCGCGACTGCTACTGCCCGGCTTTGATGCATCCTTATTGCTTCGATGTAAACCAAATAGGGAGGAAAATATCGAACGCCGACGAGTGTGCGTGTTTGCTGCAGTCACTGTTGTTGTTGTCGTTGTGGAGTTAGCGGCTATCCCGCTATCAATTGAATCGCGACTATCTTTACTTGAAACGCTGCCTTGAAGTTGCGTAGTCTGCCGCTTCGAGTCCCCTTTGTCCGAAGTCACACTCTGCGCTTGCGCCGAGTCGGCAGGTATATTCTCAATATTGTAGTTTGTAAATTTTTGTGGCGACTGGAAGGTAACTCGTCGCAACGTAGTTAGCGTCTTGGTGAAGGGCAAGCTGAGCTTTGCAATGGTAGGCGATTCTAGCTGCGAGTCTTCAATGCTGCAATAGGTTTCGTCATGTTTGCTAACGCTGGACTTTCGTGGCGGTATTGGAGGAGGCGGTGGTGATGGCCCAGCTGCCAACTGGGCGTCGCGGCTTTCCGTTATTCCATTAACTTTAGATATCAAAGTTTTCTCCTTCGCACTCAATTCCAGCTCTCGTTTATGCAGTGCACCTTCCAGTTGCTGCAAACGCTTTTCTTTTTCATTCAATTCTTGTGAGCGCGCATCCAAGCTGAGTTCCCTTTGTTGTAACAGTGACTCGTGTGCACGTATGGCACGTAAGCGTTCCTGCAGCGCCTCATTAAATACATCCTCTGAGATGTGGGCAGGACTTTTCAGCTCATCCACAATTGCATTGCTTGTCGCGCGTGTATGCGTGGACGGTTTCGGTGGTGGTATTGGCGGTCTCAATGGTGTCTGATCATTCACGCTCACATAGCACTCGTGTCGTATGGTTTCATAGAGCTCAGGATCTGAACGCTGGAGCATACATTTGGGGTAAATATTACGCTTCACTGAGGAGAAAATTTCAGCGCGTAAGTCTGGCGTAAACCCGCAGCTTAAACGACGTTGCCCATATGCTTCATTAAAACTATTTTGTTCGGTGTATGTAGTGCTATTAAGATTTATAACCGGACTATACTGCAACTTACAACGCACCTCATGCTTTTCATCCGCAGCAAAGAAACCTGGCTCGGCTTTTATAAGCGTCGGAAACTCGTTGCCTAATTCATTTATATTCCGCACTACGATGGGATGGCGTGAGATTACTTCAATGCTGGGTCGCTGCTCGCTATCCACCGATAGCATATAAGCAATAATCTCTTGCACATCACTCGAGTATACGGCCGGTATGTGATTGAACTTGCCGTTGGAAATATTCGAAGATAACTCATCGAATTTCGTTGCCTGAAAGGGTGTACGCAGTGCACACATTTCGTAAGTGAGGCAACCTACCGCCCACACATCCGATTTGCGATCGTATTTCGAACCCTTAACGATTTCTGGACTCATGTAGTACGGCGTACCGACGAAAGTGGCTGCAAAATCTTGATTTTTACGTAACATGCGCGCCAAACCAAAATCGCCGAGCTTGGCATTGCCCAGCGTATCCAGGAATATATTTGCTGGCTTTATATCCCGATGTAGAATAGTACCCTTTCTTATCTTGTTGTGGCACACCTGTAGTGCCTTACAAATCTGGAAAAGCACGCGCCATATATAACGCTCTTCAAATCGCTTACGTTCCGTGCGTGCACGTTTTATTAATTGCGCCAAATCGCCACCCTCACAACACTCCATTACAATAAATATTGATTTGGCCTCATGATTGACCAAATGGTGATAGTATTGCACGATATTGGGATGTTGTAGTTCACGTAGCACACGTATTTCCGATACTAACGAGGCTTTCTTCGATTCACTCAACTCATCGTAGTCGATACCCTTCCACGCATACAACTCACCGGTTTGCTTATCGCGTACCTTGAAACACGTACCAAAGGTGCCATTGCCAATGACCGATATAACTTCATAGTCTTGTAATGTTTTATTGGCAAATTTAAAACTAGCATCTCCTTCTGTAACTGAATTATCACTTGCACTACTTGCGCCACTACTCGTTGTTGCAGACATTGCTCTATTGATATTGACGACGTTTGACGTAGCGGAAAGCCGCTAATATTTGACTGTTTATTTATTATTATTTTGTTAAATTTTTAATTTGCACCGTTCCGCGCTTACGTTGCGTTCGAATGTGAAAATCATTGAAGACTACCAGCATCGGGCAAATATTAATTCTCAATAACCTGTACAAAGGCGCGCTTGCCATAAAAACTCCAAGTGCATGTTTTGGAAACAGGTTTGAAAATCTCAGCTTCAGCGCCTCTCCCAAACTAAAATGCATATTATATTGTAGATTTTTGCTTACTCCGCACATTGATCTCTCGCAGCGATCCTGTTACACACACACAGAGACATCTTCTCGGAAAGTGTTAGGCAATGACTGCCGCCTACCTTTTTCGTGCGTGACTTTGTGGGTTATTTTTGTGCGCTCAGCTAAACAGGTATAACAGATTTTCGGTTTAAAGTATAGAGCGATAATACTATACATCAATTGTTGCAGTTTAATTTCTACATTCTCTTTTTCTTGGTATGCCGATATTTTTGTGTACAAAACATAAACCGTTGGATGTAATCTTTTAGCACTTGGGCTCAGCACGCCTGCCATTTCAATTGTCATTGTTTGGGATAGCAATGAATGGTTATGCTGGCATTGCTTTATCAATTTTCGACATATGTATTTACTTAATACGTAGTAAGGTCCAAAAGTGGCAGGCCTACTCAGACTGCATTTGTTGGATATATAAAACTTTAATGTCGTTAAATTATTGAAATTTTCCTTTCCTTTTACTTACACACAACAAAAAATATGAAATTATTGAATTTGTTTACAAAGTTATAGCGTAATAAAATCAGACTGTTGATTAAAAAGCTCGAAATGCATAAAATTGAGCTTGATAAGCTGTAATTAAATTTTTGGCGAAAGAGGTAAAGACACCGTCAGAAATCAAACGGCATTTGGATGCTGAGTACGAGCGCATTTTTTCTACGTATCCCACCGAAAAGGATTGGGCGAAACAGTTTCGTTTGGAAAGAAAATACATTAATGACGAACTGCGCCCACGCCGCCGACAATCCAAAAATTTTGCGGAGGAGACAGTACTGAAAGAAAGGCGGCTAAAAACTGCAGAATTGACAGTTATGCTGGCTGAACTTCCAAAAGTCACAGTAATTGGAAATCTACTCGTATATAAACATTTGGTTATGAATAAGGTCAGTGTATGATTGGTACCAAAACTTCTTTCCGCTGTTCAAAAACAAGAAGGAGTAAAGTGTTGTACGCAATTTGGATCCCTTTGCGAAGACAAGCAGGAAGAAATTAGGGAATCAAATAGAAGCAACCAGCGTTATATATCTTCTGTCAAAAAGAGAATGGATGAAGTGGCGTCGTGCGAGCTCACCACGATAGAAGAAAAAGTGACTCAATCTCAGAAAAATACTATGACTATAACCATCGTTGTGTTTCCGATCAAAATGGTACTGGTAAATTTCAAAGATCGAAACACCAAAGTAACGGGCAACTGATGTGCTTCCTTGTGGCATCAATTGAGAGATGCTATTTAAGAAAAAATTTCGAGGAAAACTGTCGCCAGCGGTGTTGCTCCTTGAGGGCAACGCGCCGGTTCACACAACGGATGTTTTCGCGGCTGAAATCAAAAAATGCCGCTTCACTCAGCTCCACCATACCGCATATATGGAGTTGCGGCATGGACCCAAGCAACTTTTATTTATTGTAAATTTAAATGCGACTTGGGAGGAAAAAAATGTTGATACTTATGATAAAATGAGCTCAGCTGTTTGGAACACTTTGACGAAAAAAATGCAAACTATTTTTAAAGATATGGAAATGTTAGTAAAGCGTTTCCTTCAATTTATCATTCAGGCCAGAAACTTTTGGGTCTTACTACGTGTGTATCTATTTTTGCTTGTTTGTCACGACCTTTTCATTTTCATAATTACTGTTTACATACAGATTGAGTTCTTCTTTTTTTTTGTGGCACAAACAAACGCGCATATGTACTACATACATACATAGATATTATACCTGAACTTAGCGAAATTCCCCAATTTTTTTTTTCATGCATGTAATGCCTATTTATGAAATCCTTTAAGGCCTATCTACATATATATGTATGTACATTAGGGTGGCATAAAAAAGCATGGGGGGAAAATGTAGAGTCGGAATTTTAATGCTCTAGTCCCCTAAGATGGTTATATGTTATCCAAAAAAAAAACACCCCTTTTGTTTTTAAACCAAAAAATAATTAGAGGTTGCTCAAAGCGATCAAAGATTTTCATGCATTTTAAATGAAAACATACAAACATTTTTCGTCGATAATGCATAGAATACTTTAAAATCAGTATATTTCAATAATATTAACAATTTATAGCAAAAACCACAAAAAGTGCAAAAATACCAAAAGAGGCGTTAAAAAATGTCTTACTATTTTTTTGTTTCAATTATTGGCACGGTTTATAATACATGGCATAAATATAGACTATTAAAACCTATTTTAAGCGATTGTTAATTTGTTTTAACAAATTATTGTTGTTTATAACCAACAATTTACCAAACAGAGCTACAGAGTTGCAACTTTTTCTCAATTTTGCAACTTTTCCATCCAAAAATAGCCAATTAAATAAAAAATTTAAGTCCCCTGAAGGGTAACAGAGTTTGCCGATTGAAAAATACTGATTTTGTATACCATTTCTGCGAAAATAAATTATTGCATTCAAATAGAATAGGGGACTTCGAGCGTTTCGAAGACAGTCCCACGACAGTTGGTTCTACGATACCGGAACGACTCGGATCTACATATATCCGGCCAAGGACTGTGACAGCATTCCCCAAAATTTTATAGAGAATGTTTTATGCTGTTACAACAACAACAGTGTTTCGATATTTTTTTATTTAAGAAAAATTTTAATTATAGAACAATCCTTTGTTTAATTTTTACCCCCCGCCCCACTTTAATGTGCATACAATTTTCGCGAACTGGGCGTAGGATTTGTTTTGGCACCAACGCACCCTAAGCGAGTGTTTGCTATAATGAACACTCCGACAGTCAACATTAACAGATATTTTCTGATTCGATAACAAAATTATTGTTACCTGTAATTAAAAACGCCGACAAATTTTACACCGTTTGTGTTTTCGGGGCTCAATACCATCGTAATAACTTACTAATCCAAAATTTAAAAAAAAAAAGTTTTAAAATTACGAGGCCAAAATTTAGCATTTTCGGGAATGTGTTTGAAAAGCAAAAAAAAAGGACTGAGAGACCGTCCATTTTATTGGGTTTTTGTTACCCATTGACGAGAGGGGTACATCGAAATTCTTGTCTAAAACAGAAAAATTGTAGGTATTTTTGTGGACTGTTTCTTGTGTTGAACTTAAGTGGTGTTTGGAATTAAAATTGTTGTTGTTGTAATGTCTGGAGAAAAAGCAGTGAATTTCACTTTTTTCTCTATGTTGTTTAAGTGTTTTAATCACGCTCACAATTAAGAGAGACAGTAAAAATTAAATGTGGTGAAAATTCGAGTCTAACTTTTCTCATTTCTCTTTCGCTCTCCATCTTAGGAATTATTCAAAATCAGAATCTATAAATCTATGTGCATATGTATTTATTCTTGAAAACCTTAGGGAAAAAATCGTTGTGTTTGACTACTAAAGCAGGAAAAATTGAAATTATTATGCTTTAAATGTACCAAAAATTTTGATTTTTAGAATTCCTCATGTCAAATTTAAGTGAATTTTTTAAATAATTTAATAAAATATCAAATATATAAATTTTAAAATTTTTTTAGTAATGTGAGAGAATGTGTGTGCTTTTGCCCTCGAATTCTATAATTTTCGAAACTGTGCTTACCCAGTTGAAATCTAAGTAAGTAAGTTGCTTTCTGCAACTCAATCCTGTGTACAAAATTCGAGCATATTACCATTTGTAGTCACTAAAACATGGAGTTTTTGATTTTTGTAAATTACCGTTATAAGAGAGGTAGGTGTGGTTTTTATCCGATTTTTATTATTTTCGAAATCCTGCTTATTAACTTAAACTACAGAAAGAGTACCAAATTTGGGAGAATCTGATAAAGTAGTTTCTAAGATGTACATATGTATCTACCTATTTTATTGGGTTTTTGTTACCCATTGACGAGAGGGGTACATCGAAATTCTTGTCTAAAACAGAAAAATTGTAGGTATTTTTGTGGACTGTTTCTTGTGTTGAACTTAAGTGGTGTTTGGAATTAAAATTGTTGTTGTTGTAATGTCTGGAGAAAAAGCAGTGAATTTCACTTTTTTCTCTATGTTGTTTAAGTGTTTTAATCACGCTCACAATTAAGAGAGACAGTAAAAATTAAATGTGGTGAAAATTCGAGTCTAACTTTTCTCATTTCTCTTTCGCTCTCCATCTTAGGAATTATTCAAAATCAGAATCTATAAATCTATGTGCATATGTATTTATTCTTGAAAACCTTAGGGAAAAAATCGTTGTGTTTGACTACTAAAGCAGGAAAAATTGAAATTATTATGCTTTAAATGTACCAAAAATTTTGATTTTTAGAATTCCTCATGTCAAATTTAAGTGAATTTTTTAAATAATTTAATAAAATATCAAATATATAAATTTTAAAATTTTTTTAGTAATGTGAGAGAATGTGTGTGCTTTTGCCCTCGAATTCTATAATTTTCGAAACTGTGCTTACCCAGTTGAAATCTAAGTAAGTAAGTTGCTTTCTGCAACTCAATCCTGTGTACAAAATTCGAGCATATTACCATTTGTAGTCACTAAAACATGGAGTTTTTGATTTTTGTAAATTACCGTTATAAGAGAGGTAGGTGTGGTTTTTATCCGATTTTTATTATTTTCGAAATCCTGCTTATTAACTTAAACTACAGAAAGAGTACCAAATTTGGGAGAATCTGATAAAGTAGTTTCTAAGATGTACATATGTATCTACCTATTTGCTTTAAAGTGGGCGCTGCCACGCCTATTCCCAAAAAACATTCGTGTATTTCCTTATCTAACTCAATCCTGCATATAAAGTTTGAAATATTCCATTCTTTTGATTTTCACAAAGCGCCGTTATGTGAACGAGGTTATTATCCGATTATACAATATCAAATTTATACCTAACTTTTTTTCCGACATTATTTTCTAATTTTAAGTCCACAAATTCTACTATGAAATTAAATTTCAATTTTATGTGCACATGTACTTAATGTTCTAGAACAAGTTCATAATTTCATAAAACTCGTACTTTTAATGAAAAATCTTAAGAAAATCAATGTCAATATTAAAATATGTCTACCACGGTATGTGGTACGACAGTTCGTTAATTCAGCTGAGTATTGGGCAAATGGAAAAAAATAAGAAAACTTATCCAAGTTTGGAACTGGCACAGAGAAATCACTTTGATTTTCAAATAAAATAAAGAATATATCTCAATCCATGCAAAATGTAAACGTTAAATTTTTCAACTCAATTATTTTTTCTTTGGTTCTTTGGTTAAAAATATGAGAAACCGGATCCTTTACTTTCACATGACACATGCATTTTCGGAGTTCTAAGTTTTTGAACTTTTAGTACAGGAGCTTTAAATAAATGATTTTCCTTGAAAATCCATTTAAAAAAAATTAATTCGTACTTTAATTTTTAAGAAACCTTTTTTCTGAGATTTTTGATGGTACTTGCCCCGGATAGGACTCGAACCCGGGACATACTGAATAAAGCGCCAACCCGTTATAGATATTACAATTATTCAAAAAATCTTATTCACTGTGGTTACTGTTACTACTTTGAACACCAAATTTAGCTTTAAATTATCGTGCAAAATATTCATTCGATTATCGCAAAGATTATTAAATATGTATATACTAAACGCGCGTTTGAAAAAAACCGTGCAAACGCAATCTATAACGTATGTGATAGCTTTAGCTTTTTGAAATTGTCGTAAATAAGCAACAATTTATATAATTCAGTATTATTGAAAAAGCAATTTGAAATTAGCATTAGAATCCCATTAGAGAACAATTTTGACGTGTCGAGGACTACATGTGCCCCATTTTTTGTTGAGATCGCTATGACTCTCGGCAGTTTTCCTTAGCCATTCTCTTACGTTTGAGATTGGAGAGTAGGACTAGTTCCAATCATTATCTAATCATTTAACTAACTTCAATGTTTACTGGATTATATAGGTAATTAGCTTGGACATTTTTATTTTTATACCAATAAATCCTTTTTAGAAAATTTTAATGCCTATTTATACCCTAAAGGATATGTAACTAATCGTAATTTTAAACCAGATACACGGATTTTAAAAATATTACATTAAAAATTATAAACTTTGAATCAAAAAAGTTTTCTGAAACTTGTGTGTTTCAGCATACATGTGTGCGTATGTTTGTTCTCTTTTGTCTATTTTTTTTAACTCTCGATAATGGATGTATTAATAGAAATTAAGACCTTTTTCGATAGAACAAATGTAAAGCGGAAATTTTGGTACGATAATGATATAAGTATAAAATTGGTATATCCAATAAATACTCTCAAATAAAATAATAACTATTTGATCCTTACTTGCTCGTCAATCTGCATTCTTGGAAAACATTTCAATTTCGCAATTTTATATAATGGAACTTGATCCGGCTTATTTCTGATAAATCCATTGATTGAATTGTACTTGTTTATTAAGTAGCACCTAAGTTTTTATATTTAATCTAATTTTTATACTTCTAACTATCGTTAATTTTATAAGTTTCAGCCCACAATGCTGCTCGCCCCACGTAGAGCCAAGTAACCAGCAACAATATCGGATGGTAGGGTTTTAACAATAGCATATTCTTCCGAGTTAGCGTAGCGTAGCTTTGAGTGCGGGTCAGTGTACGGTGCAATCAGACCCGAAATGTCCGAGTACTTTTTAGGTGGACGCAACGAAGGCGGAGCATTGAAAGACGAGTCTGGACGATAATAAAAGTAAATGATAATAGTGAAAATGTTGAAAATAGATAAGCAATTTACACAATTGTAGTACTTACAAGACATTGCGCCTTCTGGCCACTGTTGTGTCTTCTCCACTGCGAGTATTTGTTTCAGTGATTTGAAGACGTGTTTCTTACCACCGGGTGCAATATAGCTATATTGCGGATTTTTAAAGCATATGCTTGGTGGTTCTTCGGACATTATAATTTATTTTGTACAAAATTTCCGCACTCTTCTTTTTAAATTTTGTTTTGTTAATGGAGTCGAAAGTGTAAATATTGCAATTACAGGGTTGCAATGAATAATTAGAAAAATGTTGCGAAAAATATTTGAGAGATGCGCACAGACTTGCCTGTGAGTTTACTATATTTTAAAACGATTTTACAATTTATGTGTACATTCGAAATATCCTTTTGTTTGCGAGATTTATTATGTCTTGTAAATCTTTACTATATACTTAATTTTGTAAATTCATACCCATTCAAAACATACTCTAATTGTGCTTAATCATTGCAACCTTGTCGTTGTTATCACAAAACAGCTGAGTGTGTATCTCTTATCCATTAGATAATTCTTGACCGCGTGATAAACAATCTTTCTACCGGCTTATCAACTCGAGAAATTATTACAAAAATAACAAAAGAAGGCAACATAACGAAACAGACGATTCATAATAAAGAACTTGTAAGCAGAAAACGTATATTTGGCTAACCAACTTAAACAAAACAAACCAACAATGTTGAAGTTGCAAACTTTCACTGGATGTGCCAACTGAATATTTTAGCTTATTTCACCATACCAGAACAAACTTAACGTAAAGAATGTCGATTACATCTACACTCTTCGTTTACGTTCTTTGCGAATACAATTTTTGTTATTGTATGGTGAAATAAGCTAAATTATTATATTAGCGCATCCGGTGAAAGCATGCAACTTCTTTTTACGGGTTTGTTCTGCATTTCACTTCCGAGTTAATTTGTACATTGAGTCATCTGAAACTGTCGGGGGAAGAAAAAATTTCCGAATGAAAGGGAATTGCAGAACATTCCCAGTCATATTGGTTCTTTGTTAATATATTAGAGAGACGTTGAAAGTGGTGCAACATCTTTGTTTTCAACGTTATTTAACCCAACTGTTTTCTCTCCTACGTTTTTGTTTTTTTCTGGAGGGCGCTATAGATATCCGTCGTAATGCCCCGGCGCGCTCAGCTTGCTAAGAATCTGAACCGCTTTCGACTGGTGACATTTGATATTACAGATACGTTGCTAAGATTTAGAAAGCCTCCTGGTGTGCAATATGCTGAGACAGCAGCGCTGATGGGTGTCAAAAATCTTGACCCAGTTCGTATCCAACGAATATTTCGTGATGAGTTTAAAGCAATGGCGAAGAAATATCCCAATTTCGGCAGCAATTCTAAAGAAATAACTTGGCAAGAATGGTGGATGCAGTTGGTATGCAATGTTTTTACCCGCATCGACGACAAATTGCCCTCTTCTCAAATACGTTGTATTAGCGAGAAGCTTCTTGAACAATATCGTTCCAATGAATGTTATGTGCATATTGATGGTAATATAGAATTACTCGAGACTATACGCAGTAATTGCAAATATCTAGGTGTTCTTTCTAACTCGGATCCCGGAGTGGAACGTGTATTGTGTGATATGAATATTAGAAACAATTTTGACTTTGTATACACTGCATATGATTTGGGTGTTGAGAAACCACACCATGGAGCCTTTCACAAGCCACTAAAGGAATATGATGTACACCCACAGGAAGCGCTGCATATTGGGAATCTATATGACAAAGATTATTTGGGAGCGCTTAATGCTGGTTGGAGCAGCTTACTGATAACACAATCAACCAATGATGCAAAAAAAGCAAAACCCACGCATGTTTATACCAGTTTAAAAGAAATGCTAAATGCTCTCGAAACAATTGACATCAAGTGGTAAACATTTTAGAAGAGCATGTCCAAATGGAAAATGCTGAGTTCGAAGATGCATAAGTTCAATACCATAGTGCAATGATAACTTTCGTTTTTAATAAGGTTGGTTAAAGTTTATATGGCCTGCAGAAAAAGTGAGGTTAAGTTACTGACATCAACTTATTATCATTGCTCCATGGTTCAATACTCTTCTTTACAAATTTGTGATGAATTTGGTTTATTGTAAAACAACTAACCGATGATATTAAATATGTATTTACAAACCAAATATTGTTTAAAAAGTTAAGTCGAGTTTATTTGTATTATATAAAAAAAAGAAACGAAATAAATCGTATAAACTTTAGCTTTTTATGGTAAACCTTTAAATATTCTAATTACAAAATATTCAGTTTTAAAAAGGGGCCGGGCCAAGGCGAATTCATACAAGGTGTAGTTACTATAGCAGCCGGTTTGATTTTTTTTATTCACCTACATGTATTTTGTTTTTGCTTTTGCGTATGAGCTTTAAAAAGCCGTAAAAACAAAAACAAAATGTATTTAAATTTTGACAACTCTTACGCAGAAACAGAAACAAAATACATAGGAATTTTGTAGTTGTATTTATAACACCACCTTATATGAATTCGCCTTGACAAAATGTATGTAAATTTTGACAACTCTTACGCAGAACCAAAAACAAAATACATAGGAATTTTGTAGTTGTGTTTATAACACCACCTTATATGAATTCGCCTTGGACGGGGCCTTTATACTTTTTTCAAAAAAGTCAATAAATGGTTTATTATTATTTAACGATTTTCAACGATGTATTTTCGGTCAAATTTTAAGACTTATTTTTCAGTCAAATATAAAAAATGAACGAAAAAATAAGACAGAGTTTAACCTTTTTATTTGACCTAAAATGTCAAATGTTTACTTTTTTTAACCGAATAAATAAAACTTAAGATTTGTTAAGAAAATATCAGTCAAAAAGTAATAGTTAATTGCTAACTTTCGTGGCTAACAAGCATTACATTGCAATATACAAATGTTAAAAACACAACTTCCTTCTGACAGACTTTTTGAATATAACTATTAACTTCGATCCACGACATTAGATTATCAGCTACACTACTCATCAATAATCCTCCACGTCTCATGTATCCTTGCCGTTATTTTCTGTAGCTACAGGCGTCGCATGCGCTTTTTGGTTCTTAACGCTCACTGCAGCCGATGCTTTTTTTGCACGCATTGCTTTTATTTGTTCCAAATTCATTCGTTGCTGCACGTTCAGATTGGTCACTTGATTGAGCACAGACTCACTAGTCAGTTGCCAGTCACGCTCCAATGCTTCAGGATCTACATCCTTACCTTCTAAACGCATTTGCATGTCTGAGTAAAAATCACAAAACAAGACCGGGTCTTCAGCGCTTGAAAGTGTACGCGTACTGCAGTATTGCCCCCGCTTTAATAAATCTTCATTATTAATCTTTTCATCTAATTGACGAGACGCAAGCGGAACCTACATTAAAAAAAATACAAAAATGTTTCAACATCTGTTAATATTTTGAATATTTTTATGACCAACCTGTTGTTGAATTAGTTTTTCATGATGTTGTGTTATTTGTGTTTTCAACTTCCTAAACTCTTTCAATTCATCTTTTACGAATTCCAGGTAACTAGTTAAATTCAGACAATAAAAGTTATTGAATTAGTTATTTGAAATTTACCTATTGCATACCTATACATTTTCGCTGTTTGCTTTGTCAGTGCTTCCAATGAGTTAATCAAGTTTTGCATTGGTTGTGCCTGTGGCCCTAAATGCGGTTGTAGTCGTTCCGCTTGTACTACCAAATCTTCACTGAACTGTTTCGAGTAACGCAAATGCTCCGCAATCAACTCACGTTGACGTCTGAGTTTTAGATAGGATTGTTCCACGTAATCGTTGTGTTGTATTTGATCAAGAAACGCTACCAGATTGTGTGGTTCACGCAACAAAAACGGCGAATCGACTTTCTGTGTAATACGTCCATCGTTTTGCAATATCCAATGATTGATGCCATATACTGGAATGGTTGATTGGTGCAGTAACAGCACTAGTAGAATTACTGTTACTTGTTGTTGCAGGCACATCGGTGGCATAGGGCGACAAAACGAAAGGACTTTTATTCTTCATGCACTTGCTAGGGCGTGGTGGTTACCGGAAAAAATTCAATGACACAACGAACTGCCAATTCAATGCAATTTCTGAATAATAGTTTTGATTTCGCGCGTATATAACTATTTATCTCAATCCATCAGTAATAAGGAAATCGTAAATATTGAATTATGATTGGATTTCGATAAGACGCTGGGTTATTTGATAAAACGTTCAACAGAATTTTGCTTACAGCCAGCCGGCGACATTTTTGTTTACATCTGTTTTGATCACAGAGTTGTTATCAATAGCAATGGCAGGATTAATCGAAAACTGCAAACATGATACAAAACAAGATTGAGATTTCCAGTCTGAGAGCAACTGAAAGTAACGCAATAAAATATAGAAAATGAGAGAGCAAAGAAATAAATTTCAAGATGAAGAGGAAAATCGCCCAAATGACTGAATGGTGGAAAGTTTAGTTTAGTGCAAAAAGCTCAATGAACGAAAACGGTGGAATTTACCAATACCACTCAAAGATATATAAATAAAAACTTCCATTCGGTGAAAAAAATTCTCCATTTTTATCCAAAAAAAAATTGGCTACATGTTGCTGGTATCAGAAAACTTAGAGGTACTTCTAACAGAGAACTTATATTATACTCATCTGGGTACTCCACATTGAGTTTTTTGGGAGCGCAATCACCCTATGTCCAATAAGTGGATGGCTGCCATTCTGACAGTTTCCTTTCTGTTCATTCGCCACGCGCCAAAGTGTGTGTGTGTGTGCAAGTGGAAGAATGCGCTGCACAAAGCAAAATTTGGATTGTGTTTTCGATTTTCATCTCCACTATTTCGCTCCGCTCCTTTTTTGTGCTTTAATCAAAAAAATTTCTTATTAACGTCTGCGTGTGCGGTTTATTATTATTTTTCACGGTGTGAAAAACAAGTTAAATATCGCAAGTTTTACCGCTAATTGCAATTAACTTGCAAATATTGAAGTTGGTACATTAGCAAAAAAAATAGTGAAACCGCAAAAGCAAGATCCCCAAATAATACTACATACATGAAGTAAAGTTTTTGGGGAAAAGTGAGGAGCAGTAATAGGAGCAGCGGCAGCAATAGTGTCAATAAAAACGTATATTACATTATTGAAATAAAGCGAAGAAAATTGCGGCTGCAGTTAATACTCTTTGTCCCTTTGTGCGATTTCGTGGCCAATTATTAAAATTTGCAGGCGTGCTATCAAAACGACGGGCGGAAACAACAAACTAAATACTTCCGTGAATCGACGTACCAGAAAAAAAATAATAGGACACATCCACATTTGATTGCATTGGAAATCGTTTTTGCCAGCGCTTTGTTTATAATTGCGCTAAAACGGAACGACGGAGTATAACACTGTTAAATTATTAACTGATAAAAACAAATTGAAGTTGTTGGCGTTATCATTGGTACGTTGAGAGGCGGCTTTTATTAACAAAAAAAAATGGCTGCTGTAAATGATTGCTTCACGATTGGATCATCTGTGCTTTGCACGACCTGTTTCAACGAGGAGGTGGAGGGCGAAGTGCTGGCATTTGATCACAACACAAAAATGCTCATTCTAAGTATCCTTTTCAAGAAAATTACTTAAAATCGGAAAGATTCATTTTACATTTATTGAACACCATCATCAACTTTTTGTTTATTCTTCATTTATGTGGATTTCGATGTACATATGTATGTTTTTTATTTATTTACTATACCTAAATTATATACCATGCATGTACTAATAACACCAATCTTAGGATAAACATTTGCTCTTCAAAATGGGGGTTTCGGTATGATTAAAATGATTTGCCTTTGAGCTTAATCTCACACAACTTAACCTAATATTCTCAAAAGAATTAACAAATGCTTTTATATTTTCATTAGATTTTGTAAATTATACTACTTTATTTACTATTATTATTGTCTGCTAAGCGATTCGACTATTATCCATACTTGGAGAAAGTTTTTATACTCGTAATGCTGCTGAGGTCAATCATCCGATTTGACTTTTGAATAAAATGAATAACAAATTATGTATTGTGCTAGTGGTTGTATACACATAGTTGTTCATACATATATGTATGTATGTATATACGTATGATATATACAATGTTTTCAAAGTTATATAAAATTAGGTTGGACTATTCATCTTTCCAAATATAATTCATTTACCTACATAGATATTTCATATTAAAAATGACTCCTAATGAGCTTATTAAAAACATTTAAAAGTAGCAAATACCCGATGTTGTTGTTGTTGTTGTAGCGGTAACAACTGTCCTTGGCCGGGTGAACCTCGAGCCATTCCGGTACGTAGAACCGACTGTAATGGGAATGAAATACCCGATGTCCTTTGTTACGCCTCAAAAACTACAACGTATTAAATTGTACATATGTATGTATGTATTTGTGTATTGAAACAAGTTTTTTTTCAATTTTGGGTCCAATTTAAAAAATTATACATTGTACATTAAGATACCTCACCAAAAAAAATTGCGGTTTTCACCGGAATAATAAATGTATTATAGCTTAGACTTCCATTAAAATATTTCAAAAAACTATTTACGTGAGCTGGATCGTAATAAAGATTTCTCCAAAAATAGAGTTTTTTGTAAAAAAAAAAATATTTTATTTAAATGGTTTTATAATCTGAGGTGACTTTTCTGTTTTTTACCATTTGAAAAAACTAATTTTATAATGGAGCTTAAAAAATGGAGGTCCAGCTCGAATAAAACCATTGCCATTTTTTTGTTGGGTGGAAAGTGATGCACCTTAATATAAATATTTTTCAAAAATATACAAAAATAAAGATGCCACCATATTGTTTATCGCAAATATATTAAAATCAGTTCAGAAATTTCAGAGCAAAATCTTAACTACTAAATATAGATAATAGTAATTGTAATTGTTGAAGAGATTATAGGTTAGATCAACTTAAGTGTCCTCAGCTTATTTATATATAGTAAGCTCAAGCAATTTCCTACATTTAATTTCCTGTTCTAAAAATATGTTATAACACAACAGTTTTCCTTAATTATCGCTACATTATCACATTATTAAAAAAAAAAAGAGTGTCGTTCAAAAAACTCAGAGCAGCTTAACGATGTGTACGTCCTGAATTTGTCGCTCTGCAGCAACGTTCAAGTGATCAAAGAGTGCAATGGCAATTTCGTTGAGGATCCACAAAAGCTGAATTTGGAGCAGGTATAAGCGTCAGACAAGTGCTTAGTTAAAAAACAGTACTCTAAAACCTGTATAACTAACATTCAAGTTTAATTAATTTTTCAGATAAAAATCAGACTGCGAAATACAGTACAGCAACGACAAACGTATCTAAAGTCGAGGAATGCTGATGTTAGCCTGGAGGCACAAGAGTTATACAGAACAATTGCAAAGCAATTTAAGGTAAGTAATGAAGATTTTATATAATTATAAAGAAACCAAGTATGCCGGATGAGGGAAAAATACGCCAAAGGTATCTGTGTTCTTGCGTATAGACAAAAAAAAAATAACTTGATTTAAATTTCGGATATCTACAAGACTAAGCCAAAACTAAAAAAAATAGTAGAAAAACCCGAAGTCAAATTAAAATTAAAGTAAATTACATTAATAAACAAATTTAAAAGATTTAAAATTTGGGTCACTATATTTTACCTGACGCCACAAATCTATGTACATACATACATACATATGTATTACATATGTAAACAATAATATTGTAGTAAAATAATAATAATTAAAATAAATAATTGTCTCGTCTATATTAAACACGTTATATGTTTTCCCCACTATTGTTTTTAGGTTAATGAAGTATCCTGGCAAGGACCGAACATTCAAATATTCAATGAAGTCACTGTTTCGCCACCGTATCGAGTGGAAAATGTTATCTCGACTTCTAACAACAAGTCGTTATGCAATTATATCAAGAAAATGGTTAGTAAGTTCTATATCACAAAAAAAAAATGAAATTAGTCTAACTTAATATTTTTTTGTTTGTTTTTTTTATCATTATCTTGAAGATTGAAAAATTCTTTGAGAGCACATCACAGGAGAACAGCTCTGGAGCTGCGGGTACATCGTCAGCTTCTTCGTCCACATCGTCGTCGTTGTCATCGTCCGCACCATCGGCTTCTGTAGGCGCATCCCCGTCGAGTAATGCGGCTTCGAGCTCACCTGTGCCAGCAAATTAATCTGAAAGACCACAACAATCGTTCAAAAAATATATATAATAAAAGATCACAACATACTTTGACTTCTTTATTGCAGTGCTTTAAGCAACGACGAACTTTTGGAAAATTAAGTTTTGGTTAAAATCATTTTTGAGTTTTTATTCTGGAGCATTCATTAGCAAAGCTATAAAAACTTACTTCATTCAATATCTGAGCCACTGAACTATGATGGATTCAGTGATAGCCCTAGTACTTCACAAGGGTTAATTGATTAGGTGTAGAAAATACAACACTTGGCTAAGAAAACGTCAAGATTTTTTATTAAAAGAATAATCGGTATCAAAGTCATCAGACATAAATACATACAAACTTTTGGCCCAAATGTAGTCGGGCAAAGTCCAGATTTCTCTATGGAGACTAAATAAATTATTTGTTATGTTTATCTAATACCCAAAACCTTCGTAGATATTACATAGCATGATAATAGTAGTTTTTTTTAGTCCGTATCTGAACTTGGATCGCTATGTTGCACATCTTAACCGTTTCCGATCAATACCAAAATTTATATGTGATATCTTTAACCGATGTATTATCGATTGAAGGGGTGAGGGTGAAAAAATATTTCATTTGGTTTTTAAGAAAATAGGTTTCAAATTCTAACATTGTTAACCGATTTCTTACAGTTCTAAAGTTGATGTAGTTTTCGTGGAAGAAGTGAACGCTAGGGCAAGAACAAAAAGAAATCGGGCGTTGTCTGTCGGTTTACTGATTTATTTGGTGTATATTTGTATGATGGAATCTAAAAAAATTGTAAAAGCTTATAAAAATTTTATTTTGAACCGATTTGCTAATGTTGGAGAGGTAAAAAAGTCCTTTCACCCGCTGTGCGTATATTATTGATATATAAATTGAAAAAAACCCAAATGAAACGGAAAAAAATAAATAAATTAATGATGTTTTAGAACAAGTTGGATCGACAACGTTTATTTGTTTAAGCGTGGTCTGCAAACAATCGGCGACTCAGAACTAATACCATCAGTAGGATCCATTCTTCGGGGGTTTTCTCGAAATCAATATGTATTATATATATAAATAGACTTGTTTTATGAAAGGCCTATAAAATATCTTTTCTACCATATAAACATTTTCAATTAGTTTAATATTTTTCGTAATATGTGCTTAAAATATTAGGATTTCAAACTTTACCTCCCCTCTAAAAACCTATTTGAATTTCCCAAAAAAAAAAGGTAGACCACATACCCAGCTCTTAATTTTTTCTAGCTCAACGGGACGCATTCTTTAGTTATGCCGATACTCTATATTGAGAAACGTGTGAAAGTATCGAGTATAAAAAATCAGTTTCAAAGTAATCGATACGATTACAGATCGATTATTTTTCCGTGTCGCTAGGTAGATATACCGGTCATCTTTACTGTTTGTGAATCGTTTTATATCCACAAAAATTTTCTTAATAAAAGTGGATTCTCTTTAACTCAGAAAGTATTTAAACACAAAATTAGCCGCATCATGGAGGAAGTGCAGCGGCATAGCGTGCATACGTTAATATTTCGTTCATTAAAGCGGACACACGATATGTTTGTTTCTAATCAAAGCGCGTTGCCTGAAATTGACGAAAAACTGTGAGTTATTTTTAATAACAAACTTGTTTTATAATTCTATCTTATTTATTAAATACTTTTAGGCTTAAAATACGAAAATCTATTAAAGCGAAAGACACATACGGGCTGGTATTTGACCGCGTAGTCAAAGCTGCGGAGGCAAAGAAATTAGCAGCGGACGCATCAAGTGGCGCACTAGAAGGACCCGAGCGTCCACTTGCCATAACGGATGGGAATGAAGTTGGTGAGCAAAACGCGCTTGCGGTAGGGAATGACAAAAGTGCAGGAGTGGGAATGGAGCAGTCTAATGGTGGCACATCCGTTGTAGCCGCTTCAGGTACACGCACAGGCACAGCCGGCAGCAATGTGCAATTAATACCAAAAAAAGCGCCTACAATACCGAAACCAACTTGGCACGCGCCTTGGAAATTATCACGTGTTATTTCCGGTAAGTGACAAAATATTGATCACAATAAAATTGTATTATGTATGTATATTTCTTTTATTTAATCTCAATATTTTCAGGACACTTGGGTTGGGTACGTTGCATAGCAGTAGAGCCTGGCAACGAATGGTTTGCCACAGGCGCCGGCGATCGTGTTATTAAAATATGGGATTTGGCCAGCGGCAAACTGAAACTGTCACTCACTGGCCATGTTAGCACTGTACGTGGATTAGCGGTGAGCGCTAAGCATCCATATTTATTCAGTTGTGGCGAGGATCGCCAAGTGAAATGTTGGGATCTCGAATACAATAAAGTTATACGACATTATCACGGTCACTTGTCGGCTGTGTACTCCATGGCACTGCATCCAACAATCGATGTACTCGCCACATGCGGCCGTGACTCGACCGCTCGCATTTGGGATATGCGCACCAAAGCAAATATACACACTCTCTCCGGTCACACAAATACGGTGGCCAGTATTGTAGCACAAGCAGTCAATCCTCAGATTATAACCGGCTCGCATGATTCCACGGTGCGCTTGTGGGATTTAGCGGCAGGCAAAAGCGTTTGTACACTTACAAATCATAAAAAGTCCGTACGCAGCATCGTTCTGCATCCTACACTCTACATGTTTGCCTCAGCATCGCCCGATAATATTAAGCAATGGCGTTGTCCTGAGGGCAATTTCGTTCAGAATATCTCCGGTCATAATGCCATCGTGAATTGCATGGCTGTAAACGCGGATGGAGTTTTAGTGTCAGGCGGTGACAATGGTACAATGTTTTTCTGGGACTGGCGTACGGGCTATAATTTTCAACGTTTTCAAGCACCTGTACAACCCGGTTCAATGGACAGCGAGGCAGGTATTTTTGCAATGTGCTTTGACCAATCTGGTTCGCGGTTAATCACAGCCGAGGCGGATAAGACAATCAAAATTTATAAAGAAGACGATGAGGCAAGCGAAGAGTCGCATCCAGTCAATTGGCGACCGGAGATATTAAAACGGAGGAAATTCTAAAGAGAATATTCTATTTATTGAATAGTTTTCGTTTACGCATTTGAAATAAATTAATTTTTATATTAAGTAAATTAACTCGTACGGTATTTTCTATTCATTGGACGGACTGAACCGAACCATTATAAAGGTAAGTATTACGGTTTCGTGAATCTAAGATTAGAGGCTAAATTTCTTCTATCAGTTGGATGATGTGTTGTTCACCATTTATTTATAGGGACAACAAGGTTAAATTTTAAAATATGAGGATTTGTGATTAATTATTTTATTTTAACTTTTTTCAATTTAAGGCCTGACGTTTATATCCAACTGTTGTGTGGGAAAACAGTGTAAGGCCGAAATTTCAAGAATTAACCGGCACCATAAAAATTCTTCAATAAAAAGTTGACCGACCTGTGTCGTTGAGTTTGAAACACCGAATTCAAATTTTTTCTGAGTTATTCAAGTTTTTCTTAAAAGGTCAAAAGCACCAAAAAATATGATTTCCTTGACATTTTAAAATATTTTTGTGCAAATCTTTTAAGCTAAAACTTTTTCATCATCTGATCATTCATTTTTTTTTAGACATTTTCAAATCAACCCAGCTTACGCAAACCTGTATATTTTTAAGAAATATTTTGGTGCAAGCCTTGCAGCATAATAGATTTTATTATTCCGGTGGAAAAGGCGCGACTTTTTTGGCGGCACCCTAATTTATTATAATAATTTTTTTTATAGCACTTATACTTTAATCGTTTTTAATTTAACGCATTCTCTTTTAATGAATTTTAGTTGATAAATTTCCAACTTTCACGGAAATAAAAAAAATGTTTCTGTGTTTTCTTAAATACCGTTTGATTGTAGTATTTTAAAAATCATGCCTTACTTATCTCTCAATATTTTATCAAAATGAATTTGTAAAGTAAGCAATAAAATTAATTTCCAGTACTTTAAAATAGTAAACATTCGTTATATGGAAGAAAACGCTTAGCACCCTCTGCAAAAAAAAAAATGATCAAAAACCAACAGGAGTTTTCAGTCAGTTAAAAAATTGTTTATTACAAAGCGAGTGCCAAGGCGAATTTATAGAAGGTGATGGCATAAGAGCAGCTGATTTGATTTTTTTTATTCATCTACATCACGGTGTACTGAATACTGAAGGTGACGCCTTTAGAAGTACCGCTACTTTGGTTTTGCCGGGTTTGACAATTCTCAACTTCAACTAGACAAAGCTTTTTTCACAAATTAAGAAAAAGAGACACTTTTTTTAGTATTTTGCGAATTTATTTATTAAATGTCTGCCTATAAATTCATACTTTTACACTTTAGAACAATTAGAACACGTTTTTCAATGAAATATTGGAAGTTGTTCAATTTTCTCTCTCCCGTATTCTTGTTTACTGAAGGCGAGATCTGTCATTTCACCGCGGGAAGGCGCAATCTTGTATTCTATCATTCTTGCATCTACATGTATTTTATTTTTGCTTTTCGTATGAGCTTTCAAAAGCCGTAAAAGCATAAACAAAATGTATTTAAATTTTGACAACTCTTACGCAGAAACAAAAACCAAATACATAGGAATTTTGTAGTTGTATTTATAACACCACCTTGTATGGATTCGCCTTGACAAAATGTATGTAAATTTCGACAACTCTTACGCAGAAACAAAAACCAAATACATAGGAATTTTGTAGTTGTATTTATAACACCACCTTGTATGGATTCGTCTCGGTTTATTATAATGAAATTTAATGACCGTCAAAATTGCAATTTTGATACAAATTTGTTGAATTTTTCTGAGTTTATGAGCTTATTTTATAGAACGAACTATATTTTTATAAAAAAAAGTCCACAAAAATATTTTAACTTGAAACAGTGCCAAATATTGTACAAAAAACATCACTGTATACTTACTTTTGGGAGAGAGAGTGTATAGCCTTTTGCACGTTGCGATGAACTAGTACTCAACTTCCATTCGTTTTCTCGCAGCTGTAAAATATTTATTTCAATGACTGCAGAAATTCACAAATTACTGCTAAATGCTAGGATTAAACAGCTTTGTCGAAAAGCAGTACTGCAAACATGCAGTGCAACTACATTACTGCGTTTACGAACGACACCATTTAATAAGCTTTCACATTTGAAGATTGTTTAATGAAGACGGTTGTAATCAAAAAGAAAGGTAATAGAATCAAGCCAAAAAACAGAACTACTAGTTTAGACCTACGAAAATACTCAGCAGTTGATTTTCTTGAATTATTACTCTTTAATAGCAAAAAAAATTAAGTTCCTTCTTTTGTTTTGGTTAAATTATAAAATCCGAGAAAATACATATTATTCTTGAATATAATAATCAAATAATTTCGGAAAAATATAAAACCAGAAAATAATCAAATTTTGTTGTTTAAAAACACGGACTTATGATTTCATTTATTAGCAAATTATGTTGAAATTAAATAATTTCGCCTCGCCAAATGAAAATGAGTACGCTGTAATGTGAGGATAGTGTTAGTAATATTTTTTTCAATATCAAAGAAAAAGTAGATTGAAGCGGCATCATTTTTCACGTGGTATGAATTTTACTGGTTTTCACAAAAGGGGGGTGAGGGAGTACAGTTTGAAGAATATCACATACTTCGTATTTAATATTTTATCAAAGCTTTATAGTTCATCTGTTGTCCAAAGGAAATGATCATACTTAGATCTTCTTACCGCCTTATCAAAACTTAAATTAAAGCCACTAACGGGTATATTCTGCACCGGTAACAACATTTTTATTACCGGTAATAAAAACGTCCGGCAACTTTTAAACCCTTTTGGTATTCTGCACGTTCTTATTACCGGAAAATTTTATTACCACCGCACTAGGTGGTAACTACTAGAAAACATCTGACGTTTATTTACATTTTTGTAATAAATTAAAGAGTAGTGAAGTATTAAACGTTGATTTTTTTATTTAACTAATTGCAATACGAGTTTTCAATATTAAAAACATAATGGCGACTTCTTTGGTAATGTTACTGCTGATTGATGAGGAGGATGATGAAATATCCCTACGTAGACAGCAACTGAAAAGTCTTCGGGACAACAGCGATCCATTTAGTTTACCAAACGAAATTTTTAAACAGAATTTTCGAATGCCGAAAGAAGCATGCAATTTCGGTGCCTTCGGGGTGTTCTTGCCTTGGAGCTGCTCCGGACGATCCTTTACGAAGGCTACATACCAGCGTAATTGCTGCTGGGTTGTCCTTGCGTATTTTCTGCAATTAAAAATTAATGATATTATAATAATTTATTAAATTTACTTTAGTAAATCACTCACTTATTCATCTCCATTGTGATTCGCTTGTAAAATTTGTGTTCAGATTCACACCACACCAAAGCAAACACCGTATGGTGAGTTTTACACTGTTGACAGCGTTACCAGTGTGCAAGAATGCCGGTTACAAGAAGTGGTAACATTTTTCGGTAATAAAATTTGCCGGTTACAAAATTTCCGGTAACGTGCAGAATAGACGTGTAAATGTATGAATCATTGCGTGTGTGGCAAAATGCGTCTGTATTAGGGTGGACCAAAACCCTCATTTTTTTGAATTGTTATTGCTAATAGCATATTGATCCATTACGCTCTCAAACAAATCTGGGCGGAAGATATAAATTTTCGGTCAATATCTCAGGCTCGACCAAGTTAATCAAAGTACTCAACTGATTTTTTCTTAGCTCACTTTGATCACTTTTGAAAATTTAATTCACTACAAAATAGCCAATTTTTTTTTGGACATTAATATAATATTTATGGATAACTATCGATAGGTTGATCATTTAATTTAATGCCCTACAAGAAGGTACCTTTATGAAATTATTTCCGATTAATAGTTTCTGTAATAATTGCGATTTTTGTTAAAAATAAGCGGTATGTCTGACTACGCATGAATTATTCATGGGTGCAATTAATAAATTACTAATTATATAAGAAATTCACTTTCTCAACGAAAAACATATTTTTTCCAGATTTAAAATTTACATTTTTTTTAAATAAAATTGCAATTATCGGACAAATTATTAGTCCTACATAATTTGGTAAACGGACATTTTCGTAGGCAATTAAATTTGCGATCGAAGTAAGCTAAGAAAAGAAAATGTTGAACACTTTGTAGGTACTTTGACCTGAATATTAACCAAAAATTTTCATCTGGAAGATTTCTTAGAGCATAATTAATATAGTAATGATAATAATTTGGTGCTTCGCCACATGCTTGATGTTTGGCCGAACGTCTTCTACTACAATTTGTGTTGTAACACAAATTGAGAGACCTACAGTTTTATGTCGACTCCGAGCGACAAATGATTTTTGTGAGAAGTTCTTCTTGGCAGAAATACACTCGGAGTATTCCCATTGGTTGCTGAGGGCGAGCGCTGTTAGGAAAAACTGTCTCTATAATTTTTTGATGCTTCTTACCCCGGCCATAGTTTTGTTATTAACAATGAAAATTCTAAAAAAAAAAATAACGAAATTTCAGCACTGGGGTGGGTATATAAATACATACATACATATGTACATACATACATAAGTAAATGAGTTGTTTTTGGAATTACTGAGTTATAACACATTTTAAGTTTCTTATACCATTTCGAATTCAATTCTTTAATCGCTCGCATTAAACTTGCATGACTTAAAATTAAAATAATTCTCACTAACGAAATATGTAATGGGTATTCATCTAAACGCTTAAATGTCTCGTAAATAAACCGGGTTTCCATACAAAATGAAGTAAGTTCTTGGGGTGTATGTGTTGACGAAGCATTTAAGCGCTTGGCCAAATACCCAAAGAGTATTTTTCAATTAAGTCAACAATAATTTTTGAGCTTTAACCATGTAAATAACGCATTACAAAGATATCAAAACTGTTATCTGTTTTGTTATGCATACTCTCAGGCTGAATGCCATGGAATTAACAGTTTGAGCGACGCGAGGTGAGCACCAGGACGCTTGTCTCTTATACATATATTAGATATTTATTTTATTTATTTATTTATATGAAATGCAATTGTAAATAATTACATTACGAGAATACGGCAACTAGCAACATAGGCCATCGGCCTGCTATTAGATATTTGTAATGTATTGGACGAGCAATAACTTGGAATTAGTAAATGCTCAACTTTTTTCTGTTTATTGTTCTTTTTTTGGCACTTCAATATCCATACGGCATACGGTGGACACAGTGTATTCCAAATCTACAAATATGACATTAAAAATTCAAAATGGCGAATCTAAGATGGCGAACACAAAAATTGTGAAATCAGACAATTTTAAGCAGGGTATTTAGGATGTTTGTTTCGCTCATGTAATTAATTTTTGTTTGACATATCGACCCGGCATAACTATTTGTATATAGTGCATTAGGGTGGACCTTAAAAAATCAAATAAATAATTTTTTTTAGTAGTTTTGAAGCGATAATTTTGAGTCTCCATAGAGGAATCTGAGCTTTGCCGCCTTTACAACAAGTCTTAAGCGTCTCCAATCGGGGACAAAATTTGTATAAGATATCTTTGACCATAGCATAGCGTCGTAGGAAATGGAGGTTTAGAAAATTTGATGTACATAAGCGTTCTCCCTACATTAGGAATTCAACAAAATCAACTAAGCGTTCTTTATTTCCGATGAAAAGAATATACAACTAAAAAAGATCATATTGCAAATAATTTTTAATCAAAGGAATAAAATCAAGAATGAAAAAATTAATTATCATGGATCGTAACTTCTATGCGTTTTTCTAAAGTTACCAAAAGACCATAAAATAAGTTAATTTAACTTTTATTTTTAAGAGGACAAATAAAAGTTTGAATTTAACTGACAAATATCAGCCAAAAAATAGCAGTTAATTGAAGACTTTTTTAAACAGTCAAACAATTTTAAATCATATAGAATTATCATTCATTGGCTAACAATCAACACATTCCTTCCTATATTAAAGATAAAAAATTTTTCCCCACAGTATTTTTTAGTAAAATTTCAAAAATAACTATTATTTTCGATCCATATAAGTATTGCTGAAGAAAAAATTATAAATCATTTTTGATCAAGGGAATAAAACTGAAAAAATTAAATATTATTGCTGATCAAAAAAAGATTACAAAAAATCACAATTATTGTAGCAAATTTTTTTTTTTTATATTGCGATGGTATTTTTGTTTTCTTAAACACGTAGTTTTTTCTTCTTTCGAATAACATGATTCGTGCATTGTGAAAATAATATACTCCTGCTGGTCGCAAAATCACTTTTCCCATCATAGAACAAAACTTATACACACGAATACCGTTAGCAACCAACCACTCTCAACTCATCATACCCAAAATCCATCAGCATTTGCACTTCACTTGCTTGTGTGTGGGTGTGTGTAGTAAAGGAATCTTAACGGGTTTCTCGAAAATGTGGCATGGATGATAAAATTCTATTAATTTTCAAATTTTTGGAAGTTTTTATCAATCTTTATGTATGTATGTAACTAAAAATCATCATAATCGTATCGGTTTGTTAGATTCAATTTATGCATGTATGTATGTATATCTCTATTTTTAAATTTATGTATGTATGTGTATGTATATGTATATGTATATTTCCAATTACACTACTTGCATTCAATGCGTTTTCATCTTGTTGCTGCTGCTTCTGTTGCGGTTCATGTTTCTGCTCTGCTTTACATTATCATGGATGCGAATTGTAAAATCTCTTTCGAAATAATCAGGTAGAATTTTGCGTACAGTCACAGCTGAAATGCACCTAAACTAACATCTGCTAATTTAATTTGAATAAAAAGCCGCCAATCGTTAAGAAACTTACATAATTCTTGCCCCAAAGCCGTACGTCATACGACAATTAACATTAGTCTTTCGCCGATCCACCCGATGCAGCCGGCGTCAGCAGCATTTGCATGTTAAATTTTGGGCGACTATTTTACAATCGTACGCCTAAGTGCTTTTAAATATATATGTATATATTTTAAAGTATTACATTTTAAATTTAATAATTTTATTTTAGTTTAATTTTAAAGTTCGGTTTTTTTTTGTTTTGTTTTGTTAAAGTGTGTATTTGTATTTCCATTTGTTTTATTACTCATAGTAATCTGGTTTGTGTTGTGTGTGTGTGTAAGTGTGTGTGTCGATTGTGAGCTGTGTGGAAATGTTTTGCAGGCGTAGCTTTTTAACACATTTGAAATTTAAAAGCAAACAGTTTCCAAACACTATCTATCCTTGATGTTGCACTTGGTCGATTTTTTTGTTTTTTTTTTTTTGGTTGCTTTAATTTTCTTTGTTTACTTTTGCAATAGCTTGTGGTTGGTTGGTTAGTTGGCCGAATGACAATTTAGTTAGTCGATTATTGGTTGGTTACTGCTTGCTTGCTTCACATTTTTGGGTGCCAATAGTTTTCTTGTTGCTGTTGCGGCTGCTGATATTGTATTAGTTTGTTTGGGTTGCTGTTTCGGCGTATCTGCAGCATGTAAACATAAGAACAAGACATACGTTAGCAACATTTTGTTTTTGTTTTTCTATTTTTTTTTTATATATAGTTTATCCAGCTACATTTTAAACACGTCTCCTTAGCCATAACGACCCATTTAAAATTTTCCTGCTACATTTTTTCTCATTTCACACCTTTTCCTTTAGCTTTTTACCTCAGCTGTTTTTATTTTTCTCTCGGTTTATTTATTTTGCACGCACACATTATCGATTCCACAATGAGTTTCATTGTTTGTTCTGGATTTTTTTTTTCATTTGTTATCGCCAATTACACTCTTAATTTAATTGTAAATCTTAATCGCTTTCTCGGAGAAATTTAAGGATGTCCGCTTTCTGGATTTGTTTATGTGATCGAGTCCAAAGTAAGGCAAATGTGCATTGGTCCAAGCGCGATAGATTTCCAAATCGACAGGTGTATTGTCGTTAACCTCGTTCGGATGTCCCATCGATATGACAGCAAACTTATAATTCTCCCATTCTTTGTCGGGCACATTGAGACGTTTCTGTATGCGTTGCTTGAGCGCACCGTATGGTTCATTATGTTTCGCTTTGATTAAGAATGGCACACCAAATGAGTTGTAGATCTCTTTGCTGTAATGTGCCACGGGTACGAGCATTTCATTCTCGGCCAGTTGCGTGTCCTCGATAGGCACTTCCTCAATGCGGAAAGTCTTCTGCGCACTTTGTGTCGTCAGAGTTTCGTTGGACTTTTGTAGCGATTCCAGCGGCGTATCTTCTTTATATATAGTTGCTATTTTGTGATTTGCTATTTTAAGCAATCGCAATTTTTTGCGGCTATTCTCGGCGAATTGTATCTTTTTGGCAGCCTCATCTAAGAGACCTTTGACATTCTCATTTTTATTGGGATACAGCACGAGCTCCTTTTCTTCCTTAAGGTCATTTGAGACCCAAATGCATTTGAATTGTTTCTTATTGTCGAGTTCGTGGATGCTGAGAGACAGTCTTTGATAGAAAAGCTTTTTAGATGCGCTCTGCTTGCAGTATGCGACTAGATCCTTAACAGTTCCCTGGAAAAAAATATATATGTTAATATTTTAAAGAAATTTTGAAAAAGCATTGAACCAAGAGTGCAATTTTGTGTAAGTAATAATATAAGAAATTAGTATCATCTCTGGGCAATTTAAAGTTCGTCTCTACAGTGCCGGATAAAAGTATTGACGGTACATGAACGAAAACTCACAAGACCGTCAGCTAAACAAAAAAATATTTTAAAATCAACGGTAAATTTCAAACTGCAATTTTATCCCTCTGAATTTGAACTCAATTGAATGGGCTACAAAACTGCATACCCGCAAACCCTCTGAAAATTATGATTAAACAGTTTGAAATTTTTACTCAAACTTATTGAATTTTTCAACATTTTTTACAAAGTTTAAAACTTTAATTTGTAAAAACTAGAAAAACTCTGCAAACGTTGTCCAGCCTATTTGTTTTAATTAGTTGCCCTTTGCAAATGCAATCTGAAAACGCTTTTCGGTTTCTCTCACATATAACTTGTGGACAATTTAATTAAAATGACTTTTCAAATAGGTGGTAGCCCTCTCAAAAATATATCAAACAACTTTGTTCTCGCCGACACTCATATTTTAGGATTTTATATATTTGTTACAAATTTAATAAAATTTAACGTTTCAAACAGGTGGCAACCCTCGTCCAAGCATAAAATATACTTCAGGACCTATTCTCATACCTACAAAATTTCATCAACCTCGGTCGATCCGGTGCCTATTTTTGTGAGCAGAAGTGTATGAGTATGTGAGTGTTTGGTGTACTCACCTTGAACGTATATGGAACGGCATTTCCGGGTGTCTCCTTATAGCTGCTAACACACATGAAAAACTGCAATTTATTTGGATCGGTATTGAGTCGCTCGGCGACCGCTTGAGCCATTTGATCATAATTGTAACGATTGGAGAGTTCTAGTACGATTTCCGGTTCATTTGGATTACACTTATCGCAGAATGTGATCTCTACTCTATAGACCAAATCCAAGAAATAATCTTCGACAGTCGGCAAATCTAATTTAACGTCCACATGCTCCTTTTCAAAAATTAATATGTAACCCTGTAGATTATCCGGATGCAAATAAAGCACATTCTCGAGCGGTTCATTGATATTGGTAATTTTCTTGTCATTACATTCATCGAACACAGTCAACTCGGTGTCCGGCTCAAAGCCTAAATGTGCATTCACCTCGGGCACAAGTTCACTCAAACGTCGACTTAATGGCTGTTGTGAACAGCCTATATAGTTTAGCCGTTTATTACAAGCATCATAATACTTGAAGAACAGCAGCACTTCTTGTTTGGGATCGAACGGTGGCAATGGACGACCAGGTACAAGGGGTGACGCCAATTCGAGAAAGATCACCCACGGTTTCTGTGCGGTAGCAATTTGTTCAATTGGACGCAATGCCTCCCGTTGGAAATTAAAGTACAGAAACTTTTGCGATTGTGCCGCAAACATAATCCAAACACGCATACGATCTTTCGGTACTCCAAATGATTTCACGAACGCATCCATCATCTCCTCGACAGTTTGTGTTTGTTTCAGTTTGAAGAGGCGTTGATGTACTTTGTCCAAATCGAAAAGTCGTCGCTTTTGTTGCGCTTCAAAGTACTCTTCGAGGATGACATGAATGGAGACATATAAATTCGCCTCGCTGCGCTCCTTACGACGTGCCATTTCAATTCGTTTTTCTAATTCAAGACGTTCCACTAATTCACTGGGTATTTCATGCTCGGGTATATCGCTTAACGCTCGTTCCAATTCCGATTTACGAATGTAGACTAACATGTATGCATTGCTACATTTGGCATGGAACGATATTTCGTCATCGTTGCCGCCATAATTCTGTTCGATGGCCTCAACTCGACGACAACTGGAGACAACATCATCGTCGAATTTGAACCATTTACCATCCGCTTTAGGATTTATGAAGACCACATAGTGGCCGCCATGGTTATCACCCGAATGAACGAGCACAGCATGTAAAACATACTCGGCAGGTGTCTTCTCCTTCTCGGCTAGGTATTCGTCTAAATTTATACGATCGTAAAACTCAAAGCGGTCATTATATTTGATGGAACTATCGGTTATGGGATCATATTGGAATCGCATTAAATGCAAATGTAGCACGGGTGGAAAGGCCGTGAATATAACACCTTTGCTAGCCTCCTATATGGGAAAAAGGTAAGATCGGAGAGATTAGATTTGGATTTGTTTTTTTTTTTTTTTTAATTCTTATTTTTAACCAAATTGCATAATTTTTATATTTTAAAAACAACTTTGCGTACATACTATAAAATAAAAAATTCACTTTCAATTAACAAGTTGAGTTATTACTAGAGTAATTCAATTGAATATCGTAATGTTGAATTATGAAAGGTTCTGATTACTCAAATCAATAAGTGCTCGAATAAGTTGGGATATGAATTCTTTGAAAATTTTTGATTGCTTCAGAAATGCGCAAAGAAATATTGAACAGGTAGAAGCAGCAGTTTAAGATGCCGCTGAACTGTCAAACTTTATTTACATTTTTCGGTTTTGACGAAAATAATTTTTAATAATTAATTTGAATAAAACCACTGTTTAAAATTAATATAAATACAATAGGGGGATTCACAAGTTGTCCTAATGAGTCATAAGCCATATTCATAGAATTCAAAAAAAATCCTACATTTTAATTATTTCAATCTCACAATATAACCTTTAAATTTAAAATTCTAAGACTTTATGATTTCTGACCCATAATGACAACTCAGGAATCACCTAAACAGGTGTAATATGTTTCTAAGAGCAAACACAAAAATATTAAAACTTCTTACTTCGAAACTATTAAAATAGGAAATAAAACGTTTGAAAATGTTGAATTAAGAAACTGTTATTAATCTGTTAATTCACAATTCCGATTGATAAAACAGGTATTTACGTGAGTAAAATGCTAATCGAAAGTTATGTTGATATTACATAACATATGTAATTCTCGAAATGCTTAAAAAAACTTTTAAATATTCAATCGGTGTTCCAATTCTACTATTATTAAATACCATTATGAATTTTTATCAATATAAAAAATACAACAATTATACCCTATGAGATTATCGGGATCGTTTCTTTACTGGAAGAGCTAAATATGCAAAAATGGCCGAATTTATGATTTTTTTATTACGTTGTTCTCGCAAAGAAACGATATGCACATACATATGTATGTATGTATGTAGACGGGAGAACATGAAGTATATGTAAATATGCATTTTTCTCCCCCAACTCACCTGGAGGCCATGCACTCCCGCATCGTATTTATTATCACCCTCAAGAGTCTCCGAAGCAATGTAATCCTTAAACGAATCATAGATATTCTTTTTGTCCTTAATATTCAATTGAATATCGTAGAATGTCTCATAACGTGTACTATTATAATCTACGTTCTTGCATTTGATATATGAGGACATTTTCCCCTCGAATAGGCCTGGTATGGTGCCTTCCAAACAAGTACCTTTCATCTTTGATTCCAATTTATCGAGTAACACTCGCAAAAATTCCTGCACATCATGCTGCATAAACGAGTCGAGTGTTTCCCAACCGAAGGACTTGGTTAGCTTTTTAGTACCCACTGGGCGGTCACCGAATTGTAGATCATGGAAAACGCGCTGTAATGATAAACCTACCGACTTGGTGCTATCGTCGGCCTCTGTGGGTATTTTATAAACAGCACGTCGCAATTGATTTGTAAAATAAAGTGTTTGAAGCAACGAATTCATATAGCATGTTGCACCCTGATTTTTAAGTCCCACATAGCCGGTGTGTTTCTTGGAGTCCCAAAGCACACCGTGCGGTGCATCGGCCACAACATGAACTTCTAATGTGATAGCGCCATTGTGTACATAACACTTATCTGGATCCTGTAATTCTGACCATGTAATGAAGTTTGAGTAGCCGTAATCATTCTCTTTGGAATAAAAAAGATGCTTTATACGCGCACGAGTAAACGGTGGTGCGTCTGGTTTGTGGCATTTTAAACGCAATTCAGCGATGGCATTGCACGACCATGTCGGTGATTCATTTTCGCCATTGCACTGAAGGAAGAAACCTAGGGCACGCTCATTTGGAATTACCATTATTTTCCATGGCAGCATGCGTACATATACGGGTGGGGAGAGATGTTGTTGCTTTAGCTGTGCAATATTATCAACCGTATATGAAAATGTCGCCTCTGAGCGAAACTGATCGTCCTTGGGATCGTCGACAGACGTCATCTCCTGTTCGTTGGCGTATGGCGAAGTTGTGTCGGCGAGAAGTTGCTGCGGCGGTACGTTACCGTTCTCGTTAGGCAGCTGGGCTGTTGGCAAATGCAGCTTGTTCAGTTGTTGCTGTTGCTGATGTTGCAGGTCGCTTGTGATTATTTCGACCTCTTGTGTGTCCATTGCCTCTATCGATTGGTCGGGCTCGATTTCCATTTTTTCGTCACAATTACGCTTTAAATTCAATTTTACAGCGCCCCGCAACCGCACTTTTTCTTTTACACACTTCGTCGTCGCTGCGATATGTGGTATCTTTGGCTACAATGCGACTTTTGCAATATCTCTCACTATGAACCAGAAATGAACAAAAAAAAACACGTCAATACGTCAGACGTGAAAGTGAACGTGAAAAAATATTATTTATTTTTCAATTTTCCAATCATTCTCAAAACGAGCAGATGATGAGGAGAAATGAAAATTCGTAAAATGTGATTCTCTTATGTTCTTCCCATTCTTACCTGTCAAATTATGTATGTATGATATGCCGTTCTGCTTTGCTTGATTTTCTTCCAATTTGGCACTAGAGCAGGCGGCCGCTAACACCCCGCACACAAACTGTTCTTTCGTCTATTGTCTTGTAACTTTTCTTTCTATTTAAATTCTGTTTCAGATACTTTCGCGATTCAATATTTTTTCGGTATTCTATTTATGCTAGCCGTTCTTCCGCTATTTGGTATCCTGCTTCTCTTTTCTTGTTTTATTTTTTAATTGTGCCCACTTTTAAATTCTTATAAGAAATAGTTTTGCATTTTCTATACCTTTACAACTGCTATTGCTGATCTACTGCTGCAATGATGAAGACAAAATTCCAAATCAAAGACAAAAGCCGAATCAGAGGAACACACAACACAATTGACGAATACAACAGCAGACGAGGTATGGTTGAGGTTGTGGTAAATCAGACCGAGTAGACAATGCAAATTTTGCAAATTCTTCCTTATTGACTTGGTCGATTTCTTCACGCAAGAGGTTCTTTGTTTTTGTGCAACTAGTTAACGATTTTCTTTTCGGAAGTTGCTTGACGCAGTTCGAGGCACACTTTTCACTTGATTTCACAATTATTTGCAGGTATTTTTCTCAAATTAACGCCTTCAGGAATTTTACATTTTTCTCTAGTCCCATCGCCGTTACTGTTACTACTTTTTAATTGTCAAATAGTGCAGTGTTGCGTTTCTGTACCACTGTGTTCGAATTGGAAGCACTTTTTAATTTCACATGGATGCATTAATAGCTTTTATTTCTTTTAAAAATGAATAATTTAAAAGTGTCGATTTTGTGCATTGCTTTTTTCATATTATCATGTTCTCATTTATGTTTGAGGAATTATTATTGTTTTTTTTTTGTTTTTTTAATAGGAACCTTTTTTCATTTTACAGTACTTTAATTTTGCCCTTGTGTTAATTTTTTAAATAAAGGACGAATTCAAATCAATTTAAGAGACAATTTTAATAATTATTTTCCATTTATGAGTAAACGATAAATCACAAATGAAAACCTAACTGCAGAAAATTGAAAAACCTTCTTTTTTTTTGGTAAAAAAGCGTAATTAACCCAACTAAAAAATAATTTAGTTGATCATGATGATTTTTTATCAAAATTTACCAGATTTTACTTGAAAGCGATCCCGTACTTGTTGGCAGTTTTACAAGATTTCTTCCGAGATCTGATCCCGTAGAGCTAATAATCTGTAAAAAATACAGTGCTGACAAATTATTTAATCGATTGTGTGGAAAAGGAAAAGGCGCCATGTCAAAGGAAGAAAGCAATAGTAGGATAAGGAATAACAGTAAGTTTTGACGAGACTTCTGAACGGAAAAAATAATTTTAAAAATTCATTGATTTGTACTAATAACATCTAATATCTGGTAGTACCTATGCTTTGGAAGCTGAATTTATCTGAGGAATATATATTACATACATGTATGATCCGGAGAAAGCAGTTTTTTGCAAGAATGATCGAATACCAGATTGCGCCATCCTGGGCAGCGTACACGTTTTGAGCAGAAATAATACAATGAATATGGGAAGAAAGGAAGTCGATAGGTTCACAAACGTAATGAATTTGCTAGCGGTAAAAATATATTAATATCGCTTTTATTTTATAGCAGATTTACCAGATTGTGATTGCAAAGCTGCGCGAACGAACTAGTCTTGTTTAAAAGGCGGTAAGAGACTAACAAAAGTAGAGTTTTTAACGTCGTTATCAAAGCAAAACGTCATACCTGACTTTTTTTTTTTAAGTTTGAAATTTTTAATAACCAAGTTTTTTAACTATTTAGAAAACCCCTGCATCGAATTGATAGAACTTTTTTTTATTAAAGAAACTCTATAATGTATATATGTACTTTGACATATATTTATTCAATTGCTATTAGTTAAAGTTTAGTTATTCATAAATTTCATTTAAAATATTATGATTTAATTATTTCTTCTCTTGTAGATTATTATTCGTTCGATCATTTCATTTATATATATATAATTAAATTGCAATGCTATATATCTTACCAAGTATTATTAAGGGTACATACATATATAGTATGTAGGTATATAAATAAGTACTATGTTCAATCACATGAATTAAGGTCGAAAATGGAGTACTAATAAAGTGCAAATTTGTTTGACTATGAATGTATATATGTACACATAAATATGTATATATATACATATGTGTGGATATGTACATACATTGTACATATGTGTCTGTTGGGTTTTGACAAATAGCTTTACTTATTTCACTATAGTAATTAATTTAATATATTATAATATTAATAAACATCGTACTAAGACGTAATATGTGCTTGTTTATCAAAAATCTACAGACGTTTATGTACATGCAAACATACATACATATATACATTTTTCTTTATAAATTTTATTCCAGTTAAATATTTTGAATGAAATTTTCCAATCATTTAAATTTAATTTAATAAGTGTATACATTTAGAAAATGGTAAACATTAAAATGTTAGAAAATATTGTCTCAAACTTTCATTAGCGTTAATATTTAATAACTTTCAAAGAGCAATTGTAAAATTCCTAAATATTTTAAGTACTATAACGAGTACAATCTCTCAAAAAAGTTTTGGCACATGGATGTTTTTTTTACATTATTCGCAATGTTTTTGCGACAAGCTTTTTTTGTTAATTTTAATTCAAACCATACAAATCAAAGTTTTAAACTTTGTGCAAAATTTAATTAAAGTCTACAATTTTCTATCAAAATTTGAATTTGTAAATCGAAATTTTTGAGTACGCAATTCTGTAGTGTAACAAAATGCAATTTTTAAGGGTCTAAGAATATTTTTGTTTAGTTTTTTAAATTTGTTTTTTCTTCTTTCTATGTAAATATTATCGTGCATGTGACAAAATTTGCAAGCACATAAGAAATTTTTAGGGACCTACGTATGTATGTATGTACATAACATATGTTGAAACAAAATGCTTTGTAAAAGTGCGTATTCAAAAGTTTTTCACAAATTCCGATAACAAATTTTGAAACCTTTATGCGAATTTGTAGAACTTTTATAAATTTTGTACGGGATATAAACTTTTGCTTCATATAATTTTTATTATAAAACGAACAATGTTTTCATTTAAAATCAACAAAAAAATATTTGAGTATTTTAGAAAAAATAACAGTGTGCCAAAACTTTTTTGATTGAAGGTATGTATGTATGTAGTTGAGGAAAAAGGCAATTGCTTGAGCAATGTAGGTAAAAATAAAAATATATCAGTAACATGTAAAGTACAAGTAAAGGGAAAGTGGATAAGTCTATGAAGGATGTGGATGCAATTTCTTTTCGATTTCATTTTCAACGCGTGCTTCATCCAACGATGCTACAGTTGGCAAACCGCCAGGCCAGTGTAACAACTCATTCTCATGTTCCAGTATCATATTTGCTTCAGCTAGAAGTAAACAAAAAATATGCAATTTCAAATAAATACAGACAAATAACAAAGCTCCGCCATCTGGGTTGTTGTCAATTTCGGTACCTTTTATGCGATGCACTTTGCTGCCATAAGCCAAATCGGCATAATATGCCATCACGAAGGTCAAGGGAACCATTGGGAGTAAAGCAGCTTTTCGTCTTATCGACTGATAGTATTGCCAACATCCAATACTGGAGGTGATATAGAAGGCGCTTAACCAATAGAACAATTCGCGCTTTCCAGCAATATAGCTGGCCATTTCGCGCTCTTTTATCTGATAGTGCAATTGTATCCAACGCTCCATCTGCAGGATCGTTATGTAAAAATTATATAATTAAATCCAAGCCAATGCTCATACATGCATTTGTACCATACAAACACTTACTTTTAGCTCCTGGCACTTGCGGTATGCTGGATCATCGTGCGATGGAAAACTGGACGTTTTATTACGCGATGACGACGCACCCATTATGTTGTGTTGTCTTGGCTTTCGCTAATCCAACACAATAATAAAATATCAGACTAATGCGTGAAAATTGATGTCTCAAAAGAAAACCAATAATCCACCCACAAAGTCTATGTTTCAATTACACTTCACAAATAAGTTTTAACACAAAAACTTGTATCTTATTCGCAAATTTATATTTCTAGGTACTTAGATCTCTTGCATTTAAGTAGAATATTTAATAGCAAAATTTTTGTTAGCTTCACTAAAAGCAGCACTCCAGTGCTTACGCCACTGCTTAATATTTGGTTTGCGTAAACGTATTCGTGTTTTTTTGAGAGACCTGCAGAGTATAATGGTACAATACGACTGAATAATTCTACCTTCAAATTTTTTCTTTTCTGCCTATCTCCATTAATTTTTGGTAGTTGAGGAGTACTCAGGCCTGCGCATTTTTGTTTATACTCTGAGAGCAATATACTGTTCGCATATCAACAAATAAGAACCTCCACCATCTGAACAACAACAACAATCTCAACTAAACCTATTCGCACTGGAGCCGTGCCGAATGTATCACACAACTGATAATAAAATAAGCGCTGAGCGGTTTGGAGCACAACGCAAAACTTGAGATAGGTTGAAAAAGTAATCCAAAATATAAGAATTTTCAGTCAACTGTGACGACTATATAATACAATATACCCTACATGCATATTTAATAACAAATGATTCATAATAACTGGTTTATTATTATTTTTGCTTGGTTGTTAACACAAATACCAGAACTGAATATTCCATTTGAGCACTTAGATATCGAGGCCATCAGAGTTTCGGCCTTACGGCTAATATCAAATTGTAATAACTGGTTTTAGATTAATAACTCTACTTGAAAAAGGAAATTATTTTTAGTGACATTCGGCAGTCATACCTACCAGAGATTAACGGGGTGTGCTGAAGACGAAGGTAATCATAATTTTTCACCACTGAAGTTTGCTTTAAATGATCTACGATTTCTAGTTAAAAAAAATATTTTGTATGATCTGCCTAAAACACTTATTTTTTTATATTGGCTTAAATAAGAACGGTTTTCATTTTTGAAACCGTTTTGAAATGAACCTATTCACATCATTTGTTACATCATATGATGAACTAGGCATGATGTTATCATTGAACGTGATCACATAATGAGATCATGCGATGAGAATTCAAAGGCGAACATTTTTCGTACTTGCGTCATCATTTAAAACCTTACATTTTTTGGACAACTAAACTAACTGACCTAACCAATTGACAATTTTTTGTAAAACTTTAGTACGTAATATAACAAAAGGCATATCAATCAGAATTTCAAACTGTGTACAAAATGTACTTATATAAAAATTCAACAAAATTGATAGTCGAATGGCAAGTATTATTTAACAGTTTGTTTTCGACTAATCGCTCACCATCGATTAACTGAAAGTCGATTAACCGAAATTATTCGAATAGTGGCAGTTCTCACACTAAATTCATTAAAAACTTCATTATATTAAAAAACACATATTTACTTAAAGAAAACTACTAGTCGAAAAATCGAAAATTAACAGTTAGTCGACTAGTAGGTTTTGGGCGATTTGTCGAAGAGGTGAAAAGGATATATTAAGTCGATTATGTGAAGTCGACAATTTTTTTAAACTACTTTTGCTAATGGATTAACCGATTGTCTACTAATAGGGGTTCCACTGTTTAATTATACTTTTTGGGAAACTTTTGGTCATGCAGTTTTGTAGTTCATTTAATTTTATCAAAAATTCCTGCGGATTTTTTTCAACCTTTAAAAATTTCGATTTTACGCGCTTTTTGGCATATAACGGATGATTTTATATAAATTTCCGATAATTTTTTGTATTTTTAGTGTGGTAACGGTCGTAGGCCGTAATTTCACATTTTTTTTACGAAATAATTATCATGAAAAACATTGAGAATATTACAAAAAAAAAACAATCAACATGTGATCAATTGTTTGAGCAACTGTATATATTTAAGTAGAAAACTAGTATAGAAATTATTTTTATATTCTTACGAATGAGCAAGACAAAACAAAGTCTATAAAAGCACATACTTAATATTATACTACAAACTATTTGGTTGTTGTCATCATTACGAGGCAGCTAAATAATTATTTTAGGAAAGTGTCGTCATTTGCTAAGTATATTCATACTCAAATGTTTTGATCAATTTTATAAGTTTTACGACAATCAATAAGTATGATAAATTATTATTTATAATTGTTTTATTATAAACTAATATTTGATACTTAATTTGATTATGTCAACTTTTGAAAGCACCACTTTCAAACTCTATCTAAAAACACATTTTTATATTTTTATCACTATTTCAAAAACTATGGAATTCGGGCAAAAACAGTGTTCACCTCAAATATATAACCAATTATCACATTTTATATCAAACCCTGGCAGTAAAAGCTGCTAGTAAAAGAGAGACAGGTGAAATGGCATGTAAAAAGGGGAAGTAAAAGTTCGGCATAGAACTTTGTTCAAAAAAGGTGGGGATATTCATTATCATCAAACTGAGTTAGTATGTATTATTATAATCATTCATTTCCATTCTCATAAAAAATTATTTTAAAAAAAATACTCAAAGATTAAAAAGAAATGGGCTCTGAATAAAGAACATCTATCCTAAAAGGGTTTTGCAAGGCCCTGCAAGTATATACATATATTTTTATAAGCCTCTTCATTTACACTGTTTATCTTCAATTGTGTGACAATTCAATTCAGTGACGTTGTAAGAAATATTGTTTCGTCAACATCACTGTTCTGTTTCGAGCATTTTTTTTTTGGATATAATAATAGACTTTTGGGACATTTAAGAGTTGAGTGTTTTGTAAAAATTTGCTCAAACCATAAAAAGTTCTCTGCCCAAAGTATTTTGGATTTTAATATACAAATTGGGCATGAGCATAAGAATAGGTACTACCAATGGCGAGAAAATATATTAAGGAAGCAGCAAAAATCTATTCCAAAAATTTTGATTACAAGTAAATCAACTGTCACTTGGACGAAATGTTGCTTGGAAAATAAAAGTTATATTTTGAGTTTAACTTCTTGCTTTGAAAACGGAAGTTATCCTTTGAGTTTTATTTTTTGCTTTGAAAATTGGAAAAGCCTAACTAAATAAAAGTTATCTTTCAATTTAATTTTCGCCTCACAAATAAGTTATATTTTAATTTTATTTTTTGCTTAGAAAATAAAAGTTTTTTTTTAGAGTTTTGTACTTTGTTTAGAAAATTAAAGTTTTTTGGAGTTTCAGTTTTAGAAAATAAAAGTTGTGTTTTTTAAGTTTTATTATTTGCTTAGAAAATAAGAGATAGTTTTGGGTTTTATTATTTGTTATCTTTGAGTTTTATTTTTTACTTAGAAAATTGAAGTTATTTTTTGCCTAGAAAATGGATATAATTTTTTTAGATTTATTTTTTTACATGGAAAATAAAGTTTTGTTTGAGTTCTATTTTTTACTTGGACATTTATTATTTTTAAATTTAATTTAACAAATAAGGTTTCCATATGGATTCAGGAGATAAATTCGACTTTAAATTGCTTTCTTTCACGCTATGCTAAACTATACATAAAATAAATAGGGATACCACATATATTTTTCTCTTCCCAATATTTCATTATATTCACGTCCATGGGCTTCGGATCGTTATGATTGATTTCGCTTATTGACATTTTCATTTCCTCTTCCAGCTCACCATCTGAGTTTTCTGCGTGAATGAATGACCTGCAATATTCATGGATAATCTAAAAAAGTTGATGTCCCAAATACACTTTTTGGCCCTATCCAAATACGATTGAAAAGAAAAAAACTTCGATCTAACCTAATGGTCATACATATGTATGCGGAATCGTTGATTTTTATTTCTATACAAATAGATATGAAGCTTGCATACACGTAAATATCTGTTTGTATGTATTTATGAATATATTGCTGTATTATGTACATACATATATACATATCTACGTATACATATACTAGATAAATTGATTTCTTTGAGTATAACAGCCCGGCAAACGGCTGTTGAAGTAAACAAAGCTCAGCTGTTTTTTGTTTACAATTTTCAACATGTAAACAATACAAGAATAATACTACAATGAAAGTCACACTATATATATGTATATCTGTATATATGTACTTTTCATACAAAAATTTAGACTGCAACTGTGCGCATGTGTGTACTTTTGACCCAATATAATATATGTAAATATATTTTTGTTTTGTACATTTTCTTACATACCTATCTACATACATATGTACATCTATGTATATGACACGACACGATTGGAATATGCTGGCTAGTTTCCCATTCACTCGTATCACTGCTATCAGTATTGATTTTGTATACCTAGCAAGCTGACATTTTGACAAGAATAAATTGAAAATATTTTTGCACAAAACTTTCCATAAAAAATTCAAAAAGGTAAAAAGAAAGTTAAATCTTATAGAAAGTATTTCGTTAGAATTACTACGATTTTGTTTTAATACCTAGTTAAAGTTTTTGCAAAAATCAAAGTATACTTCAAGGCGTACATGCTGAGAAATGAGAAAAGTGCATGTTCAGCCAAGAATTCTAATAAAATTGAAAATTACAATGAATTCTGGCAAAAGTTTTCACTAAAGTGCTAGAAGAAGTTTAAAATACAGTAAGGAAAAGTGTTTTAAAGCCGAAAATTTGCAGTGAAAAAATTGAAGGCTATCCTGCTGGTATTGATTTTTCGCAAATGAAAGTCTGTGCTTGTATTTGAAATATGTGTGTATGTACATACATATATGCACATACATACATACATTTTTTATACGTGTCATAATATTTATCTTAGCATGCATTTTAAATGGAAATAGAGAACGACACTTCTGATTACTACTAACGAATTTTGTTTGCATCAGAATTTTTAATCACCAAAAATAACGGGCAAGAAAGATGTTCCGTTACAATTAAATATTTTCTCTGTACGCTTTCTAATGCTTTATTAAATTATATTATAAAGTAAGTGACTATTGTAGCGTCAATTTTGTCGAATATCTTATAGGTTTCCAACACAATGTTTATCTCTCCTCTGTCTCCACCAAAATTATTCCAATGCACTTTGGACTTATTAAGTTGACTTCACTAAAATTATTTGATGCAATAATTGTCCCTACAATTTTTAAAGAACTATATACATACATAGATACTAGGGTTGGTCAATAGGTAACTTTTTGAAAATTGAAAGATGAATCATTCTCCATTTTCCCATGCTCTCCAAATATTACAACTTCCCGCAGACCTTAATTCGGCTTTTGCATTGCAACTGCTCATTTGTCGCTGGTGTGTTGCTTTGGCGGAGTATATTTTTTTCCTCGCCAAAATATGTACATATGTATGTTTTTAAGGCCCACTTGCGAAACATTTAGAGTTAAATTTTTAAATAAGAGGTAAATAACTTAAAGTTCCATTTTTAATTGCATAAATGGAAATATTCTTCGAATATTGAGATTTCTTTTTAGTTTCAAATAAAAAATAATAATTGTTAAATCTTGTAAAACATAAAAATGATTAGCCTCTCAAATGAAGTGATAGCTTTGTTCTGCTATAGCTCTATTAAAAGAATTGGAGGTAACATATTCGATAATTTCGTCATTATCGTCGGAATAAAGCGAAATATGTTTAAAAAGTTGGATGTCACAGACTTAATAATTTAGACCTCAATAATTGCTTGATCAATTATTTATGTTTTATAAATTTAACCACATGGTTGTCATCTTTAAAATCTGATGTTTATCTCCTAGAAAGATATCGCTCATAGTTTGATGATTATAAAAATGTACGCATTTACACCATATGCCTTTTTTCCTAAAATTCTTTATGATTATTTAATTAAAACCAAGTATTTAATTCGGTAAAAAATTGATTCTTCAAACCATTTTTGAACAAAATGTGGCGAAACTTGTCTACTGTGCAGCGTTTTAAAAATCCAGTCGAAAAATCAGTCTTTCCGTAAATTTGGTATAGAATGTTTACAAAACGATATTATTTAATTGATAAATTCGTATTTATTTCGAACATTATATACATATGTTAGTTATTAACTTTTACAAACCATACAAAAACCCACCGATTTATTACTACAAAATATTTTGCAGAAACTAAAGTCGCTTTTTGTATTGCTTGTGTCTATTTTTGGCAAATAAATTATTTTTAAGTTTTTCGCCCGAAAATAGTTTATAAAGACGTAAATGCAACGTGGAAACTCAATGGTACGTTTCAAAGCGCGGGTAAACGCTAGGTAAACTTTGAATAAAAATTAAAAAATATATTTTTTTCGCCAAAGAAAAAATAATAAATAATATACATATGTACATATGTACATTTACATCTTTTCTAAAATAAGTTGTTATTTTAACTCAGTTTATTTGAACACCTAAAACATATACATATTTACAAAAATATTTCACTTACAGTCCTTTTAGTCGGTCGTTAAAATCATACTCGTATATATTTTTTAAATACATATTTTTTGCTTTGAATAAATAAGTAGTAAATATATGTATGTATGTATGTACATATGTGTATATGTACAATTAACTTTAAGCAGTATGCTAATAATTAATACGTCATTTGACCTCAAAATTTAATTGCCTGTGCCAGTCTTTTAACAAAACATATTTGGGTGATTCACGAGATGTCATAATGTGTCATAAATTATAAAGTCAAAAAAGTTTAGATTTCAATAGATATGTTTTTGGATTGCATTGAAATAATTAATTAAAACTAAACCATTTTGTATTTTTTAAATTGTATGACTTTATGACTTATGGCACATTATGACACCTTGTGAATGATCCAATTAAATACTTTCGTCATTCTCAAAACAGTAGTTTCTGAATCGTAAAAGAAAAATTGAGGAAAACACACTGCTCTATTCCAATTGCCACATATATGTATGTATGTATGTATGTATGTATTTATATTCTTTTCAGCTTCTTCCCTCTGGACTGCTGAAGTGTTTGGACTCGACGTGCGCTATAAATCCGTCTTCCTGCCACCTGAACTTCCCCCCCTCTTTCGCGTAGAAATGCGCCTAACCTATATGCTTGAATGATTGACCGATTGCACACTCGTCGCTTAGGAGCTGCAAGCAACCGTAGCGACACCAGCTCTCTATCGGCGGCTGCCACCGGTGTTGGCGGTGGTGTCGGTACTGGGACGAGTGGCGGCGGCACAATTACCACACCCCCAGCCAGCACCAGCTCCTCCAGCGGGCACAGTTTGCAACAGCAACAGCAGCATTCACAGCCGCAGGCTCAGCAGCAACAACAACAACAATTTCGCTCATCACTACACCATCATCATCATTCGTCGGGTCACAGCCATTTTACGTTTAATACAGGCGGCAGCTATAGTCAAGGTCACAGCTCTGGCAGTCTATCGCGCATCTCACGCAAAGCAGGCACATCGCTATCCGCATCTGCACAAAGTGGTCATGGCTTTGATGGTACCAGCACCGTTAATAGTCCATCAGTTGTAAATTCCGGTAGTGGCAGCGCCAGTACTGGTTCTGGTTTAATAGCCACAATGGGTCCAATGTTGGGCACTTCGACAAGTGGTGGTACTGGTATCGCTGGCGGTCAACTGGGTGTGCATAGTCAAAATGTGTCTTCGACCGCTGCGAGTGGAGGTGGTATTGGTAGCGGTATTGGTGTTGGCGTTGGCGTTGGCGCTGGCGGAGGTGGTAGTGGCAGTGGCAGTGGTGCAGGCATTGGTGGCGGTGTCATGGGCGGTATTGGTGGCGTTGGCGGCGGTGCGTTAGGCGGTGGTGTTGGCATGGGCATCTGTGGCGGCATTAGTAGTACGATGGGCCCGAGCAGCGCTGCCATAACTGGCGTCCCCCCTATTGGGCTAGGCCTAGCAACGGGCATTGGTAATAAGATGCTCGGCCGCAAGCAAAGCCTCAAGGGGGGCGAACCGTTTTTGGCCGATTACGGTCCAGAGGAGTCGTTAAACGAAAGTGCCGATATTGAATGGGTGAATAAGCTGTGGGTAAGGCGACTAATGCGTTTATGCGCCTTAGTATCCTTGGCCTCAGTCTCATTGAATACGCCGAAAACTTTCGAGCGGCATCCCCCATTACAGTATATAACATTCGTAGCGGACACCGCGGTCACGCTGCTTTTCACCGCCGAAATGATTGCCAAAATGCATATACGTGGCGTGCTGCATGTAAGTACCTATGTACGTTTGATGACATTTTGTAACTACAACAACAATAACTAATTAAATGTTTGGTAAGCTTGAACGAATCCATCGCGAAAATAATGAAAGGTATAAAAGGATAGATTTTTATTGTGTTTTGTTTTTCAGTTTTTTTTTCAAGGCTATTGCATTTGAAACTTAACTACTTACATAGATTTTTTTCGTTTTGTTTTTCCGTACGCTTTGCTGAATTTATGCATACGAAGATGTTCACAAAGCCAACTCTGCCGCCGAAGTATAGCTGGGAGTTCTTAAACGACCATCTCTTTAAAGGAAATGTAAACAAATTAAAAGTATTTAAAAACAAGCATTTGAAACCTGTAAATTCTATAAACCATGGAGAAGTATAGCACCTCGCATGCGTCACTATTAATCCAAGAATACCAACCTTGCTAAAATTGGCCCCAAGCTTTCATATAATACCATCTGATGGTGAGCCGGCGTCAACTAGCGGCAACAGGTGGTGGCAGACGCCGCCTCGTTTGCGTCTCTCTCGCATACCTTCTTCAATGGCACCGTCTGCATTGAAAACGATGTGAGTAAATTTTACCCATAGTTAGGTTAGGTTGATAAATTTCAGTTTATGTTTGCAAAAATCCTGCAGAGATTTATACTCAAACGCTTCAGACGTTTCCACATTAGAGCCGGATATCTGCACAGAAGGTTGATGAACTGTCCATTTTCAACTCTGCAACTTCTATAGTAATATTTGAGGGGCAATACCAAGTTTTCGCACGTGGGCTCTGATAAGCCAGTTTCATGTGAGAACTCTTTCACAGGCGAGGAGTGATCGTGATGAATACTTAGTAGAAGTCTTTCGCAGTTTGCTTTCAAAGGTTTTAACTATAAAAATAGATTAAAAAAAGTCATCACCTTTAATTACTTAGATGTCCTCATATACCTATTCTATAATTCGATCGATTTGTTCAAGTTTGCTGCTGTTATTGATGTCGTCACTTTTAAAAATGCCTAACTACCATCAAGTTTGCAAATAATTAATAATTGTATATACTATATGTGTATTGATGCATGAATGCATGGGTGTCATTTCGAAACAGGTATTATCCAATCGTCTATAAGCGATTTTTACTAATCAAATACTTTACATTCCACACTTTACATTACTACAAAAAAACTTTACATAGGGCGAAGTACCATATTTAAAGGATCATTGGTGTCAATTCGATGCGTCAATGGTATTTTTCCTCTGGATATCGATAGTAATACAAATTTTCGAAGTTTTAGAAATCGTACCCAAGTAAGTTGATTCCTTCATAATATACATTTGTACATACTTAATAAGTAATCATGTAAATAACTTGTTTGAGAAATATTTTGGAAATCGCTGAAGCTAGCTAACAACTATTTTATAAAAACTAAAAGTTTAAACAGCTCTATAGTTTTAATAATAAAGATTGCCGATGCAGTTTTATTGTAATTTTCAATTCTCTACTATTTCTACTAACATTTGTTATTTAGATTTTCTTACATCTCCATTTTGCGTGCACCACGCCCCTTAATTATGATACGCTTCCTGCGAGTCTTCCTGAAATTTTCGATGCCAAAAAGCCGCATTAATCAAATATTCAAGTAAGTGAAATTTTTAATTTTTTCCTTTTTTCATAAAACACTTTTAACTTTTTCTTTTGTGTATACCCATTTATTACAGACGCTCGAGTCAACAGATCTACAATGTAACATTGTTCTTCCTCTTTTTTATGTCGCTATATGGCTTACTGGGTGTACAATTTTTCGGTGAATTGAAGAATCATTGCGTGATGAATAACTCGGAATACGATTATTTGGGAAGGCCGTAAGTTTAAAGATGTTAATAGAAAAAATTGAAAGTTGAGTTAGTTTAACTTTGTTCTTTTTCTAATTTTATAATTTTATGACTTCGGGACAAATTGTCCCCTGATTGTTTTGGTTTGGTACAGCCTTATGCTGAATAAAAACACGCTTGGAGTTTGTTCACTTCTACCATTTAACATTAGAAAGGAAGAAAAACTTCCCGGGAGTTTCTATTCATAATAGAACTGGTAATGATTGCTGAAAAGATTTCACTGACTACTACACTCTGCCTTAAAATTTCAGGTCAACGCATTAGGCAAGTAACATTCAGACACCGTTTTCATCATGCCTTAAGGGATGATTTTCTAGAATTTTTTTTTAAGTAGTGCAATAATGTTTTAAAATTTGGACGACAAATTGATGCTGAATTTCAGTACTTTTTAAAATTACAATATTAAGTTTTTGGCGACCTGAATTGCAAAAACAAAAATTCTCCCAATGCTGCACTTATTACGGCCCTCGGAATCTTTGAGAAAATTATCAACAGGTTGTGTTGTTTCAGAGTTGTGAAAAAATCTCAAATTACGCTTAAAAATTTGGTGGTTTTTTGATAGCAAATAAATTTTTTTCGACCCTTCACTTTCCACCATTTTATGAAAAAGCATAAAAAGTATAGTAGAATACACTGCCAAACATAAAAAATCTGATAAATATTTTAAGTATTGTATTTCAATAAAGTTTTATTATTTCAGTATTTTGACGATCAATTCACTGGCCATACCGGACACTTTCTGCTCGATGGATCCCGACTCTGGATATCAATGCTCGCCCGGAATGATTTGCATGAAAATGGATTTTCTAAGTAGCTATGTGATTGGTTTCAATGGATTTGAAGATTTTGCTACCAGCATTTTCACTGTCTATCAAGCGGCCTCACAAGAAGGCTGGGTCTTTATTATGTATCGTGCAATCGATTCTCTGCCAGCTTGGCGTGCAGCTTTCTATTTCAGGTTTGTATATTAGTGGCATTCTAAATTTTATTTAAAATTTATGCTTTTTTTTTACTAAACTTACTTTCCTCCTCCAACCAGCACAATGATATTCTTTCTCGCATGGCTGGTGAAGAACGTTTTCATAGCTGTCATTACAGAAACTTTCAACGAGATACGCGTACAATTCCAGCAGATGTGGGGTGCTCGAGGCCATATACAAAAGACCGCTGCATCGCAAATACTTAGCGGTAATGATTCTGGCTGGCGTTTGGTTACAATAGATGATAATAAACATGGAGGTTTGGCGCCGGAAACTTGTCATGCTATTTTACGTTCGCCCTACTTTCGTATGTTGGTTATGACAGTGATCTTGGCTAATGGCATAGTAATGGCCACAATGACATTCAAGCATGACGGTCGACCGAGGAATGTTTTTTACGAGAAATATTATTATATTGAAATGGCTTTTACGTTCTTTTTGGACCTGGAGACGCTGTTTAAGATTTATTGCTTGGGTTGGCGTGGTTACTACAAACATTCGATACACAAATTTGAATTGCTGTTAGCTATTGGCACCTCTATACATATAGTGCCGATGTTTTATCTGTCGGGCTTCACTTACTTTCAGGTAAGACCTATGTAATTATTTTTTAACATATAGTGCATATCATAATTATTCGACAGGGACTTATTGACACGGTTCGACACTTTTTTTCTGTTTCTTAATAAATTATACAACAAACCCAAATAAATTGAAGCTTTAATACAATTTTAATTAAAAAAAGTGGGAAAGAAATGTGCAACACTGTCGATTTTTTTATCCACTTTTGAACAAAGTTTTAAACTTGGATTTAATCGGTGTTTGTTGTAGACTGACCTATATTTTTATTTAAAAAAAACTATTAATATTAAACATAGATTAATAAATTGGAAAATAATTGCTGGTGATATAGTTATGACACTTTCTACTTCTATATATTTCCAAATTATTATATACTAACCTTATGTACTTATGTAAAATATAATACTTCCAATTAGTAATCATAAATCTCATTCCATACTTTCCCCTTCCAGGTTCTACGTGTTGTACGTTTAATCAAAGCATCACCTATGCTCGAAGGCTTCGTTTATAAAATTTTCGGACCCGGCAAGAAACTCGGCTCACTGATTATATTTACCATGTGCTTGCTGATAATTAGCTCCAGCATTTCTATGCAACTATTTTGCTTTCTCTGTGACTTTACCAAATTCGAATCGTTTCCGGAAGCTTTTATGTCTATGTTCCAGATTCTCACACAAGAAGCTTGGGTTGAGGTTATGGACGAAACTATGATACGTACGAGTAAAACGCTCACACCACTAGTTGCTGTCTATTTCATTTTGTACCATTTGTTTGTCACACTGATCGTGCTTAGCTTGTTCGTGGCGGTTATTTTGGATAATTTAGAATTGGATGAGGATATAAAGAAATTAAAGCAACTTAAATTTCGTGAACAAAGCGCTGAGATTAAAGAAACGCTACCATTTCGTTTGCGTATTTTCGAAAAGTTTCCTGATTCACCGCAAATGACTATACTGCATCGCATACCAAATGATTTCACACTACCAAAAGTGCGTGAATCGTTTATGAAACATTTCGTGATCGAATTGGAAACAGATGATCCTTCGATTGTAGAGAATTGTAAGCGACCCATGTCGGAATGTTGGGAATCGAATGTTGTATTTCGTAAGCAGAAACCTGTGAGAATAATGAACAAGACACCAAAGGTGCGCTCGGCTGGCAGCAGTTTACGAAAATTAGCTATCACTCATATAATCAAGTAAGCAATAGATGAAGTCATATCTTTTTAGTTGTCAATGGAATTGGCTACGAAATTTGAACAAACGGGAAACCGCCGTCAAAACAATTCGACTTTAAAGGGCAATGATAAGCAAGTGGCAAATAGTTTTTTTTTACTATATATCAACTGCAGTAAGAAGCACAAAATACCATTCCCTTAAGCATTCGAAATGTTTCGACGGCAATTCTCCTGCATGCAATGTGTCTTCAAAATTTTCATATATGTGTACTTTTATTCAAAATTGACTTACTTAAGTCGACTTTCCAGTGATTCGAATAATCAACGTTTAATGCTTGGAGACTCCGCTATGCTGCCTGTCGTAGGCGGCAAAGGGGGTTTAAAGTCTCAAGGCACCATAACACATTCGAAACCATGGCGTGTAGATCAAAAGAAGTAGGTTACTAACAAATTTTAATCGATTGCGTTAATCTGGTATTGGTCTTAATTTCTGTTTGTTAACCCAGATTTGGTTCACGTTCTATACGTCGGAGCGTTCGTTCCGGTTCGATTAAACTGAAGCAGACTTATGAACATCTAATGGAGAATGGCGATATAGCAGCAGCACCACGCGCCAATTCAGGACGTGCCCGACCGCACGAACTCGATATAAAACTGTTGCAAGCAAAGCGACAACAAGCCGAAATGAGACGCAATCAGCGCGAAGAAGACTTGCGTGAGAATCATCCCTTCTTCGATACACCGCTCTTCCTAGTGCCACGTGAGAGCCGTTTTCGTAAAATTTGTCAGAAGATCGTGCATGGACGTTATGATGCGCGTCTAAAAGATCCACTTACGGGCAAAGAACGCAAAGTGCAGTACAAGAGCATGCAGTAAGTGGCTGATATACTGAACAGTAGGGGTCTTCACACAAAGCTCGCTACTCGGTTACTTGGAAATTGCACACATATTTTGTTTTTGTAAAAATAAAGAGGTGACACGGTTGCTAGTTTGATCCATGATGCAAAAATACAAAGTTTTGTAATTAAGCAGCTTTCTCGCTCCCACCTTACAAATCGGCTTCATAATTTGAAAACTGGGTTGTCTTCTTTCGAAAATTGTTTGTACGGATCTTGTAAAATATTTTCAAATGGCAATATAAATTTAACTTTTAACAAAACCAAGAGGGGGCAGCACATGCTAAGCTTTTCACAGCTGATTTTAATCAATTCGCTGGAACGGAAATTTACGGATGCACATTGATTTTGGGAAAACTCAAAAGCGATTTAGCCATGTCCGTTGGCCTATTTGACCGCTAACTCCTTTAGTTTTAGAGATACGTATCTAATTGAAAGCTGGTAGGCAGATGCAATTTATAATGTAGATTGGAAAAACAGATAGCTGCCATACAACTGATTCTTCAGATAAGAAGTTTTACTTTAAAACTATTTATTTTATTAATATTTTTACGCAAAGAGCCGAAAAAAAAATTTCTCACTTGTTTATGTCAAATTTATAAATTAATATTATATAATAGTTTCTACAATGTACATATATTTTCCATACTATTTTAATGTAGACTCTGAAAATACAACTCGAGATTGAAAAGCATCAGCGTTCGGTGCGACTATTTACGGAACCTTGTTTGACTGTATCATGTTTATCAATTGAGTTTTGTTGGTAGAAACCCAGTTTGTCAGACTAAAACAAATAAGCGAAGCAAGGCCGTTCACAGGAAAACACTTTCGTCAGGCTGCCAACTATCAGACCGCCAGAGTAACGAAGATTGTGTGAATACCTTTAATATATTTTGCCTTTTTTCAAAATTTGTTTAAGAATCTTTATATTATACTGGCAACCATCCGACGTACTTCCTCGAAAAGTACTAAAACAATTAATTTAAATTTATTTATTTATGTACATTAGGGTGCTTCACCAAAAAAATATGGGTTTTCCAACGAAATTATAAAATGCCTCTAAAAGTGGACTTTTTTACAAACAAAAATATTTTTTTAATTCCTTTTCAAAACAGCCACTTGAGATGATAAAAAAGTATAAGCATAAACATGAGTTTATTTGCAAATAAATAAAAAGATTGGAAAAATACATTTCCAATGATACTGTATAAATCTAAATCGGTCAAGTTTTTGCTGAGTCAAGATTTTCCTAAGCTTATGCAAAATTATTTTAAAAATTATTGTTATTTATAAAACATCAACTTTTTTTTAAGGTAATTTCAGGTCGGCCTCCCTCACGTAAATCTTAATATTATTGTGAAATATTTTGCTTGATTTCTTAATATATAATCAATTTTATAATTCCAATGAAAAAACAGTTCCGATTTTTTTTCGAAAATTGTTTTAAAAAATATTTATAAAAAGCTAAATATTTTTTCAAGTCGGCCCAGCTCACGTAAATCTTAATATTATTGCGAAATATTTTGGTTGATTTCTAAATATATATTAATTAATTTTTTTATGAAAAACAGTGCCGATTTTTTCGAAAATTAAGTTAAAATGAGTATGCCACTCTCTTGTTTGTCATAAATGTTTTATTTAAAAAGTAATGGTTATTAAAATCAGTTCAGTACTTTGAGACCCAAATCGTTATAAACATACTACATATGGATGTATAATAAATTTTATATAATAAATATTATAGATGTATATACCCTCTCTCTTGTCGCCCGCAGTAACTTTCTTGGTCTTGTCACTTACTTGGATTGGGTTATGATCTTCGTTACGACTCTCTCTTGCATATCAATGATGTTTGAAACGCCCAGCTATCGTGTTATGGATCATCCCACGCTACAAATTGCCGAATATGGTTTTGTGATATTCATGAGTCTTGAATTGGCATTAAAAATACTTGCTGATGGCCTATTCTTCACTCCAAAAGCCTACATAAAGGATGTTGCCGCCGTGCTGGATGTCTTCATTTATGTTGTTTCCACATCTTTCCTCTGTTGGATGCCTCAACAGATACCGACCAGCTCGGGTGCACAGCTTCTGATGATCTTGCGTTGTGTGCGCCCTTTGCGTATTTTCACGCTTGTGCCACATATGCGGAAGGTCGTTTATGAGTTGTGTCGCGGCTTCAAAGAGATTCTGCTCGTATCCACCTTACTTATATTGCTCATGTTTATTTTCGCCAGCTATGGTGTACAATTATATGGTGGACGATTGGCACGTTGTAATGATCCCACCATAATGCGTCGGGAGGATTGTGTCGGTGTATTTATGCGACGAGTTTTTGTAACGAAAATGAAATTAACGCCCGGCAGTAATGAATCGTATCCGTCAATGTTAGTACCGCGCGTCTGGGCAAATCCGCGTAGATTCAATTTCGACAACATCGTTGATGCGATGCTGACGTTATTCGAAGTGCTCTCCTTCAAGGGTTGGTTGGATGTGCGAGATGTATTGATCAAGGCTGTTGGACCGGTGGGAAACCGTTTTAGTATTGTTTTGTTTTTGTAATGCCTCTAGTTTGCGTGCTTGCTTGTCCTTTTTCAGATACATGCCGTCTACATACACATCTATATTTTTTTGGGTTGCATGATTGGCTTGACTTTATTTGTGGGTGTTGTGATCGCTAATTACTCGGAGAATAAAGGCACTGCTCTCCTAACTGTTGATCAGCGTCGTTGGTGCGATCTAAAGAAACGATTGAAGATTGCACAACCTCTACATTTGCCACCGCGGCCCGATGGTAGAAAATTTCGAGCGTTTACCTATGACATAACGCAGAATATTATTTTCAAGCGTATAATAGCGGTGGTGGTGCTGATCAATAGTATGTTGCTGTCCATAACGGTAAAAATTATTTAATTAGAGAGTCAAAATTTGTGAAGCGAGCCAACATTTTTTCGAAGGTTGAGCTTTGATTTTAATAGATATTATTAAATATTAGGCAAAAAAAAGCGATTGAGAAGTCATTAATATTAAAAAAAAAATATAAAGCACTTAAAAAAAATTGTATTAAAAATAAAAATAGAAAGAAAACATCATTCTGTTTAAAAAATGAGCAGAATCAGTATTACCAATAGAGAGAAAATACATAAAATTCAAACAATTTCGAAAAAAAAGTTAATAGCTATAACTTCCAAAATATCTCGAATTTCGAAAAATCTTCAGATTTATATTTTTTTTATCGTTGTGAAGCATAAAAATCACTTATTCAAAAACAGCTTGTCCTTCGAGAAATATTGGCCCACTTTAAAAATTTTTACTGATAATATTTGCATGAATTGAAGAAAAACTAACTAACTAATATCCAATCTTTACTTGCAGTGGATCAAGGGTGAAGTGCATACTGAACGTTTAGTGATCGTCAGCGCTGTTTTGAATTTCGTGTTTGTCATTGAAGTGGTTATGAAGAATATAGCTTTCACTCCACGTGGCTACTGGCAATCGCGAAGGAATCGATATGATCTACTTGTCACGGTGGCTGGAGTTGTTTGGATATTATTGCAAACTATACTGAGGGTAAGATGTGTGATTTTTCTAAAATTTCTTAAATATAATGAGTGATTAATTTAGAAGAACTTTTTTTAATAAAAAAAAAATTATTTCATCGGACAATATACATATATTATCTAACAAAAAAACATCGCTATATGCAGAGCAAAAGTAACAATATTACTATACATATATCATATTTTACCTCAATGCGCAATTACCTAATGTAATGTCAAAATATTCAATAGTAAAAAAATTAAACATTCAAAACGAATCAAATTGAGCTCCTAGAGACTTCAAAAAAATATGGAGTATAGATACAAATTTGATACTAGGAAATAAATATCGAATATAATAAAATTTTTTAAATATCGATATTTTGATATATCGATTTTTTTTACCCACTCGTGGCGCCATCTTGCGGGAACTTAATGTCGTTAAAATTTTGAGGTTTAACGACAGGCAAAAAAATAGTCCATTAACATGACGCAATAACGGGTGTCATTCATAGTTACATACGTTCCGGCCGGTCTTATGTCGGCGGTCGCCGTAGCCGATCATATTCAAAAGTTGTTTTCTAAAGCACTTCGCCCCTCGTCAGGCAATAATCATAAAAAAACTTCCCACAAAAGTAATCTGCCATTTGGAGTCGGCATAAAACTGTATATCCCTCAACATCAAATTTTAGGAGATGTAAGGAAAAAAACATCGCCAAATTATTATTATTATTATAATGGGCCGAATCATCATCACCAGCCAAATGCGCCAATTTTGCCTATTGAATTAGAAAATAAGAAATTTTGGGTCAAACCCAGTGGATTTTTTAAAGCTTTCAAAACTCAAAGTCCAGTTGAATTTTGTATGCTTTTAAGCCAATATCCTTACGTAAAATAGGCTAAATCGTTGCAAATGACAAAGTAAACAAGCTATTGGGAACGTTGGCAAATAGATTCATCGCGGTCATCGCGTACAGCCTTCAAAAAAACTCAGGAACTTGCAACTGGTCGACCCGCCTCCCAGGCACGTCAGGGGAGATCTCCGTGAACTCAAGGTCGAGATCCAATCGTTCACCAGTCAACGACTGGATCCGATGGCGTATAGACAGGCTCTGAACAGCATTTACCAAGAGTCAATTATCACCTTTATCAACTCTCGCCGTGTGAACTCTGTTATTGGAGTCAAACCACCATAGCAGAAGAAGAGCTTCAGCTGCCTCGAGTATCCCGCGTCACTCTGGCCCAACTAAGATCACGATACTGTAGTAGGCTCAACTCCTACTTATTCAGATTCGACCCCGACACGTAAATGAATGTACGGCATGTGGAGAATCACGATATCAACCACCTATTCACATCCTCCAACAAACCCCCTCTCCCTATGGTCCAACCCTATCGAAACAGCACGTTTCCTGGGCCTCCCCTTAGATGAGTTTGAGGATAACGACCATAGGTAAGCTGACTAGCAGGTTGTAGCTAGCCCAACAACATGATGACTTTTCGCACACTTGTATCTCTAAATTAAACACCCATTATATATGTATGCATGTACTTTCCATTAAAAAATAATATATGTTTTTATCAATTTCATTTGAACAGAATGATCTCTCGTATTTCTTTGGCTTTATGGTGGTGATTTTACGTTTCTTCACCATTACCGGCAAACATACCACACTTAAAATGCTTATGCTAACAGTGGGCGTGTCCGTTTGTAAGTCATTCTTCATCATATTCGGTATGTTTTTGTTGGTTTTCTTTTACGCACTGGCTGGGACTATACTCTTCGGAACCGTTAAGTACGGCGAGGGTATTGGAAGACGGGCAAATTTCGGTTCGCCTGTCACCGGAGTGGCTATGCTGTTTCGTATTGTTACCGGAGAGGATTGGAATAAGATCATGCATGATTGTATGGTGCAACCACCCTATTGTACACCAGGAAATAATTATTGGGAAACAGATTGTGGTAAGTTGATAGTTTGGAAAGAATATAAATGGGTCGTGATTGTATGAATTCTTATTAAACTTATTACTTTGAAAAGGGTTTTTGGACGGATCAATCGATTTTAAAAATGTACGGCAGTCTTTTTTTCTGTCAAAAAAAGAGAAACTAAACCTAACCCTGAATTTTATGGAACTTAAAATAATATAAGTGCATATTTGTTTTTTTTTTTACTAATCTTCAGGCAACTTCACCGCCAGTTTAGTATACTTTTGCACCTTCTACGTCATAATTACATATATTGTACTGAATTTGCTAGTGGGTACGTATAACGGTGTTCCTAAAATATTCTCTCAACAAATTTTCACACAATTTCCTTTTGCAGCTATTATCATGGAAAACTTTTCCCTGTTCTATTCAAATGAAGAGGATGCTCTACTTTCTTATGCCGACATACGTAATTTTCAGAATACGTGGAACATAGTGGATATACACCAACGTGGTGTTATACCAGTGCGTCGAGTAAAATTTATATTACGTCTATTGAAAGGACGATTGGAATGTGATCCACAAAAGGATCGATTGCTTTTCAAGTATATGTGCTATGAATTGGATAAGTTACATAATGGTGAAGATGTAACATTCCACGATGTAATCAAGTAAGTATGTGAACTTAAATGAAAGTGAAAGCTTTAAGTAATCTTGTATCTATGTATGTATGTATGTACTTATACATTAAGGTGGCACAAAAAGCATTGGGCAAAAAGTAAGGCCGGTCGCTCAAAACGCTAAATTGTTCATAGAAACGGATAGAACCCTTGAAAATCAAAATTTGTCAATCGGCAAACTCTGTTTCTTTTTAGAAGACTTTAAAGAAAATCATACCCAATGGATTTTTGGGCATTATTAATATTAACTAATTTTAATTGGCCCATAGCATAATGAAAAATACGACTGGTTAAGCTAAAAAAATTAAAAGTGGTCGTAACCAGTCGTATTCCTCTAATTTTAATAGTATACAATTTTGTTTAGTGCAAGTCAGTCGGAATGCATTAGAGAGTAATAAAATTTGAATTTTCAATATTTTTCATTTCGAAATATATTGAACTGATTTGAAAAATGTGGATAAAGGTCGGAAAGGTAATTAATATGGGAGAGGTACTAAATTCTGCTTTTCAAAATTCTTTTGGATGAAAATTCTGTAAAAATCAAAAAAAAAATTCTGCCCAGCCTAAATTCTTTTGGTTCAATATTCTGTATTTAAAATTCTGTATGATCAAAATGATGGAGAACTGAAATTCTGTATATTAAAATTCTGGAATCAAAATTATTTTCGATCAAAATGCTATAAAAATATAACCAAATAAGCAGATAACCTGATAAGCACGCTTACCTGAATAGCACATTTATTTTATGAATAATGGAATTCCGATTTTATAGAATCAATGGCATATATACATACGGCAATTAAAGAAAAATTCAAAAATTCATTCAAAACAAAAGTTATTACATTATAATGGCGAAACAATTATTATATTTTTAAATTTTTAGCAATTCGCTTTAGAAAAGAAACATGCCTTAATATAAGCCTTTTTTTGTTATTCTTTTAATTCTGTTGTTTGCTTTTACAGCCTTCGTCGTTTGACTAATTTTGTGACCATTTTGAAATTTCTGAAGCTATAAATACATACAAACATATGTACATTTGCTTTATGTAAATCTGTTTTGATAATATAGGAAACCAAATGGGTCAAGACAAGTCATGTATTGGCAGTATTTTGTATTGCAAAACTCTGTATTGAAAAACCGGAAGAGCATATGGATAAATAAAAAAAGTGCGCACTTTTTTATTTATCCATATGCTCTTCCGGTTTTTCAATACAGAGTTTTGCAAAACAAAATACTGCCAATACATAATTTTGATTTACAGAATTTAAAATTACAGTGTTCCGCAATACAGAATTTTAACAGTACAGAATTTTGAATTACAGATTTTTGAACCAAAATCATATTGTACCCAACCCAATTAATATACCTTTCATCCAAGTTGTATAATTTTAATTTTATATTCAAAATCTGCTTTTTTCTTACTTAATTAGCTATATAAAATGATATGCTAGATTAAAGGTATTTTTATTATATATTTGATTAAAATATTTTTGGATAAAATTAATTATGTATTTTTAAAGACAAATATAAATTTGTATAAAAAAGTAGCCATAATTCCGTTTTCTGTTTTGCTTTTCTCGAAATATATATCAATTATAGATATACATAAATATCAAATATTCACATTTCGAATATCGGTCCAATATTTTAAGAATTTCAAAAACGCCCCTTTATTGCGTTCTAGGTAAATTTTGTATTTGTTCCCAGACTCATTTATGTTTTTTTGGAGGACGTATAGAAAATGGTTAATATTAATAATATTAATAAGTTGAAAAAAGTATAACGGTAAAAATTTATATTTTGTTTGAATCCGCTAGGGGGCATATTTTTAAAAATCTTATTTATAGTTGGATTTCGTTCATAATTAAATTATAGCTTGCGTGGGTAAGTAATATATTTAACTGCAAACATTTTTGAAACCCCCTAACATGTATACATATTTATAAATCGCTTTTACTTATATTTAGTACATATATTGTCAATCAACAAGATATATGCTTGCACAAATTAAACCTTTGCCCAAAATATTTCGAATGAATCTCTCTAAAAATCAAAAAAAATATATTTAAAACTGTTGCATACATTCTTGAAGCACCCTGGTAATTATCTTCTTTATTTTAGCATGCTATCCTATCGCTCAGTGGATATTCGTAAGGCCTTGCAGCTGGAGGAATTACTAGCACGCGAAGAATTTGAGTATTTAGTTGAAGAAGAGGTGGCGAAGATGACTATACGAACATGGTTGGAGGGTTGTCTGAAAAAGATACGCGCACAAAACGCAAGCGTAAGCTTTTGCAAATATTAAGTTATATATCCTGTTAATAGAAAACTCTTTTTCTCTCCTCTCCCCTTAGAAGCAACAAAATTCACTAATAGCTGGCTTACGCGCCACCAACGAACAGCTAATGTTGCTCAAAACACCCGAAGATAAAACACCCACTAGCGGTGGTGCCGAAAAGCCACCAGGCAGCGCCATCGCACCATGCCCACCGACCAGTGATGCTTTCTCACCCACCTTCAGTTCAACTGAGAATGAAGAGAAAGACGCCAGCGGCAGTGCCGCCATTTCTACACCCGCCGCCGATGCACATGGCGTGCAACGTGTTATAAGCGCCACCAAACGTGCCTATGCACTCAATCGTTCTGACTCGACAGGCAGTTCGGCTGGTCGCAAATATTTGGCTCCCACCACATCCGATCCACAACAACGCACCACACTCACCGACAAGGAGCGCTTGCATATTAGTACTCAACAGAAGAAAAAAAATTCAATGACTGCAGTACCTATACTGCCACCTAATGCGGCAACGAGCGGTGCTGCAATTAAACGCGAATTAAATCGTACATCCGGATTTTTTGCATCAGGCTATAGTGATGGCAGTCAATTTCATTATCCACCGCATGGCATGAATCATTTTGGGGAAATACATGGACCACTGGGTAGTCCATCGGCAATTATGGGGCACATTATTGCCGGTAGTAAATTGCTGCCGTTCAACAATCAAGCAAATGCCGTTTATGAGGTGCACGATTGGTGGCAGGAGCAGGTGATATGTACGCTTTATAGCGATGATGAATGTTAAAATATCAAGGGTCTGGGTCTCTGGAGGTTTTATATTAATGAATTAAAGTGTAGTTAAAAAAATGTAGCGTAAACTATTTACTATGATTTGTAATTAATGTGATTGCTAGAAATGTTGAATTTGTACCGTTAACGTTTTTTCTTTACTAAGCACAATGCCAAATTTACAAAAGCAAAATTGCCAAAATAGAAATACAGTAAATAATGGAATACTTAGTCAATAACAGAGCATAGTTGTTACATGAGTTTAATTATTTTAGAAAAATGTTGTTAGTTTTAAAAGTAAACCGTATATGGGTGTTTTAATTTTGTAATAAAAAAATGTATTGAAAAATTGCTTTCGTTTAACTTTATTTAAAAAAAGCAGATGGAAAAAATTGGCACTAACTTACTGGAATTTAATTGCAGGCCAATAAGCGCTGGTCGCCGGAAATATGTAAGAAGAACGATGACTAAAAATAGTTTCTTATTTTGAAATCAAATTTGATTAATCAAAGTAATATTATGTTCTTAATTGAACAAACACAAAACAACAATTTTTATAACAAGCTAATTTTTGATTTGTTATAAGGAATGCATTGAAACTCTAAGACTATGTTTTCATACACGTAGTTTTCGCGATTTCGCCACGTAACGGTTTTTGATTTTAAAAAAATTTCGATCATAAAAATGAGTAATATCTGGAGAAGCGATCAAAACAAATAATGTGCCAAATAAAAGACAATAAAATTTCCTATAGTTCATTAATACTTAATTTTTAATTTAACAAAATTTTGTTTTTGCAAAAATGAGAAAATTTTCGATTTATATTGTAAAACTATGTAGTAAAACGATTTTTGAAAATATTTATTAACCCATTTCTTACAAGTCACTTTTTTTGGACAACAAATTTTTTTTAATATTTGTACATATCTAGAAAACTACACGATACTGGAAATATACATTTTTTCTATTTGAGTATAAGGTCTTAGGTTGGAAAAGAAGTACAGCTGTTCTGCACAATTTTTTGTTTGAAATTATGGAAAGAAAATGATGAGAAATGCCGGGAAGATCTCATCTCCATCAGCGTATTTAAAGTGACTTGACTACTTTTGTTGAGAAAATATGGGAGTAGCAGAGGTTGATTTCACCACCGAACCGTGAAAGTGAACTTGGAGCAGTTATGCAGGTTTTAATTGCATTACCCAGGACCCACCTTGTTTCTTTAAGAGATCTATCCCATTTGATGTTCATTCTTGTTTAAGTTAGTAATGGAAGGTGTAGATTGGTGTAAACGGCTGGACTTGCCATTAAGTGAGTGATGACCAAGCATTGTACCGCAGTTGATTTCTGAATTTAAGCTCTAGCTTCGAAATTTTTATATATATATGTATATATATTATACACTAGTGTGAACCGTAAAAATCAAATGCACAGTATTTTTCAGTCTGACCTCCTCAATCGGTTCAAAGATGTCACGTATAATTTTTGGTACCGTTTTGAGACGGATAATGCGTACATACATATGTATGTACATAGATTACCCTATGAAGACTATCTGAACTTTGACCCCTGTGTGACTCGTCTTAACCATCTCCAAACGAATTTAATTTAAATCTAATATTTTCACCTGCAGTAGTGTCGAACTTTTTTTTTAATTTTTTGAGTCACCCTAGAGAAATCTTAACTTTGCTCCTCGTGCGACGCGCCTTAATCGCCTCAAATCTTGATATTTTCTATTATAGTTTTATCGACGTAGGAACTGGGGTTGAGGAAATCTGATTAAATAAAACTGTTTTCTATATTTAAGTAAACATGCAAATGAACTTATATATTGTAGAAGCTCAACAATAACCGTTACAATGGCAAAATACTAGCCAATTAAAAAGCAAACGCAGGTTTTAGCTCAATCCATCCAAAATATTTCCGGAGAAAGTATGTTAACGTCTTCCTGCTTTCTTTCACGGATTTTGCACCTCTAACAAAAATATTTCCGGAGGAAATATATTTATGCTTTCCTGCTTACTTTCAGGAAGCGGCTGACAGAATTAATAAAAGGGGCAGAGTTGCTATAGGCATTACCAAAGAACGTAGATGTCGTAGAGATCTACGTACTTTGTTATACATATATGTTCTTTGTCCCTTCTTATACATCTACGTTCTTTGGCAAAAGTCACATCTGGCAGCCATTGAACTATTTTTTTATTGGTTTATTTTGATTTCTTCTTCGCTTTTATTTTTCAAATCAGATGTTTATGTTCTTTGATTTGCTCTAATTGGTAATTTTTTTTATTCTGAGATTAATTTAATAAATTGTTGGAAAAACCTTCGCGTTGAAAAAATGGAACAAGCAGCTATTAGTAAGTATTGCATAGTATGTATGTAGTTTAAAAAAAAAAACTATCACAACCTTTTCTATAGTTTCATCAGCTGAAGAGCAGTTGAGAAATTTTGGTACGTTCCTGGATTTTCATGATAAAAGATTGCATCGCTTGTTGGAGAACACAGCACAAATTTCCACAATTAGAACAGCACCCACAGCCACTCCTCTTGTAAAGGTAGACTACTCGGCAAATCAGGAGCAGATACTACTTCTCCGTATACTTGAATCAGATCGTTTGCTAAACAAGACGTTGCTTACTTTCGGTCATCTTTGCACGGAAGTCGATGTATTGGTGCTAAAAGCACAGCATATGCAGACAAAATTCCTTTATATAGATGAGAATTTATGTGTGCTTTTGGCAAATGAAGATGGCAGTGGTACAGTAGATGTCAGCAAGCAGACTGATGAGATTTTGCTACAAATGAGTGATTCCATGCAATTTTTATGTGATATCCAGTTTGTATTGCAGCGCTTTATTGTTTTGGGCAATAATTTGTTGCATCAATGTGGCGCTTACTGCGCGGTAGAGGATAAAAACTTGGAGTTCCGTTTTGTGGTAGGTATAAAATTTCGCGTTAAAAAAATTAAATTTCCATGCAATTGGGTGCAATTATGATAAATATTTGTCACTTTTTAGGATGTATTTGATTGCTTAGCTGACTTGTTGTTGCAACTTCTAATTTTTAACGAAGTTTTAGCGAGTTCCAACTTTTGCCGTTTCTGGCAGACTTACAAAAAAACTATAGATGCAGTAGCGCATAATAAAAACTGCACAGAATTTTGTACTGCCAGCGAATTGAATGGTTTAAAAAATTGCTTGGGTGAATTCGATTTTCTTTTTTCGGGCACTATATTTCAAGTAAGTGCAAATCTTTCTAAGTTATTGTTGTGGCATAATTACACTAAAATAAATTGTCTTTACAGAGTTTTCTTGACAGCACTTTCGCGTTAAAAGATAAAATCGGTCCGAAAGCTATTGGTCAACTTACGAGCCAATGCAATGAGTATATGAAGCAATGTTTGAACGCTCTAGCCAAATATGATATAGCGGAATTCAGTAATCAAAGACTGCTCGTGCGATTGAATGCATTTTGTGTAGTATTCCACGATTTCTGTGGGCAAGTTGAAAGTAAACATGTAAAACATTTACTGGACCTCAATCAGAAACATCAAGGTGTTATGTTGATAGGCAATGTAGCATGGCAACCCACCGCATTTCTGCGACGACACGCTACCACATTAGTAAAGCCGCATGAACGCCTTTTACAGGACATTAAACGATTGCGTCAATACTATTTACAAACACACATTCAAACACTACCGCGCGATTGCCGCAATTATTGCTCGCAGGTGTTACTTTGGACGCTGAATGTACGAAAATCATTGAACGCAGGCCCCTTCGAACTAAACGTACATCAATTCAAAGAGTTGGCTGCTTTGTTGCTGCTTGGCCTACGTTATGCATCGCAAATAAGTTGCCTTATAAAAGGTTTGGTATATACTCACGTAACACTGCAGTCACCAATGACTAGACCGACACTTCACTGCATTTGCAAACTGATTGAACTACTTAAAAGTATACAGCAAGTGTTCCAAAAAAATATGGATACTATTGCAAAGGTGATACAATGTGTGCTGCAGTATTTACAGTATAAGGTTTTGCATTTGCTGAATTTGTGCAAGGTACGTACAAGGGAAAATTATTTGTTAAGGGAATTATGAAGTACATATTCAATTGATCGTTTTTTTTTTATAGAAACGCATCACTGCAGCTAAAATGCATGATCGTAATGTCGATGCTTTAGCTGCTCTGCGTATTGCTGAAAAGTGTATGGCAGGTCCTCCAACAAAAACGCGCGCACTGGTCACGAAGCTGGCAGTGAATGCTACAAACCTGAACTATCACACACTGCCTCAGGATCAGTGCGAACGTTTTCAATTGCTAATAACACGCATTCTTATACTAGCAGATTTCCAGCGAAACGCAGATGAATTGTGTGATACGACCTTCATATATTGGCATCAATCAGTGCTTTCGGCGTATCTGAAGCAGGTGGTGGAAAGAAAGTTGGATTTCAACTCATTTCAGGTTTTAATATTTATTTCAATTTTACTGTGTGTTATACCAGTTATCGAAAATAATAGTTATTTTTCAAATTTGAATTCAAAAAGTCAGTCGAAAAGAATTTTTCTTTAAATATTTGTATATAGAGTAAAAATGTGTGAAGTGGGCCACCATTTTTTCGAAGTTCAAGTTTTATTTGTGAAATTGATTTTGTTTGGTTCACAACCAAAAACAAAATGTAAGTTTGAGGATTTTTCGAAATTTGAAATATATCGAAAATTGTTGTTTTCTCATATTATACCCAAATAAAAACCTGTCCTCGAGCTCAATAAATTACAGTTGTTTCTAACATATACTAAGGCTAAAAAATAATAATAATCGAAAATTAAAGCTATTGATTTTTTTTTTTTAAATTATATGGTTATACATACCTATATTAATTTGTCGCCATATTTATTTATGTCAAACAATAATTTATATGAGCTCAAGGCCATTTTTAATAGGAAAAATTATGGAAAACCCAAGAATAGTAGAAGTTATAGCTATTCGGCGATCCCCACATCTCCTCATCAGACTTCTTCAATCCCCGGATCGCTTTTTTTGCCTAAATTCAATGAAACGAAAGTTATTCACGTTTTCCTCTTGACGCACAATGCTATTTGTAAAAATGTCAATAACTTTCACAATCAAAATTTCATAAGGTAATAAAAAATTAAAATGCCAAAAAAAAAATAAACCATTTTTAAGTGTTAAAAAATGAGCGGTATCGGATTTACGAATCGTGGAAAAATAGGTAAATAAAATCAAAACGTTTTCGAAAAAGTTAAAGCCTGTCATTTCCAAAATATTTAAAATTTTGAAAAATCGTAAAGTTTGTATTTTTGTTTTAATATTGTGAACCAGAAAAAATATTATTTTAGGTAAATGTAAGTAAAGTGTGTGGCTGGTTTGTTTTCGGTCAAAAATTACAGTTAAAATCTTACTTCTATTTTTTCGGTCAAAAATAGCAGTTTGCACTATTAATTGAAAAAAAAAATCAAAGTAAAAACGTTTTAAACTGTTACCATCAAATATACTAGCAATATAATATTAATTTTTATTTTTATTTTTATTTTTGTTCGAAAAAGTAAAGATCATATTTTAACATTAACGAAAAATAACAATTATTTATCAGCACTGTTGAAAAAAGCATACCAGTTACGGTCCATGGTTTATTTACTATATATATATATATATGTACATATATATAATGCATATTTCTAGTATATTCTACATGCCTTCAACGATTGTGGCAATGCTTTGGATAAGTTGGAATTAAATAACCTAAAGCTGGCAAAGTGTCTCGAAAGAGCGACTTACGATAACCTGCGTGGCGAAATTGTTAGCAAATTATGCGCACAAATCGAAACATTTTTGCGTTTAGAAGTTCATGCCAATTTACAGTTGGAAAAGATGAGTCCATTTGAGCAGGGTATCGATGATTATCGAGATTTAATCGGTGCATGCCCAATACAATTGAACGGGAATTATGTGATTTTAAAAGGTCAGTCAGTCACTTCCTTCGAATTTAACGCGATTGGTATTTGTGTGATTTAATTGTTAATCTATCATTATTTTTAGATCACGTTGAGAATTATTTAAGCGCCATGTTTTATAATCTTACTACCATATCATTGCATGACTGGAAAACATACGAAGAGATGCGACACCTGGCCAACACGCGTTTGCTGCTCAAACCAGTGGAAGACTATTTGCCAAATCAGACTTTGGAACAAGTATAGTTAATTATTTAACTGTTGTCGTAAAAGTGCGACTAAATATTTTTTGTTTCCTTTTAACTTTTCCTTAAGGGCATTGACATTTTGGAGATAATGCGAAAAATTCATATATTCGTCTCGAAATATGTCTACAATATGAATTCGCAAATATTCGTCGAACAAAAGAGCCCAAACAAGCATTTGGATTCGATTGGCATACGGCATGTGGCCAATTCGCTACGTACGCATGGCACTGGCGTCATTAACACAACCGTCAATTTTACATATCAGTTTTTGCGCCAAAAATTTTACACTTTCTCACAATTTCTCTACGATGAACAAATCAAGTCACGTCTCATGAAAGAGTTGCGCTCTTATGCTGAGCGTAAACAGTCAAAAAGTTATCCATTATACGCTTACGAACGTGCCGATGCCTTTAATAAGGATATACGGAAATTAGGTCTATCCAATGATGGTCAAACCTATATGGACCTGTTTCGAAAAGTAATAACGCATGTGGGTAAGTTATTTGCAATTTTTGCTTACAGTGGTGTCGAAAAAAAATAGGAACACGACATTTTAACCAGTTTTGGGTATACTTTTTTTTTTTTTTTTTTTTTATAAAGGTCTAGCTTATTATATAACATACCACATATGAATCAATTTTTAAAATTTTTGTATAAAGAAGAAAATTTGGCAAAATTTCAAACTTTTTTGTTAGAATTTTTATACAAATTCTAAGTATGCAGTATGGTGCATTAAATTTTAGTATAATAAAGTGCAAGTCCTAGCTAGCTAAAAGTTTCCGTTGAATTTGGATAATTTTTTTTACTGACGGTGTCGCGCATTTACTCCGTACAAGGCAAGTTCGACAATTTTTTATTTTTTTTGCACTACTACTGCATACTTAGAATTTTTATAAATTTAACCAAAAAAATACTAAACGCGAATAACCAAAACTGGTCAAAATGTACTGCGCATATTTTTTTCCAAAAACTGTATTTTCATATCCAACTACAAATAACTGTGCACATTGTTCAGGCAATGCTATGGGCTACATTCGTTTAGTGCGTTCGGGCAGCATTCATGCCAACTACAGCGCCAGTCTTTATTTACCAAAATTCGATGAGAACTTGCAATTTGTGTCTGGCTGTCGCGAGCAGGAGTTGCACGATGTAACTGTCGCGGCGGCCGAGAATTTCGAAGCGAATATTAGCAATCTGGTAAAGAGCTTTTCCGATAGTGCCGACTATTTCAAAGTGAGTTAAGAAAGTATACCTATTTTTTTAATTCATAAAAACCTATTTTTTTTTTAAATCATAAAAACCTATTTTTTGCTTTTAATTCATAAAAACCATTTTTTTTAAATCATAATATAATTGCAGTTACTTGTCGAGGCATTCCAACCCTTCTTTCGTAATCCACACAATCTTCATCTAAAAAATTTCTTTCTCATTGTTCCGCCGCTCTCTATGAACTATGTTGAGCATATGTTGAGTGTCAAAGAGAAAATCAATAAAAAAGATCGTCACGAGGCGGTGCTTTTCGATGATGGTTTCGCCGTAGGCTTAGCATATATTTTAAAGCTCTTGAATCAAATTGACGACTTCTATGCTTTACATTGGTTCGCAACGGTGCGTGAACGTTTCAATGCGGAGCGCCGAAAAATACGGGAAATGTTGCAGGACATTAAAAAAACGACTAACACACGTAGTGGCGCAAAGAGTAACTCAAAAGCGGCACTAGCAACACAAAATAATGAAACTGAAAAGTTACAACAAACTCTTGCGCTAACCGAACGTCGTATAAATGCACATCATATGGAATATAATCTGCTCTATTGCAACATGTGCAGTGCGAAAATATTTTTCCAATAGCTAGTATAAGTAATTAAAGATGTATTCATTATTTTTTCTATACAAACATATTTCATACATACAATTTATTTTATTATATGTAAGTTATTGCATTTACGAAAAAAATATAGAGTGGATTCACTATAAACATTTATATGAATAAAAAAAATGTCATTTACAAGAAATCTAGTAAGTGATAAATATTGAATAAATATTTTTTATGTAATCACAGCGATATGAAAAATGCTGATGCTGATGGTGATTGCGAATTTTGAATAGCTATTAAAATACTTCCAGTGCCGGAATAAAGTATTGGCACAGTATTTTGTATTTTTATAATACCCACAAAATTAAAAATCGTTAATTTTTTATCTAAATTTAGCTCATTCTATAAAAAAAGATATATGTAGTAAGTATAAATTTCAATCATCGTACACAACATACAAAAACTAAGTAAATTTGAATAAAATTTCAAACTTTTTAGAATTTTTAGCCTTGTATACCATTAAGTTTTACCATATAAAAGTATGAATTTTCAAAATCAGCACATATATGGTTTTTGTTGTAAGATAAGCTATCTTATACTAAAAAAAAATTCGGAAAAATTTTAGCATCAAAAGCATTGTGAATAATAGGAAAATAATAATTTTTTCCAGCGCTTTTGTAGTTATTTTGTAGTTTGTTCATAGTTTTGTATTCGCTGTTTTCATTCGTGTGAATTTTTTATTCGATTTCAACCATTTTGATTAAATTAAACCCCCTAACATCTGGATCCAGTTATTGTACATTTTCTGAAATACCATATTTCAAAATATGTACGACTTCCACACCGTGACAAATTTTTGTGAGTTTGTTCCTACATCTCAGCCAAATCTTATATATGTACATGTACATATATAAAAGCCAAGCATGTTAATTAATTCAGCCTAAAAGTAGGCTTAAAAAAATTAGAACAGTTTTGATATTTTTATTATGGGTTTTGCTTCAATAAAAATATTGTTGAACCCCTAGTTAGATTATAAATGTGTTTTTTTGGCTATCGCATCCCTGTTAATTTTTGTAAGATATTAGTAGTGTTTTTCTACGTACGAGTTTATGATAGTTCGTAACAATTGTTACGAATTATCATCTTTTGGCGTTTTCTTACGCAAAAACTTGCAAGAAACTTGCAAAGTTGGGGAAATTGAGAGAGCGAAAGTGACAGTTCTTTGGAGGGGAAGTTACAAGTTTTTACTGGATAAATTTTTACTCGTAACAATTTGCCAGTACGGAAAACAGCTGATTGCAAGTATTTGGTCGATCACAAAAAGAAAGCAAATATTAAAAATTGCAATTATTTTAATTTAAAAAGGTGAAAAATGGAAAAAGTGAGTAAATATATATACGTAAAAATGTTTGTGAAGTTCATTATGTTAATATATTAGGAAGAGGGCCGGAATCCGTGTGTTTGCGAAGATGGTGGTGCCCCTTCGGCCGGAGTGACTGCAAATAGCACTGCACTTTTTTAAATGTTCCAGGAGAACATGTTATTTCGATACTTTTTTGTTATTATTTTCCATTTTACAATAGATTTATAATATTAATAAGTTTTTAAATTGCAAAATATTAAACTTTTTCTTTTTGTTTGATTTGCGCGCCAAACAAGAGTCAGCTGTCAGAAAAACTTGCAAGTTCTTACTGGTTTTGCGTTTTCTTACTTTCTTGCAAGTTTCTCTCACTGAGAGCAAATTTTGCTTACGCTCTAAAATTTAGTTACTGGCAAGTTACTGGATAATTTTGTACGTGTACGCACCTATTATCTGGTCATTGAGGTATGAGGGGTGCCGAAAACTAAATTAGCAGCAGTTTTTTGACATAATCAAAAAAGTATTTCTCATCACATTTGAGGTATACGGTTTTTAGTTTCATCAAAACCGGACGGTAAATACGCATTTTATGAATTAGCTGTGTGCACAAAAATAAACTCTGGTCGTAAGTAAAAAAGATTTGAAGACAACACAAGTTAGGTTTTTGCCGACATTTTTATTATGCTACAATTTTCTCGAGTAAGCTTTCCAACTAGGGAGAGGTTGTTTAAGATGTGACATTATCGTAAACAGCAAAAAGTTCGTTCTATTCTGTCAAATTCATATCTATCAGTTGCAACCTGTTTTAAATTTTGCTTTTAAAATATCTTATTTGAAAAGTAAAGGCCGAGTTCCCATTTTTTTACCGAATGGCATTGCTAAGTTAGGATTTTTATGCAATTAAGTGCCATTATTCGAACTTTACTACCCACTTAAACAAATTCGTTGAAACTCAATTTCTTCTGGAAAAAAATAGGCACTGCATTGGTTTGGCTCAACGAAGTATCTTTGTTCTTTTCTTTCAATTTGTTATAATGACTACGTTAAAAAAATTTAAACAAATTGTTTGACTCATTATTTTCAAAATCGCATCATCATTTCCATACAAAGGCCGAAAGGATATCACTTTCGATTTCAAAAATGTTTAAGACGGGTCATAACGAATATATTCAAAAACCGGCAAATTGCATACGTTTCCTCAAAAAACTTTCAACGAGAGAGAACGCAATTCGATTATTGTTGTTGCAGTAGCAGCAATACTAAACCCTGGACAGATCGTTTAATCCACTAAAAGCTGTCATCGAGGTCATATAACGAAAGGTCCAGGTAGCGTGAAGTTTGGACAGGTTTTTGCCAGAGGTGGTGAATGGTGGACATTAGGAGTCGTCGTCTGACGATCCGAAGTTCGGCATTATGACAAATCTACTAGTATCCTGCAAACACACTGGCGCAGCATAGTTTATATAGCCAACGCTTCTTTGTCGGCTCTATAATTTTAATCCAGAGGAAGGTTTCTCGCATTGAAGAAACTTGGAGGTTCGATAGAAAACCATTTACTTTAAAACATAAGTCATAAGCAACCAGAAGTTTCGCTTTGATTACCAATCTGTTTTTACCCTTTGCCAGATTGAACAAAGACCTAACAGTTGCATGGAGCTTCTTCACGCCCTGGCCGAGGTTATGGGCATCCAGATACTCTTCCAATTTCGTGCAATTGTTTTGATTTGCCATTTGTCGTATATCTATATCTCAGATTAGTTTGACCGCATTCCGTTACCATTTTATAATTAAAGCTGTTTTCATCAAACTGACAACATTTGACGTCAAAATTTACCTGGTGAAAACCATGATACAAACATTATATTATATGTATTATTATTAATATTTGTATCATGGTGAAAATCAGAGATCAAAAATCACCCTCTCCACTTATTTTCATTGTGTTTCCCAATGGCACAAACACAAAATTCTCAAGTAAAACCGTTTTCTTACAGTGATAAATCTCTTTTTACGACCTCTTTGTGTTTTCCATTGTAGGTTATTTATTAACAGCAAAAAAATTCTCTTAGACAAAGACACATTAGAAGTGATTTTTATTTTTAAGTGACCTCGTTTGTAGGCTATTGAAAGAGAGGAAAATATAAGAGGATGTGCAAAAGTGGAAGAGGCATACATGGCTTAATAATGGACTGGTGCGAAAATTTATGGCACGTAGAAGAAAACGCCCTCTTTCTTTGTTTATTTATATTATTTATAATATGATACGCTGAAAATTAGATAGATGTTCTTTTAGTTTAGTGAATTTTAATCGATAGCGCGCATGGTTCAACAATTTCTCGAAATCCTTCCCTATCCAAATGAGCAAATGGTCGGTCATCCTGTGGGACTATTTTTAAAATTGATCCTCTTTGTTCACTTCGTAAGAAATCTTTATTTTTTTTGTTTTGCACTTCACAATGTTCTTGGATATTTTTTCCGCATTCTTAAGACTTGCATAGTGTTTTAGTTTAGTTACTTGTTTCCTGATAAATGTATATCGTGAACATTGCATATATGACTTATAGACTTATTTTTTTTTTTACCATTAAAATTGAATAAATATCTTGCTCTGCCAGCGATAAGTATTCGTGTCCAACAGTAAACACTGAAAGGGTGCATACATCTTCAAAAAGTAAATTACCTGTTTTCTTTGGTGCGTTATATTTTCTCTTAAATAATAACGGCTTTTTTTTTTTTGAGACATTTTAAAAGTGGTGAGGGTTATTTGCGATCTTTGGTGAAAACCAAAGCATTACGGAGTAGTTGTAAAATACATACATACATACATTGTTTGTTTGTGCATACATATATTTTTAGTTTGTAAATTTATCTAAATATGCGTTAATAATACAATAATGTATGAAACGAAATACAATAAAATACATACATACATATATGTATGTATAGGTCGTGTTGCGTACATTTAATAAAGTACATTTCACTTAGATGTACATAGATACATAGATAAAAAAAGTTAAGTCTTTACAATAATTAGTCAATGGAAGAAAAGTTTCAGTGCTATAACTCTATTAAATAAACGACAATTTTAAAATAGTTGCCATTAACAGAGAGATGATAATATTATATAGTGTTATATTTTTGTATTATTATTTTTAACATTCCCATTTTTGGGAATAAATCATTTAAACAATTTTCTATTCATCGCTTTCATCATCATCCTCTTTACAATTGTTATAAATGCAAAATTTTACAAATTTCAAACAGAATATTTAAAAATTATATAAAATCAGCGTTAAATTTGTTCACTTGTATAAAAATGTGTTCTGCTTACAGCATTTGATCGTTGGGTAATTTAAGGGCACTTGTTAACAAACATTGATAAAAAAAGAAGAAAATAATACTTCTATGGAGTTTTGACAACACAAATTCCACACAAATTTCTTCAGCGTCAAGCTTAAAATCATGGCAAATTCATATATGCATTTAAAATCGTAACAGTGTTTGGCGTTACCGGCACAATAAAGTGGTACGTGGTAGTGTCCAATTCCACAAATTTATATTGCATGTCAATGTCAATACTTATTATGTAAGAACGTATGCAGAAACTTCAATTAACACTTTAAGTCGTATTTAAAAAAAAATTATTTTAACCATTAACTACGCATAGTTGCTATCAATATGACGTCTTAATGGTAGTGGTATTAAAATACGCATTTTTTAATGAAGATTCTGAATTATTTGTCTGATTGCAAAATTACTAAAGTCAAATTAAATGTTTTGTCAAAATTCCATAGACTTGTCCAATGCGAATTCATACGAGTTGGTATTACAACTACACCGACGAGCAAAACGGGTCGAATGGTGATATGTTTACAATATTGGCAAGGTTTTTAATGATACACTTGTCGTTAAATTTATATAGATATATAGTTACTGTAACACAAGTCATGTATGTACATATATTAATATTTCAAACTTTATGAATTTTACTTTTAACTTTTTTTTCATAAAACATTTATATTAAAAAAAAAAAAATCCCGTTGATAGTAATATTTTTATATGCCTGCAGTCTGGTGCATTTTCTACCACATAAAACATGTACTTGTGTGCGCGATATTTGAAAAAGTTTCCAAGACTAAAATTTCAAAAAATTATAAAACATCAGTGGTAGTTTCTAACCACTTCAAACTTGCACTATATTGCACCAAAATTAAATAAGCTATAAAACTTCATACCCAAAACATTTCTTAGCCTTAGTAAAAATTTAAATTTTTTATCAAAATTTGTGGTTTTTATAGATTTTTTATAAAGTTTGAAACATTAATTTTCATGATTTTTGCTATAGGATGAGCTATATTTTTTAAGTAAGCCTAGCCCAAGTTTGTCATAAACTAGTCCCAAAATGATATTGAAAACGGCCCTGAAATACTCCCGAGGTAACTAGTACCAAAATTGCCCCAAAAGAAGTTTTTCTTCATAATGAAAATGCGCGCTTAGTTTTATTGTTGTAGTTTTCGTCGTTGTTGTTGTTGTTGTTGTTGTAACAGCATAAAACATTCCCCATAAAATTTTGGGGATGCTGCTGAAGTGACAGTCCTTGGCCGGATATAGATCCGGGTCGTTCCGTTATCGTAGAACCGACTGTTGTGGGAACGAAGTTTTCGTTGTCTTTTTTGTTGTCGTCGACGTTAGTGTGGTGGTTGTTGTGGTTGTTGTTGTGGTTGTTGTTGTTGTTGTTGTGTTGTAGGGTCTTGCTCATTCGAGTACCTACATACCTATCGTGTGTTTGTTTTATTTTATAAAAGCATCGTCTCGCGAATTCGTGACGCGACTTTGAAAAATCACTCTTACGCCGGGAAACTTAAACAAAAAACAACATGTGGTCGGATGTTTGAGTCAAGACTGTACATACTTATATGAATTCGACTTGGATTTTTGTGCTCCATGTTGTACTGTTTCACGAAACAACTTTTTCTTTAACGCGAACGCATTAAAATCCTACAACAACAGTGTGTTCATTAGTGACATTCGTAGGGCCATGTCTAACATCCACATACACCAGCAGCGAGGCCAATTCCAGGTCTTCGCTGAACTTATTGCGCAACGTAACGCTGCGATAGCCCGTTCGTATGCAATTCAATGGGTAACATGCCTGGGCTATGAAATGCGTCTCTGCGAACATATCTTCGTCTTGTACTTCGAAACGCAGCAACGCAAAATGTGGATTGCGTACAGCGAATTCACAACTCTCATTCCATACTGGATTAAAGCCATTCTCGCTCACCTTAGTGCGGTGCTTAACGCCCGAGTCAAAACTAGCGCCGCATATTTCAACTGTAACCAGTGGATTATTGGATTTGCCGCCACGGAATAGATGACGCCCAGCTATTATACGTATCGTTATAAAACGTTCCTCCAATGAACTGATGGCTAGTGGATTATTTGGATCGAAACCATCGACTTGCATACATTTTGGTTTCAACAGATAGCCACAATTGCCATTGTCGCGAAATTTTGCCTGATTTAACTGCATTGCCTTGTCACCGGTCTGATAGTTGAGTGCAATCATTTGTGAACCGACATTCCAAAATGGCACTGGATAGAAATTAGACGAATCCAAGCGTTGACCCTTCGGATATACACGGCTTATTTGATTGCGATGATACTGTAGGAAGAGCATACAGTTCTGTTGTAAGAATTGTTTTTCGGCTTTAGTTTCAGGGAAGCTGGACATTTCGTAAAACACCCACGCATGGTCGCGGAATGGCACACTGCGGAAGTAAATGATCAAATCAGACATCTCTTTGGCAACACGTGCAGAACGTTCCTTTTTACGACGCTCTGTCGCCAATTGATTGGCAATTTGTGCACTCTCCTGTATGGCTTTGACCCATTCGTAAGCCAATTCCTTATTATCATAACCAATAATGAAGGAATTTTGCATAGTGGGCGTCTGAATTTCCAACTGGAATAATATGCCCGGTTCATTTGATTCGGAGAGTTTCACAATGGCGCCATGTATGTCGATGGAATCGGTGCGTGATATATTTTCGCTGCTATTTTCGTCGCTAAAGAAATTGTAGTCATCGCCAACGGAGTCAATCACCTAAGAAGAAAATAAGAAAAATTAATAAATCATCATAAATATCAAATTAATAAACACAATGCATGCACTACTTGACCTAAGCACTGCTGTTAGATTAAGCCCATTTGGTCCAATATTTTTCCCCACTTCGTTTGTAACTTTTGAACAGCGATATTTACTTACTCACCACATTTTTCAGTTTACGTGGTATTTTTTTTTTATAAAAAAAATGTGATTTGCAAAAATTCAATTGTCCGACAGAAAGCAGGATTACAAAACGAAAACTTCCCAATCTTACGGTAAGGGATTATTACTTGAAGTAGAAAGGCATTACTTGAAGAGTCCAGAAGTCAATTTAGAGATATCTTCATAAGGGAGCTATTCTAGAAGGCCTAAACAAGAGGTATCGAGGCTTGTCACCATGCCTTCTAACAGGCGGTTTATATTTATCATTCACATATCAATTAATTTTAATGAATAACCCAGAATATAATTTAGGGATACCTTCTTAGGGGAAGCCATTCTAGAAGCCCTAACGGGCTAAACTGATATGTAGAAAATTCGGCACATAAATATCTTTTAAACTAAAGTTAAGAAAGATATAGTCAGTTAAATAAATAATTTAAATCATATATTATTTTATAACAACTGAACAAATTTGGATTATGGATTACGCTAGAAATAATTTTTTAAAGGGAGTTGCTACTCTCTATCTATCTATCTCTTTATATCAGCCTTCCGCAAGCTCATCACAAAGAAATGAAAGCTTTCACTTACCTTCACATAGTTAGCCGGAAAATGACGTTGGGCCATGCCACCATAATCTCCGCGCCACCACATTGATGTATTCCTTTGCACATTCGTAATAATCGCATGCTTTGGAAATGACAACTCATCCGGTTTATTAGCTTTATAACTATAGAGTGCTTTACAAGTCACACGATCATCCAAACTGGGATCCATATAGCTAGAGGCATCGTTAAAATCACTACCATTCTGATGCTCCAACGATGTTTGGCAGGCGAGCAACTTTTGACGCAACAATTCTTGAGACACAGGATACAATAGTTTAACATTTTTATATAGTGGATTTCGCATGTAGTAATTGACCAGGGAAACCAGTGATTCGAACTGTATGGTATCCACAACATAGAGACGTCCCTCTTGCATTATCCGACAATGCTTGATTTTTCGATTAATTGTGAATGATATAACAAATGAATTGGTACTTTGCACTGAGGGGCGTACAAGAAATGAGCCCACATCCAATTTGATGAGCACTTGCTCTGCCTGCTCTTTGGTTGTATTTGGATGAAACCATTCTTGTGTTTCATGCTTTTTCGGCTGCGGCACAGGCTCCTTTAATGTGATAGAGAATTCCGAGCTACGTAACATATTCTTACGATAATAAACAATAAGCGAGTAGAGCGAATCGAACACAAAGTTATCGACTAGATAATATTTGGTGGCACCATTTTCATGTTTCAACTTAATGCGACAATGATTTGGGCGATTACGACGCCAAAATGACAAACTGTAATCGCCAACGAATGTTGCCGATTCGCGTACAAGAAATGTGCCATCGCCAAGATGTTTGTATGCCTCGAGCAGTTGATCAGCCTCCTGACGGCCACCTAAGAATACATAACTGTTTGTTACATATGACAACGAAAAAAAAATTTCAACTTTTCATGCTACCTTCTAATTTGCCATGGAACCAGTTTTCACCGAAGTGCAACTCATCATTCACAAAATTATCCTTCGATTTGGGCATTAACGTTGCTGATGAGCCTTGGGGTAAGGCGTTGTCATCATCATCGGCGCCACCAGCATTATTTTCATCAGTGTGCGAGGAATAAATTAATTCTTGCTGTGTTAAAACAAAATGATAGAGATTCCAAGATTTGTCAACCGGATCCTTGAAATACAACATTCCCTCTTTAAGGAAATTCCGCACATTTTCATTTTCATCTCCAGTACCTCCGCTGATGGAAGATCTACTCCCACTATTCGAGGAGATTCCAGAGCCACCACCTACTATACTTGGGCCACCAGGGCAACCATCTTCATATTCTGGCAGTTTTTTGTGCTTAAGTATAATTTTACGGCGCAATTGATGTGGCGATGGAAGTTGCACTTCAGCGCGATCACAACGCTGGGTTAGTAGCATATCTCCAAATACCTGATAATTTGCACAATTTGTAAATCAATAGTACAAGTACATATTCTTAATTTTTTTTAACATACCTCTATCAGTGCCTGCGCCATGTTGCGCTGCTGCTCCAAGGAACAGTTCTGCTCAATTGATAAAATTACTGGATAGTCGGATGTTATAAAGGCGTGCTCCTTTATCGTTTTGATAACATCTTTAAATTTAATTTTTGAAGTCATTGTGTGCCCGTGAAAAATGTATGGAAGATTGTCTGCGCCATTCCAACAATCCAACTCAATGCAACGACATCCCATTCGCAAAGCACGCGCATATGCTTCACATGAGGATTCACTGGAAAACTGATCGCCAGTGAGATAGGTATTGTGAGACGATGCGATCCAATATGCAGACATTGGTTGCTTCATGTCCATGTAAATGCGATCACAATTGCGATCCCAGAGGTCGTTTTGTTTAGAGAAAAGATAATCAAGAAACTCACACAAAGTGAAATATGGTTCCTGCACATCACGCTCAACGTCTTGCAAGAAGTCTCGTATGAAATTTGAAACCGATGCATCATCACGCCCCATTGCCTCATGTTGATCCTTTACTAAGAAACTTTGGAATTCCTGTATTGTTACTGTCTCGCCATTCTTTGAGTACGGAAGTGCGCCAGGCGTACTGTAGAACATTTCCTCTAGAAAATTCGGCGGGCACAACAATTTACGGTACAATCTTGAAAAATCATCGAACCGTAAATCATTTTTACGCCTTACATCATCTTCAGAAAAGCATTCCATCAATTTGCTAGTGGTCATTTTGCAGCTTATGCTGGCCAAAAAGGTTTTATAATCTTTTACAGTCACCTGTCCACCATCTTTAGATGACTGCATGCTTGAATTTTCTATAGCGTAATACTCACGACGAAGCCAACGTTCGACTTGCAGTGGATAGGGTGCCGTCACAGTATCCTGTACCATATAACGGAGACCGCGTATCCAGTTGTCTGCTTCTTGTTCTGAAAGTGCTACAACTGAGAAGGTCTTCAGTTTAAATGAAGTTCCATGCAACACAACAAAACATTTAGCCGGCTCAAAACGTTTAGCATCTTCAGCACAACTGCGAAATTCTTTGGAGCACTTGCCTACGCGTATCTCACGTATTTCGCGTAACTCCAGCGAACTTTCATAGTCGGTGCGCGTATCGGACATAACCGAAGACCATAGTAGTTGCCGTGTTTCGCGCACCAACATTAGACGACGTTGTTCTGGTCGATGCTTAGAGTACAGCTTGGTAATAATGGTGCCACGTTCAAGCATACAAATGGTCTGCTCCATTTCGCCCAATGTGGGCACACTCATTGCGCTGAAACAATTCAACATTGCAGCTGTAGTATTGTCCTTGTATGTTTGTGGGAAAATTAAATGTTTGCTGCCCAATCACTTGTGTGCCACACTTATCTACTCTTGCAACTTCCTGTTGCTTTAATAATGCACTTTTTTATTTATTATTTTGCTGCTGCTCTCTTTCTCGCTCGCTCCTGTTACTACACTCCAGTAAATTTTATCGCAGCCACAATGTTTTTGCCATACTTTACTTTAGCGCCGCCACTCAGTTCAGCTTTCCCAAATTCTTTTTCACATTTGCTATCACAAGATAGGAATTAAGATAAATTTTATCACATCAATTACTACAAAAAGAATACTTATTTGTGAAATTAAGGCACTTTGCGAGGAAAGTTTCCTTTTGTGGTTGATTTGGGCAGCAGTATTGCCAGAATTGAATGCGAAAGAAAAAAGCAATGTGCTGTTGTAAATTATTTGACGGCGCTGATTGTAAAGCGGCTAAGTAAGGGCCAGTTTTTCAGTGCTACTTTGAACTGAGTTTAAACTAAGTTTACTTAAACGCCGTTTAAGGTTAAATTAAGTTTAAACTGCAGAGCTGTTTTTCAGTGAGCGTTTAAGGCCGCCCTAGAATTTGACAGTGTGGTAGGGCAACACTGTATTTTTCTTTATCTACACAACAAAGCAGCTGACGTTTGTTTACATTTTTTGTACACAAAAACCTTCGTGAATTATTTGTGAAAATTGAAGTTACTAATACGGTGAAAAAATGTATAAGCGGAGCGGTAATTTTTCGACGAGAGAAGTGAACTTCGTTTACTTCAGCATCGCTATAGTCACTTTCACTTGAAAAATCCATATTTTAATATATTTTACGGACAAAAAACGTAATTTTGTTGATTTCAATTTCTGTGAACTCATGAAATGACAGCTGAACAGTTGAACAGCTGATTGCTTAAACTCAGTTTAAACTTAGCATATCGGGCGTTTAAACTTAGTTTAAACTAAGTTTAAATTCGACTGAAAAACAGCACATCGAGTTTAAACTTAGTTTAAACTGCAAATCAAGTTGAACTAGCACTGAAAAACTGGCCCTAAGAATTATAAAAACTATCGCGACTTAAATGCTAAATCCACATATGACATATACAGTTCTATTATTAGATTTGTGCACTGCACTGATAATTATCACTAATTTTTACCAGAAAGCGTTTTTTAAAAAGCTATTTAGAAAGCTAGCAAGCATGATATATAAAAAAGTGTAACGCTTGGTTTTCATTAAGACGAATGTGGCGGCAAATGTTGACAGTTGAATAGCCACAGCCAAAATTCTGACATATTTCGATTTGAGGCAAAAACTTGAAATACTTAAGTGTTTGTGAATATAAGTGATAAATGAATATTACCGAATCTATCAAAAGAGGTTTACTTTCTAATTACTGCTAGTGTTTCCTTTTTTATGGAATCTTTTTTATTTTGCGCACAACGCCAAATTATTGTCCGCGTAAATCTATCCGATTTACTGTCTTCAAGATTGTCAAGATAGTGATTCAGTAAATGTTGCGCCTGGCATGGCAGCATTATCTGGTGTAAGTCCTATATTAGCATCAGTGAGATAGCGTTTGATCGCAAAAGTGTAGCCACTATATTATCCTGTAACTTTTCGTTTCCTATCCAACATTTGACAGTTAACAGTCCACCGTGTGCCAGCTGACTTTTAAAATGGCGGTAAAAATTTTTTAATCACAGTTCCGGTGCCTTCATTTCTTTATATCATTTATTAATCTTGATTCACGCGCCTGATCTTAATTAAAATAACGTTTAATCGCTTTAATTCTTCTCTAAAGTACACGCAAAGTGTAAAAATCTGTTTCGGGTTTAAACGCTACTTTCTTGTGAGTCAAACAACATACGCCAACTATCTATTCAAATGATCCGAAAGTTCGGAGCAAAAATGTGGATCTTCCTTGAAACGTAAGTGAATTACATTTAGTGTTACGAGTATAGTTTTTGTTTAGTTGTAGAACTGAAAGTGGTTTTGATTTTCGATTCCAAGGCGTTTTTTGGTTGTATTCTACCTGAAAGCATACGAAACTAAGTTTGTGTCTGATGGGTAGTGGAGAAAGGAACCGGGCACAGGTGCCGAACACCTTCAGCATTTCTAATTTTTTAGGAGTATCTATCCTTTGTGAAAATTTGAATCAAACGAAAGCGGTACTTACCAATTTGACTGGCAGAGGAGCAAAATAGCAATCTGTTGTTTGATCCTTGAGCCAAAAGAAGTTACATTTGTATGTGCATGTTATATAGTTACCTATAGACACTTGAATACAAATTTTAGTAGATACTATAAAATTAATTTCATTATTAGATATGTATATTGATATTTTCGTATTTTGTCATGGTTAATCATTTAGAGGCCCCACAGTTTTTTATTACAATATTTTAACTCAGACTCATCGTGAAATATTTGTTTAATTAGCTTTTAGCCGTGGCTTCGCTCGCACGACTTTCCGTTTAACGTTATGAATTCGAATGTAGCAGAAAACGAAATTTTTCGTTTTTAATCTTTTATTATTCAAAAAACTCTACCTCAACTTCATAATTGCCGATTACGGCTGGTTGCTGAAACTTATTTACTGATACAGAATGCTGTAGGTATTTTCTGATATACATAAATCAAGCCAGCCTTTCAGAGTTAGGAAGTCTCAATAATTATATATTCCAGGATATTGTCAATGAAGAAGATTTTGCCTTGCGTCCTAGTCTTTTTATACATATGTACATATATAGACTTTTTAAAATTTGATGACGCAATTTTCTTAAACCTTTATCAGTTCAAACCAGTATTGTAACGCTTCATTTATCTTATAAATTAAGTTGAATTAAATTTTCTGAAACAGGTGGCAATCCTCCCCAAATATATTTCTCAAATAAAGCTTCCTTAAAACGGTTTCGTTTTTAAATTGAATAAATCCCCTTTGAAAATTTTGTATAAACGCTGCCGTGTCACGGAAATATTATATTTCACTTCACTTTCAGCTCAGAAATTCAATTAGATTATAATTAAATTAATATTTCTAAACAGATAGCAACACTCATTAAACACATTTTCATGATTATATTTTCTTAAGTCTGCATGGCGTAATATTTCTTTTAACGTTTTAGCAGGTGAAACCCCTCACCAAAAGTGTTTTCAAAGTAAAACTTTCATAAACCTTCTACTTTTGGATGCCTATTGAGTAAAGCCACGTCAAGTGATCCCCGAAAATTTCACAAAATTTTGGATTCCAGATACAATTATTTTATTATGAAGCGAATATTATGCTTACATCGTCCCATTAATATTTTGCAGAAATTCGAATTATTGTTAAAGTTATTAACAATCAAAGTTTTGTGCACGATCAAATTCAAAAATTAATATCTCATAAACTAAAATAGATAATGAGATGAAACTTTCAGAGCTTATTGAAAAGTGTTTGCACTATTTTTTTCATTGAAAACAAACATTAAATTGTTATAAATAATTGATTTTGCAATAATTTATTTTAAACAATTGCAATTTTCAATGCTTTCTTCACGCTGTAAAAAAATGAAACTTGTGCGGAATTGTGAGAAAAACGTTCACCTTTAATAATCTGTAAAAAAATTTTGTACTTTTCCTTCGTTCCGGAGATATTCAATTTTTTGTCACTCAATGCGCTCTCCGGTCGCTCTGGCGCGCTCGACTGGTCATACTAAGCGCATGACACACCACGTCAGAAGCAATACTTGACACTTGACGTGGCGTTACTCTATTCCTATTTTAGATTTATCTTATAATATTTACAAAAAATATTTTTCAAAATCTGCATTCTTAAACCTTTTAGTTTGACACTTATTTTGCAACATTTCTTTAGATTTATTAAATTAACTCAATTTACCGTTAAACACGTACCAACCTGCCTGCAAAACATTTTCGAACTGAAGGTTTATTGAACTACCTCTTCCTACTGATACCCATATTGCAATATTTGATTTCACTTATTGTTTTAATTGAATGTAACTTTTTACTTTTTATACAAGTGGCAGCTCCCTTTAGAAAATTAATGCTGTGCAACGAACTTTTGTAATGCTGCATATTGAAACTGTTATGCGATTGATAAAAAACATGCATCATATGTAAACTTACAGGCTTGCGCCTTTGTTCCCTTGCTTTTGCATAAGAAAATTTTTAGAACTACTGTCATAAGTTTCCACAGTTTATTAAATAATTTATGAGTATAATATTATTATTATTATTTAGTTTTTGCTTATATTCAGCATAAATAGGAATATAGCGAATATAGCACAGACAAAATGACAGTAAATATTTTCTTAATTATACACCATCATAATAAAAGCTCAGGATATATTATATGGCCCAAAAATAAATAATTAATATTTAATTAAAAAGTATTTCATAACATTCAAAAAATTGGAACATAAAACAAGTATTGAGCATTAACTATTGCTATGTAATTAGTTTTTGTGATAAAATATACACTTACTATTCGCATGTAAAGTAGTATGTGTAGTACATTTAAGACTTAACACAACACACTGTTTCAAGTAAAAGTAATGTTAATAATTTAAAGCCTTCAAGAAAGCCAGTTTTTATTATTTTGTGTTGTGGTGCTTGAGTGTTGTTGTGTAGGAATATTAGTGTATGAGTAAAATTTTTTATTTTTTATTTTTATTTTAGTTGAGGTGATGTTTTCAAGGTATTTTTTTTTTCCTTTCACATCACTTCTACAATGTAGTAGGAATGTAGTATTTATGTATGCATGCGTGATGGCACGTTTGTTATTAAATCGTATGAGTCGAGAGATCAATTGAAAGCCGACGATTTTAGGTATAATTTTCTTATTCTTATATGTACAGTGCTGGAAAAATGTATTGGTGCATCACCTTTTTTATATTCACAATGTTTTTCATGCTGAACGCTGTTCGTTAATTTTATTAAAGAAAATATGACTCATTTTATAAAAAGCCCATACATGTAAATCCATATTCCACACTTTGTACGAAATTAAAAAAAAAAAACTTAAGGAAATTAAAAAAAAATAATATCAAAACTTTAACTTTTTAACTCGAATTAAAAAAAAAAAATTGGGGTAGGCAATTTTATAGTCCATTCAATTTTAGTACAATAAGTTGGTAGATTTAGTTACTTTAAATCCCCGAGAATTTTTGACCATTTTTTTTTGCTGACATAAATAAACCAATTTTTTTTTTTTTATATGGAAGAATATGCCAAAAAATGATCACTAATCACTAATGAAAAGGAACTTGAAAATTCACTTTATTATACTAGAATTTAATTCGGATTAAAAAATTTAAAATTTTGATGCCATTATTTTAAATTTGTGCAAAGTTCAAAATTTGGACTTATGTAGTTTTTGATATAGAATGAGATATATTTTGATAAAAAAGGAATGCAAAATTTTTGGCATGAATATACGGCGAATAATATAAAAAAAAGTTAATGTGCCAATACTTTTTTCCGGCACTGTATGTACTTATATAATGTCTAGTCATAAAATTTGTGAAAATTATGAATTAATCAATTCGCTTATGCAAAACTTTTTGCGTGAACTTATTTTCTATTATTCCTTTATAAAGTTTGATTAAAATCGGTTTAATTATATGACCCCAATTTGAGGTTATTGTTTTGTAGTGTAATTTTTCTTATATTATTTTGTTTTTTCCCTTTATTTGCTTATTATAATAAGTTGAAAATTGCCTTCACTTGTTGTTGTTAACGAGATCCATATTTTGTTGAAAAATTCTTTCCTCGTACTTTTGGGCAGTTTGAAATTTTCACACTAATCCTATTATTTATTATAATATTTTTTAAGCTTAAAAATTAGCGTAAGCCGTCACTTAAATACCTTTATTTAAATAACTTATTATTTGGTAGAGCGCAAGCTTATTTTTAATATCAATTTAAGTTCTCTTTGACTAGGAAATTGAGCGGTAAAGGGATAAATATTCCCGTAAAATAGACTCAAACAATTTTTGTTTTTGATATGAATATAATATAATATTGATTTGTTTAACCCACATGCTCATAAAATGTTTAGCTTTATCAGTTCTACAATTGCGTTGCTGTTTATTTCATTAAAAAAAAATTAAAATATTCATTGAATAACTACCCTGCCAATTAAGGCCTCAATATAAAACAAATAACTTCCAGAGTTTGTCGCTAAATGTTAAATTTAGAACACAGCCTCTGTAGTTAATTATTGCAGCTGAGTTTATTAAAATTAAATTATGGCTTTTTGGTTTTAAATCGGCATTTCTCCTTCTTTCTATTCCTAAATATAATATTAATTTTTGTAGGATTTTGTCAGTGGCTAATGAAGTTATCGCAGTTTATAACATATACATATATCGTTTGTATACACATAATAATTGTACATAAATTGATTTTCAAGTTTTTTAGAAAACAGAAAACTAAAAAACGATAAGTAATAGTTAAATCTCAGAAAGCGCCATAAATACCCTATAGACGGATTGATTTGTGATTCAACCTATCCATACGGAGCAACCGATTGACCCATGTCATTTCAACGAAAATGTTTGTATTGTAAAAATCACGAGTTCTAAGCGCTTTGACTCGCAAAACGGCTCGACAAACATATTAACGTCAAGTCGAGTTTTAAAAAATCAGATCACTTGCGGAGTTTGTTCACGTATTTGCATACAGCACAGCAAGTGGATCAACGTTTTTCTAAAATCAAAACATTTGAGTTTTCTCTGCTCAACTTGCCAACGCACGACTTATTTACAACAAACTTCAATTGGTTTATCAACCAGTTGAGTGATAAATCAATCCGTCTAAAGCGCTTTATTTTTATTGGTTGCAATCAATTATTATTCTAATTATTCATATTTGAGTTTTAAAAATGTTATCCTTTCGTAATAATTATAATGTTTTAGCCAACGATAACTATTATTTCGAGACTGAAATTATAAAACAATTTTGTTAATAATTATGACTGAGAAAAATTCGAAAACTATGTTTTAGAGACATTTTATAAAAGTTTTTCGTAGTAATTATCTGCGAAAGACATTTTTTATGTAATCGGTAGCGATTATTTTGAGACATATAGCCATAATAATTATGAGTGGGGAAAAATTGTTTAAGTCTTGAAAAAAACGGCCATATTTTGTATTTCGGAACCATTTCGGGACTAGACCCGAACCATTTCGAGATTCGTTCCCAAATTATCTCTAACAGATGCCAAAATTATCCTGAGCTTTTCCGCAATAGTTCTGTATTTCAAAACAAAAAAATCTCTTTAAGACTTATAAACTTTTGTCTCTCTAATAATTATTATGGAAATACTTTTATAATATAAGTTTCAAGATAAGATCTACCGATGCATAAAAAAAATCGTCTCACTCATAATTATTATCAAATGATTTCTATAATTCCAGTTTCAAAATAATAGTTGTCAGTGACTCAAAAAATGTGTATCAATACAGGAGTAATTATTGACTGACTTATTATTTTCACTTATTATAGTTATGTCTCTGTGTAAAATTTTTATAATTTTTCATTGGCGTCGAATCGAATTATTTCAAATTGTTTGCCGTTTTGATTAACTGGAAATAACTCTTTGGCGCCAATCTATAGGAATTATAAAATGTATTATGTTTTCAGGCTCCGGCTAAAATATTTCGGAAAAATATAAAGATATACATCAGCAGGACCGTTTTGAAAATACCTGCAAAAATAAAGGTTGCTATAAATAAAAATAGAGTTTTTTTAATGTTTGGTAAAGCTTAAAGTGTTCCATCATATGAGTTGATTTTTCCATTTTTAATTACAAAATACTATATTTTTGTAGATATTTTCAACGGAGTCCAGCTCATGTAAACCACAAAATTTTTCCAAAATATAATACATTTTGTAATACTGATAAAAAAAAACTGTTCCAATTTTTTTTTAAATGCAATTAATATACTTTATCATCTTCCGACGCTTCGTTGTGTATATTTTAATTATATAAATATGTATTTATGTAGTATGCATGTTTTATAGACTTTTCCAATGTGGTCTCACTAATGGAAACGCGGAGAAATCTCTTTGATTTCAACTCAATTTATTTACTTTACCTTCTTACTCCCAATCTGACTGCACTTCATCTACAGGAGAGTTAAATTTTTACGCTTCACTGTTTGGCTCCTGCTCCACCACCTGGTCCATAGGATGAGGCGTCACTTATGCGACGTGTTAAAGTTGCTTTGCGATTTAAAGTAGCTGATGAGTTATTGGATTGTAGTGTATTGGTACTTAAGTGATGATTTGAACGATATGACGGATAGTAGTTGAGAGGTGCCATATTTGGATTATCGATACGTGTTGGTGATGAGACTACGGGGCGTGGAGAGATACGTTGAAGGCTGTTGAGAACTTCTTGTGGCTCCTGATAGCCCGAATCTAAATCATCATGATATGAGTCCATAAGTGGCGTTGGGTCTTCGTAGTCATAGTCGACGAAGCCGTTGTTGTCGAAAGACTAAAAATACGTATTAAATAATATAAAGGGATATTTTTAAGGGCAGCGTTAAAACAAATTTTGAGAGCGGCTAGTATTATTGCGTCTTTCTGGCGTAATTTGTCGAAAGTGTATGTCGAATAATTGTGGTCTAACAACTTACATAAAATAAGGGAAAACCTTCTCATGGGTCGTCATTTCATGATTTAAAAAAATGTCTGTTATATCGGAGGTATCATTTCATTACACTGTACATAATTTTTTCAGTTTTGAAAAAATACAAAACCAATAATATGTATGTATAAAGGCTGCACTAGTATTTAAATGTAGATAAACAGCATTCTCAATTTTGAGCTATCCCGTAATTGTTTTCAGATTTTGATATATAAAGTTTGATTTTTATTGAGTTAGAAAGATTATATATGTCATTTGTTGAAAGACCCCAAACAACACCTTTTTGATTTTAATTTGAAGAAAACGTATGGGTGTGCAGTTTTGTAGCTGATTCAATTTTAGTAAATATAATAATATACAAGTCTCAATAGGCTAAACCTTTTTTTTAATTTTTGATAATTTTTCGGAGATTTTCTTTTCATTTAACGCAATTTATATTCCAGAAAATGTGCAAGAAAATAAACGACAATCTATATAAAATCCATCAGAGATGTTAATAAAAGTGTGTAAGACCAAAGTTTTAAAAACATTTCAAACTTGCACATTATTATAATAAAATGAAAATAGTTACAAAACTACATACCTAGAAATTTAAAAATTCCAATTGAAAAGTTAGAAATCTTTATGAAATAATTTTGATTGATAATTTTTTTTTTTGCTGGCGGTGTTGTCCCGTTACTTTATACAACGATTGAACAAAATTTACTTTTATATAGAAGAAAATACTGAACAGCGTTAGCAAACATTTTTTTTAATCAATAACTTGCACTTTATTATCTTAAAATTGAATGGGCTAAAAAATTGCATGCTTCTAAATTTATTGAAAACTCGAATTAAGAAGTTAAAAAATTTAATGATAACTTTTTTTAAATTGTTAAATTTTTATAAATTTTTCAGCAAACTTAAAACTTTGACTTGCGTCGTGTTATTGCACTAACTGTACTAAAAAAATAAATAAAACTAAATAAGGAAAAATAAAATGATCACAACTTGTCAATACATTTTGTTACTATTTTCGCAATCGCAGCTGAGATGTGTCACATACGCCCTTACAAACAAATATATGTACATACATATGTAGGAATATAAAAATATGTACATACCTTCACCGGTACACGCTTGACATATTCACGAAATGTTGGATTCTGCACTTTTGTACGATAATCCACCACCTCATAGTGACCATCTTGTACAACATTGCCATTTCCCGTAGGATACTCTGAAATGAAGTGTCGTGTGCCATGCGGAGTTAGGGTGGCCCAAAGTAAACGACTATCATTTGCCAATTGTGATTGCAAAGTGTCACGATTGTTAGTCGAAGTGCAAGGATACAAAATACCACCAGCCATGAATGGATTGGCTTTAGTTGAAGATTCACCTAAGGCAGTCATGCCAGTTTGTTTAATATTCGAATCATGATAGGATAGATTACAACTGGAGAATAGAGTGCTGCAGAAAACAAAGATATCATCCAATTAATAAACAACCAAAAACAAAAAAAAATATAAACAAACAATTCATTATACTCACTCTCTGCATTTGAGCAATATGACGGCTAGTAGGCCACCCAAAATTAGTACACCAACACAACATGATATCAAGACAAAGAGCCAAGTATTCTCCAAGCCTTTAGAATCGACACTAGTCAATTCGACAAATTCGATGCCTCCACTTTCGCGTGGATTTGGACTGGGATCGCATAAGAAAGGCGCAAAACATGGATAGGTGTCGTTTGTTGGTACAGCAGCCGCTATGATGGCTGTACGAGGCAGTAGGAAGGATGGCAAAGGGGGTGGTGGCATGGATAGTATGGAGTCAGGCGGTGGGCCTGCATAATTGCAATTGCCAACGCAGCTAGCAAGCATCTTGGACTGTGGAGTGGAAGGAGAAGAAGAAAAATAATAGCAAAGCGATATTAAAAGTTTAGCTTCATTTTTAATTTATTGTATTAAATGAAATATTGATATAGCGCTTATCGTATCTACATACACCACAGATACTTATTGATAAGTTTCGTCACTTAATTTATTATAAAAATAATTCAACTTTGTGTAAACCACAAATTCTTCAAATTTTCTACAGAGTTTCAAACTTTTTAATCTGAGTTTTTTGTAAATCTTAGTGTATTCAGTTTTATAGCCCATTCAATTTTAGTATAATAAGGTGCACCTTTGAAGAGGCTCAAAAATTGCCGCTTACTGCAGAGCTTGATATTTGGCCGAACTTCTTCTACAATTTATGGTGTGGATCTTGATGTTGTAATAAAAATTGAGAGGCCTACAGTTTTGCGCCGACTCCGAACGGCAAATGATTTTTATGAGAAATTTTTTCATGGAGGAAAAAAGTTTTATACAATTTTTGATGTTACTTGCCCCAGCCTGTTTTTGAACCCAAGACCCACCGAATGAAGCGCGCACATGCTACACACTCGGTGTTGCTCTTTTTTCCATATAAGGAATGCATAATTCTTTTTTTTTTTGGAAGAAAACGGCCAACATGGCAGATAAAAAAAATTACAAATAATCAATAGACTTGTTAGCAAATGGAATTAATTATATTAAAATTGAATTGGCTAGATATATTGTATACCCAAAGATTTTCTGAAAAAAATTCTGATTAAAAAGTTTGAAATTCTGATGAAACGTTGTTGATTTTTAGTGAATTTTGCACAAAGTTGGAAGATTAAAGTTATACGGGGTTTGTTGTAGAATTAACTATATTTTTATTAAAAAATAGAAAGTAATAAATATAAGGTCGAAACTTGTCAAAAAGTCCTACAATAAAACAATATATTCCAAACTCTTTTCTATCTCTAATCAACCGTTGAACTCTACGCGTAACACAATTACACTGTAAGATATCGATCGAAAAGTCAATCAAGTCGTAGTCGTAGTAATTAAATTTTACTCTAAGTTGAGAATGCCCTTTTCAGACAGCAAACATTTTTCATATGCATTTTCACTTAAACTTCATAATAAAACTATCACTTATCAATTCAACTTACCCTTTATATGATTTTTCAACTTAAATAGCTGAAATATTCTTTTTTCAATACAAATTTAAATACAGTTAATAGTAATTCGCACTGCACTTAAGTAAAGGAACATCTAACTGCGAAATTTGAGAAAATTCTGTATCACTTGAAACCGCAAGAGAGCTGAGTATCCTGTGAGTGCGCCGTCAATTGTAAATTGTTTTCATTGTGTACAGTTTGTTTCGTTCTTGTTACAACAACTTTCACTTGATTCGATGTAATATTGTGTTATTAATGGTAATGAAGTTTTACTTTAAAATTAATTAATTTATTTTAAATCATTCATTAATACGAAATGTTTCTCTAAAATAAGTGCTAAAGCAATTAATCTATGAAAAAATTGAACACTTTGTAAGTAAATAATAACAAAGCTTCCATCCCCTATAAGTATGCTTTGATTATTTTGTTCTCTCTTCCTTGTTCCCTGTTACTGCTTACAGTGCGCATGTGTTATGTGTTGCACGCATGCAGGGTGGTTTGAAGCAATCTCAGATACTCATTTACAGTATTGTGTAAAATGTGAAAAACTGTTTGTCTTTTGTTACATTTGTATTAGGGATATTCACACTAATTTTATTATTTTGGTGGCGCGTTATTTGAGAGTTCAGTAGAACTGTTTGGTCGAGAATAGTAACGTTGATGGGGTTGTAAAATTTCCAAAGCCGCGCATAATTGGGGTTATATGCGATTTCAGATTTAAAATAGTGGTGAAGTGCATCATAGCTGGTTGGGAAGCACTACGTATAATCCTCAAAGACATTCTGCTAGATGTTCGATAATTGGTTGACGTTACGATCCCCTTAACAAATTTCGTAAATAGTTTTTAAATGTAATTAGTTTTTAATTTAATTTTTAATTTCATGAAGACTTTTATCAAAATTTCAAACATTTTAATCAGAATTTTTTGAAATTTTTTCGTGTATGCAATTTTATAGCCCATTAAATTTTGATATATTGAAGAGACTCAAAAATAACGTTGATATATAATAACTTTGATAGCTGATTGTGCTGCTCAATTTCTCCATGAAACGGCACGATCTTTTTTCGTATGGAATAACCAATCCAGTGACCAATCCTCTCAGCAAAAAAAAAATTATCAAAAATCCATGGTAGCTTTTGGCAAAATTAAACTTACTTTTTATTAGACATAAAATTGGATAGTATATAAAACAACAGCATACCGAAAAATTTTCTAAAATAAAATTTTCTTCTTAAAAAGTTTGAAATTATGATGCAAATTTGTTGAAGTTTATTAAAACTTGCACAAAGTTTGAAGATGAAAAATTAAAAAAAAAGTAGTAAGTAACAAATAAAGATTCGAAACTAGTCAAAAAGTGTATGTGGTATAGTTATGATAAGCATTATATTACTACCAGTAGCGCGGTATGAAGAGTGTATTAGAAAAGCTTAAGTCCGTAACCCGAAAAATATGCAGCATGTAGCTAAACAGAATTGTGACATAACTCGAGAATTGTTTTTAAACATTGATATTAGAGATTAGTGAATACGATTTCGATATATTTACGAACAACTTATATAGTCGTACACATCTTCAATTTGAAGGACTTAGGTAGTCTAGTCATAAAAATGTATGTTCCCAAGAATCGAAAACTCTTGTACTCGTACAATAGAATGTTTTGCCTTTTCTTCTTGAAGTACTCTGAGGACTAGGCGCCGGTTAGATATTTGAAAACTTACATACATATGTATAATTTCTTGAAGGGGATGAAGGTATATTTTTTTACACCCTATTGGCAGTAGATGTATGCACATAAATGCAAGCATACATAGAAATCACAAAAGTAAATTCAAATAAATTAGAATATATTAATGTTAGTACTAAATATGCTGTCAATCTTGCCAGAGAACATTCGCAAATAATTGAATAATAACAAGCATCAATCAGCTTCCGTGGAGAACTCTTTGTATTTCATTCATATTTACAACTGGCTGATATACTACATATGTATGTATATACAGAAAAACATGTATGTACATAAATACATTTATGTATATACATATATATATCTGGATGTGTGCACATACCCTTATATAAGATTACATACCTAGATACTAAGGTTGTCAATATTTTGGATAACTGCAATCCCGGGATTACGGCATAGTTTTATTACAGACCTGGCATTTCGGGAGTCCCTGAGATCTTAAATTCAGTCATATTCAAAAGAAGTTTTTATAGAAACTACAAACACGTATGCAATTCAGTTCAACGTTATGAATTCAAATGTAACAAAACAGAAACTACATAATTTCACTAAGGTACTCATTTTTAACTAATTTTTTGTTTGTTTTTATTTTTTCATTATTTAACAAAATCGACCGCTATGCATGAAGAAGAAATCACCTTTCGTCATAGTCTTTTTATAGATACATATATAATTTTTTTTTAAGTTTTTCTGTGCGGCGATTCTATGGAAAAATGATTCATGATAAATGCAAGTGCTAAAAATCTATTTCAGAACTATTTAATTTTACTTCACTTTATTTAATTAAAAAAAACTGTTTAATTTAGTTGACTTTAAGTTTTTTAAATAGGTGGCAACCATCAAATATATTTCTCGAACATAGCTTCCTTAAACCTTTCTGACACCAGTGTAGTTGAATTTCAGTTACCTCAGTTAAGTTGCATCCACGTTATTTAAAAGTTGGTAAACTATTATGTTTCCATAAGCTTAGAAATTGAATTAGATTAATATCTTTAAGTACGGGGCAACACTCTCTAATCACATATCTTGAATAAATTTTCTTTTCTAATAATTTAATTTATCTTCTTTTTAAGCAAGTGACAACTCTCGCAAAAAGTATTTTAAGTATATTTTTATAGTTTTATTCCTTTCTTAAATATCTTTCGTTTGCGACCCATATTTCAATATTTGATTTGACTTATTATAATTTTAATTAATTATTTAAACAGGTGGCATTCCTGCAAAAATATTTTTGAAATTAAAACCTTCAGTTTAACACGCATATTGTAAACTTTTTATTTTTTTTATTAATCTTACTTAATTTACCATTAAACATGTGGCAACCTTCTTTCAAAATTTTTCGAAATGATGCTTTATTAAATCTGTCGTTCAATACCCATATTGCAATATTTGATTCCCCTCGTTGTTTTAGATGGATTTAAGCTTTCAAGCAAGTGGCAACTCCGTTAAAAATGCTTCTATGGTAACCCAAATAACGGATTATACATATATGTATGTTACAAATTTTATATGAATCTACACTTTACCCTATATCTGAATCCTGGTTATGAACTATTTATGTGAAAAATTTTATGCCAATCAGCTCTTTGGGCGCGAAAAGATAACAAACATACTTCCAGACAAACTTTCACATTCATTATATGAATACATATTATGTTGTTATGACATCGAAAGTAAATTTTTTTCTGAAATACCTCTTAAATCAATTATCCGAATTTATTAGGTTTTCTTAAAACAAATTTTAAATCGGTCAACTAGATAATTACAATTCAGTGCCTTATATGTTTTCAGATCTCAAAAAATCAAAATTTAGCTACATATGTCTCCAAAACTGCCTTCACATTCGGATAGCAGAATATTTTATATAATAGAATTTTTATAAAATCGGCGTACGTCAGACACTTGAACAAAAAAAGTCATTATTTCGAGAGTTAATATAAGGATTGGCATCCACATACATAGATTTGAATATTATATAAGCTATTGAACACGTTACAATCATGCAAACATAAAATGCCAGTTTCTTCGAGGTTAATGATATATGTATGTAGATACGATACATACTTACCTGCATATTTATGTGCATAGCCCTTAGAAATGTTAGAAAATTACCAAAATCAACAAAATAGCTATGCAAATACATTTTATTTGTTATATCTGCGCACATACAGCTGTGCTCAAAATAATAGTAGTGCAACCAAACGAAAGTAGATACGATTTATCAAAGGTCTACTAAAAATATTTTGCACATACCCAGAATAATAACTGTTTGACCGTTGAGTTTTCAAAAAGTTATTCTAATTTTGAAAAGAATTATACATGTCTTTTGATAATCATTATGAGTCAGACAAATTTTTTAAGTTATCGATATTTATTATCTTGAAATTTATATATTATAAATTGCTTTTAATAATAATTTTGAGTGAAAACAATTTTTCAAATTAACAAAAACAATTATTTTTTAGACTTATATAATAAAAGTCTTTGCATAATAATTATGAGTAAGGCAATTTTTTTAAGCCTGGAAAGACGGAACTATTTCAAGACACAAAATAGTACCGAACTAGTACAGAAGTGATCCCGTACTTCTTACCAAACTATATTGAAGTAGTCCCGAATCAGCTCCGAACTATTCCAGAAATGGAATTGATGAGAAAACTTTTATAATATAAATCTCAAAATAAAAGTCTTTGACGACTTAAAAAAGTTTATCTCGTTGATAACTACTCATAATAGGCTATTAAAATATAAGTCTTTGAATAATTGTTATAGATATGATTGACTTTTACTATTTTCTCTTATCATAGTTATGTCTCTGATATATTGTGTTAAAAAATTTAAATTTTTAAACCGTGTTGGACCTAATTTATAAAACAAGCCATCACTGTTAAAAAATAGTAACAGTCAGAAAACGGAGCAAAATAAGCTCGTCAATGAAAAATAAATTTATCAACTAGCTATACCACGCCAGCGTAAATAGCATAAACAGATTCACCGTTCTTATCCGGACAACTCATAATAACAAAAAAAAAAAAAACCGCAACTACAACAAATATCGTCGGCAAAATAAAAGAAAATTATTCTAAACCACTTCTAAACAATAATGTCTTTTATTCCTTTACTATTTTGTTAAAATATACCCAGTTTATGCTCGAGGTTACCGTCTAGTCACCAGTTAAGTCCCCTGACAATCCATTCAGTAGTTTTACAGATTGGTGAATTCAATTATGCAAATAGACGGATATTTTGAAAATGATCCAAATGTATTATATTATATCATTCCTTGCACCATCTTCGGTCATTCTTATAAAGAAAGTTGCAATGCATACACATGATTTTTCTACAGTTTTATTATAGTATATAGGCACATGGTTATTTTTTTTTAAATATTTACTATGAGTTTCTCGCTAAGTCTGTTTTGTTAATTTTTATAAAATTTTAGCTCCTACCATACTTCAGGTTCTAAATTAAAGTCTATAGATCAAATCAAATACTTAGGAGTATTTTTTATTTTTTTTTTGACTCGAAAGTCACTTTTAATTTGAACTGATTGCTTGTACCCAAAATATATTTAAACAAGTGCGTTATTGAAAGCGTTGGGTGCTAATATGTCTCATCAAGTTTTCAGATTCTACGAAAATGTGCTAGAATCACTTTAATGAAGAAACCTGTATTGTTGGTAAATGAAAGAGCCTAATTTAAATTCCGATATTTTCTCCCGATTGAGTAAAGGTTTCTTAAAAAGGAATAAAAACCTACATATAATCCGTTTTGTCCAAAAGTAGTAAATATTTCTTAAGCATCTTTTATTTCCAATTTATTCAATCCAGATAAATTTTTGTTTAGCCTATGACATCAAACCCCTAGGAGTATTTGAAAAGTTGGCTTCTAAGTTATAACCGCTTGCAGCTGATGGCTGATAGAACCTGATATAACCAATTTACTGTACGGTACCAACAATATCTTTAAAATCGATCGAACAACTTGAACGATAATCTTCAGTCACAAGCAGAGGGGTGTATTTTACTGAGGAAGTGTAGAATTCTTTTTAGAATTAAGTATTTAAAGAAAAATCAGAAGACAAAGCAGCTCAAAAAAAAAGACCGTGACAAAATATAGCTTTTTGCTTACACAACAACTTTGAAAATTATCTTAACTTTAAGTGCGTCTTTGTGGCCCAACGCGCACATAAGGGTTAAATCAAACTTAAAAAAATTCAGTGCCTGACGAATTGAAGGAACGGTTTTACCAAAACTATTCTACTAATGTAATAAATGCGAGTGTTTGTGTGTGAGCAAGTTTGTTACCTTTTTGCACACAAAGAAGTAAAGGGATTTGTATAAAATGTTGAAAATTAAGAAAAATTAAGTTAAATTTTTCCATACGAGTGTAAAACTAAAAAATCTAAGAAAACTTAATTTTAAAACTATTTTTGGAGATTGTTGCCTCCTGTTTAAGTGAATTAAAATTTTAAAAATCAAATCAAGTATTGAAATATGAACCTCAAACGAAAAAGATTTTAGAAAGCTTTATTTTGGAAAACGGGATGCCTAAGTAACGATTTCTGGGTTGCTTTTGCACCTTAAGGAAATTGTAACACAGCCGGAGCGTTCTTTTGAAAGTCGGTTACAATAAAACGGTCCTAATATAAGATAAGAAATAAAAAAATGGGAATTAAAAGTCATTGCCTGTGCAATTATTTATTTCCTTTTCCGTTACATTCGAATTCATAACGTTAAACCGAATGCCATGCGAGCGAAGCCGCGGGAAAAAGCTACTAAAATATATAGTGATTATCATAACTATACGATTGAAACTTTTTGACAAGCTTTGACCCTTTATTTGTTATTTGCTAATTTTTTCTACTACAGAACCCGTATAAATTCAATGTTCAAACTTTGTGCAAATTTTAATAAAATTCAAAAAATTGTCATGGAAATTTTAAACTTTTTAATTCGAATGTTAGAAATTTGTTTGGGTATACATGGGACTGAATTCCCTATTGACCTTTCCCGACACGCATGCCTAAATTTGAATAGGCGAGTAGGTTCGCTGACAAACGCACATAGTCACACACACACACATACACACACAGACATATCCACAATAATCGCGATTTGCCAATTGTTTTTGTTTTGTTAGCGAAATTACGAAGTTAAATAAGGACTAAGTATTTTGGAATGGAGAAACAAATACCATAAGAATGCGTGCATTTAAAGTTGACGAAAATGACGTGAGCAAAGGGATTCTATGCCTAGTCGTTGCGACGAAGTGTGTCGGTGACTCTGCGTCCACCTTCATTTCGGCTATTAACGTTGCCGGTCTGGGTTAGTAGGTGAATGCGAAATTCAGTTTGACACACATACACAAACAGACATTTACCTATTTACGAAACAAATCAGGCGCTTATAAATGAACACACGTGCATATGTGGGAGTGCAACAACAATAACGACGACGACGAAGACAACGTCGGCAAATGCGTCGGTTGGCTCTTAGCGCTTTTGATTTTGCTTTTGCACTTTGGGCCAAATAAAAATAATTTCAGTGCTTTTACACATATCGAGGCAATCAGTACGGCGGCTAAGTGAATGCTGAGTGGATTTTGGAAAAAATCATATAGGTTTTTTTAGAGAAAAGTAACCAATAAGTGAAACTACGATATAAGAAATGTGAGGAGGTGTTGTGAAAATAGTGTATTTGTAAAATAAAGAATTTCAGAATAAAGCGAAAATACTGCAACGGCGAATCTATCATCCACAAACAAAACTATTTACATACATACATACAAAAATATTTCTATAAAGAGTAGTGTACGAACACTATGTAGAATTAGAACCACATATCCTTTGCAATTTTTTCGATTATTAGTAGTCCTTTGTTGCCCCGTGTATATATGTATGTATGTATGTGTGAATATTTATTCCCCTGAGTTGCCGCATAGCTGCTGTCGCCGCCATTTGTCGGTTCCTTCACCTACAGCGGCTACACAATTGTACACACACACACGCATACACACATACCAACGGGTATTGGTAGGTGTAATTGACGCAAATTGTTGTGGTCGGCTATTGCTTTTACGTACAATCAATGTTGCCATTTTGATCTAAATAAATAGATCAATTGTGATACATTTTTCGACAAATTCGGCAGATATATATGTAGATACTTATTTTTTCGCATAATAGAACTTGTTATACAAAATATAAAAATTAAGTTTCGTTTAAATTTATTTTGATTGTAATATCATTTACGCTTCTCTGACCGGAAATGTACGGAATACTCCAGTTATCCTCCTCTAAATGCATTTGCAATTATCATGGTTTCAAAGCAGTGGGCGAATATTCAAATTATTATTTGTGCGAGCTTTCATATTTAGGGGAACAGGGCGCACACAGAAAAATATGTTTGAGGGGATCTTACGCTAATTTTCTCCGTTCGGGTACGCATTTCTAACCGATTTGAGACTAACTCTTCGCTCCGATTAGCTTTCCGAAGCTCAGATTATGAAGCAAAAATTAATCCGCTAGGTGTCGCGTTGATGAGATGATCGGAAATTTTCATCTGTGGTCCGATTTGGCGGATCATAAATGCACGATATGCATTTAACAGCACTGAGTTCGAAAAACTGTGGAAAAATAATTTCATGAAAACTGTTGAAATCGACTGACAAACGTGGGCGCACATAATATAATTCAAAAAAAAGTAGAGAATGTTAGGAAAAACTGATAAATGATATATTGAGTTCGTTAGTGGCTTATCTAAATTGCTCGATTAAAAACCACAATTTTGTTTATTCCTTTTTTGCAAATTCTTATGGTAAGTCGCCATAGGAAATAATGTGATTCTTACATTTGAGATATATAATGTCTTCGGGAATTCTATGTTCAATACGACAGCGAACATTTTTATGAAACATTTTAACCCTATTACTCCTCAATAGATAAACCTTTTTGTGTCTTTTGCTGAAAAGGGTAAAAATACCCATAAACAGAGATATCACAAAAACTTTTGTCATGCAATTCTATTACAAGTCCCTAAATACACGAAAATTGAAAACTTAATTTGAACGCCAGAGATAAATCGGAATTAAAAATGTGCTTATGGGTCAATTTCATACTTATTCGTAACTGGCACCAAAATATCTTATAAAACCAGATTTTTGGGTGTTATAAGTGACATTTCGAGAGAAAGGTCGAGATATAATATATATAACTAATAAGAGTTGTACAAATTTGTGTAATTAAGAGATCATTTATTTATTACATTTTTCTTTTAACCCTATGTAATTCGACACCGTTATACAACAGTGTTCAGCTTATTTCAGTAATAAAAAAAAAATATTATAACATTCTTCCCCACTACCAGAATCCGTTGTCAGAACGTTATAAATTTTTGAGGATTGCCTTTATTCCGACTTAATTATGCAAAAATGAAAACCAAAATTGTATTTTTGTAAAACGCTTAATATTTTCTAAACGCATTAAAAATGTATTCGATATGTTATTTTATTAGTTTTTTTTAGAAGATATTACGATACATAAAAATAAAAAAAAAGATAAATAAAAATAAAATAAATAAAACCAAATGTAAATTTTTACCTTTTTCGGTGCTACACTTTTCTTTCTTCTCGCGGCAACACTGATTACAGTGCGCCACAATTTCTCTCTCAAATCGTGCTCACTAAAATTTCGGTTGCTGCTGTCGTCGCTACAGCAAAATTTGTTTGATAAACTTTCTGCCAACTGCTGGCTGCAAAATAAGGAAATCTTCTTACAATAAATTGTCCCATTCTAATTCTTGTATCTTTCAATTACACTCAAGTAAAAATAGTTGCAACAACCAACCACACTGACAACAATAAAACAAAAACAACAACAACTAGTTTAGCCAAAAATAGCAAAAGTGAATTGCCACACAGAAAATATCAAAACACGAAAGTAGATGGTTTAAAGGGTGAAAGCGTAGAGTGAGGTTCTGTGTTTAAAAAGGCGAATTGCAAAATTATTAAAGCAAGATAAAAAACTGTATTATCTCTTAAAATTTGCTAAACAAATGAGAAAATACTGAAATTCCCCCAAATTATTTTGGGGATTGGGTTTGCAAAAGTTGTTTAAAAACTATGAACTATTTATTTAGAGAAAATATATAGTAAAACGAAAATTTAAAGTACGCCTAGTGATAACGAAGTAGTACCTATAAATAAAGGAAAAAGTGGAGCACTTAATTTGAGCAGTTAATAATCGTCCAGCATACTAGCAGATTAGTTACAAATAATTTATTTAAATTGGTATACAGCGCGCAAACTACAAATACAACGAGTAAGTTAGTTTTTAAGCATTTAAGGATTGCAAAGCGTTTGATCCAACAACAAAAACACTAGTTTACAGTAAAAAAAAAACTCAATTCGCGGCTATTCAATTCACAAAGAAAATTCGCGTATTTTTTCTATGTAGACGTTTCGAAATATCGTCAAAAATTGGTTTTTAATAAAATTTAAAAAAAAGTTAAGCATTCAAATTACTAATAACTGGGGATCTTGGTTATTAAAAAACAAGTAAAGCAGATTCTAAGTTCGGGTGTAATCGAACATTAAATACACGTCGCATGTTTTTATTTTAAATAAACAGTACTTGTTGTATGCAATAAATTCGGTTAATATAAAAGCTTCTTTTGAAAATTTTAACGACTTTTTTTATTTATGTATAAAAAAATAAATTATTATGCTTTTACCATACGGCGCTTATTTTCCAAAATTAAATTCTTCGTACAAAATTGTAGCTTCGTGTTTTAATGAAATATCGAATTTTATAATTTTTCGTAAATTACCGTTATGTTAGAAATTCGCGTGGTTTTCCCCGATTTCTATAGTTTTCAAAATTGTGCTTACTGACTTGAAAAGCAAAGTGGGCACCAAATTAGGTAAAAGCTCGATAAAGTAGCTTCGGAGATAAACATAAAAATTTTTGATTCTACGTATTTCCTTCTTCAACTAAATGCTGTATTTCAAATTTGAGCAAATTATGTTTTGAATTTGCTAAAATTTCATTTTTTTAAATTACCGTTGCAAGACGCGAGTTTTGCCCGATTTTGAATATACCTGCCTAGTTAAAATGTATACTGTGTACGAAATTTAACCAAATTATCTTGTATAGTTACTAAAAACTGCACTTTTTTGATTTTGGCAAAATACCGGTGTGGTGATTGACCGATTTCACTAATTTATTCGTGTTATACGATGAACAAACGGAGATTCAGACATGGCTTAATCGATTCCTTTTTCATTCTGAAAATTTTGGTATACATATGTACATATGTCTATATTTATCTCAGTTAGGTTAGGCTATTACAAACAACCGTAAGGAGAATAAAATTACAACACCCTGAGCCCTCTTTAAATGTAGATACATATTTATTATAAATAAGATCATTATAGTAGAAAGTCGCAATAAAGTCTTAGTTTTATAATTCATTTTTGTATTTTTAAGACGAGGAAAAGGTTGAAATAAGTTTAAACTTCATTATCATATTACTTATATTTCAAAATTTCCTTCAGATTTTTTTTTTATATTTACCATCTCAAATTTGAAAAGTCAAGATTAATGGGTCTTAAAGTAAAGCCGAATACAAATATTTATTATTTGTTTTTGGAGCCGCTGATCCAAATCTCGTCCGAGCTATGTAACATCAAAAAATCAATGGAAGGCTGTTCCTGAAGCTATCTCCCATCTAAAAATTTTGAAAAGCCAGGATTAATGGGTCTCAAAATAAAGCCGAATTCAAATACCTATTATTTTTTTTTGGATCGCTGAACGTATATAATTTATAAATTCCTTAAGAGCATTTCAGCCTCCAATGCCGGAACATCCTGGTCCAAAGTTCGTCCGAGATATGTAAAATCAAAAAATCAAAGGAAAGACTGTTTCTGAAGCTGTACCACCTCGACGGCCGATGTAAAACCTCAAAGTGTATTTCAGACTCTATAAAAAGCCATCTGAAACAGTTACTTCTTTTACAGTTCTTTTTGACGATTTCATTCATTTATTACGTGCAAACCACTGCACTTACAACATGTGCCCTTTGATTAAGTGCGCATACGATACATTGTGTTTGTTGTAATTTTTTACTAAAAATACAATAAATCGTCAACTGCCCTAATCTGTGCATGTTATTTATTTATTTACATCTCTGAGGAGCAAAAAAAGATTGAAAACATCATTTCTTATTTTATATTGTATTCTTTTTCAAATGCATGTATTTGGTCTTTGGTAAAAAGTACAATAGGAAGATTCTCTAAATTTCCCGATTGCGCGAAATGCAAAAATCCGATACCAAATATGCAAGCGTACGAGAACTCTCTTTTGCAGAATCGTTACACTCGCTCGGCTTCTTATTGGGTTGCTGTTTTTCCTTTTTAACGGCAATTTCTCTTTAAAAAGGTTTTTGTGGCTTTAATAATTAAGAAACAAAATTGAATGGATAAAACTTAGCTTTACTAACGTGGCAATTACTTTTCAACTGTTGCATATATTTTTTAGTCGGTGCTTTGTTGTTGAGCTAGGGATCGCAAATAACGATTATTGTAAAAATTTCAACCCAAAAATTTTTTATTTTTTCAGTTTTATTTAACCGTCATTTCTTGAATTTTATTTATTGCTTATAAAATAATCATAATTTCTTGAATTTACCGGCGTGTTCTGATGACCTGACAAAACTGATGAACCTGACAGTTTTCAGGTTAACTGCGCTTAAAATTATGTCACAGAATATAAGGTAGTTATCACGTAATCTGTGGAGCATAGCAACTACAACGACTGTTGTCATCATTAGTGGCCTGAAAACCATTTTAGCCGCATATTTTAAAGTATAGTAAACTTGACAGCTGTCAGGTTGATGAGTTTTGTCAGGTCATCGGCATAGAAAGATTATTTTTTACTTAACAAATAATCGTTTATCGCTCAGAAAATAATCGCCATTTCTTGAGTTTTATTAATCCCTCTGAACAAAAAATAAAACTCGACAAACAACCATTAAAAAGTAATTTGTTTAATTAAAGTTATAATCGTAACGGTCTCTTTCTTGTGCCATTGCTCGCATTGGAAAACTTTGCAGTGCCTGCAATTCGGACACCAAGCAAGGTTTTTGCAAAACTTAGGGTATCCCCCTAATATCTACAATTTGAGCAACCCAATACAATAAGTTATGTATAAAGCGACTGTAATTAATGCTGAAAGTTGATATTTTTAGTTGACTACACATATGTTCACTTATTTGCCTTATGAATGTATGTAAACATATTCGCTTGCATATACATACAAATATAACGTAAATGGAAACCTCGTTAATGTATGCTCTACAGCTTTTAGGCGTTTAATGAGTTGACAGGGCACGTCGCTTCAAAAAATAAATCCCAAACGTAATTAATAAATTAGGCAGGTCAACAAGTTAATAAACACACTTACCTCAGTCCCACACACAGCCCACACACACAGCCCACACACACAGCCCACACACACATACAAGTTAAATATCTGAATGGCCATACATACATACCTATGCATTTCTTTATTTACTTACTTAAATAAATAAGAACCAACAGCGCAGTCAAAATGTCGAGAAAACTAGCAAGACTTTGACAAGTAAATTTGACAGGTCACTCTCGAAATTACAGCGCTGACCCACCCCACATGCTCGTACATATTAATGTATGTGAGTATTTCTTGTGTACCTTTCATGAATCTTTCACCCACTGAACTTGGTTTAAAAGTGTATTCTGTAAAATGATAGTGCATTTTTGTTGACCTCAAAACCATTACTTTGCAAACTTGAGTAGAAAAATTTATTGAGGAAATATATTAAGTAATGGCTTACTAAATTATAAAAAGTTCATATACAAAAAAAAAATGGGTTATTCAGGATTTGTTGTATAAGCTGTTGTATTTTGTATTTATGGTTTATACGGTGATTGCTACATATTAAAGGGTAACAACAAATTACATGCACTTTGCTATAAAAATCAGTAATATAGAATACAAGAGCATACATACAACAAATCTTGCATGCCCCTAATGCAAAACTATTAAATTTCCTTTACGATTAGTAATCATTCGCTTTTGTGCCATTTTAATTTTAATGATCATTTTATTACATAAACCAGCAAATAATAATTAATTATAATGAGAAATATTATTTTTTTCGATCAAAAATAATCGTTATACTTGGATTTAAAATTTGTTGGCGATGATAATAATAGCACAAAAACAACAACACGATTTATGTTATATGATCGAAAGAATAAAAGTAACACAATATCTATCAAATTTATCAAATTTATCAAAAAGTAAAAAATTAAAAAAGAACGATTAAACTTGATTGAAAAAATGAAAATCACAAAATATCTGATGAATAAGGTCAGATTTGCATAGCATATGGCATAAGAATTAGATCGATGATTTCTTACCAATGCTTTTTTTATCCGAAAATATCAAAATAACTATTATTTTCGGTCCCTAAAAATAATCAAATAATTAAAAATACGAAGAATGGGGTATATTTTAAAAAGAGTTGTCAACTGTTAAAAAATTCAATTAAATAAATAAATAGCTAAATCACGTATTGCTATATGAGGTGTGGTTAGATGTGGATAAGATTTGTCACACATATAGCCCGTTATATTTGAAACCATAACAGCAACTTTTTAAAGCAAGTTGCCACCTGTTGAAAAGGTTAATTTCAATTAAAACAATGAGTGCGAACAATTTCGCAACATGGGTATTAAACGAAAGAGCTACACTTCCAAAATATTTGAAAAGAATGAAGGTGCCGCCTGTTTAAAAGTGACTTGAGTTAATTTGAATGAAAATAAAAAAATTCGAAAGCTTAAATTCAAACATATTTTCGTAGAGGGTTGCGACTTTAAAGAACGTTGATTCAATTTAATTGATATAAGGTAAATGATATCAAACAAAAAAACAAGGTTTATTCGATAAACGTATTTGGAGAGCGATATCACCCATTTAAATATTTAAATTCAACTAAATTTATAATAATATATGAAACATTACAATACTAGTGTGAACGGAAAGTGGTTTAGTCTCGAAAGCTTTGTGCCAATTGTTTAAAAATTAAATGCGTAAGGATATTTTAAGTATGTATACAAAAGTTCATAAAAGAGTGACCCGTTTTCCAAAATTGAAGAGATTTTTATAAAATAAATTGTGATACAAGGCATATTTTTAAATAAAATTCAAATATATTAAAATTTACATATTACCTTTCATAGAATTATTTTTTTCCTGATTGATATTAGAATCTGATTCGATCCAATTGGTTTGTGGTGTGCTGAAGTAAGACATAAATAAGGTGCATGGCGTTTCGTTTCCTGTGGAAAGAGCTCTCGTCCTATTTCACCACACCAGAAACCAATTGGATCTAATCAGATTGCAATATAAATCAGCTAAAGTCAAATTAGTTCTGGTATGGTGAAATCAGACGAGACTTACTGTTAGAGGAACGATGGGCGTGATGCAAATACTTTGCAATTTACGTTCTTTGCTATCCAAGCTTGTAATCAAACTCCATCACTTGTTTTAACTTAATAATGCTGTTGCATGTTGCAAACTCCTTTATATTAGTGTTGCATGTAGACTTTAGTCATTGACTGTACAATATATGAGGCACCTATGTAAATAGCAAAACACGAAAACGAAAGAAAGTTGCATCTAGTTATACTTCTACGAGGGTAACAATGAAAATATCCATGAACGGCCATTAGGCGGTGTTTCGAAAATTTGATATTTAATAAGACAACAAATATTGGCAGATCAAAATTCTGTAAATAGTTTTGATTTGACAGCGTCTCAAAGAAACAAATTTTGTGCAAAAATGGAAATTTCACGTGAAAATTTTTGTGGGATGATTTTTTACTATTTTAAGTGCGACTTAACTCAAAAAAAAGCTTAGAGGAAAGGCTTCATTTAGTTTATGACTGGTTTGCAGAATTTAAACGGGAACTGACGCGCTCAGTGATGAATTCCAATGGATAGGCATGAGACATATCGGGAGATAGAGGCATCCTTGCACATTGGCAAAAGTAAAAAAGAAACGATTTTTCATGAGCATTTAGTAGTAAAGGAAATCCATTGTCGTTGAATTTCACACAATTTGATCGGATCTAAAAAGAGGGCTCGTATGGATTGATGCAAAGAAATGCTAAAAAAATCAATCGGTTGCTAAGCAACATTCCGCTGTCTGGGTGTTAAAACATAGGACAAATCCAACAAAAGTGGTTCGTTTACGGAGGGAGTCGTTTTCTTCCTCCGTAAAATTGGGCCAGTTCCTCTTAGGGATCGAACGCCAGTCAATGCTAAATGGTACAATAGCAGGAAACGTCACATAATCCTTCAACATGACAACGACTGCTCTCACACAGCACGTTTACTTGAATCATTGTAAATATTATGGCTTCTTCCTGTTCTCGTTTATTAGGAACAAAATGCTAGGCGAGCATTTTTTCAATATCTGAGGTCATGTTTCTAGGTATTCAATTCAGAGTGTGGAATAAATGTCTCAACCAGGGACCGAAAAGAAGTTATTTATGAAAATTGATATTGAAAAATACCAAGTGAAATATAACAATCGACATTTTTTACACGTTAAATCAAATTTTACAATAAATTGTTATTGGTAATTTTTGTACAAAATTAAAAAAAAAACAATTATTGTATTTTTGATTTTTTTTGTAAAAAACACTACACGTAAAACGACTTCGTTAAAAAAATGTTTTTTTTTTTTTGGAAAATTGTTCAGTTTTATCAATTCTTTTTAGTTGATAAACTTTATTTTTATTTATTATAAAATGTTTTAATGAAATATATTTATTACAAAAATATATTTAAAAAATATAGTATCTTTTATTTTTAAGTCATACTTATAAAAGACATTATCATCTCCCACAGAAAACCATAACAATAATAAAACCTACTTTTGTTCTCCAATAAATTATTATAATTATGACTTAAAAAATAGAACTCACTGACTGATTTTTATTGATGACTTTTATAAATAAATAAAAGTCTTCAATAACTATTATCATAAGACTTGTAACATAAAAATCAAAAGTAACTGTTATTTGTATATTATCTATGTAAAAATACGAAATAGTGGTTATTTAATGAGTAATTAAATAAAATTAAAAAAATTAAAGAGCGATTTTTATAGAAATAATTGTAGTTTTTGCGATCCATGGTTTTCACAATTGGTTTCTTTGGATGCAGAAGTGTATAGATTTGAAAAAAAAATTAAACGTTTTTTTAATAAAATGATTTTTTCTATATTTCCCGGAAACTCAAAGTTACCCTCGTAGGTGGTAAGCAACGTCACTTAAAGTGCACGCATACGCAAGCTATGGAGTTCCAAGTCAAGGCCCGATTATATTTTGAAGTACATGCTCTTATTTTCCATACATGTTTATTATTTAATTCACACCTTCGATTTCCACTGGGTTTCCACATCTTTTCAACATGCTCCTATTAATATAGATTTATGTACTTGATTAAAGGAATCAAGCATGGTTTGTGCGTGCAGTAGAGTATATTTACGTATGTAGTATTATATAATGAATAATAACAATGACGTCTTCTTCGCCGACCGTTAGGCAATCGCCCATTCAACCATTTAGAGGACACGTAACTACCATTAATGAACACTCCTAAGCGCAACTCTCACTTGTGAATGGATGTATACATTATATAAGTACACTAAGGTGGGACAAGTTTCTATTCGAATAACCGTGTGGGGTTTCTGACTCATTTTTTCCATGAGTTAGTGGAAATAAATATGTGTTAGTTAAACCGACAAGTCTAAGGCAAGGTTAGTGAAAATCAAAATCAGTTTGATATTTCGCTCTGACTCTGAAGTCACATTCTGTCAACTGACTTACAAAACATTTTATAAATCCATTTAAACAGTAAATATGTGCGCCAATAAACGAAATATTGAAGAGGATAAACAATTTTTGCTTGAACTTATAGAAGTTTACAGACCTTTAACTAAACATAAATGAATGACTCAACTGTGTGTAGCCTAAAGCCGAGCCAACACGCCCACACCGATGGCTAGAGAGTCAGAAGCACCGTGTATTGAGCCTAAAAGTAAACTTTTCCCGCAAATTTCTTCGCAAGATGTTTTTACATAAATTAGTTTTGCTCTTAAATTAATTTAATTTGTTATATTTTTTAATTACACTAGTTTGCATAATATATCCTTCTAGGCCTTATCTTCATACAAATATTTTTTAGTGTAGTTTCTTTACTATGAAAGCGAAAATGTGAAGACCCGGAAACTCCGTCGTATATAAATGGAACACAATATGATATTTTATAACACAAATATCCTTATTGTTCCTGATGATCTTCATTCAAATTGACTACCTGAAACAGGATAAGGTCCAAACTTCTCCCCATTACTTACTGTCACTATGGCGCATCCCTTTAAACTGCAAAAGAAATAAAAGTGAAAGCTTTTTTATTTAATGATTTTGCACACCACTTCAGCTGACCCTTAAAAAAATTGCCTACTGAATCGAATGGATTTCCCACATTTACCATTATCCTTTCTGATTTTTGTCACTCTTTTAATGGGCAGAAATCATGTTCAATAATAGCAGGTTGAATAATCCTGCACTTGTCTCGCTCTAACTTGCTGTATTAACCTGTGTAGCTTTATTTTTTAATTTGTAGAACTACTACTAAAATACTTTTTGGCACTGAATTACTCCGTCAAATGCAAATTTTAGCTAATGAATTTTCATGCAAAATCAAGGAAAGGTATTTATTCTAATATATCCTAACATACCAATTGAATCAGCATTCACCAAGAGACAGCGAACTTTCGCCCAGTGAATGCTGGCATTTGGGCCAAACCACCACTCCCATTACAGATGAGGAGCTCCAGCTGCCTCATGATCCTCGCGTCACTCTGGCCAAATTACGGTCTAGATATTACTTATATAATAGACTTAATTTCTACTTATCCTGAATACGGAAGTACTTACCCTGTTATACCTAATGCCCTACTTTTTTGCTACCTTTTCACAAAAGGCATTATTACCCCGCTTTCTTCTTTCTTATCAAATAGAACCTTGCACCACAGTCGAAAAACATAAATGCCAACCGTGAATAACTTTAAGAGAAAATTAAAACAAAAAATTAAAAGTTGTAAATAAATAAAATACGCTATATCTTATAGTTCTCGTTTTTCAATCGTAATTTGAGATGCATTTTAGAAATTGATGGGGCGCTGTTCCTAAAAATAGGTGATAAAAAAAAGAAGAGAGGTCTGATTTAAATTCAGTAGCGCTTTCGTTTACTTCAATTTCAGGTGGAATATCACATTTGACTGTAAAAAAAATCAAAGAAATGATACGGGGTGAAGGAAATCGGAATTCAGAAGCTCAGTTCACATAACGATCAACTGAAAGGGTAGTGTAATTTTTTGTATTATTTCATAAGTTTTATAAGTCAATAAAGTATTAGTGCATCGCGATTTTCTTTTTGTCACCCATGTCTGGCACATTCCAAAAACACGTGTAAAGTTAATCATTACCGCGGGATTAGTTTTGGAGACTTAAAATAAACCAGTAAATAATTAAACTAAGTACAAAACACACGTCAAAAATTGGTATATTTTTTCGAAATGTGGCTTGAAAATACTTTAGACACGGGGAACTTTGTTTTTGCAATTCTTGTACGAAAATTGTATTAATGTTCATAAAAATCAAAGAATTAAAATAATAAATTATTTAATTCAAATTTTCATTTAAAAATGCTGACAATTGTTTATTGGGCACCTCTTCTTAGAACTCCTCATGGATTTGGAAAAAGTCCCCTTTTTTAAACTTTTTTTCACCCATGTTACCCATCCTATTGTGCATACAATATACAAATTATACATTTATTTGCATGTGTACACACATACTTACATACATAATATGTGCTTATATTTATGTATGTATGTACTCTTATTTCTGCTAACGTCAGGGAGTGTTCTGTTTTTGGCCTTTAATTCAAAATGAAAAGGAAAGCAAATCTTGAAGCGGTTGAAGTGCATTTGACAATGTTTCATAACTCAATCAAGATGGAATGACGTGAGTTCAAATGTAAAAGTGTAATTGGCAAGGTCCTGGATATATGTACATCAGCATTTCAAAATGAAGCTAGCGATGATTGGAAGAGTATAAAAATAAAATAAATACTCAACTGAACATATCGAAAAAAACTACCCAACCATAGATAGACCAGAGACGGCGATAGGGCTTCCACTAAATCTAATCATAATAGTGAATATGGTTGATATTATTTAGCGAAACAAAACCAAAATAAGTTTTCAACTAAAAGCTTAGTAATAATGGATGTAAAAAAAAACAAATTAACTAAATAAATTTTAGTACGGCTAAAGTTACTTCACGAATATTCTGTTCTGCATATAGAAGTTAATATATTGCTCCTTAAAATTTTCATACGTATCGTATTTATAATTTTTTTTTTGCTTTTTGATTTATTTGACATCATATATGTATGTATGTATTTATGTAATATTGAAATATTGCTAGAAAATACTCCAATATCAAAATGCAGACAAATAGAAAATAATGCTAGAAATCCAATAAACCAATGTGCCAAAATTGACACATTCATTTTAAACATGTTGAAAATTCATGTAAAGGATTTTATTTATGAAATTACATTTCTTCATTTTGAAAATTTGAATTACTTTTATTTATAAACAAAAATAAATTATTATTCTGTTAACTTATCGCACCCATTTTCCTAGATTTTGGTTTTCCCGCATTTCTTTCTTCGTACGTAATTTGAGCGAATTTGCTACGTGATTTCATAGAAAATCGAATAATCTATTTTTTTATAATATGAGAGGTGCGCTTGGTCCCCCTGCCAATTTTATAATTTTCAAGTGGAAATGCAAATAGTGTACAAAATTTGGTAGAGCTTGATGAAGTAGGTTCGAAGATATACTCTATTTGCTCTGAAGTGGGCGGTGCCACGCCCATTTTCCACAATTTTTTTTAACTCACGTCTTTCTCTCTCCAAACCAATCCTGTGTATAGAATTTGAGCAAATTATTTTTCATAGGTACTCGAATTACTAATTTCTTTTATTTGTGACTTGAAATGTTCAATGTGTTCCAAGTTTTGTTAAAGTAGTTTCGGAGATATACCTAGTTGCTCGAAAGTAGGCGTAGTGACACGCATATTTCCAAAAAAAATTGATTCCGTGTATTTCCTTTTCTAATCCCGTCTTGCATTTTAAACTTTCGCCAATTATATCTATAATAGTTATCATTTCTTTTTTTAGATTTTTGTAAATTACCAGCAATCAGCAACCAAAATTCTATCGGATTCTTCAAAATACTTTAAAATAATTTGCTACAGTATTTACCTCGCTGTTTTCACCAGTGGCTGTTCACAAAACTTAAGTGCCCTCTGTAATTGCCGTAGACGTACTAGCTAGTATACTATGTGCGTATATAAATGCGTAAAAATGTATTTATATGGGTGAAGCATTTTTGGAATTTGACGTCACAGCTTCTAACCCCGTCTATATACATAACTTTTTGCAGTTGCAGTCTATGGAAGGTAGAAAAAGAAAATAAATAGCTACTAAATCTAAAATTACCTCGAGGTGCTTGCGAATACTTACATACATATGTACATATGTATATGTTCAAATGCATTTGTGTGCAAATACCATAGTGTTGGACGGAATCAAAACTAAAAGTAAAAAGGACTCGAATCGTAAACGTATCGTTACTGAGTACTCAAAATTACTCAGTAACAAAGTTGAACTCAATATTGATTGAAATTACTCTGTACCAAGGTGAATTCATAAAATATGATTTATTCTCCTTTATTAGTCTGATAGAGGAGAATGTCAGCCAAAGCGAGTGATAAAATAATTTGTTTACAAACCACCAAAAATTAATGGCTGCTATTTTCCTTTATCATGATATTTTGGTACCCTTTGAATTCGCCTTTTCTCAATTGATATCACTTGCTCACTTACATAATTTGAACTTAGCAAATTTGTTACTCATTTCGAATTCAATTTTTCGAATTCAAAGTATTCAAATATTCAATGGTAGATTTCAATACTTTCAACGGCCCACTACTGAACTGAATAATCGCTACGCTGCTTTATTTATCATGAAGATGGGTGTTCCGCTTTTATTTATAGTAATATATAAAAAACTTGTATGGAAATATATCTATTCGTGAGATATCCTGATTTCATTTACGATATTAATAAATTTGTATGCAATTATCAAACAGTTGGCCACCCCTCAAAAATATATTCCGGGACTAAGTTTTACTAAACCTATATCAGTATAAACTAATGTTGCAACGTTTCAATTATCTTATCAATTCAGTTGAGTTACAAATTTCTAAAAAGTTGGCAACCCTCTCCAAATATATATCTCAAATAAGGCTAAATCAATATTTTTAAACACGTGGCAATACTCTTTAAACGCATTTTCGTTATTACGTTTTCTTAGGCCTACTTTCATTGTATCTCATGCCGTAATATTTTATTTATTATTTTTAAATAGGTGACAACCCTTTTCTAAAGTATTTTAAAACTAAAAATTTCTCAAATCTGCTTCTTTTGATACGATATTTTAATATTTGATTTTAGCTACTATTATTTTAAATCCAATCGAAAATCCAAGGGGGTTCAGACGTTTTTTCATTAAAGATTTACTAGAACTCGCGTATGGCGTCACATCTATAGGTATATGTATGTGGTATTATGACACACATTCGATGAAGAATAGCGCTATTGTGAATTTCACTCATTTAGATCGTCCAGAATGGTACATATATTTCTATCAGCTGTCATTGAAATTAAGTACAAGTTGCAAGCAATTTGAGTAAATAAAGATCATATACAAATATGATTACGGCGGAGTTATCGTTAAACGATTCTTCAGAGGAGAAGGATGAAGGTTTACTGGAATTGACAAGAAGTTGAAGCCAAATCAATCCAAAACATTTAAAAATTAGCATTAGTGCTACGACTTTGTGCTCAGGGATGCAGAAACCAAAACTTGAATATATTTCTTAAATAATATTATATTAATTTAATTAACTTTAGTCCACTTTGTTGTCATTCTAACAGATGGTTCCAAACAATTTAGCTCCAACGAGAATTCTTCCCACTTTTTTGCTATTTTAACCTTTTTGCAAACCCCTTATGCAAATTAAGGATATTATTCTATCAATTAAACCAGCCTTTCCAGTTATTGTTTCGAACTTACGACGTTTGACCTGCACAAAATTAACAAAAATAATTTAATAATAGTATTTGGTCGCCAAAAAACAAAAAACAATTGCAAAATATTTACATTTTCTGCAATTTTCAAAACACTACTATATAGTGTCGAAAACAAAATTCTGTTCCATTGAAAATTTGATGCGGAACGAAAATTTCGACAGGGTTACATGGCTCATAATATCAATCAATTTTCAAACTTCAATTTGGAATCAGCTGTTTTTCACACTAAATTTTTATGGGTATAGAAATATTAGTAAGGCGCTGTGTATTGAAATAGAGAGACATTGTATTGAAAAATAGTAATAGTGGTTGGAGATTTGCCCTTCAGTTCAAACGAGAAGCTTTCGGATCGTTAGCACTTAAAAAAAAAAACAAAGTACCCGATACTTTATGAAATCACTAACAAGTCATATATAATGCATATATGTATGTACTTAGATACATACATACATACCTATGTAAGTATAACTGTTTGTGCTCGTGTGTGCATGTCATGCTTTTATGCAGAGTGGTGTTAAGAAATTGTGTTTTGTGGAGTAATGTACTGACTAAAAGCCCACACAGATTCTCGTACGACGTACGCAGTAGGATGCATTTCTATTTATATGTATATGTACATATGTACATATGTAGTATGCCAATACAAATATGTACATATGTATAAATATTTGTATAAAAGTGCAGTTTCTAGTTGGGCCGTATTGAATAGTGTCCACGCAAGTGCTTTAATAAATATTTTATTTATAATCGCAAAATGTACGCATTGTATGTGTTCATAAAAATATTAGCAAAATATACAGACAAGTTTTGACTATTTTGCTTTCATTTATTTAATTTAATTTTTTTTTTTATAAAAATATCGACAATTCTATAACAAAAACCTTGTATGTAAGTCGCAAACTTTATAAAAAATTTATAAATATTGCAAATTGAATTAAAATTTCAAACTTTTTGATTCGAGTTTTTAGAAAATGTAGAAATATGCAGTTTTGTAGCCCATTCAATTTTACTATAATAAAGTGCAAGTTTGAATTGGCTAAAAATTCACTGTAATTTCTAATAACTTTTTCTGTACATTTTTTTCCTTACGAAACAAAGCCGAATTTTTTTTTCAGTGTATGACTAACGTTGTTCTCCATGTGTTTTCTTCAATTTTTATAATTTGTATTATGCAGCACGATTCTGAATAGAAACTCCAGGTGAATTTGTTCCCTACTCCCATTGTTTTAACATCTGAAAAATATCATTTATTTAAATATGAGGGTAAAGTATTACGGTATAATTACTAAATATAAGTTATTTGAGAAATATATTTAGAAGCATTTGTATCAAAAGATATTTTAACAAGAGTTGCCACCTCTTTAAAAATTTCAAGTTAACCGATAATGGAATTCACTTCAAATATTGCAACATTGGTATCAAACGTGGGGTATTTAAGAAAGCTTCAAGCCAAAAATTGTTTGGCATAGAGTTGCCACTTGTTTAATAAAATTATAAAATGTATGTCACGACCTCTACGCCCTTGGTTAGAACTCTATAGACGTCGTGACCGTACAACCGATTGCATGTTCGTCGTGTCGAGGAGAAGGTTTATAGCTATATTTTGAATATTGCTGTCACCTGTTTGAAAAGTCGAATTTTATTTAATTATACACAAGCTATATGAAATATTGAAGTATAGGTGTCAAATGGTTCGTCTTGACGAGAAGAAGGGTCATAGATATATTTGGGTTGCCACCCATTTGAAAAGTAAAATTTAAGTAGATTACCCATAGCTAAGAGGGTTGGCTTTTATATTTTCCCCCATATTAATAAAAACACAGTCAAATATTAAGGAAAATAGTTAATAGTATTGTTTTTCAAAATATTCTCCATTCAAGTCAGTGCACTTCTGCATTCGCTTGAACCAATTTTCAAAGCACTTTTGCCACTCAGAAGAGGATACTTCTAAAACGAGCTGTTTGAAGGCTTCTACAGCTCCTTCAGGCGTTGAAAAACGTTGACCTCGCATTTTTTTTTGATGTTCGGGAATAAAAAGAAATCATTAGGTGCCAAATCAGGGCTGTAAGGCGGATGACCCATCAATTCGACCTTTTGAGTCCTCAAAAACTCTCTTGTGTGAATCGATACGTGAGAGCTCGCATTGTCTTGGTGAAGAATGATTTGTCTTGGGCGGTTGGTTCTCCTTAATTCTCCAAAAACTTTTGGCAAACAAATGGTTGTATACTACTCAGAATTGACCGTTTTAAGTTTATCTAGTGGAACAGTTGCGACATTTTTCGAAAAAACATTCGACCATTTGCTTTGAGGTGCTTCTTGCGCGAACAACTTTTGTTGGATTAGGCTCGTCTTGTAACACCCATACAGTCGATTGCTGCTTTGTTTCCGGCTCACATGCATAGATCCAAGATTCGTTATGATGTCACATACGTGCTTTGATCCACCGCGGCTAAATTTCTTCAACGTTTCTTTACACCAATCGACACGAGTCCTTTTTTGGGCAATTGTCAAATTATGCGGTATCCAACGAGAACAAACCTTCTTTACGACCAAATGTTCATGCAATATTGAATGTATGCTGGTCCCACTAATGGCGCCTCTATCTCGCGATATGTCACATGACGATCTTGTATTATCAATTGACGCACAGCATCGACTGTTTCTGGCACAACCACCGTTTTTGGACGACCTTCACGAAATCCGTCCTGCAAAGATTGGCGGCGACGTAAGAACTCGTTGTACCATCGTTTCACAGTGGCTAAGTGTGGCGATTCAACCAAAAGTAGAAGTAACTTGATTGATGCACTCCTGTCTCGATAATCCACGTCGAAAATCGTAGTAAATCATCGCACGAAAATGTTCACGGGTTAATTCCATTTTTAGGCAATATGAATTTTTAAAGTCACTATAAATAAACACAAATAAAACTCGTAAGTGAAAACATTATATGCAAGTTTATGCCAAAAAATACCAAACTTTACGATAAAAATATCTAATTACAGCTAATCACATGTAGTGTTGCGAAGGCGCAAAATATAAAAGGGAACCCTCGTAAAATTTGAACAGATTTCCCACCAGTTCGAAAAGTATAATTTTATTAAATTATACATCAGTTATACTGAATTTTGCCGCATATCGCGACTGTAAATTTTACACATTCAAAAATCAATATACTCGCAGAACTAGGCCAATATAGAAAAACTGCGTTTTTAAATTTTCATAGGATTTGTTTAAAAGAACTTTGAAATTTCAAGGATAAGATCATTTAAAAAAATTATTTTAATACTTATGAAAATGTCCTTTAAAACTTGATCTTTGAATATCCTTTTTTGAAAAAAATATATATTAAGGACTAATATGTATTGTACCACATCCTTGAAGTTGTGCTTTCAAACTTTAGTAGTTACTAATTGCAATATACATAAGTATGTAATTATACTGAAATCGTTCTTATGGAACCCTGTCTGATTTAAAAAAAAAAAACCAGCCATATGATTTATAGTTTAAATACTTTAATTTTCAATAAATCTACCCGTCCTTGGTACCGTGATATCTTCTATTTTATATGTAAAAAATCTAAAAAATAACTTGTCTATCCATTTTTGTCTGAAATAAAAAAATTGGCAACTCTTTCAATGAAATTGCTATTCGACCCGAAGCCCGTGTTCACAAAAGGAGAAAAATCGAACTCTCTAGTATTTATTAACCTCCTACATATATGTGGGGATGAATGTAATATCTGTTTACATTTATAAATATGGATTATTAAAAGGAAACATGATATGCTTAAATATTGTTGTACTTATCCGCAAATGCCATTAGCAAGAGAAAAAAAGATTTCTTTATTCATCAACAGAAGGCTTAATTAATGGTTTATTTATAAATAAGCTCGGCGACAAAAACCAGTCGCTCTTTCAGACTGGAGTACTTGTGCCATAGGAAAATTATGTATACATGAAAATGTTTTGAATGTATGTATGTATTGCTGTATGATGGACATCTGAAAATTGCTTGTGTCAATCTATGTACATACATATGTATGTGTGTTTCGCTCTCGTTGCAACACGGCGATATAAAATGCAACAAAATCTAACACTCTACTCATAAGCCTTGCCTTGCCCACAAGTTCCGATAATTAGAGTGAATGGACCCAGTGAATATAATAAACATAGGGCATTCGTAACATGCAATTGTCACCAGTGGTGCAGACAGAAAAATATTTTGGGGGTGGGTTTTAAGCTAATTTAATTTAAAAAAAAAAATTTATTTCACGATAGTACTACAGTTTTAAAAATTTGACAGGGGAGTGAATCCCAAACAGCACTTTCAAGTAAGCGATATTAAGTTTCAACCAAAAATTTAAAGTAAAATTAAAAGTATTGAGATATTTACGTAAAGTCAAAATGTTCAAAGAAGCTAGTGACGTTCCACCTCATTCCGCTATAGTCGCTTCGATACAGGGCCCTCAAATGATATGTCTTGATGATGTTTTGTTCAACAATTTAACAAAACATCCAGAATTATTTTCTCCAATTTACTTTCATAGTGAGAGCCATATCTATAATCCATGATGACTTTTATTGTAAACTTTTTTTGAAAGAAATTTATTTTTGAAATTTGTCCTACATAAAATATAATTTTCTACTACCTAGTTACTTTCTAAACAGCATTACGTAATAAACACACAAGCTTTTGGCTACAAAACCAAGGACATTGTGAATATCCATGCATTTAAGTAAAAGGTGTATGTAGTAACCAAAAATCCAAAGTTATATTAATTTAATACCGTATTCTCTGCAATCAAGTGATAAATTTTAAGCTAATGTAAAATTTTACGACTTTAAGACTTGTCAATATGTTACGATCACCTAAGTTATTCCTAAGTATAAAAATATATCTATACGACAAATCTGAAGTATGTAACTAACTAAAGTTATGATTTTCCTATTTTTTCCGCAGCATGCTTTTAGGCGCATTCCCCGTCGGTGTCAAGTCCGGTGCGAATTCTACAAACAACAATAAAAATGGCAAATGTAGATTTGTATTGCTATGCGGTGGATATATTTTATTTTTGGTCTTGGGAGCGGCGATGTTTTCAGCGATAGAAGCGCCAAAAATCGACGCCATCTCGAAGAGGGTGCAAAGTTTTCGGAACCAATTTCTACAAAATAATGCTTGTTTAAATGGTAAGTACCAGTAATACAAAGGTTTCATAAATACTCAAAATCACTGCAATAGGTGTCGCTTCGAAACGATTCTGAGGTAGTAATTTTTAGATATGAAACAACTTTAATGATGAGAATATTTGTCGTGTTAAATTGCAAACAAAAGTTTCCGTTATTAACATTATAGAAAAACGGCGAACTCACTCAGGGGATAATTTTATACAACAGTTCACTAAATTGGCGTTAAAGCTCATAGGTGAACATCTAACCGTTGCAATTAGTTACTTGCTTTTAAGCGTTAATAAAAAATAATGATATTAATAAAAAGCTTCTTAACAAGTTTGCCAGAATTTCTACGTCACAACAGACTTACTCGCAATCATGTGTATTCTTTCCAACGTGTTCAAAAATTTTAGTGTGTATTCTTTTTAACATGTACCCCAATGTGTTTTATTTCTCTTCTTGTGGCGTCACATATATTCCTTTGACGATTATGACATGCCGCACAGTGTACCGAGTGCGGTCAAAAACTGTTAAAATGATGTTAGAAAAATTAAAAAAAAAACGACGGTAAATAGTCAACTAGTCGAGTATAAACAGAACCGAAAAATTTTCCGAAATTTAGATTTATACTAACGTTTCTCGTTTTTTTCCAAAGTTGAGAGTTTGTAAAACAAAATATTCATATTTAATATACTGTTTATGAAGCGATTCTAATGATTTTTTTCTAACACAATATTTATTTTATTATAAATCTGACCTATGACATCTGATAATCATTTCATTTCATATGTAAAATTTTCTGCTGAATCCGAATATCAAATCAGAATATAAAAAGGAAAACAGTTTTTGGGATATAGCAGATCAAAAAAAAAAACAAAGTCACTTAAATGTAATTATCTCTGAACCTAGTTGACCGATTTCAAATTTATTTTTATTTTTGTAAAGCTAATGCAACTTGCTACAGAAGAACTTGAAGAATAATCGGATTATTGATTTAGAAGCTATTCGATCGACAACTTTCAGAAACATATTACTTTTGATGTCCATATCACCATAGGGGAATCTGTTTGCTCCCAGTTTCCTTTTTGGAATTACATTGTAGAAGTTATAAGCAGTTCAGTAAAAGCACATAAATTAAGTCCGTACAATTTTACGATTCTCGCCTCCCTTGGTTATTTTATTTGTTTTTTACCTTGCAAAGCCAATGTCATTCTTTGATATCCAAAAACGAAACTGGGAGTAAAAATTAACTTAAAGATTTTAAAAATCATACATATATCAAATAAGAAAGTTATAGCAAAAACATTATTTAGCTCTTTGGGGCGGGTGCTTAAAAAAATGTTTACACCCAAAAGTTTTGCTCAGCGTTCAAATAAAACTGACACACACTGAACTTTATTTAATTTCATATATGGTGATGTGGCTTGATGTACATACATATGTACATATACAACCAAAAAAACATTGCTTCAATTATTTTAGGCCACCTTGTATAGCATTTGAGGCATTTTGTAGTTGTTTGGCCGGCCCCCTCAAAAAGCTTTAGTAACACAGTTAAACAAGTTCGGTTAAATACGGCGTTGGCATAGGCTTACCTTTTCGAAATTGTGTTGTTGTTTAAAATTGTATGAAACAGGTCATAGATTACATGCAACGTACTTGTAAAAAAGTTTTAATTACTTATATCACTATCTTAAATATTAATCTGTCGCAACGTACTAACTGAGTGGATGAGCGATGTTTTGGATAGCGCTTTTTAAAGCTCTTAAATAGTACTTATATATGTATGCACATTGTACAAGTGTGTAATACTTATGTGCATACATTTTCTGGAGGAAATTTAAGTAATACCTATGTACATATGCATGTACATACATATGTATTTATATTTGTATTTTTATATTAAGGCAAACAATTGAACTACATTCATTTTATACTCAGCTATACATACAAATTCCCACATAAATAATTTTATGTATGTGTGTATGTACATTAGACTAGGTTGATTCAATGGAATTCACTTAGAGCCAAAAGTATCTTCATAATATCTCTAGGTAGACAACTCAAATAAATCTATCAAAGCATGTTAACCCAGTATAAACAACTAGTTTTGCACGCTATTTAGAAGTACGAGTATTAAAAGAGATCTTGACCATACACTACATGTGTTTTAACCAGTGTTGCCATTTTGATGTTTATGGAGCAAGATTTACCTCTTTATTTTTCTTTTTAGCACCAAACTCTTAGCTCTTTTTGTTTTAAATTTAAACTTTTTAGCTCCAGCGACAATTTTTTCAAACCTCTGTTTTAGGACATCTTTCAGTTTCAAATACTATAGCTCTTTTTAAAAATCGACTAGTCGAATAGCAACTATTTGAATCACCGTTCACTTTCGACTAGCCGCTCACCATCGAGTAGTAAGAAACCGACGTTATTCGAATAGTGACAGCTACTCACAATAAATTCATAAAAACTTCACTATAGTGGAAAACGAGCTTTGCTAATAAACACAAACATTCATACATATAAAGCAAAAAATTGTATCAAAAGAAAACAGCTAGTCGACAAATCGAAAGCGAACGGGTAGTAGACTAGTTGTTTATGGCCGATAGTCGAAAAAGTCGAATCGAAACGGCTAGTCAATTAGGGGAAGTCGACTATTTTTTAAACAACTTTTGCTAATTGACTAACCGATTAGTCGACTAGTCGATTAACAAGAGCTCTATAAAATACTTTCTTAAACGCGAATTTCCCAAAAAAAAAAAAATTGTATAAAAAATTGTTATTTGAGGCGATCCTTCAGTTTGTCCGGTAATTTATTCATACCACAAGTAATTTCATCATGCAAGCGTTGACTAAAACTTTTTTTGGTTTCTATGATAGTCGTATCATACTAATGACGCACAAGACAATAGGCGCCTTGATGTTGTAACACAAATTGGGGGTCCTACAGTTTTGCGCCGACTCCGATCGGCAAAAGATTTCTTTTCCTATAATTTTTGATGTTATTTGCCCTGAACTATTCTTCTTCACAATTTTTGATCTCGATATGTTAGTTTTTATTAAGGTGAAAATAGCCTTTTCGATAAGGGGAAATACAAATTACTATAAATCAGAATTTTTAAATTGAATTATAAATTCGTGTGCTTTTGCCCACTTATACAACATATGTTTACCACAACAACAAACAACACAAATTGAAAGCTTGACACGACAACAACTATACACAAATGTAATTTTCAACCAACTTTAAAACCACAAAACACGGTATCTATGCTGCTGTACTTCTTTACTTATTATATGAAATTGATTAAATGAATAATGGTTGTAACGATATAGCTCTCAAAGTACTGAACCGATTTTAATAATTTTTTTTATATAAAACATTTGCAAAAAATATTCTTATATAATTTTTTTTTAGATTTTGAAGAATATATTTACTAAAAATTGAAGTTTTTTATAAACAAGTGTTTTTTACATATTCATAAAAAATCCCCTTAGATAATCAGCAGCTTAAGCCTAAAATTTATCTATACAAATATTTGAAAATTTGTTCAACATAATCATAATAATAAAATTTTTGATACTGTCTTTGATGTTTTTTGGAATATTGGCTTAAGAAAACTTGAATAACTCAACCAACCCTGGACCGATTTATAAATCCGAGGTATCATTGAAAAGAATTTTAAGATATATAAGGCACCCCTTTTCACCAAATTTTGTTATTATGTTCCGTTGAACAAATTTTTTAATATTTTTAAGTGAACTCTCAAGCGGAAAACTCAAACTGTATTATCATCTCAAGTAGTATTTTTTAAGTATTTAAAATATTTTATTTTTATTTATAAAAAATACGTACATCTTAATATTTTTAAAAATAGTGTGGCATAATAACTTTTATAATTCCGGTGGAAAACCAACCGCTTTTGTTTGATGAGGAACCCTAATGTGGACCATAATGTGCATATGTACATATGTATACTGAAACCAAGTTTTTTTTTTAAATAAATTGTTTCGTAACAAAGTACGCCGGGTATTTGCTAGTATAAAATATAAAAAGGTATATGTGAATAGATATTGTGACTAAAGTATTATTAAAAGCTTTTTCCAACCTTGCTTTTTTCGTTTTCATTTTTAAGATAGGTTGCAACATTTTTTATTATTTGTTTGATGTTCATATTACACAACTAAAATATAATATTTGCTTGTCTTGTTTTGTAAATAAATTACTTTCTATAAGGTTTGATTTTAATACTAATTTTTTTGAAATGAACTTTCATTAACTTTTTACATTTTTCTTTGGTAGCAACCCTACCCCAGAGCATATCGTTGCTTAAGAATTCCGAATAGTAAACGAATAGATGAACACAAACTCAGACGTAATATTTGTTAATGAAAAACAAAACAATATCTTTGGTAGAACAACAGGTGTCAACATACATACAGAACCAACACTAAATATCCCACCAGACCAAAATTACTGACTTCTATCTACCAAGGAGTTAGTGAAAGTATCTTATGGTAAGCAATGTTGGCTTACTTTACCACACCACAAACCAACTGGATCCAATCAGATTCTAATATCAATCAAATATTATATACATATGTATGTACATGTGAAGCTGATATAAGAGAAACTTAACTGAAGATAACACTAAAGATGACAAAACGCCGAAACCGGTTTGTCTCCAAATCAAACTTGACACGGGATGACGGAAAATCGTCCAATATACATCAATTCCGAAAACCACCTTTTGCTTGATATCGATATTGCTCTGTTTAACTTTAAAAAAAGTTGGGAACAATATCGCCACATTTTACTAACTTTACACCGCTTATCTACAAAAATTTTAATAGGTAGCAAAACATATTTTGAAACAGTGACACATCTACATAAGTCGAAATCTGTTGGGTAGAATCGCCAAACGAAAGGTTACAAAATCTATAGATATGTTATTACAAAATATTAAGAACAAAAAACACATATTTTTTTTATTAATTTATATTAATTGTTACATCCACAAAAATTAAAGCGTAAATAAATTTGTCTACCAACTATTAAATTCTTATTGACTATTGCGATGATATTAATTGTGTCAGCAAATTTTCAGCTCTTACAGAAAACGTCGTAAGATTAAGCAAAAACGGTTAGAAATCATCCCGAAAAAACCTTTTGATAATTGTTTTCTGTATTTTCCTGACATTATCAAATGGACCGTAAATGGAATCAGTAAAGGAATGGAACGTCAACCCAAGTTTTTCCATTTTCAAATACTTTTACGGATATTTTGCTGGCTGGGTCTTAACGTGTTTTTACCTATGTATATACATATATACATATGCATACATACATATGTATATTCATATGAATCATGGATGTCAAATCGGTATCCCGAGATCCCGGCATTTTTTGAGTTCCAAAAGTCCCGGGATCGGTAACTAATTTTTTTACATCAGATCTAACTAGTAAAAATTCCCTTCCTTTGATTAAAAAAATTGATATTTTTCTAATAGTACATAACGGGGCTTTTCATCAGCTGTCTTTGAAAGTAATAAATTTAGGCCCCACTTGGGACACTCAATACTTTAATTTTTTGAGATCACACGTTAATCAGTACATATAAAAACAAAAATAATTTTCTAGTATATTTTAACACAAATAAATATGTACTTCGTTCATTTTCGGGAAACGAATATCGATCTGAGGGTCAGACACTTGATTAAATCAGTTTTTACACTTTAATGGTTTCAATTCTTTTTATTAAACATTTTATGTGCGAACATTTGACATATAACCTTCTTCGGAATTGAAGTTATTATATATCGATCTCTTAATAAATATCTGAATTACCAATAATAATATTTGTTTCATAATGCTTTGCTTTAAAATACCACCAATACCAATACATTTATGCCACTTATTTAATTTTTTAACGGGACAGTCCTAGGATCCCTGGATTGCATAACATAATCCTGAAGATTCCGGGATCATTAAAATGCCCAAAATTGGCATCCCTAATATGAATGTATGTACAATAGACGTATACAAATAAGGCGCAAAAACGCAACGCAGAGCAAAAATTCAAACACAAGCGCTATTAAAGTAATCAGCGCATATTTTAAATCTCTGATTTCAGAATTCAGTTGTTGAGCGCGCAGTCATCGAGCGAGATTAACAAACCGCAAGTTAGATTTCAATAAAAGAATATATGTACATACATATGGTATAAGTATATATCTAAAGAAAATTTACAAAAATCATTTTTGTTTAACTATTTTACGTAAACCGTTTTACACGTAAAGTGTGCGTACGTGTAAAAAATAAATGTGTATGTATGTAGGCGTTAGTGTGATTAAACACAACATCAATCTATCTACATAAATCGCCGTGGCACGTGCTTCTCCTGCGTGTCACACACACACCCACACATACATACATACATACCTATCAACTACGTAAATACCATAAGTGTCAATGTTATGATGCCTTCGAAGGCATTTCGCTGTCGCCGAAATGGCTACGAGGATCTGGATAAGTGCAATCAATCATCAAATGAAAGTCTCACCAGTGTAGTGTATGCTGAGGGTCAAGCTCAACCAGCGGTGGCCACGACGCTTGGTCCACAAAAGCAGAAAAAAAATCGAATTTTCTCTATCTCCGATACGGCTTTAAACCTCACCCCAATACCAACGCCTAACTCGCACACAGCATCGTCAAACAGTCTAACTCAACAGCAGCAATCACCATCGTCGTGTTGCACGTTACGCAATCAATCAACGCTGCGCCTCAATGCTGGTATAAGCCTTGGCTCAATTGTGTTGCTGCCTTCACGTGCCTCTAGTTGGGCTGAAAATTGTCAGGATGATGGCGCTGCTCAAAGTCATTCCAGCCTCTATCTTGGGCAACCTGTTACAAGGCATGCCAACGATGTCGCCAAAAAGTGGGAATGTGTGCGCAAAAAAAATATTCGTTTACTTTGCTTTACACTCTTTTATTGTGTTTACTTAGCAATTGGTAGTGTTTGCTTTCAAATTGTCGAAAGGCCGGTCGAAGCAGAATTGCGGACCGCTGTGCGTCTCCTGCGCGTCAACTTTCTGCAAAAGTATCCACAAATACCCGGTAAATTTTATTTACATGTACTGAGTACATACATATATACATTTATTGTGTATGTACATACATAAGTATATATCATTCTATCATGAAAGTCCGTTTTTCAGAATTTTGTTCAAAAGGAAAAATATTGTTCATTGCTCTAAAAAAAATCTGAGCGAAAGATGAAAATTTTCAGTCGATGTCTAAGGTTATTGCAAATATTTGTTGATCCTCCTTAAAATAACCGTCGATATTTTCAATAGCATACTGAGCTTAAGCCAATTTACTTGACAGTAATTTTGAGGTACAATTATTTTTCCATGGAAAACCAGAAAGATGTAATGTTGAAAAAAAAAATGTTTTGATGATTGTCATAGTAAAATATACCAAATTTTATATTGATGTATATGAGAATGATTTTCCACCATCTCATGCCAGGTTTGGTTTGGAAACAACCCGGTTTTTGACAAGGGATGACGAAAAATCGTGTTAATATATATGTACATCAACTTTTCAATCTGTCGGAAAAGCAGAAAATCAAAAAGGACCAAATTTTATAATTCAGCTAGAAAACTAGTAACTTGTTTAATGTAAGATCTTAATGTACATACTCGTGTCTATTTAGTAAGCATTGAAATTTTTGCAATTTAACCCAATTTATAGGCCATTACTGGACACACGTAAATAATATATGTATGTATAAATAAAATTCGACATTTGTACATATAGTATATATAGTACATATTGACATCTTTTTAGGTTTGTTAAATGTTCGTTATCGATCATATGGCGGAGGGGTGTTTTCGTAGTACATATTTAGGATGTGATTTACTTTATTATTTTGGTGTTTTCTTTAGAAATTTCGTTACATTTATTCTGCCCTGCGTGCAGAGTGTCACATTTGGATGTTATTTTATCAACATCTCTGACCCAACAAAACTGCAAGATATTTTATCAGCGGCAAGTCAAGGATACCTTAAATATACCATCGACCAGATAGTTACGACACGCCAAATATTGGAAAATACCCGTGAGAAGAGGCCCGCACTCCGCCTATGTAAAATAACTCAGAGCAACACCACCAGCTCAATCACAACTGGGAAGGACCTCTTCGAATCGTTTGATACCAAACAAGCTTTCAGACAGAGTGACTCCCTGTCGTTTGATGTCTTTAACAAGATAATTAAAGCTGAAGAATCCAACCGGTCAGGCACCATCTTTTATAAGAGTGTGCAACTACTGGCGTATGCCGATGGCATCGACATCATTGTCCTCAACAATCGCGCCGTTAGTTCTGCCTTTTCCAAGCAGGATAAAGAAGCGAAGCGAATGGGTCTCGAGGTGAACGAGGGCAAAACGAGGGCCATCAAATAAACAGTCCCCGCATTTGCGTCTGGGCTTGGCTCCCGCTTCACTGTTGACAGTTACAATTTTGACAAAATAGAGGATTTTTTTTATCTTGAAACCAAGATTAACACCAACATTGGTCAGCCTCGAAATCCAATGAAGAATCTCTCTTTCCAGCAAGTGCTACTTTGGGCTGAGTAGACAAATGAGCAGTAAAACCCTCGAACGAACGAAAACCACACTCTATAAGTTCCTCATCATGGCCGTGCTATTGTATGGCGCAGAACGCTGTCAACATCAGATGAGATGGCGCTTGGAGTGTTCGAGAGAAAGATTCTACGAAAGATTTTTAGGGGCAGAAGAAGAGGATGGACTCCTCTACGTTGGAAAGGCTATGTGGAAAAAGATTTGGCTTCACTTGGTGTATCCAGCTGGCGCTAGTTAGCAAAGCAGAGGCAAATCTGCCAAAATCGTCTTTGTCTTTGAATGTGGGTTTTTTACGATTTTCATAATTTTTTAAATTATGCTGAATAAGTTAAAATCAAACATGTATACTAAATTGGCGGAGTTAGATAAAGTAGCTTCAGAGAAATACTTTGGCATATGTATGATATAAAGGCGCGGTACTCATCTTCCAAAATGTATACTTTCACATAAATAGTGTTTTCCAAAATACGATCCTTTAAGCGAATTTAAGGAAATTAACTATCTCTTATAATTACTGAAAGACCTACCTAACTAAACGGGTTTTGGCTTAAAAAGGAACACATTTTCTTACAAATCTGCCTTCGAGTATGCGGGTCAAAATCTTTAAACCCAGATTTCAATGAAAAATTTCCACTTCGTGATATATACGTAGCGACAGCACTTGTCGAATCTCCCTTAGCTTACGAAGTACGAGATAAAGGTGAAGGAAAGAAGACCGTTTTGCGGAATAGTACTAAATTAAGTACTATTTTGCGTATTAAAATATTAATTGAAAATTAAAAAACTGATGAAAATGTTATATTAATATAAAGTAAATGATATATCTTGCGGGGTACTGATAAAACAAATGTTTACTAAGTTTAAACACAACATTTTTTACATAATTAAGAGTGCAATGGAACTTTGATATAAATATACAACTAACGTTTCTAATACAATTAACCTTTCTAAGGCGCAGTGCATCATTTACTGAATGAAACAGGTGTTCCATTTTTTGTAATCAAAGTCCTTGTAATACATAAATTTCGTCAAAATGGCAAACAGAACTTCCAAAGAGAGCTTAAAATGGAGATTACAGCGAGAATAACGTGAGCGTATATCACCTTTCTTTATTTCCATAATTGCATTCTTCACTTCTTTAATTTTAAGGTAGCTATTATCCAATTAAATTAAATAGTAAGTGAATACTGATCCTTTTGCGGATTTGCTGTTTTTGAAGTTGAACTTTGATTACTTTAAACCGGGATTTTCGTTCATTCGGATAAATTAGTGGTTTCCAAGTGTTAGTTAGTTTTTTCCGCTGGCTATAAAAGTTATTCCCCAAAGCTTACTTTGTACGTTGCCTGATAACTGTTGTGCAGGATAAATATTTTTTTCGTTGTCAGTAAAAGCAGTTTTAAAACGATTATTTTTTACGTTACGAAGAAGATGATCATTGTCCAAATGATGAAGATGATCATGATGCAAATGAAAGTGAAGATTGTGATAAAGATATAAAAGGCAATGTAAAATAACTGTTGTTTCTCCTGCATAGCAGTTATCAGATGACGTAAAAAATAATCGTTGGATTAAAAAGTGTGATACATACAATAACTGTTATAAAACTACTTTTTCGGTAAATTACAGAATTCGGGCCACGTCTTGAGAAATTTTTTTTTCGGGGACCGTATCGGTTTTAATTTAAAAAAAAAATTATGATTTTATAGTAATTTTATAATTTTTTCGATCACATTTGATCGATATTTTGTGATTTTTTTTTCGATGAAGTGTGATTGTAGTTATTTATTTTTCGATCGATATTTTATGATTTTTATTATTTCGATAAAAAATAATCGTTTTTCTTGGATTTAAAATTGTTCGATCATAATAAGCGCAAAAAAAATTTTGTTTTATGATCGAAGAAATAAAAATCACAAAATATCGATCAAATATGATCGGAAGACTTGAAATCCAGAAGTAGCGATTTTAAGGTCAGATTTCCATAGCATATAGCATAAGGGTTATATCGATATATTCGTGTTTTGCTTTGAACGAATTCCGTTTCTTTTTTTGATCACTGTATTTATGTATAAACTAAACTTCCAGAAAGTCGAAAATATTTAGATTTAATTCATTGAATTCCTAACTGTTTATTTTAAATTTTAACGAATTTTAAACTTTAGCAATTTAATCCCTTAAAACACTGGTTAAACTCGTCCATATAAAGGTTTTAAAAAGGTTTTAACGAATTCGTAAGGAAATCGGTTACAGAACAATTATTAGGCGCCTCATAATGAACTTCTTAACAAACAAATACAAAATTAATAATACAAAAATCAATAACTGCTAAATACAATTTACTTATATTTATTGAATTGACAACATTTCCATTATTGTAAGAGCGCATTTAAATTATAGTTAAACTTCTTTTTTTCTCATTTACATAGACGAAGACCTCGAAGAATTTCTCAATGCTGTCATTACCGCTAACGATCGCGGCATATCACCATTGCGCAATGCCACAAATGAAATGAACTGGAGCTTTGGTCAAGCATTCTTCTTCTCCAGCACAGTGATAACAACAATCGGTGAGAGCCATTCAACCTACAAGCGTTTGTCTGTCTCCAAACACTTTCGCACAGATTACATTATCATTATTGTTGTCTGCACTCTTTTATGTGTATATTGTTAATTACGTCGCCACACATACGTACATACATACAAAAGTAACTGACAAAAGTTCGGCCAAATTGATGATATTTTATATGCTTTTGAAAATCTATAAATGATACACATTTTGTAGTGCACTCACGATGTTTTGTTCTAAATTTCAAAAACAAAAGATTGATAGGAATGGATGCGACAGTTGGTAAAATTACTTACGAGATGTCGGTAGAAATTCCTCCACCAACATAACAAAAAGTTCGACATGCGAATCCTTACGGCTTTAGACATCTACCCAAGCCCAAGTCCGTGGAAGTTTTCAATGAATACCAAGCATCAAATTCAATTAACGCACATCTCTTAAGATCATTTGCAAGTTGTGTCAAAAATTCCAGACTATATTTCAGATACAGGAAGAAAGAAGAGCGAATTCGTTTTGCCCAATATTTCCCAAGAATTTCTAAAATGGAGAGTTAAGCAATTATAATATGATCGCAACAGGTAACGAAGCTTGGTTTTATCCGTATGAACCGGAAACTAAACAGCAGTTAAGAGCAAGGTAGAGAATAAGAGAGTAAAGAATAAATTATAAAGAAGAAGAGGAAGCGAAGAAATGGCACAATTATTGAAAGTTTTGTTAGTATCGTTTGCGTAAAAAAATGTCAGCTTAAAAGGAAATAATTTTATTTCGTCAGCAAATGGGTGGATGCTGTCTAATCGACAAAGAACATGTTCCCCAAATCTGACGACGTGCATTTCCTGGTTATTGTTAAAAAAAAATTAAGAAAAATTTGGCGGGAAAGTATATATTCGGTAGCTATGCTGAGATAATGTAATGTATGCGATTAATGTAGAACTTGAGATGGTAAACACCCGATTTTGAGGAGAGTTTTTAGCAATGAATCTACAGACTAAAGAAATGTGTTGATATAAACGCTGATGATGTGGAAAAGATATAGAATAAACAATACAAAAAATTTTCAAATTAAACATTTTTTTCCATTCAACTTATCGAACTTTTGTATAACCCTGATACGCTCCCACACATGCATACATATGTACTTAAAAACATAGACGAATTAAAATTTCTCCTTTCTGATTTTTCACCTATGCACAGGATATGGTCATGTTACGCCACTTAGCCAAACAGGGAAAATATTTTGCATAATTTATGCAACCATTGGCATTCCACTCACATTGGTGCTATTGAGTGCGATGGTGGAGCGTCTCTTGGTACCGGCCAGTTGGTTGTTGGGCACTTTGAATTCAAAATTGGGTCATCTCTATCAGCCCTTCAATATACGGTTGCTGCATTTGAGCGTTGTGTGTAAGTAGTAATAAAAAATTGAGAAAGTATACGTTCAGTATACAGTGGACCGTCGTTCATGCATACAGTTGTGGTCGCGAAAATAGTAGCAAAATTTATTAATGACTTTGCCTTTCCTTCTTTAATTTTAATTATATTTTATATAAGTATGGTTAATTTTCCAACAGAAACCATGTAAGTCGTGGTACAACATTCTAGAAAATTTATAAAAACTCGGCAAATTGAAAAAAAAACCGCCTTTCGAATTTTCCATATTTACGGATTCTTAGAAAATTTCAGAGTATGTGCTTTTGTAGCCTATTTAATTTTAGTATAATAAAATGCAAGCTTGATGTAGCAAAAACTTGTTCCGAAGTTTTTATAATTTATTTGATGACGGTGTTGCCCATTTTTGACCATATAGCGCATGAAAACAGTCAGTAAAAAACGAAAAAAAATCAAAAATCAACTACAATTTCAAGCTACTTCAAACTTGCACTTTTTTATTCTACAAGAAAATAGGCTACAAAAGTGCATACCTCAAAATTTTCTGAAAACTCGAACTAAGTTTGAAATTAATTAAATTAGAGCTGGACTCCAAAAATATAGTTTTTTTTTATAAATAAAAGTAGTTTTTTTAACGTGTTTTCAAAAAAACCACCTGAGATGGTGAAACAGTTTAAGCTTAAAAGTGCAGCCTAAAAATATTATTTAAAAATTTGTTCAACGGAATTATAATGAGTATTTTTCGCAATTGGGACGTGAATGTATTTACTATTTAAGCTTAAATGGTTTTTAAACTATTTTTATTTATAAAAAAACACAACTGAAATCTTTATATTTTTCCGAAACATTTTGCTTAAATGTCATAAAATATATTGAATTTTATATTTCCGATGGGGATGCACCCTAATGTATGTACACATACACCTACATATCAACTCTATGTTTTACCATTTCAGCTATGATAGTTATTATCTTATTCTTCGCTATACCAACGGCTATTTTCGCTTACATTGAACCTGCCTGGGGTGCTTTGGACTCCTTCTACTATTGTTTTATTTCACTGACCACCATTGGTTTGGGCGATTATATACCCGGCGAAGGTGTTACCATTGAAAATCGTTCGATGTATAAAATATTCATAAGCGCTTACTTAATTTGCGGTGCGTTACAAAATCAGAAATATAGATGCAGTCCCGGAAAAATTTATTGGCACAGTAAATTTTGTCATATTATTCACAATGTTTACGTATCATGCAAAAACTTTTTCGCCAATTTTTTTTTTTATCAAAATGTACCTAATTTTTTAACAAAAACCGTTTAAGTCCAGATTTCAAAAATTCATAAAAATTTGGATAATTAAAAAATTTTTCATCAAAGTTTCAAACTTTTTAATCAGAACTTTTACAAAAATCCCGAGTACGTTGTTTTGTAGTCAATTCGATTTTATAATAAGAAAGTGTAAATTTTAAGTTTCTAAAAATTCCCGATAATTTTTGATAATTTTTTCACCGGTGGAGTTACCCGTTTCGTTAAAAATAAATGCGCACCAACGTCAGCAAAAAAAAGTTCTCAAAAATCCAGCCACTTAAAACATTCACTTTATTGTACTGAAATTGATTGTTTTAAAAAGTACAAACTCGAAATTATTTTAAAAACTCTATTTAAAAAGTTTGAAATTTTTATTAACATTTTTTTAAGTTTGCTGAATTTTGTACAAAGTTGAAAATTTGTACTTTGTTATGGAATTAGCTATACATATTTTGATACAAATTCACGACCAAGTTTAATCATGAAAAACTATGTTATGTGAATATTATTTAAAAAAAAAACTCACTGTGCCAATATTTTTTTCGGTGCTGTAGTTAACAGAAACCTGTACATACCTTTTCTATTTAAAACAAAATCCTTCTCCCTCAGGTCTCATTGCAATGATGTTTGTGCTGACCATCTTCTATGATATACCGCAATTGAATCTTGGCCAACTCTTCACAGAGAGTACAAATGGAGAAACGGAAAAATTGCGTTTGTCCAGTAACAATGCAACCTGCTATTCCGGTCCATCTGGTTTATATATGCCACAACGTGATGAGGACACTAGACGTGCCGTAGTCCGTATACGACCACATGGTGACGACTCACCCAGTCCTGATGAAGCGCCATCATCGCTCCATAGTGACATGAGAATACCATAAAGTGCAAGCATAAAAGACATACATATATAAATACCGTTGGTAAGATGGTTAAAAGACGCAGCAACTACATAGTTATGAAAGAGAACGCTACTAGATCGTTTTTAGACCCACTGCATATCCTCTTAATACAGAAAGGACATTATAAAAGTGTCCATAATCATATCTTAAGAAATCATACCTATAAAATTAGAATGTAAACGTATATACATACATACATAAATATTGAGCTAAATGACTTACAGCACCCACTTTTGAGTAGGTTATACGTAAAAAATTCCACTATATGAATGACATTTTTGTTTACATGAATATCATCTCATACTACAAATATGTATGTACATATATACATACATATATAAAATTATGTTGGTAAGCATTAAATACTAGCAACAACAACAACAACAAAGACAAATCTTTTAAATGTACAAAACAAACAGAATACAATACGAAAAATACCTATTTAAATGGTTAAACTTAATCTGTAGATATACATCTTACATATTGAATCTACAATACTAATCGAGTCCTTTTTTCTTTTGCTCTGTATTGAATATAATCATAAACTCTCATCAATAATTGTACACTGAAAAAAGGGCAGAAGAAAATTGTGCATTATTTTGATGTGATTTTTTCTTTAAATGCGATATTTTCGCCCAATTAAGTAATTCTGAATTTTATCTATTACTCAGAAATAATAAATATTTTTGAGTTTTGCTTTTTTGCAAAATTAACTATTTCTCTAATCGCTAAAAACTAACTTTTATTTTCTCAAGCTAAGTATCCAGGGTATCCGCTGTTTTCACAGCTCACTCGGCACTCATGAGTACACATGCTGCCCGAATGGGATTGGAACACAACGCCTACTGCCGCAGCTGCAGCTCACCAGGTGCAGAAGAAATGATGGAACATCTCAACTGCAGCTGTTTAGGTCTTCGTAGACCTAGATTGAGATTTAAATTCCATTTTGGAAACCTAAAAGAGTTAGCTGACGTAGATTCAGATGATTTGCTTATATTCGTAAACTCCACAGGCGAATCTAAGGCAATGTAAGGGGTTTCTTCCCTTTTCTCTTCCCATCTTCATTTTTTGTTCTATCTGGTTCGACGGCGAGTACGTGGTATTAAAACGGCGCTATTAGTGCTAATTTGAGTTCTCAAGTCGGCACAGAAAAACAGAAAATTCATATAGAATACCTTCAAAAAATGAAAAAAATGTTATACTATTTTTATTTCTTCAAGAAAATTTACACCAACGGCAAAGTGCGTTTTCAAAGCAACAGAAATAATGAAAAATATTTCTCCTGATTTTTCATGAGAGCTAGATACTTATCTTAAGTAAAAAATATAAAAAAAAACCTGAACAAAAACTAAAACTCAAAGAATAACTTACTTCATAAAAAAACAATATACATATTTTAAAAGCGAAAAATAAAACTCAAAGAAAACCTATTATTTTCTGAGCAATAAACTAAAGTCACTAAATAACTATTTAAAATTCATGTTTTAAATAATATTTCTAACCGTTAATGTCGCTGATGCAGGCAAATAATTCGACAGTGAAAATAATAACTACAGAGAAATAAAACAAAAAATAACTTCAATTAATTTCCATATGAGTATATATATAAATACTATACATATGTATTGTACATGCATGTATACATATTTAGTGATGAACGAAATGTCCACAAAAACTGTAAATGCTTTATTCGAGACACATTTAAGGAATATTCAATGACAACAACAATAAACACAATAATGTCAAACGTAATAAATATTCTTATGTAGATTACTTTATAAGAAAAAAAATTGAAAAAAACATTCAAGGAAAGATCAAATATTTATTTAATGATTATAAAAAATAAGAAACGAAATTTCTAAACAAAAATATAAATATGTAGGTATAGTGGAGTTGTGTCAGTTGTCCGATGGAACAATTAAACTAGGTTTTTATGCTGAATTTATTTTGATTATTGAATAGATCTATAGTACGGGGATTAATTAATTTACCGTGACTCAAACAATTGAACACATGGTAATTTTTTTATATCTTTTCATAATAAAAATGTTGTGTTGATTTTCTATAAAAGTATAGCTCTATAACAAAAGGCATATAACTCAAAATTTCAAGCTTTATACAAAATTTATAAAAAATTAACAAGTTTTTTAAGCTTTTTTAGAAAAATTTTTGTATGCAGTTTATTGCCAATTAAATTTTAGTCTCAAAATCTAAAAATTCCTGTTGATTTCTTTTTTTTTAATTTTGGTTATTGAAACTTTTTTACATTTTATAAGGCCGTCAGCAAAAAAAAAATAATTTAAAAAAATCGTCGTGTTTTTACCAAAAATCTATAAATTATATGGAAAAATGTGTGTGAAATGAGTAAAAAATTGCCAATAATTAACCGAAAATTTCAGATACTTCAGGCGTACATGTTATAATGCTAAAATTAAAGGAGCTACAAAGCTGCGTACTCAAAGGTTTTCTAAAAATTCAATTTAAAAATGTTTAATTTGTATATGTTTTGTTTGATCAATTAATTTAATAATTTCTTATTTTTAAGCTAAGTTGACCAATTAAAATTCTGAAGAAAACTTATTCATTTTTTCCAGTGGTATACAAAGTGTAAAATTTTAAATCATATGCTTTTTGGTATGTTACAAGCTAAAGTTTTATTAGCGTGAAAAACATGACAAATATTGTAAAAAAAATCACCATGAGATCAGTTATTTGAGTTACTGTATGTTGAACAGTTAAATTTACAAAAGTACCTACATATTATATTATACGAGCCATTTACAAAAGCTTTACTCATATGCAAGCGTATGTAATATTACGTTTAAATATACTATGTACATACATAGTGTTTTAAAAATTTTACTCAATTTTCATTATAAATTGTGTAGTTCACTGATTATAGGTTATGTATTCACTGCTATAAATGTAATGCAATATATTAATATTTATATAGATTAAAGATATATACAGAGGAGCAAAAATGTAACAATAATTTTAATAATCGAATATTTCCAACGATTTTGCTTTAAGTTTATGATTTTAAAGCATTCGCAACCTTTATGTATGTACTGAAGAGCACCCACCAGCCGTTTTAAATCGGAATACTACGTAGTGTGTGCACTGTTTTTGCTGTAATTGCCTAATTTCCTTTTTGATTTTTTTCCACTTGTTGGTCGAGTTTTGCATAATGCGGTGTTTAAGATATGAAATTAAAAATTAAGGTCAGCTAAATGGCATCAGCGGATAGCAAAATTAAATGATTTGCTCTCATATTAACATTAAAGCAGCCAAGAGGCAAAAAAATCGAAAAGCGCGAAGCAAAGCTTCTTCAAGGAAGTATTCTTGTTGCGAGCAAAATCAGTATGCCAAAGGCTGGACTGCCTCTTGTGCTGCAAAATGCAACTGTTTGGTCACTTTGTCGCGCCTTAAGAAATGCTTAAGATTATAAGGCGAAAGATAAGGTTAAGAAGTCTACATTCTCTACCAAAACTGTACTCGTAATAGCAATAAACGCCTTTCTATGCAGGCATGATGATTGAGCTATTGTTTACTGGAAAAGGGTAACTTAACAGTCTTTAGGTTTTACAATGGAATATACTGTTGTGTGAACTTTTTGCAAAAAATTTGGTTAGACGATATGGAAATTAACCGTTTTCACCAAGATGGTCGCAACCAAATTAAACAGATGATAAGGCATTGTGGTGGTAATTAGATGGTATGGAGCTCATTGCGCGATATGCATTGGGTCCTAAAGTGAATATAGATGGTGTCATGAAAAAAGATGGCTAAATTAAAATATTGCAGCATCATTTGCCAGCGGCTATCGAAATGGTCCTTAAGCCGAGGACCAAATAATTTTTCATAAACATACGAAAAAAAATGTAAAAAACTAGTTGAAAGCGTAGATTTGAATCCAATAGACAATTAAACGACAATTGGCAAACTATGCTAATGCAGTATCCCGCTGCGATTGACAGAATTGAAAAAAAAGTTTGTAATGAGGTTATTCCATTGTATTTATCCTAATTATTTTGAAATTTTAAAATATAAACGTTTATTTTAAACAAAGCGCCAATAGAATGATTGTTAGAATGATTGTTACATTTTTGTTTCGCACTTTCTGTAATATATAAACATTAAAGAACATACTATTTTGTTTTTATTTTTACATCAAACCTAACCCCGCCTATGTATGTACGTATGTTTATTAAGATGTATCTACATACATAAGTATATTAAAACACTTAGTCAGTTGTTGAGAACTCATTTGTCACTTTACGGATAATATATGTAGGTTCATATTTGTGAGGTTTTGACAAAGGACTAAATCGAGGTACATATTTTACTTAGTTGGCTTCAGAAAGCACAACTAAAGTTGACTAATCGTTTAAATTTGCCTCGTAACTTTCTGGTTGAAAATGGATAGGAAATATGTACTAAACTGAGATAAGTTCTTTTGCCAAATGACCACATATGTACGAATATTTTTAATTAAGCAAGTATTTCTAATTACATACTTAATTTTCATGAAAGGAGCCATTATTAATTTATAAAACACAACTACTAGCACATAAAATTCACTAACCTGGCAAACAAAAACAAAATAAATATCAAGAAATGTATTTGTAATCGCGTCAAAGCTACATACATATGTACATAAAAAAAAACTTATTACATACCATGTCAATAGGATGTTACCAAAAGACCAAATAAATTAATTGTGTGTAGTGTGTGAAAAAGAAAAATAATTTGTGTTATTTCAATGCGCGTCTCAAAATGTTGGGAAAATGTCTTTTCGGAAACAATGATAACACTCGAGTGGTCTTTCGCTTTGAAATACATTCTCTCTCATGGACAGATACCCATATTTGAGTAACGAGCACATTTTAGATCAACAAACTAGTTCTTTGATTTTGATTCGGTATTAGTGCTTACTGGGAACAAAATTTTGAAAAGGTAATTCCAAGATGGATCTATAGAAGGTGATAGCAAGATAAATAAGGCGAATCCGCTGTGTATTTTGTTTGTGTAATTTTGCGTGTGAAATGTCAAAAACCGAATTCGCCCAGTTTGCTCATGTATTTTGTTTGTGTAAACAAAACAACCCAGCGGGTTTGGAAAGAAGAACAAGCATTCAGCTTATGAGATGCTATCACCTTGTATGAATTCGCCTTGGGTAATTCATTTTTATTATTTTCATAAAAATTATCAAAGCGAATACATATAAGATGTAGTTACTCAAGGCGAATCCATACAAGGTGGAGTTATAAATACAACTACGAAATTCCTATATATTTTGTCTTTGTTTCTGCGTAAGAGTTGTCAAAATTTAAATACATTTTGTCAAGGCGAATCCATACAAGGTGGTGTTATAAATAAAACTACAAAATTCCTATGTATTTTGTTTTTGTTTCTGCGTAAGAGTTGTCAAAATTTAAATACATTTTGTTTTTGCTTTTACGGCTTTTGAAAGCTCATAAGCAAAAGCAAAAACAAAATACATGTAGGTCAATAAATAAAATCAAATCAGCTGCTCTTATGCCATCACCTTCTTTAAATTCGCGTTGCATTTTGTTTTTGCTTTTACGGTGGTGAATAAAAAAATCAAATCAGCTGCTCTTATGCCATCACCTTCTATAAATTCGCCTTGTGTAGTTACTATAGCAGCCGATTTGATTTTTATAATTCACCTACATGTGTTTTGTTTTTGCTTTTGCGTATGAGCCCTCAAAAGCCGTACAAGCAAAAACAAAACGTATGTAAATTTTGACAATTCTTACGCAGAAGCAAAAACCAAATACATGGGAATTTTGTAGTTGTTTATAAATACACCACCTTAAGTATGTGAATCAATTCAAAATAAATATCCATACATACATACATATGTTTTTCCATTGCAGAAAACTTATTGTAAGTAATTTCCTGAATGTGTCCATTGGTCCATAGAGCCCTCTCTCATGATCAATATTTATCCCAACTTACTATATTATATATAACGTAATATACGTATATATGTACGTTCTCTGCTTTTAAATTATCTGTCTATAGTAAATAAACTGCTTTATCAACAATGCACTTCTCGCACATTTTTGGCATATTCAATTGTCACATATACAGTTATTTTCGTTAAATTTTAACCTCAACCAATTTTCTGCCATCAATTGTAAAAGTTTTTAATTTATTTTATTCAACCAGTAGTAAAATTATGGAAGTGTTTTTAAATGAAGGACTTTCTTCCGAAGCGAAAAAAGATCTGAGACATGCATACTTGCGTGAATGTGGTGTAACCGCCAAACTAAATGAAATATTCAACAAATTATTGCAAGCGAACGTAAAGCCAGAAAATCCTTTAGATTTCATACGGGAGGAATTGGGCGATAAACCCATACCTGCCGAAGTTATTGAAAATATGGAACATGAACTGGACGATGCGCAACGTGAAATTCGACGCTTGCGACGTATATTGAAAGAACTTGGCGTAAACAATGTGGATGAACAATACCAACATGATACTGACGGAGGGCCAAATGAGTTTGAAAATGTAGCGAACGAGTTCAACAATTCATTGCATATTACGACTATGAATGATGATCAAACCGATGGGCAACAGCATCAAGCACTTAGCTAAGTTACAAAAAAAAATTTACTTACAAAATGGCATATTTTAAAATTGATTAATAAAAAATAATGTACAAAAGTTGATGCAGTAAACATGACGCCGTTTAACAGAAAATATATAATTGGTTGACCCAAAGTAACATTAAAATGAAGGTAATTTTTTTTAAATACATGCATATGTATATTTTTAAATATCATTGCTTGAACTATAAATGACCTAATGAGTTTGTAATAGTAGTTAAATTGATTATTTCAAAATGGGGAAAATGTAGCAAGGTTATTAAATTTATATGCTTTTAAAAGCTTCGAGGATATGATATATTTGGGGCTATTCATGAATTCATCGTAGTCCGAATTTTGTGATATCTACAAAAAAAAAAACAAATCACCGAATCTTTCTTAGTTGGAACGTAGATTATACTTTAATTGTGCTCTCTGCAAGTCGGATTCAATTATACTACCGTATATTAACGACTGCCAGCCGTATGACGAGGTACACATAATTCAAATTGGACAAGGGGGCGTGACATCGTCGATGGGAAATACTTATGTATGAGTCATGAAGGTATAGCTTGTTTTAAACGTCACACGTATGTAGTATGTAAGTGCGGTTCCCACGACAGTCGGTTCTACGATACCGGAACGACGCGGATTTATTTCCGGCCAATGACTGTGACTTCAGCACCATTCCCCAAAATTGTATGGGGAATGTTTTATGCTGTTACAACAACAACAATCTATGCTTAAACGGCCTACTATTATTACCTGTCTTAGTTTTCTGCTCGCAGCATATTTCCATGGAGTTTAACGCAGATAGTTTCTAGATTGATTTATAAATATTTGACGCCTACGGTCGTTTTCAAGCCCCCTTGCCTAAGATCACTTTTATGTACATTTGTATGGAACCTGATATAATTTGCCGGTTTTGCGCGATATAACCCTATGAACTCTAACAAAAATTGTTTAATATTTATGCGTCGAACATGATTTTGCAATACGACCTCAATTATTGAAACTAGCAAAAAAATTTGTTTTATTTCATTTTCATTGTTTTTGGTTTAACAGAATATAGTATCATTCTATAACTGAAATTATATTTAATTTCCATTCATTTAAAAAAATCAAATAAGTCCCAACTTCCAACTGAATAAAAAATTTATGAAAGTTAAAGGACATTTTCATTAAAATTTCAAACAGTAATCAGAAAAAGTATAATTCATTCAATAACAAAAATTACTTAAATTCAGACATTAAACTTAATACAAAATTTTCAAAAACTCAAGAAATATTCATAAAAATTTAAAGCTCTTTAATCAAATTAAAAAAAAAATTGATTAGGCAATTATATAGCCCGATCAATTATGGTATAACGAAGTGCATGCCTTGAATACTTTAAATTTAAAAAAAAAAGTTGTCAAAACTCAACGGTTATATGAAAGGAACGCGTGGTTTTATGCTTACTCTTTGATAAGGAACAATAATCGGCATATGAAGCTATATAGTGGTTAAACAAAAGTAAGGATAGGACGTCTCCCTGTAGAACCGCTGTTGTTGTTGTTGTATCGGCTAGTCGCGCCCCGTAAAGAGCGGATTCGCCCATGGTCGTTGTCGTCGAACTCATCTAGGGGGATGATGAGTGGGTTTGAGAGGGCATGTGAATAGGTGATTGGGGTCGTGCGGAGAATCTCCACATGCCGGACATGTGTTGGGTATGTAGGGGTTGATTCTGGATAGGTAGGAGTTGAGCGTGCAACAGTCTGTAGAAACCCTATTTAACTCTCCTTAAGTTTTGAGTTCGAGACCCTAAAAAATACCTATGATTGTCGGCCGGAGGTAATCGCGGCTCACCGCTTCAATTCTGCGGGAGAGCGGATGAATTCACGTCAGCTAGTAGCATGGAATGACCTACCGTACCAAAGGTCTTTGACCGGGCCAACACCACTAATCCCACGCTTCTCTCGCAAGAGCGGTTGCGGTTAAGATCGCGATTCACCTGCGTGTTTATAGCATCAAGTCCTGTTGTGGTACTGTGCACTTTCCGAGAGGCGTGTTGATGCTTTGTCGAGCCCTGGTGGTATGTAAAGGTGCCTCAAGGGTCTTAATCACTTGTGAAAGGAGGAAGATCGGCCGAGGTCGACCGGTTCCCATTTTTTCAGCAGTGGCACCACCCTACCAATCCGCCAAAAGTCAGCAATGAAGAGGCCAGCGACAGATTAAGGATTCCTGTAAAAACCATTCCCGCGGTTGCTAAATTTTTCAGTATTCGCTCGATTTTTTCAAAACACCAACGGATTTTTACGAATCATTCAAGCACGTTCACTTCCGAGTGAATTTGCGTATTTTGCCTGTCTGAAACTGCCGGGTAAATTTAAAACTACCGAGTAAAAGTGAATTGCAGAACACGTCTAATTGATACTTTCGAAAGAATAGGGTACACGAATTATCACGATTCCAATATAAGAACTGCCACTTCAACAACATTTCCCACAAGTTTAGAGCGAATTTTTTATTATGTTACAATAGTAACAAAATAATGAACTATTTTTCACGTCTCTAACACTACAAGAAGAAAAATGCACTCTTACAAATACTGTTTATTGAATTTCAAAATGAATTTTATTCCTTTTTATTTTAGTTTACTTATATCATAAACTTAAATGTTAAATTAAATTGTATGCATATATATTTTTTAATTTTTTAATGGTATTATTTTAAGAATTCTACTCCTTTTTGTTTGCCTTTTTTTTGTAATTATATATTCCTTCATAATTGTGTGAATATGTTTTGCATATATTCTTAAAAGGAAACCAAACACTAAACGAAAGAGAATAATATATATTTACTTAGTGCGAAATACGTTGCTCTCCCATGAGTGTATGCACATAACTAACGTATTGTGTTTATATTTTACTTTATTTTTTTTAATTCTTCCATTCATTTTCAATTTAATATGTTATTTTTTTTATACTAATTTCTTGTAAGATGTTTTTGCTCTATATAAAATTGGTTTCTTCTTTTTGTTTTAATCCTTTTTTATATATTCTTGCGCGCTCTTGACTCTTTTTTGTCTTTGCATTTATTATGTTTTGATGATGCATACTTCCGAATCTATTAAAAATCGTCCTGTGATACGAATTGTGTTGTGTCGGAGCCGGGCTGCTATGCCGAATTGCGCAATGACTAAAAATAACGCTTGGATATGCATACTATTATCGCTAGCGTTTTTTTAAATGTCAAATTGGTATGCAATCGCCATTGTTTTTTGTTAGCTATGTTGGTGACTGCGCAATAGGTATTAATTAATTATTGCATTGTTTTTTATGAATATTAAATATGTGTTTTATATATAACCGCGCTATTTTGTGTTGATTTGTTTTTTTTTTTTTTTTTTTAATTTATTCCCTCATAGTGCAAATTTGTTTTTGTTTATTTATTTCTTTTGTTTGTTATTATTAATTCAGCCAACAATTCAATTGGCTATACTAGATGGATATTTAGCTATTACAAACCGCGAATAAAATCAAAACATTTCATCACATTTATTTATGTGTGTATGTAGCTGCGACAATTTGACTTATGTTGTGGTTTTATCAGTAAATGCATTGAGTTTTTTAGACACAAACATAAATGTATGCAATTTTTTTATTATTACATATTATTTTGCTCCATGTAGGCTATCTTTCAATATGCCTCGATCTATATATTTTTAATGTTGTATTTCTACAGTGGGGTGCACAAATGAGTAAACCGTAAGTTTTTTTTTACAATATACGCAATATTTTTCATGAAATTTTTGTTTCACTTTTTATAAAAATATGTTGCTTTCTCTAGCAAAATAAACACACAAAGTTTATTAAAATTCAACCAATTTTCATAAAAATGTCAACTTTTTTAACAGAATTTTTAAGAAATTTTCGGGTATGCACATAGGTAACCCGAATAATTTTGGTATAGTAGAAGCTTCTGATGTCTGAAAATTACCGTTGATTTTTGACGATTTTTTTTTTTAATTTTGTTGTCGGAACACTTTTCCATATAACGAATGTACATATATTAAATAAGTTCCCGTTTTCTTGAAATTTTTTTGTGTCCGGCAGATTTGCGCAATGAACAAAATGTTTCTAAGACGAAAAATTAAAAAATTTCCAAAAAATTAACGTAACCAACAGCCACTTAAGAACTCCACAAACGATTCTTAAAAATTCTGTAAAAAGTCAAGATTTTATGAAAATTTGTTGAATTTTAAGAAATTTTGTACAAAGTCTGAAACTTGAAGTTTTATGTATTATGTTATATTTTTATAAAAAATTAAAAAAACAAATTGCGAATATTGTAAAAAAAATTACTGTGTACTGATTTGTGCTCGCCATGTATTGCGTATTTGGGTTTGCTAACTCGGCTTTTTATTTATTTATGAATTGTGTATGTATTGGAGGATGTGTATATTATCGGATTGTATGTACTATATTTATCAAGCATATGCTTTATTTATTTATTACACCCACAACTTGTTGTTACGTACAATTTTAGTTATTTTACTTGTAATACATATGTATGTGTGTATGCGCTTTTTTGAAACTCTATATGCTAAAACCTAATTTAATGAAACTTACACATTTGCATGCTATGCTGCTGCTTGCTGCTGATAATTAAAAAGGAAACTATTTTGTGTACTTACATAATAAGTTTTAATTGTAGAATTTTTCTTTGAATTTTGTTTTTTTTTTTTTGTTTGCATATTTTTTTTTTACTAATATTTTCCTTTCATTAGCATGCACACAGACTTGTTACAAACGAAATGCATTTTCAACATGTAATTTTTTTTTAATCGTTTAAAAATAATAATAATTTGCAGCCAAATTAATATTTTTTGTTTCAATTTAATCGTGTCATGTTAGCCATTTTAACACACATATGCATGTATAATTGAAGTGCCAATATATGCATACATACAAGCAAAATATACATACATACATATATTTGTGTATGCACATATATTTCGAAACATTACAATCTATATTATTAATTTGTTGATATTTGAGTGGCTAGTTTACTAATAATTTATGCTTTAGTTTCTTACTTTCACTGTTGTGTTTTTTTTAACTATGCGCTACATGCACATCTTACTTTGCTAAATTTACTCCAAAACAATTATTATATTATATTTACTTGTGTTGCTCTCCTTTAGGTGCCATTTTTGTTTCGTAATATTTCGTTTCTGTTTTGTTTTTATATCTTAATGGGAATGAGCACATTTATCATACATCTAAATATCTAATGATCTCTTCCCTGCATTATTTTAAAGTTTAATTTTTTTGACATTTTATCGCCGCCGCTTAAATATTGCTTAAAAAAAAAATAAAACAAAAAAACACTCATTTTTCATGAGCATCAGACAGCAGCAGCAACAGCGCGTTCATGTTTCATAATTATATGTTTCACACGGCGTAGAATATTTTTATATTTTAGTATGTACCTTTATATTTTTGCTTCATGCGCGCTACGACTATCATTTTATTAATAAATAATGTCGTAAGTTATGAAATAAAAATACATAACATATGTATGTGTGTGCTTTGAGTGAAACTCCTCCTCCGCCTTGTTTATTTATAGCAACTCAGGATAGAAGTTATTAAATTTTACACGTACATGGTCGCTCTGGAATTTTTTAATCTGTTCTTTTTTTACAATTGGGAATTACCATTCGAAATTAATCTATAGTATGGGTCTTGGGAGAAAACAAAGTTGCTCATCTAAATAATTGTATTTATTATGTCGCTCCCACGCCAGACCCGAAACGACTTGGATTTCTATCCGCCTAAGTGCTGTCACACTCAAAGTGTATGCCCTTAGTTTCCAGGGAATATCTTATGGAGGTTAAAGCAACGATTTATCGTGAAAATTACTCTCTACACTATACTCAACTTAATTTCACGAATATAGAAAAAATGGGCATGCATTCTTACTACCGAGACATTACTTTACATACATAAATATATATCAAATGTTTTAATAAACCAATACGTAACTGTCGTAGCTTTTATAGCTCCCAATACAAAATAAAGACTAAGTAATAGTTGTACTACTAAAAAATAATAACCATTATTAAGCACTAATTGAAAAAAAAAAAAAAACGAAATAATGTAAAGTATAAAAGTATGCATATGAATATTATTTCCATGCCAAGCTAGTACAAAACTTCTGTAAACAAAAAAAATTCAACACTTTCAATTTTATTCGGTTTGGGGTCAATGTCTAGAGAGAATCCAAATAAATGTGTTTTTTTTTACCAACGTTTCTAGCCGCGTTGTAAGTAATTTTTTACCAATGTAGCAATCGTCTAAAAACTTAACAATACATGCATTTGAAATTAAATGTTTGACAATTTCATTGAAAAAAATGTAGGCTTAATACAAAAGCAAATAAACAAAAAAAAAACACAATTAATGCATAACATCTTCCTTTGCGGGTTTCGACGCATCCCTCCCGTTTCGTCTACACTCTCTTTTATATGCATTGATTTTATCGAAGCTTTTTACATACATTCTAAAACTAAAGTACATTTTGTTCGCACGTTTGCTTGTTTAAAAATATTGCTAGACTGATCTGTGGTCAGAGGTCATTTGTGTCACATGCATTTCACACTTCACCTCAAATGGATCCTCATCATCATTGCAAAATCTTGCTTTCTCATACTGCTACTTACTGCTCTTTCCAAATGCAACTATGAATATTTATATTATTACATATTTGCACGGTGCGAGCGTGTTCCTTGCGTTTGTTTTTTTTTTTGTTAGCTTTTAGGGAATGAGAAAACATTCATAAATTACATTAGCTCTCTTCCAACAATTTATAGTTCCTATTTTCGACTCCTGGTCGGTCGATTGTTAGAACTACCTCCGTTTCCACTGCTGCTCGTGTTGGCAGCATTTGGATTCTCTACTGTAGTTGTGTTGTTAGTATTTGTCGTGCTGCTGACCACATCTGTTGTGTCTGCTGCTGCGCTGCTGTTGGTCTTCTTCACAATTGACGCACTACTGCTGTTCGCCTCAATTGCACCACCTTCTTGGGTTGCTGTAGGAATATAAATTTAAATTAAAACAAATTTCAAACCATAATTTAGAATGTTGTGCATTCGTACTTTTACTTTTTGTGTATGTTAATTTAGAGGCATTTGGTGTAGCTGCTGTTGTTGCACCGCCAGCTTTCTTTGCTGTAGTTGGTGCATTTTCCACATTCGAAATTGTACCATCTGCGGCTGCCTTGCGTTTGTTCGCCCGTTCGCCACGACTACTCGCCGTTGGTGTCGACTATATAAAAATACAAAACATATTCGTAAAATATTCAAGATATGATAGGGAATTTTTCCAAACTCTAAAATACACCCCGGTGCGTAATTATAACCGCATCACAATTAACAAGTTTTTACTATTTTTTATTTTCATTTCGTGCAAATTTAAAAAAATCATAAAATATTTCAATCTTTCATACGAATTTTTGAAGAGTGTTGACATATGGAGTTTATATTAGTTAGGCTATTAAATGTTCGAATTATTTTTTACATAAAAAAAGTTACAGAATTTTGGGTTCAGAAATTAGCTGCAATTTGTCACCACTTAAAACTTGTACTTTACTATAGTTAAACGGACTACAAAAATGCATACACATTTTCTAAATACTCATTCGTGACCTTTTTTCGAACAAAAAAATTATTCTCATACAAATTGTAGAGAATGAAGTGAATTTTTTTTTAACAAAAATTCTGGAAAAATTGTGAAAACCCGGACAAACTTAAGTCCAAGATGGCGGAATGGTTCTATAAAACCCAATTTCTCTAACCTATTCGCAATTTTTTGTTTTAGTTCTATGAGAAATTTATTGCATCAATAAGAAGGACGGAGCTTTAACCGTAAAAAAACGAAAACGAAATTTCTTTACAATTTTTGGAAAAAAAAAAATCTCGCTTACGTTTCTTCGCGGTTAAGGCTCGATATGTATAAAATGGAAATATTTTTGAATACACACAAACCTTGGTAGGCACGTCTTTGGTTCGCGCTGTTGTCGACGAGCTAATTGGAGAAGCCGCTCTAGCCTTTGCCAATGGTGAACGTTGTGCGCGCGGTGACGCCTTCGAAGCAGCGCCTGTATTCTTTTGATTTGGCTTATATTCTGCATCGGAATCATCGGTACTGTCGTTTTCTTCATCAGTGGTTGTTGACTTCTTCGATTTCAGCTTTCGTTTATTGCCTAATTTTCTTTTTTTCGCCGAAGATTTTACACCGTTGTCACTAGCAGTTGCACCACCAACACTAACACGACCGCGTTTACGAGCTTTCATTGCAGACGCAGCTGTTGATGCGCTGGTACTGGACTTTGAAGTTGTTGGGGTACCAATGCCATTACCACTACGACGGGATTTACGTATAGTTGTGGGAGTTGTGCCTAACGCGGATTTCTTTTCAATTTGAGATTCATCTTTGTACAATGAAATATCCACTGTAAAAAAATATTATGATTAATAGATTAAATTAAGGCGCTGAATTTGTTATCAATATCTACTTACGGCCATCGGGATTTTCTTCTGTAAGCTCAGGTCTTGGAACCAGCCCTTTTTCTACATCAATAGCCTTTTTGAGTATACTCTCTATGCGTGTTTGCTCCTTCTTCGGTAAGCTGAGATGTCCCTTGTCAACACGTTTTAGCTCGACAGTCGTTAGTACACACTCAATATCCGTGTGGTCATAAAAATCAGGTATATAAACTCCACTGATATTTGGATCCTCGGATAGCCAACGGATGCTGATGCGCGGCGAAGTACGATAAACATTTTGCATAGTTTGACATAAATAAAATGTACCTTCGGCATTGCGTACCGCCATATATTCATTTTTATAGAAAACAATCAATTTGTCTTCCATTGACATGGGTTTTGGTGAATTGGAGGCTTCGCTCGCCGATAATTTTGTGATGTAGGCTAGCTCGGGCAAAGGGCTTTGAAATGGTATAGTCTTAAGACGATGACGAGAACTTTTACGATCGCTAGCGCTAGTGCTGGGACCTTGTTCGAGTTTGGGAGTTGCCGGCGAGGCAGGTACATCAGCTACAGTGCTACTATTGCTGCTGCTGCTGCTTACACCATTTTTGGACTTTCTGGATCGGCTACTACTTGATACTTTTTCGCTCTTTTCAATTGTAGGCTTCTCTAAAGGCTTCGCTACCGTTTTTGTTTGACGACCCGAACGCTTAACTGAGGCGGTGCTGCTATCTGATATTGAGCTATTTGTTGAATCTGGAGCGGCTTCTGTGGCTTTTGATTTTGTGCTCTTTGTAGTGGAGTGGTTGTTGCTGTTACTGTTGCTTTGAGTTGGCTGTTCGACAGCAGTTGTTGTTGCTATAAGGGCATTCACGGAATTTTTTTCTAATTTTGTATTCTTAGTTTTTTCTTCCTTTGGTTTCTCAGCGTTTGCAATTTTGCCAGCTTGACGTTTATCTCCTTCTGTCGTTGCTGTTTCAGCTACTTTTAGAGGCGCAGCTTTAGATTTAGGTTCGGCTGGAGTAGAAGTAGCTGCCACCGCCGTTTTTAAGTCATTTACCGCACTTAAAGATTCTTTTTTGTCTAAGTTTTTGGGCTTATTTTCTGAAGTATCCCCAGAGTTCTTGTCAGCCGTGGCTGCAGGTTTTGCCTTTCCACTGTCGGTTTTATCAGTTCCACGGTTTTTCTGTTCAGTGGCATCTTTAATTATGTTTTCTTTTTTTTCTTCGCCATCTTTTTTAGCTAATACAGATGGGGCAGTACTCTTACTCTCTGTTATATCCTTTGCTGCCTTCGAAACCTGGGAGTCTCCAGTTGATGATAGATTAATATCTTTTGGGGCGGTCACGGGAAGCGATTCTAATTTAGTCGTATTCTAAACAAAAAACATAAACATTAATTGGTTTGCAAAATATTTTCTCAAAGCAATACAAACTTTTTGTGAGTAAAACATGCGAAGTGGGCCAACTATTTTTTCGAAGGTCAAACTTTTTTTTGAGAAATTGTTTTCTTCCGATTCATAACGGGGGAAAAATGTATATGATGTATGACGATTTTTCGATATATTTCGGAAGTTATAGCTATTAACTTGTTTGGAAATTATGAAGATTTTTTTATTTTCTCACGGTGGGTCACACCGAATCTGCTTATTTTTTAAACACATAAAAATTCTTGTAATTTTAATCATAAATTTTTTTTTTTAAATATTATTGATTTCCTTGCTCTAAGATCGCTTTTTGTCCTAATATTTTAGACCATTACTATATTACCAATCGCGAGAATACCAAATAAAATCCAAACATGCCAATTTTCCGAAATATTTCGAATTTCGAACAATCATCATTCTTGTATTTTTTCTCGTTGTGAAGCAGAAATTCAACTCAATTTCACAAATAAAGCTTGATCTTCGAAAAATGGTGGGGCATGGGCACTTCACAAAGTAAAAACTCCTATAATTACCTTATTATCCTCTGCCGCCCTGGTTCCAATTTCCACATTCGGCACAGCATCAGCATGACTTTCTTGTTCCTTTGCAGTTGGTGGCTTGTTTTGCTCAGGTTTAGCATCGCCCACAGGAGCGTCGTTACGTTTACCAGCATCAATACCACTGCCTACACTGCCCACTGACATTTTGTTAGTCACGATTGTATTTAACTTTTCGGCCGGACCTTTTGTATCAGTCGGTTTCAGTTCTTTAGCATCCTCGGCAGCAGCATTAGTCTCCTTTACGGATGCAGTGTGCATTTTTTTATCTGCTGAAAAAGGTTTTGCAGCATTGGTTGCACTTTGCTCCTCTTTCGCCTTAACGGGTGCATTACCCGTCGATTCAGCAAGTTTAGCTGCCTCAAGTATTTCCGACGTTGCTGACTTAGTATTCTTATCCGCAGTCGCAGATGGTGGAGCGATAGCACCAGCGACTACGGGTGAAGTTGGCGTTGAGTTTATAGCCTTTTGTAATGTAGTATTTTGATCTACAGCACTTGCAGTTCCTGTATTTGTGGCAGCCGGTGTTGTGGCCGTAGCGGAAGTGGAAGAAGCCGAAGCTGCGCTAGTAACTGCTGCCAACTGCGAAATTGGAGGTGGTGCAGCTGATGCTTGTTTTGTAAGCGATACAGGATTGACGGTCTGCTGTGGGGCCTTGGTGGGGCCAGTCGCAATTGCAGCACTCGAGGCCATTGTCGCTGTACCAGTAGGTACTACACCAGTTTTGGTCGTTGGTGCTATATTGGTGGTAGCCGTATTACTACTAGAGACGACAGCAGACGGCTTCTGGAAGTGTGTGGGGAATGGTGGTGGTATTGCGGTGACAACTGGTGAAGTTTTACCAGCGCCAAATTTGCTTTGTTGGTGTGCGGCAGTTGGTACAGCGGTTGTAGGGCCAGCTTTGGCCGGCAGTAATGAAATGGAGGGTGTTGGTGGTGCCTGCTTGGTTCCTACAGTTGTGGTAGCATTGCCACCACTGCCGCCAGCAGCACTAGTGATTGCAGCAGATGCTGATGCTGGTGTTGTTATTGGAGTACTGCCCACAATGCTCTTATTGGCATGTTGTTGTTGTTGTTGTTGTGTTGCACTACCAGGAATCATGCCCACTGGAACGACACCGCCTGGTACCGGTGTGATTTGTGTGCTTGGCGGCAAATTAGGTGCTTTTAGTTGATTACCGATTGCAGTTGATTGTGACGTTTGTGATGGCGGCTGTGTTGTTGAAGCAGTGACACTTTTATTGCCTCCTCCAGCCGTTGGTTGTGGGGCTGCTGCGGGCGGTTGAGTCGGGGCAGCAGTTGGAAAATAACGCAAACTCTGTTGGAATTGTTGCAGCGCTTTTTGTTGTTGTTGCTGAAACTGTCCATGCAATTGCTGTTGCTGATGTGCCGTCAACAATGGTTGCGGCTGTTGTTGCTGCTGCGCCGCCGATGGTAGTGGTTGCTGATGTGTTGGATGATGCTGGGTGGGCGTCGACTGCGATGGATGCTGTTGTTGATGCTGCTGCTGCTGGTGTTGTTGGTGTTGATGCTGTTGTTGCTGCTGATGCTGCTGCATTTGATATTGCAATGTCTGGAGTTGTTGAATGATATTTGGCGGTAGAGCCTGTAATTGTTGTTGGAATTGATTTAATGCTGCGTTCGGTGCAGCAGCACTGCCGTTCGGTTGCTGCTGTTGATGCTGAAATGTTTTGTTTAACAAATCAGCAGCGGCTGGGGTGCGTGTAAGCGCCAACGGCTCTCCGCTGCCACCACCGCTAGCACCGCCGATGCCCACACTACCACCACCACCACCACGATCCTTCTGTTGCTGTTGTTGTTGTTGGTGTTGTTGTTGCTGTTGTTGCTGGTGTTGCATTTGGAAATGCAATAATTGTTGTTGCTTCAACATATTTTGAAAACGCTGTTGCTGTAAGAAAACATTCAGTTCAGCCTGTGATGACTGCGGCAATGCATTTTGACCATGAACTAAATTCTGCATTTGCTGTTGTATGCCAGCTAAAGTTTTAGCAACCTGCTGTGAGTTATTCGGTCCATTGGGTGGTATACCACCACCCATGCCGCTACCCCCGGCCCCAGGTGGTTTCTGATTGTAGCTCATGTTCGCATAAACACTACTACAAACGCACGAATATTCAAGTAAATCTGCAAATCAATTAAATATTGTAGGTTCATATTAGAAATTCTAGTGAGAATTGTGTTCTTATATATGTATAGCAAGAAGACATGTACAGTGGCGGAAACAAATATTGGCACAGTAGCATTTTTTTTATATTATACACAATGTTTTTCATGCTAAAACCATATGCGACCAAATAAGATGACATATTGATAACAATTTTTCATTATAAAATGAGCTAAAAAAATTCCGAAAAATACATAAAGATATATTTTTTTTTAAAACATTTTTATGTGCCTGATTTCTTTTCGAATTTCTAGTTTGGTTAGTAAAAAAAAGGTAACCAACATCAAATCATCAGAAAGTTTTAGAATGTTACAACACCAACGAGCATTGAAATAGTAGTGAGTGCTACGTAAATATAGGTAACTTTTGACAATATCAATAAAAAAATTTGGGCTCAAGCCCATTTACATTATTCTATACTTTCCAAATAAAAAATTATAATACGTGCTTATGTAAATACTTATTGAAACATAAATTTTCAAATTTTGCATAAAGTTTAAAAAAAAAATCCTCAAAATTTTTAACTAGATTTTTTTGGAAATATTTATAATGAAGTGCTAGTTTCAAGTGGCTAAAAATTACCGTTGACTTTTGAATTTTTTATTTTTTTGCTGACGGTGTTGGGCATTTTCAAAATTTTATCAGAAATCAACGGTCATTTTGAGCCATCATTGAAAAATTTCAAAACTGTGAATTATATGCAATTTTTGTAAATTTTGTACCCTGTTTAAAATTTGTTTAATATAGTTTATGTTATATAAAAAACTATACTTTTTTAATAAATTTGCTATTTAAATACTACAAAAGGAAAACGATCGAAATGAAACCGACTTGTTCTTGATGTCTGCATATGTCTATATTTTCATGTAAGCGTCATTTATTCTTAGTTTTCCTTCTATACTTAGTAAATATTTAAAAAATCTTTAAAAATTCATTGGTATCCTTAAATTAATAAGTTTTGAAGAAATATTTTATTTCAATCGGAGTATTTGTACCAAGGCGAATCCATACAAGGTGGTGTTATAAATGCAACTACAAAATTCCTATGTATTTTGTTTTTTTTTTGGCGTAAGAGTTGTCAAAATTTAAATACATTTTGTTTTTGCTTTTACGGCTTTTGAAAGTTCATACGCAAGAGCAAAAACAAAATATATGTAAGTGAATAAAAAAAATCAAATCAGCTGCTCTTATGCCATCACCTTCTATAAATTCGCCTTGTTGTGTACTATGTACATAGTACATACATACATAACAGGTGACAACCCACGGTGTACTGAATACTGAAGGTGACGCCTTTAGAAGTACTGCTACTTTGGTTTTGCCGGGTTTGACAATTCTCAACTTCAACTAGACAAAGCTTTTTTCACAAATTAAGAAAAAGAGACACTTTTTTTAGTATTTTGCGAATTTATTTATTAAATGTCTGCCTGTAAATTCATACTTTTACACTTTAGAACAATTAGAACACGTTTTCAATGAAATATTGGAAGTTGTTCAATTTTCTCTCTCCCGTATTCTTGTTTACTAAAGGCGAGATCTGTCATTTCACCGCGGGAAGGCGCAATCTTGTATTCTATCATTCTTGGTGACAACCCATAAAAACAATAGCACTGATACCAGCTGTTTGCTTGATGGTAATTTCAGCTGACGATTTTTTTGTTTTGAACGCGCAATAAATGCCTTCTTGGCTCAGCACAACCAAAAAATAAATCAAAATAAATGAAGTAAACGAAATAAAATTGTGTACGGGAATTGAATAAATACTAAAAAAAAAAAATTGAAATTTAGTTGCACATCCTTTTTCGGCCAGCCGACGTACTTTTCTTTCGTGCTGCAAGAACGCGTCAAAATCAAATTCAATTTGGGAGTCGTTTGGCGAATTGGGTGCACATATGTACATATGTATGTATTTCCATAAATATGTACATACATACATATATTTAGTGCATGTGAGTTTGAGTGATCACATACATACATACAATATTTCATTAGACGCGTAACGTTCTTGCAGACAAAATACACGTGCTCGCAAAACGTTTGGCGTGCGATGTGTGAACTGACTTTGCCGCTGCTTTCGCTGTTCGTTGGCTCTCAATGTTTGCGTTCAACGAACTTTTGTTTACACCAGATCAATTACGCCAGATAATGGGAGACTCTGTCAGGAAGAAAATTAGCTGGAAATGCTTTCACAATTTGGCGGTAGGGAACATAAACAAGTTGTTTTAATTGCTAATTACTTTTTACATAATTTAATTTCTTGGCTTATTAATAATACAGCCAATAAGCGAAGGTAAAATTGAATTGAATTCTGGACCCATACGTAACTAAAGCCCTTTTTACAACGTTAGTTTACAACCTGAGTTATTAATTCAAAAACAGTCTTACTTTTTGTCCTAAGATTTTTTTAAATGAGATGCTCGGTTTAATATTCTCTTTATACTAATCGTCGGAAATTTAAACCAAATTTGAAGTGTTAAGTCGTAAGATTTTCAAATAAATAAACTAATAAATGCTAGGCGTAATATTCCTGACTAAACTCCTTACTGGATCTATTGGAACTACATGTCTTATGGATGAAGTTAAACTTAACATTCCTTCTCGGATTTCAGGACACTTTAAACCTCTTTATTTAAAACAGTTTCCAACCTTTCCGATGTTTGCGTAAAGATTCCAACTGTTTTTCCATAACTTTTGATATTTCGGACTCACTTTTCACCATAAAAAAGCTGTACTGGCTTTTGCAATAAATGATAAACATTGGATAAAATCTTCTATTATTTTATAAATTATATTCCGCTGAGAAAGTTTCGGCACAAAAAAAAATATAGACATAGAAGATCCGTGCGTCATGCGGAGTGTGCCTCTCGTGTCGGTACGGCAGGTGGAGGGAACCGTTGGGTTACTTAGTTTATATATTATTACTGTTATTAAAAGGTTATAAGTCAAAATAGCCAATTATAAACGCGTCCTTTTTGACATCATAAAAATGTTCAATCCAAAAATTATTCTATGCAGGAGAATGGAAAAAAATGCGGATGAGTCAAAATGTACATATATGGCAACAATGTGGTAAATATTGAGGGATAGGAACAAGCCCATGCTCCTTCATTTTTTTTTTAACAAACCAACCCTTTGATTGTGCAATCCATATATCAAACAAAAAATATATACAGCAATTGCCAAAACTACCCTGCTACCTCATCTAACACCACCTATGACTCTTCAACGGAATTAAGCAAAGCGAAAGGAAGTTCAGGTTAATGAGCAGTAACAAATTTGTTGTTTAATGTTGAACAAATTCAGTCGATATCCGGCCACGCTCGCATATCCCTTTCAGCTAAAAGAGCGAAAAAAGTTAACAACATTGACGATGAAATGAAAAGCATAAAAAAATATCCAATACACCCACGCCGTCTGTCAATCGGCAAAAATAAAGAGCCACTTACTGCTATGCATGTATTCGTGTTTACAAGCGAGCGGCGGAGTCAATTTGACACAAAAAGCTAAATTCATTTTCCCTTTCACCGGTATGTATTTTTTTTATTTTATTGAAGTGCGTAAATTATAAGGATTAGGATTTTTTTTTTATTATTGAAAAACATTTTAGTTGATGTAAATAAACTTTTCTTAACTCTTTCAATCTTCATAGCTTATAGTTCTGCCAAAAATAAATCATCTCATGAAATTCCCAACATTAGGTATAAATACCCATCCAAAAATACAAATGAGTCATACAACAATCCAAAACCTGTTAGATTTGCTCATTAATTCAACAAATAAATATCAACTAGTTACTGTATATATGTCTACCATATATGTATGTACATACATATGTATGTATGTGGACAGTTGTATATGTACATATGTATCTAGTACATATTTTAAAGTACGAGGGTATGCTGATAAGTAACTAAAATTTATGATTTACGACCTAAATAAGATTTCGTTTGTATCAAAAATTGTTATCTAAGAGGCGTCGGTTAAGGAACATGGCGCTGTTTGTTTTTGGATAAATGAATTCTAACTTGGTGGTAAATCTATTTTCTGAAGAAGCTGCGATATTGTTATGAGGAAACGCATTGCGAAATTGTGCTGGAAAGCTGAGTTTGCGGCAAAAATGAGATAGTAAAATGTTATTCGCACTGAGGGTGTCGTGTTGTTATTGTCCCTATAACCTTTTAAAACTTCAAAGTGACATCTTTGGCCCAGGGGGATTTCGATATTAACGGGATTTCGGGATATTTTTAAAGTAATCTGGAAATTCCAGTGTACTAGTAAAATTCATTAACTAAAATCATTTAAACATACTATGATATTTAATTAAATTAAATGGGTTTGAATTTTAATTTAACTGGTTCTTAAATTGGATAATAGCATGGCAAAAAGAGTATATTTTTTAGTCGAGTGAATGTTAGCCACAGAACAGCACAAGTCGACTCATAATTATAAAAATTGATATCTATGTATGTATATAAAATCGCTTCTTTACTAGAAGTCATAATCTAAAAATAAAAAACAACAACTCGAGGAAAACGAAGTTCTGAATTTCTATTTCTCTACTCGCAGCTGTATATACATATGTATGTATGTATGTATGTACATATATAAATCCGGGTCGTTCGGGTATCGTAGAACCGACTGCCGTGGGAACGGTTAGTCGATTTCATTCTACTTGATGGTGAGTCGAATATAGCTATGTATGCGATTATCAACTATCCAAAAAGTAGCTAGCCGACTTGTCGACCAGTCTTAAGCTGCCCACCCAGACGGTTTTAAATCGCCAAACAATTGCGGATCGGTTAAAGATTTGTATTTAACATTGTCCTTTGTCATTGTGTATTTGTGCGGAAAAAAAGGAAACAAGAGGTTAAGATGTTGTGTTTGGGAACGATTTTCCGTCATCACTTGTCAAATTTGGTTTGAGACAAAACGGTTTTGGCGTTAAGTCAACTTCAGTGTCATAAATAAGATTCATTAATTTTTTTTAACAAATTCCATAGTGGCTTAATTTTTAATTTTCTTTGCATTTGTCTAATAAAATTCTGGTAGGTTTTAATTGTAGATTTTTCAGAAAGACACTACTTTTGAAAACCGCGCAAAACTATTAAAATGTTTCTACTTTGTTCAAAATACATGTTTTGTTTTTAAATGATGACACTCTTCTAATAAACCAGCGATAAAAAAAGTGAAGGAAAAAGGAAAATGGGGGAAACATATTCATTTTTTTAATATCTAAATATACCATATTTTAATAAAAGGAACTTAATTCTTCCGAGGCACATAGATTCTTTAAACTACATATTTTGATTTTATCAAGTTACTGTAAACAATTAGTAAGATTTAAACCTAAAACGTGGCTGACAAATCTAGGCTTATTTATACACGGAAATGTTATTTGTCAGCTCATTTCTTGTTTCGCTTTACTGTAATTTTTTTTTTGCTTGTTCTGTTGTTGGTGACAAATCTGAAAATTCAAACAAAAAAGCAGTCAATTAGTTTTTTATCCCACCAAATCCAAAAACAAAAAAATATATAGTATTCTTACTGCCATCATCGTTTATGAATTCCCCATGGATGTCTTGATTCAAGCGTTTTTATTGGCTTTTTATATGGGAATCCTAATTTTCTTCAGAAAGGGTATAGAATATGGACTTGAAAATCATTTTCAATCGGGAAATATTGGTTCATTTTTGCTTGTTTTAAGGTTTTTGGAGAACTCATAAAAAACTGTTTGAATGCAAAATATTGTCTTTTAAGATTTCTATACCAATCCTTAAAAAATATCTATAATCCCATATAAAAAAGTATATGGACTTGGTGTGGCCTCAAGCTAGATATTTTTTGAATTCAAAAAGAAAATGGGGTATTGAATTTTCGTTATAGAGCAATCCTAGGGGTGAGAATAAAAATTCCAGTATAAATTCGGCAACGTCGAAAATGGGTCATGTTATTATCTTTCCCCAAAATTACAAAAAATAAAAGGACGGTAAATGCTTTTCATTGAATAAAGCCATTATTTATTTACCTGCCCTCTGAAATTGCTTTAAATAGCTATGGCATAATTTTTTTCAATCGTTTGAAAGTTAGAAAAACCATTTTAAGAATCCAGACACACTCGTCTTCATTGGCATACTTGCCGAAAGCATTTTTATTTTGTATTGCCACGTTTGGTGTGACCTTGTCTGGTTCTTAACTTCTTTCTACCTCAAAATCATTTAACTATCTTTTACTGTACTTTTGGATCGAACGTGATTTTTATTCCTTTATTGCTTATTTGTTTGTTTGGCCCTCCATAGTCGTATACACATGCGCATTTGTAGCATATGGATAACATGGACCAAATTACGAAAGGCGAAACTGAAAAACAAACCAACAAATTTCGATTCAAATTCCGGCAACATCAATAAATCATTTGCTATTGTTGCTTTGTATACTGAGCCGATTTTCTGCGCGCGATATTCTGTAGCCGTTAATAGGCAAACAAAATGTAGCAAACGATGTAGAACACTGCCACCAAACCACAAACGGGAAAAAGAAAATATATACAATAAAATGAGAATAAGCGATAGTGGAGCAGCGAATAACAAACGCATAGCGCAACGTTGGAGCAAAGGCAAAGACATAGCACTGCCTGAGTGCTTTTGCTGGCTTTACCGCATGTGGGGTTACGGGCATTGTGGAGGGATACTAAACATGGCCGTCAAGTTTTGCGTGCTCCACGCGAAGTACTGCGCGGTATCGACTACAGCTCTGCTGCTGCTGCTACGTTTGCAGCGCCGCTCTCGAAAAAATTGCAAAAGTCAAACCGCCGACACTGTCAGCGCGGCAACCTCTTTGTAAAAGAAAAATACACACTTAGTTGCGTGATTCTCCCATTTCTCCTTTTTCTTATAGTTTCAAAAGTTATATTTTTTAATATACAAAACTTCACTTACTTTTAAACGCTGTATCCGTATCTATGAAACACGGCAATAACTTTGACCGAGCAACAAAGTATCTCTCACACTTTGAATATAACTATTTAATATTTTTCATTAGCAGTTATGCACATAACTCTACTTTTTTACCACAGTGTGAACTTTTTTCTTCAGTTTCTTGCTTCTTTTCCTTTTCCTTCTTTTTCTTTACCAACTGCTGCGGCAACGACCGTAATAATTCTTCGATTTTTCACAAGCAATTTTCGAAGGAAACTAATTGCGAAAAATACTCAATTCTTATATACACATATAGCACATTGCGTCCACTTTATTCTTATGACCACTTTGATTAATTCGGTTGACTTTTAAAGCGAAAATTTTATAATTTTCTACGCACAAGACGAGAAATTGAAAATTTTTTAGAGAAATTGCACGACAAACGAACGACACGAACGATAAACGAGGAAACCGATGAAAACTCTACACTCGGCTTCGACTCTCCAATCAAGTATTGATGGCGTCCGTTCCGTGTTGCATTGCGCTGTGATACCAATGCTGCCACGCCTCGATTGGTAACACTGATACGCGTTCGCAAGGAATACAAAAATTTAGAACCATGGCTAATTACTTGACTAATCAAAATTAAATTTATAATTAACAATGAAATGATAAGCTTAATAGAGGTTGGCGCAAGAAAAAAGATCGGCGAAAACTGTTTTTTTTAATTTAAAAAAAAATTAATACGCACTAAAAGAAAAAAATAAAAAAAAATTCCGGGGAGACTACGATTCTTGGGGCGACAAGATTTTATGACTGATTCTGGTAGAACTCGATTAAATAAACATTTTGTTGGTAACTCGCAAAAAAGCGAACATTTTTTTCTAACTTTGACTCGCTTTATCTCGAAAACGAAGCAAGATATCTACCAGAATCAGTCATAAAATTGCGGCGCCCCAGAAATCGTATCTAACTTTAACTCGCTGTATCTCGATAAAAAAGCGAGATATCTAAATTTTTTGTTCATTAAAAAGTGTTTATTTACTTTTTTGAAGCGTATTAAACTACATACTCTTTATGCAGCGTTAATTATCTATAAATACATTACTTTTATATAACTAGTCTGTTTTTATTAAATTTCATACTATAAAATCTGGTAGTACGTCTGTAGGAAAGAAATTCGATGAACAGTTGTTTCCAGATGGCAGCGCTGTTTCCGCGGGTGCATTTTTATTTTTTTTTTCTCATATGTTATATTACTCTGCGAATTACCAAAACACAGGTATCAACATTTACTTAATTTAAAATGGGAAAAGAGCAAATTACAGTACCGGACGAAGAATTAGACTGGATTCAATTACGCCGTGATTTTGGCTCCATCCAGCCCGAAACAACCAAAGAAAAAATGATACGCAAAATCAAAGAGAATCCGGTTGTGCCGATTGGTATGTAGTTGGATGCAATTTCCGCTGCGCCATATAACGAATTATATAAGGGAATAATAAATTGCCTTAATAATTTTCTTCCTATTTGCTTAGGTTGTTTGGCCACCGCTGCCGCCTTATCTTACGGTCTATACAATTTTCGTACTGGCGATCGACGCATGTCACAGTTAATGATGCGCACCCGTATTGCTGCCCAAGGTATCACGGTGATCGCGTTGGTTATTGGCGTTGTCACGACGTACGATACCAAAAAGTAAAGACACTTAGTTGGTCAATTTGGGGTTGGCGGGTACAACCGGTGAAGTGTGGTATTACAAATATTTCCCACCCACCAGCAATCAACTAAGCCTTGCGTCTATGTAGACACGTAGAGCATAAGATGTAATATAATATGTTAAGTTGTACGTTTTAGAAATAAATTGTTTATTCATATGAATTTGTTTATAATAAAACGTGAGCTAGAACATTTAAATGCTCAATTACTATGAACGTGTGTTAGTTATGCAAACTATGTACGCTCTACAAACTATGTACGCTCTATAAACATATTTACCGAGCATATATGTACATAAATATCGGTGTGATTATATCTACCAGTCATGGTTTCACGGACTGTGTCCCTTATCTGTACGGGTATCATTGCACGAAGTTTTTCGTTTATTTAAAAATTCTGCAACTAAAAGAAAATTTATTTAAAAACTTGTTTCACGTTTTATTAAAAGCTTGTTTCACATTTATTTAAATTCTTTGTTAGATTTTTCAACTTCAAAATCACAAGCTTTTATGAAATAATGGTATAGCTGAGCCTAAGGCACATTGTAGAGGTAGTGCAAGGCGAATTTATAGAAGGTGATGGCATAAGAGCAGCTGATTTGATTTTTTTTTATTCACCTACATGTATTTTGTTTTTTGCTTTTGCGTATGAGCTTTCAAAAGCCGTAAAAGCAAAAACAAAATGTATTTAAATTTTGACAACTCTTACGCAGAAACAAAAACAAAATACATAGGAATTTTGTAGTTGTTTATAGATACACCACCTTGTATGGATTCGCCTTGAGGTAGTGTCAGTAGAGAAAATACAACAATCACATGTATTTTGTTGTTACTTGCGACGCTAAAATAGCAATACAAATCGTACACAACCAAATCAAATCGTACCAATAAATAAAAACTGAAAATTGTTAAAAAAAAGTTTGACAGTTCAGCGGCTTATTAAAATGAAAAAAAAAAAAAAAAATAATAATAAATTAGCTACTCTGTTGCAATAAAGTATATCAAGGCTTTGATCCTTTTAATGTTGCATATGCAGTTGTGCTCACAAAAATTGTAACCAAATGTATTGAGAAGATTATCCCATCTGTTCTACCTAATTTAAAAAAAATTTTTTTTTTTTTAAATAAAAATGAAGTTAATTCTACAACAAAAATCATGCATGTAAGTCGAAGTTTCGAGCTTTCAAGAAAATTTAAAAAAACTCGACATATTAAAAAAAATGTCGTAAAAAGATCCGAGTATGCAATTTTGTACTCCATTCAAATTTACTGTAATAATATGATTATTTTTTTATAACGGTGTTGAATATTTTCTTCCATATAAAGTATGAACAACCTTATCTTTGTATGGAAGACAAAAAATTACAAAAACAACTCGTATCCTCTTGAAACTTGCACTACATTAGACTAAAATTGAGTGTGTACAAAACTGCAGAATTTGTCGGATTTTTATAAATTTTCTAGAAAATTTGAAACTTTGACTTGCATGACTTCTTTCTGAAAATTAGGATTAAAAAATAAATTTTGAAATTTGGGTGACTATTTTTTAAATTTGTCGAATTTTCATTAATTTTCTAGAAAGTTTGACACTTCGACTTACATGGTGTTTTTTCTGAAAATTGGTATTAAAAAGTTAGAAATTTGAATGCTAATTTTTTTTTTAATTTGGTGAATTTTTCTAAAGTTTTATAGAAAGTTTAAAACTCTAACTTACCTGGTTATTGTTGTGGAATCACAAAATTGTCAAAACTACCTTTCGCTGCTAATTTTGTAATCACAGGTGTACATTAATACTTGAACTACCCAGAAGTGGATTTCTAATGTTTTTCTAATCATTCTCTAATCGGAGTCCAACTTATGTACATATGTATGTAGCTCTCTTACCTGATTTTGGATTCGATAAACATTAGAATTGCAAACAAAACTTTCCTTCAGCCATCAAATTTCATAACATTTTTCCCACCAAATAAATGAAACTAAAATATTTGTTTGCTTTGTTTTCTCAGAATTCCTCCATTATGACGAGGAATTCGCAACTTTATTCATGTTCAATCGCAATTTCTATATTTTTTTATTACAACGGTTGGGGGTTCTTTGTTATTGTTGTTGTTTTACATACCTAATTTTCTTCATTAGTTATGCTAACAAATAAATTGCAACCTTTTCTTTTTTCATCTTGAGGGAGAAAAAGTAATATTTTGTTAAGGTTGTTTATTGTTGCAAGAAATTTTCAAATTATTTTCTTTGCATTTCATAGAAGTTTAGACTTGGCTTTCTGCACGCACATCTTTTTTAAACATTTTCTTTTTTTTGTTGGGGATTTTTTCTTTTATTTTTATATATTGTATTTTTTTTTTTGTTGTGTTTTGTTCCTTTTTTTCAGCTTAAACAAACTGCGTGCAATACACCATTCTGATTAGCTTTCGTTTTAGGTTAAACGCTTAGATGTTTTAGCTCAACTGAGCGAATTAAATGTGAAGATAGTGCCAAGAACTTCACGTTACAGTTGAAATAAAAAGTTTTAAATTAATAGCGAAAAAACCGATAATTGTAATTTAAAAAATTTATTTTTTTCACATAGTTACTTTACGTTTATATGGGAGGAAAACCGAGAAATGAGAGAAAATCAAATTAAACTAATATGTTTGTATCTATATGTAAGGATTCATAGCGAACTTGCAGTTAATAATGTGAGCATTTACATGTTTTTTTTTTTTAAATTATTATGTATGTATGTATGTTTATTACTATTTTTGCATTTTTTTATTATTAAATGATATTGATTTTTATTTTTCATTTTTATTTTATTTTTTATTTTATCATACCATTATTAATTGCAAGTGCAAGGTTTTTCAATCTTTATTCTGCTTTTTAAGGTATTCTTAAATTTTCAGCTCTTTTCAAAGTTTGATAAGAGTGTCGCTAATGCAGAAACGGTGTTTACATCGTTATTTACTATGTTACAATTTTAATTTTTTGTTGTTGCAAAATTAACATTTTACATGTATGCAGCTTTATATTTCGCAATTTATATTATACTTTTTAATTTTTATTAATCGTTTGCAATTTCTTTTTAAATATTTTTTTGTGTTGCATAATTAACCTCATTTGGTTTGCAAAATTTACACACATACTATGAATAAATCAATATATTTTTTTTGAAAAGGCACAAAACCCTTAAATCTTAATTAGCAGAACACAAATAATGTGTTTTATTTTTAACTTTCGCTTATTTTATATAACGAATTTGCATTGGAGGCGCAAGTTATTTTTTGTTTTGCTGTTTTTTTTTGTTTGCTAAAATAATATTAATTGTGCAGTAGGGGGAAAAAGATTTATTGCATTGAAAAAAAAAAAAAAAAAATGTAGACCCCGAATTTTGGCTGACAGTAGCAGTTAAATGACTATTAGTCGACTATAGATTATCGATGATATTGTGAGTGTCGATTTCTCGTTCAATGAGCGACTATCGATCAGCATTCGAAACTATTTGCAAATTTGTGTAAGTGAATACATACTGAGCCATTATTTTTCCACTATATAGCTTCGTTTTGTGTTATATTTTGCCTAAACATTTTTAACTCAAACTTGAACTTTTTTTATTAAATGTTGAAATTTTAAATTAAAATGCATTTAAAAAATTGTTAAAAATCCAAACAAAAGCCATCCAAAGCAGTCTTAAAAATAAACGAGAATTCTAAGAAAAAGATTTTCTTCATACATAATATTTACGTACATACATACATATGTATGTATGTTGTGTAGCTCTCGGTTAGCCAAAACATGATTTTTAATATTTATTTAATGTTTTTAATTTTTCCTACAAACTACTTTTTTTTCGTTTTTTCTCTGTTTTAAAGTTTTGCTTCCACTAAGAAGCTGCTGCTTATTGAGTAGTAGAGATATTTATAATTTGACAAAAAAAAAATGGGCTTGATTTTAAATACAATTAAATATAACAAATTGATTTGAAATGAAACAGGTTTACAGAATTGAAATTATTATTTTTTGGTGATTCGATACAAGTATTGTAGCAAATTAGCAACTTACAGTTTAGTTGAAAACTACGAAAAACTAATTTTTTCATTGAAATGTGTTTTTTTTTTGTTTAATATACCAGTTTTTGATTTTTAATTTTAATTGTATCGCGAATTTGCTGAGAGTGACATATTAAAAAAAAAACTCAATTTATACTTGCTTCTATGGTAAAAATTACACATTTCTTCTACGAAATTTTTTATAAAAAAAAAAAATTATGACGATTATTTCTGCATACTGAACTAAAAAAGAGTGGTGTTTTTTGTTTTAGATATGCCACTCTTCCAACAAACGCGCGAAATTTACTCTTTAATTTGACAATCAATTTAAAAGAAATTTCGTTTCTACGTGTGTACAAATCGCGCATTTGCTGGAAGTACGTCATATTCCGAAAAATCAAGCTTTGAAGTTTTCAATTTCCTATTAGTAGTATTTACGTAGTAAAATTGAGTATATATTTTATGATCGTGACATATTGTTACATAATGAAAGAAGAAGGCCTTGCGGTTGTTTCAATTTAACTGAAAACTAATTTTTTTCCAATATGCCACTCTTCCAGCAAATGGTATGATTTATACATATGTACATATTTCTCTTGCAATTTTTTTATATGTACATTTGTATGTATGTATGTATGTAGGTAAGTTTTCATGCATACATACATATGTATATGTATGTATAAAATTGGCTTTTAGTCGGTTCTCTATATGGCCATTACATTTACACATCCATACATACATACATACATATTCATACAAAAATTGGCAGCCTAAGACATTTATGCGACGGATATTCCTTTAACAAATTTCCATATCCGTGCGCTGTTTTGTTTTTAAATGGTAACTTTGAATTTAAGTTTGCTTTTAATTTTTATTTTAATTTTTTTTTTGCATTTTTCTTTTCTACTCCTTACTCTACTTTTCTCGATATTAGTGCAATATTCCGCCCTTTAATTACCATATTCTTATATTTCATACAATCATGTTTTTTTTTAATTATTTACAACAGTTATTGGAAAACCAATTGGTCAGTCACACAATCGAATGCTTGCATACACACATACATTTTTCATAATATCTTTCTTTATAATTTCCAAGTTACATCCTTACACCAACTCCTTTTATTGGTAATATTATTTCGTTTCAAGTGTTTCACTACAAAGTTTTATTTTCCCTGTATCTCTCTTCACATTATTTATGCAATTTCAACTCTTTTAACACTTATTCACTCACACATGTATTACTTTCAATGACATTATTTTCATTGAATTCTTTTTATTTAATTTTTGTATTACATCTTTGAATTTGAATGCACAATTTTTATTTCGAACTCCTAAATCAAGTTTATTATTAGTAACGGCGAACATCCGTACTTTCTTTTTTACGCGCCACTATTTATTTTTTTACTAGACTACTTTGCTCATGATCACAGTTAAAATAAAGTTGACTTAACTGTCAATACTTTGACCAATCGCTTAAAAGTCAGCTCCATTCTAACTATTATCATGCGCCCTTGTAGAAGGGGCAACTTATTTTCTTATTTTGCAAACACCTATAAGTGAATTTTGCTTTTTTGGAAACAATTTGTGGCAACTAAATTCTTAATTATAAAAACTTATTAATATTTTTACATGAATTTAGCATTTGTTGTTTTATTGATTTAACACTTTCAGTATTATTATTATTATTATTAGTGTTTTGCGGTTTTGCATTTCTCTTTGTGTTTTAATAAACTTAGCTTTTTAACATTTCCATTTATTTTTATCTTTCAAAACTACACATCATGAAAGTCGATTGGTTTTTTATAATAACTTTACTTTTATGCTCATTTTATAGAAAGCAAATATTTTAATAATAAAATTATGAATAATGGTATTGATAATCAGCGCATATGCTGTCAGAAGCTTAAAAAACTTGATTCTATTTGCTTTCACTGTACTTGTCAAAATGTGATAAGCAAAATACCCAGTAATTACAGGCAGAAAATCAGAGTATAATAAAATTCCAAGGGTTAACATTTTCGGCAAATAAATTATCAGTTTTTATGAATAATTGTTTAGTTAGACCAGTAAATAAATATATAAGGAATATATTTCAATTAGCTATGTATACGCTGTGGAAGTTTCTATCATTTCGTGTTTTTGTATGAATTTTTCTTTTATGACGTCACACTCTATCGAACTGAAAACAAAAAGTAATGGATTTCGCCAATCGAGTTAATAACAGCTGAACGTGACATCATAAAGACAACGACAATGAGAGAGCAAGAAATACCAAAGAAGAGTAGTAAGAAGCTAACAGCTGACGTTTGAGTCGTTTGTGTAAAAAAAAAAAAAACAAAAATGCTTGCATAAAAGAAAAACCTTCATGGCGTCAGCGACAAATTGACAAAAAGAGAATAAGCGGCCCGCGGAAGGCGTATGTTTGTATTCCATTATTCTTGTGGTTGAGTCGAATGCCCTCTTGGCTAAGCTCTATTTTACGGCAGATTAACCGATACTTCTTGTAGTTCAATTTTTAATTTTAATCTTGTTGTTTATTTTTATCTGACAACAGTAACTATTAATTCATAGTTATAACGATGAAGCGACATTTTTAATTGTTTGAATTTCTGACATTTAATATAAGCGCTGCGGATATAGAATTATGAGTTGTGAATAAAAATCAAAAATTAAATTAAAAAACAATCTTTCACATACACATAAGTGATTCACAAGGTATTCTAATGTGTCATAAATCATAGTCTTAAAACTTCAAAATTAATTCATTTAAATTTTTTTTCCAACATGCAATCGCACAATATAACTTTTGAAATTTAAAATTTTATGACGGTGATCTATAACACCTTCTTAATCACCTAATAGTTTGCACGCACACATCAGTAAGATATACAACAAAAATTCACTAACTTGTTTAAAACTCGGCTATTTATAATTACAAATCATACTAATATATTAACTGAAGTATACCATTTATTTAATTGTTGTATGTATGCATATCGAGGAATAACCGCGAAAAAAAAACGTAAGCGACATAATTTTTCTTCAAAATTGTCTGTTTGATGTAGAAATGCTAATAGAGCATCTAGATTCATGCCTGCATGAAAAAGAAAATTTTGAAAAAATTTCGCTTACGTTTTGTTTACGATTAGGGCTTGATATGTAGGTATGTAACTTTACAACATTTCGAACGAGGAGAATGCTTGCGAAATACTCATCCTTTGACTAATGTAATCTATGCAGGTATATAGGATAAAAGCTACTTAAAACAGAGGTGCTCAATAAATGTTTATTCCATTCGTGTAGCTACGAATGTGAAGAAGTTTAATATTCCTACGTTTTTGCTTTGCTTGCGTAAATAAATAATGTGAAAATAGCTCAATAACTGATGTACAAGTCGAATGTATATACAATGGAAATCAACAGGAGATACTACTTATAGGGAAATTTAAAAAAAAAATTGACTACGCTATGCCACACCATCTAAACTTAAATCGGAACTGCTGCTTGTAAATGACGGTATATATGTGTATATATGTGTGTGTTCTCTTGTTCTATGTTTGTATAGTTGAGCTAAATTCTTTTTGGCATACACACCTTAATTATATACACGCACATATCTATACATTTATTTCTTAGTTTATATTAAACTTTGTTGTTATGCTCGCTTTCTGTTTTGTTTAATTCAATCATATTTACACCCAAATGCAGCTGTTGTTGCTTACATCCTTTCACACATTTCTAGAAATTTTACTAAGACTATAACCTCGTTAAATATATATGTATGCTATATGTATATGCATATGTAATCGGTTTTTACATATGTACATACTACATATAAATTGTATATGTATTTTAAATCAAAATAAAGTGCGCATTCCTATGAAATTATTATATTTAATTATAGTAGTTACTTAATTAAATACTTTTACTACTATAATTAAGATGCTCTTCCTTTTGTTATAATTACACATTTAAAACTTTGAATTATAAAAATTTGTATTTTCTATTCTCTCTACCAATTCAACTTGATTTTCAGCTTAATTTCTATATATAGGATTTTATAGAAAATTTTGCGGATTACAGAAGTTTGTTTTACTTTTTATTTTTAAGGAAATGTACACCACTTTGGGCCCAACATGATTTCAACAAACTGAATAGTGCCTTCGCTAAATTTAAAGTGAGTTTTGTGTAAAGCGCAGAATTTGAGATAAATTAAATTTTTAACGCAAGTTAACAAGCAAATCAATTAACACTTAGAAAAGAGCCTGTCAAACTAAGAGAAAAACTCTAAGGGGTGAAAAAAAAACAAGTATTAGAAAAAAACAAATGTATATAGATTTACTGTCGGTTTTAATAATTGAAAAATTACGCTCAACGCAAATTAAACATACACTTATTATTTTCGCTGAATAGCCGAAAACTGAAAAAAACTGTGCCAGTTTTAGCAAAACAAAAATTGTTGGGTTTGGTGAAAAATTAGCTCAATTCAAATAGTCCAATAGTTTACAAAATTTCAAGTGCACTTAGATGAATGGCATAATAAAAACGCCGTGGAAAAAAGTTTAAATCATATTTTTAAGTGAACACTCAAGTCTAAAATAAAGTATAATTACAGAATACATTAAGAATTAATATTCAACAGGAATTATGAAAGCATTTTAACGGAAAATTAACTACTTTAACACATCAATTTTTTATTAACATATAACTATAAAAACGGTAAACAAAAATATTAGAAAAAAAAATAATGAAACAATTGACTGCATTGCACTTAAGATGCTTTCGACGATATTGGCACTCTAAATGTTATTTCAAATGTACGAAGTCGACTTATTTAACTTCGTCTAGTGTCGTGTGACCACCCTTCAAAAATTATGTGACCAGCTTCTCTTAGATGACACTGCCTTGGTATGCCAGCATTTTTCTTTTATTTTTGTTTTTTGCTAATTTTTTCATTTCATTTTTAACAAAAAAAAAAAAAAAAAGTTTTACGAGACTTTGAAATTTTCTCTTAGATTTGAGATGAAAAAAATAGTAATTCAAGTTCGTTGAGAATGCATAAATATTCGCTTAAAAATACACCTTCAAGTAAATCAATGTAAATATACTGAGCCGTAACCTCAAAAAAAAAAAAAAAAAAAAATTTCCAAGCGACTTTTTTAATCTTGTGTTTTTTGTTTACCAGTTATGGCTCGATATACCGCATATTGTCACAAGTGGGTACGATTTCTAGTAGCCCTTAGACAAATGTAGGGTTTATTTACTTTGTGAGCTACATATACTTTGTAAATATTGCGGGAAAAGTTGGCGATTAGCGAAATCGACGATGCGGACGGCGAAAGTAGTAGGACACGAAGAATTTATGATTTTATGATTTCTGGAAGTTAGCGGCAATGAAAACCCGTAAATTTTTATATTTATTTCTTTGCCTCCGGGCAGAATCGCAAAAAATATCGATATTTAATATTAGCAATTATTTAGAAAGTAACAAATTTAATTATGCTAATTAAGAGAGTTTCAAATTTAATGAGAAATCAAAGCCAAAAATTTTTATTTTGAAAATAAAAGTTTTTTTCATAGTTCACAAAGTAAATAAACCCTGCAACAAATTGCTCAAGTATCTTAATTTTTTTTCAAATTTTTAAATAAATAAATTAATGCATTTTTGGTTTTTTTTTTTGCTCTTTATGCTGAACCAATGTTGGTTTTCTCTTTATTATATGTAGAGTATATTATAGATACAATTAAACTCAACTCGACAAATGTTTGTTTCTGTTCTTTGTTTTTTTGTCTGTCAACGAAAAAAAGCAAGTAGCAAGGGTTTTTCACAATTTGCCTGCACTCTTTGATTTCTCAAAGGTTTCAATTTCAAATAAAATGTTTGTTCTGTGTCTTTGTGTGACCTTAAACACTTAAGAGCTCTTGTTAATATTCAACTAACCGGCTAATCGAAAAATTACTAACCGTCAATATAGTGGCAGGCAGTTATTAAAAATACGATTAGTTTTACTGCAAAATGGAAAGCTTTAAATTTTCGTTACTGATATATATATATATATATATATATATAGATAATAGCAGACGGGATAAAAAGATTGATGTAAAATATGTATATTGACTAAATGATATTTCGACATTGCTTATTTTATTGAAGAAAGTCTTTGCTAACCAAGGAATTTAAAAAATGTGAAATTTCAGAAAGAGTTGCAATTGAACGGCTATTCGATTATTTTTTTTAAGCAAATTTTGCTGTTAGTTAGTCAACGGTTAGTCGATTATCAAGAACTCTATTAAACATTAAGACTATGTAGTATAAGAACTCTATCTACACAAATGATTGAGATGAAGTTTATTATGTTTTTGTTTTTGTTTTTCGTTTGTTGTCAATAACATACCTTTCACTGCTGATATATGTATGCATGTATTCATTTGACTTTTAATATATTTAACATTTTCCGCTATTGTTGAAGAAGTCTATATAGATTTATTCTCACACTTCGAATCATACAACTTCTACGCAATGTACTCTTCTGTTTAATTTCACGCAAATATTGTACTTCACACATAAAAGCTTTGACCATAGAACAGACTCAATAACTCCATACCGGGTTGTTGGTTTAGAACGCCGTGTAGGCAGTTAATATAAACAGCTTAGGAATCTTGTGAGATTTGTAAATTTTTGATTTTTCTTTTTGCAATCAGAAATACTGAAATCAACTCCGACGCCTACAAAATATTATGGACTTGTGGAAGGAAACTTGAAGAGAACTACAAGCAAGCAAAATTATATCGCTTTGACTAGTCAAGGTTCTCTCGAAGCACATCACAAAGCGGAAAATGCAGTTCAAATGCATTTTTCAGCATTTCTTATTAATATAAATTTTTTTTTTTGTTCAATTTCGTTTTAGGGACGGGGGTTTTTTTTGCTGCTCTGCTACTTGAATGTGTCGCTTTAAAATATTTTTGTTCACAGTGTATAAAGTTAATTTTAATTTTGCATTATTTCTTTAGTAAATACGAATTTTTACAGAGTTGCATTTTCAGTGCCGACACATTTGTTGCAAAAAAAAACTACCAAATGAAATGAAATAGGTGTGGACCACCCATCTGCGTTTTCGCAAGCAACTATTTAACATGAACTCTTATGTTTTGCATACAGACATATTTCATGTTTTAGTTTTTTTTTTACGTTTTTGCATTTTCTGCTATTAGTGTGTATGTGTGTTCTCTATACATTTAACTTTTTTATATTTTTTTTTGTTGCAATGAACATTTTTTGTCTGCATTTTTTTTTTTAATGATTAAATAAATTTGGAAATAAGAATAGTAATAGGTGCTACGAGACTAAAAAAAAAATCAAAGTATACGCCAACGAATGTATGTAAATTAAAAAAAAAAAAAGAAATGGCAAAAGTTATGTACAGCTGTAATGCTTGATATCGTTACACATAGTTCGCACAAACGTACATAGTTTTAGTGGCTTTTTAGTGGTTTCTCGTATCTATGTGTTTGTGTGTGTGTGTGTGTCTGGTCGCGTGTTTGTATGTAATTAATTGCCTACAAATCGCGGTTATCTTCGGGTTGAGGGTATGCATGTACGTATGTATATAAATAATTTACAACATTGAACAGAAAATATCAAAAAAAAAATAAGTAAACCATTAAATAAATTTATACACGTAAACGATAAGCTACTAGTTGTTGTTCTAACTAAATTTACGAAAATTAATGTGTATTATCTGCTGTATATACTATGTATGTATGTATGTATGTATACTTTTTTGCTGTTGGTTTTTTGTTTTAGTATTCTGCCGGCGCATTGCATTAGTTGTGCACCGCCATTTGATTTAATAATTTTTATTTATGTTTTTTTGCTGGTTCCAAGTGAAAAACGTTGTTATGCTTGTTGTTGTTGTAGATGCTGCTGTTGTCGTTGTAATTTCTTTCAGATAGGGTTGCTTTTTTTCTATAGTCCAACACCTAGGACATTCGATTCGACAAGACCAAAAATCCGAGCACCTTAAGAAAAAGCAGAAATTAGAAGGTGGAAAAGGAAGGTAAAGGTTTTGAATTTATAAAATAGATACATATGTATGTTTCCATTATATTTGTTTTTAATTTAAAGCATCAATATTGTGTCATACAATGTAAAATTCAACATTATCGGTTCTATCTGCTGATAAATCGTCATTAGAAAGAATCATAAAATTTTAAGGCGATACAAAATTGTGTTGTGGTATAAATTACGGCTATTGCTATTACTATATTTTCATTTTATCAACAATTGTTTATCTGTTGTTGGTAACAACAAATGTCCTTTCAAGTTAATAAGTTAGATTAGGATAACGAAATAAAAATAAAAATTACTGATTTGAGTCCTTGAAAAACTTTCGGGCAAGCAATTTTATAGCTCATTCAATTGTAGCATTATAATATACAAGTTTGTAGTGATTAGAAGTTTCGATTATCATTCCACAAAAAAAAATCGCCGTGTGGTCAATTGTTTGAATCACTGTGGTTTGTCAGACACTAACTCCGAAATAAAATGAATTGTACCCGGCACGAATAATTCCTTACTGAAACCCGAATTCAGAATGAGCTCAAAACTAACTTTCCTTGAACTGGTATTTGAAATAAATTTCGCAGTAGGATTTTTATCTGAAAAAGCAATACAAAAAATTATATAAAAAATCCTTAGCAGTACCCGAAAAGGTCAAGCGGATGTTAATAACAATTTAAAGTGCCTTCTTCAATTGTCATTAGATGTGTTGATTGCGTAAAACAAAGAAACATATTGTTAAAAATTATAGTTTTTCACCGCACTTTTTGAACTTCCTTTTTCTATCAAGATTTCGGTTTACAACGCGGTTGAAAGAATATAGCAGAATGCGCCATTCGCTAAACGATCTCAGCGAATTTGATAGAATCAATTGATTTTAATTAATAAAAGGCAATAAAAATTAATAAAACTGTGTTCCGGCAAGTTCGAATCACAAAAATTACGATATTCACTCTGGACCCAACCTAACTTAATTTTTCAGTGATTCTTAAGTAACTTAATTCTTCATAAATTTCCCTTTTTCTTCTTACTGGCTTTATGATGATGAAGAAAGGCCCAATCTGTCATTTTTAGCGTTTAATGTAAAAGCAATTAAGATATTGAAAAACAACTTTTTAGTGTTCGATCCAAACTCTCCGCATTTATAATCTAAATTTCACTAATATATAAAAAATAACAAATTGCATTCCTTACCTTTTGTTTTATTGTACAACTATTGAGAAAGCCAATGTACATTTTAGCGCGTCAACGGACGCGACACCATAGTGACATGCTTCAGTATGGATTGGTTTTTGTCGATGAGACACGAAAGCGGTGCCCCTGTGATGCCACTCCCATGACTACCACTAAACAAGCCAACATCATCATTATCGTCGATCCCGCCATCATTATGCATTGCCATCGGTTCGATTGCAGTCAAATGGTATTTGCAGGTAATAATCGTGTGATTTCTAGCAGCCGCTGCAGTTGCATCGCAACCATATACCATATCTGCGCCACAAAGATTGCTGGCATAATCGGAACATTTTTTCGCATTGGAAGCAGCAACAGCAGCGGCCGCAGCGGCACCGAAACGCAGTGAAGCGTTCAACAAATTTTGAAAACTCAACTCATTGGCATTCGAAGTAGTAGACAAAGACGACGATTTCAACGCATAACTATTTAAATTGGCGATATCATTGTTGTTATTATTTTGCATAAGTGTAGCGGTACCATCAATAATACTATTACTTATGGCTACAGTGTTTTCCGGCGTTATGCCACTATTCATTAGTTGCGCGTGGAAATAATTTTGTGATGCCGAGTGACGTCGTTTGCGAGTAACTGCCTATAAGGAGTAAAAAAAAAAAAATAAGTAAATTTGGCAACTTATAGCGATTAAAATAAATACCTTTGATTTTAAAGCTGAGTCTACTAGCTGTGCGCTGGTAAACGCTATCACCTCACTTTGACTATGGGCTAGAAATTCTTGAGCTTCTTGCAAATTGGCCGCAGCAGCTTCTACACTCGCATCTGCGTCGGCGCGTAAATTTCGCATATTTTTCTCAGCGATATCGGTTTCCTCATTTATTTCAGATTGGTTAACTGCAGCGGCTGGCGAATTTTCAGTGTGTAAAGCACGACTGATTTCTTCTGGCTGTTGTGGTTGTTGATGGTGTGGCTTTTGTGGCTGTTGTGATGGCGGTGACGAGGTTTGCCAAATTCTAGCTAGATTCTCATGTTCCCAACTCATTTGTGTATGGTATTTATCTGCATCATCAGCAGCGGGCAATGGGAAAATATTACCAACATTCGTTGCATGCTCGTTGGGATTTACGTTGAATTGGCGTAAAAGTTGTATTGGATGAATACCGCCGCTATTTTTAGCCACGCCCATACCAGCACCAACTGCAATTCCCCCATTGGTGCTATCGGCTGCATTCAGTTGCCAAATATTGCGCTCATTACGATTGCTGTGCCACAAATTGCCGCTAAATTGTGTGGTTCTCGTTTCCTTTTCAGCTTCACTTCTCAAATCAGCATTCCCGTTTAATTTTTCCATATCGTTATTGTTATCGGGACGTAGTAATTCCGCTATTAAACGATTCACTTTTTGTATAACGGTAAATGTATCCGAATCATTAGTGATGGCACCGTCGCTAGCATCATTAGCAGCTTTCGCATCTTGCTGATTATCTGTAAGTTCTTTATTTGGCACCGGCTTCACCGAACATTCTTCCACAACCACGGCATTTGTGTCCTCAGCACACCAATCGCTGTCACTTGTCACCGTATCGGCGCCACTATCATTACCTGCACAATCATCATCTTCATCTTCATCGTCCGCGTCATCCGTATCGCCAGCACGACCTATATATAAATCTTGCATATATCTAAGATCGCTCATTATCTCATCGGCCTCCACTTGAAGTTCATCGCGCAACAGCCTATTGGCCGGTATTGATTTCATTTCACTGTTACAAGCGGCACACATGCCCCAAACTGATTCAATGCCAATGTCGGAAGCTTCCCCAGCACCACCATCAGTATTATTATTGGTGTTGACGTAAGTAGCCATGTGCCCAGCTTCTTTACACTTTTTACGTATCTCATTCATGGACCATTGCTGCTCTAAACTAGTCATGTCCACATCAGTATCAATGAATGCCAGTGTGTTGCGTGGATTCATTTCGGTAACATCGGCAGCACTACCATAGAAATCTACCTCATCGCAGCCGGCGTCGGCGTTGGCGTTGAGGTCGTCGTCAATATCATAATCATTAGCGTTGCATTTCATATTGTTGCTTATCTTTTTTTTGTTATTTTTGTGCACCTTCGACTGCTGTTGATAGATATTCCAATTACGATTATCGCCGCCTAATGGTAGCCATGTGGAATTGTTTGTGGTAGGCGGCGGTGGTGGGAAATGTGCCATTGCGCGCGTAAAAGCATCGGCAGTGTCGCTGTAGACGAGTTCATTGGACGCGCTCGCTTTCAAATTTTTAGCTGCATTCGAAAAAATTAAGCTAAGAGGATGTGACTGCGATGTTGTTGTAGCTGTTAGACTCATACTATTGTAATGTTTGTTAGCGCTAGAATTTGCGCGTGCAATTGTAGGAGGCTCTATATCGGTTTGACAAGCGATCTCAGTACGTTGTACACGAAATTTAATTACAAAATCACGTTCGATTCGTTTCGTTTGCAAATTGCCGTTCTTGCAATGTGCATTGGCGTTAGCTCTGGCAGCTTCACAGTTAGAATTGGCATACAATGGGTTTGCGGAGGCGCCAACACCACCATCATCTTCTGCCATAAAATTGTCAGTGCGCGTGTACTCGAGATATTTATCTTGTTCGAGGTAGAGATAGCCGCTGGCCGAACGTTCATACTCTATGACATCTAATTCGCTGCAAATTTCGAAGGTGTGTCCGTCCACATAGGATTTAATAGGATGGAAATGTGTACGCTCGGAAGTCAATAAATTTTCACCATCGTCCATTATATCGAGCGCATAACGTTGCTGTTGTTGTTCTTTATTATTGGTTTGCGGCGGATAATTTCGCTTTACCAAAGAGGCATTCGATGCATTCTCTTCGCTTGACATTTGCAGCTGTGAAACTGTTTTGATGCGTGCAAACTCAACAAAGCCACTGTTCCTAGGAGAGTGATTTGCTAGCGTTACTTTTGGTTTTGACACGATGACTGTTTCATAGGCGTTTGGACGCAATGTTGCGTTTGGGTGGGATGGTGGTGCCGACGTGGTGGCCCAAGCATTTTGCATATCACTTTTTATAGTACCTTTTGTTGGCTGCCGTTGTGTGACCGAGGACGGTGAATCAGTGCAATCGGTAGCGCTAAGAGCGCTTAACGAAATATGAAAATTTGTCTTTTGGCCTGCTGCACACTGCTTTTGTGGCAACTGTTGTGTTGGAATCATTGCTGTCATATTATTTTGAGGCGGTCCGGCATTTATGCCCTCCGACCACTTAGATGTTGTATAGGTTGCCGTAAAACCAAAATTGTTGCCGCTGCCGCTTCCGATGTTTAAGCCATTAGCATCGCTAGTATCGCTCTGTAGTTTCTCTTCACGGTTGTTGCTATTACCAACTGACTCAACATATTGATTTAGTTGCTTGCCCGAATTGTGTACTTTAAAGAAGAAACTCTCATCTGTGTCACCGCCGCCAATGTTTGCATTTTCCGACCAAATAGAGTTCTGTAAAAAGATCGCTACAGGGGTTTTTCGCTCCTCCCCTATGGTACCGCCGCCGCCTCCACCTATGCCCGCGCCGCCGCTATGGTGCAGAAAACCACAATGCTGCTGCAACTTTAATTTGGTCAAGTTCTCTAAATTGCTTGGCATGGAGTAATAGTCGCTAGTAGTAGGGGCTGTTGAGGATGTGTCGTCTTTGGCTTTAAAGAAATTTTTGGATTTCTCGGGAGCATCAACACAACTTAAAATGCCACCATTTGGCTGAAATGGTTTCAAGAATAAAGCACATACAGATAAAGAAATTATTTTAAACATTTTTTTGTTTAGAATTCTGTAAATGAATAAAATTAAAAATAATCAGCGCCAACGCGTATTCCCTGTGAATAAATATTCCGGTAAAATTTCAAGAATATACAAAATTTCATATTTTCAAATTGAATATGTCTTAATATCTTTCGTTTGGCACCCATATTAAATTAAACTTTTTAAACAAGTGTTTAAAAAATATTATATATGTTAATTATAAGCCATTTTTGTGTAAAATTATATCCAATTCCGTGTAGCCGTTTCGGCGTGAAAAGGGAATAAACTGTAGCGTTCAAGGCAACCATCTCCCAAGTTACATAAGAAGTTTTACTTTAAAAATTTGACTTGGATTTTTAAGGGAAGCTATAACGAGAGTTATGATTTATAATAAATTACAATATATTTTAAATTACTTTAGTGGACAGAGCACAGAATATTAATTTCTCACTTTTTATTGCTTCTCCCCTTTCTTAAATATCAGTATGTTTTTTTTTTTTTTTTAATAATAAACCATTTTTCAACTCACCTTTAAAGCGCTAACACTCATTTCATTCGCCTTACTCTGCATCACCGCATTAAGCTCTTTGGCTTTCTCACCAATTACGCTAGTCGGCAACATTTGACTCAAATCAAAATGATGATTATAGTAGTTTGCCCAGAAATTCTTGACATTTTGTGACAACGGCACATCGAACGGTAGCGAATTGGGACCACCAGAGAAGTGTGTATTGCTGCTATTGCCGAAGGAAAAAATATGCATAGCATTATCAATAGGCTTGACGACCTCCTCATCGTTGCCAGCATCTTTCCATAAAGCCTTTACGCTGCTATTGAATTTAGCTTCGAATTGTGCAAAATCCGATTTATCGTCAGATTTTTCATCTTTTGATACCAATTCGCGTTCATATAGCCGTTTAGCTGGGGCGGCAGCACCCTCTGCAGTGGATAATGTTAGCAAGGGGTCATCGTTAGTTAACTCCGATACTGTAGCTAAAGTATCATCATAATCATCATAGTCGCAGAACGAAATATCAACTGCCGGCAAAACGGGTGTAGTTGGTTTTTGTGGTCGAATTTCGTCACTCTCAATGTCGATGTCTTGGGTGGCTGTGTGCTCTTTATCTTCCAACTTCTTGGCTACAGATATTGCCCCCTCGTTGTTGGTGTTAGGACAAACGACAGCCGCATCGTTGGGTATTGCTGCTACTTCTCTGGTACTTTTCTTATTGTATTGAACAGCGCTCTCTGAAGTGCTACGATTGCGAGAGTTTCTATTTTGGCGCGTAATAAACTCTTTGATCAAATCGCGTCCCATCTCCCAACAACCCTCAAAATCAGTATCCCAAAACGTGGGCGAAGCACTGCGTTTATTTCTGCCGGCACCACCTGCCGTTGACGGATTATTCCCTTTATTTTGCATTGATGTTGAAGTAGCGCCGCAAGATATGCTACCACTGAGGTTCTTACGCGTATTTTGTTGAATCGCCTTACTTTTCGATAGAGCTGTTATAAAAATATGAAGGCAACACATTTATATTATATTATATTATATTATATACATATATAAAATAGATTATATGATTTGGCTCTCAAAGTACTACACCGATTTTAATCATTATTATTTTTAAGATGAAATATTTGCGGAAAACAATTTAGTGAGTGGCATATTTAAAGAATGTGCACATTAAGGTGCATCACTCCCCATTCAAACCGGTACTATTTTCCATCCGCATTATATTTTAAGGCATCAAGCAAAATATTTCGCAATAATATTGAGGTTTGGTGAGTTGAACCGGTTTAAAATTACCTAAATTTGTTGGAGTTTTTTTTGTATAAATAGTTTTTTTAAAATATTAAAAAAAAATAAAAAACATTACCTCAGATTACAAAATAATTTAAGCTTAAAAGTGCTGATATACATAAATATTTAAAGATTTGTTCAGCATAATCATAATGAAATTTCTTATGCTGTCCTTGGCTTTTTTAGAAGATTGATTTAAGAAAAACTTAAATCAGCCAAAACTTGACCGGGTTAAATTAACAATATATCGTATATTTTCTTTGCAAATAGCCTCTTTCGCTTCCAATGTTTTTTTTTACAAATCATATTATGATTCCGTTGAAATAAAATTTAGATATTTTTCAGCATACATCGTTTTATCATCTAAAGTGTTTTTTTTATATGTATTTTAACAAAATTATTTTTATAAAAAAAAACTATTTGGAGAAAATTTCAATGTTTTTTTAAAAAATCAAATTATGATTCCGTTGAAATAAAATTTAGATGTTTTTAAGCATATATCGTTTTATCATCTCATGTATTTTTTTATCTTTTAACAAATTTGTTTTTATAAAAAAATTAAATTTTTGGAGAAATTTTCAAATCGATCAAGCCCACGAAAATTTCAATATTTTCGAAATATTTTGGCGTAAGTCTTAAAACATAATTCATTTTATAATTCCGGTGGGAAAACAGCAACTTTTGTTGGGGTGAGGCACCCTAATGTAAATTGTTTTTAGTTGAACCCAAGCTTTTTTTTTTTAAGAACAAACATAAAATTAAATACGTTGTACTTTTTGAGGCGTGACAAAGTACTCCAGGTTTTTGCTAGTACTTAAATAAATCTTAAACTCGAAACAATAAATCAGTTAACTTAAATCACTTACCTCGACTTCGACGACGTTTTGATTTACGCTTTATGCCGCCGCCAATTGTACTATTAGCAGAAACGAAAGCCGAAGCTTCATTATCATCGGCATCGTCGTACAACTCTTGTCGCGGCATTTTTGGCGCATTTTCAAATGTATCATTCATTCTTTTATCTCCAGCATTCGTCTGGGTTATAGAGCTAGTAGCCACCTCTGCCGCGGAATTGCTAGAAATTGTCGAACTGGAACTACTAGTTGAAATCGATTGATCCTGATTATGTTTCTCCACGGGCCACGTTAGCCACTTGATATTGCGACGCCAAGTAACAAACGAATCTTCCATCTCTTTTGACAGCGCTGGAAAAGCGCGAAAATAAAGATCGCTCGGATCTAATTCGCTATCTTCTAAATGTTCTGCAGTAGCGTTATTATCGGCAATTGAACCGGCTACACCGGCTGACAACGCTTGTAAGAGTCTTTCACCTTCACCTCGACTACTGGCGCTGCAACTTTTGCTATGAGTTGGCCCTTCCTTTGCCTGGTGGTGATTGTGGTGCGTTTTGTTCGAATGGTGGCCGTGGCGATGATGTGTTTGTTTATGATGTTGTTGGTGGGCTAGTGATAATGTAGCTACTAATTGTTTGTCCTCATCTTCACTATCACCAGTTTGTTTATCGATATCCTTCAGTTTTTCACACAGTTCATCGACGAGATTTTCAATAGTTGCGATCTTAAAAAAAAAAAAAAACAAAACGAAGTGAAAATGAGTTCGACGAATTTTTCTGGTAGGTGGGAATCGGCAAATTTAAACAGTAGCTCGCAATCCGAAAAATTTCGATTTGCATAAGTACATATATTCAGTGACTCACGGTGAAAATGGACCAGTTTTATTTTTGTATTATTAACAAGATTTTCCAAGTTACATTTTTTTTAGTAGTTATTTATGTATATAAATCACAAAAATCTAAATTTTAAACTTTGTAAACCATGTTTGCGAAAATCTAACGTATTTGAAAATATTGAAGTTAAAATTCTTCAGGTATGCAGTTTTACAGCTAGCAGGCTTGGTCATTTCCCATATAAGACAGCATTTGGTGCGCGTTTTATATGGAAGACTGCGTCTTAAAAAAGAAAATGCAGAAACGAAAGGGGTTACGAAATACATATGTTCTAATATATTTCTTTTCAAACAGCTATCTAAGATTTTGATTTAACTTATAAATTTATCTTTGTAAATAGATGGCGCTATTTCCGTGCAATGACCATCATGCCATTTTGGTGTGTAAAGGTAATGAATCCAAGTCTCATAAATTTCACTTCAAAAACAAAAAAATATTTGACATAGCGTTCGAGATGAATGGATTGTTTCTTAAATATTTACGACTATGGATTTTAAATTTTCCAAAACAAAAAAAAAAAAATAAATTTGTTGATCTGTGTGTGAAGACTCATAAAAACTTTTTTTTCGATACTCAATTACTCTTTTCGTTTTAATTCCAAAAATCGATATTTAGCTGCTGATTGAGGTTTAACTATTCACTGCAAAAAAATGGAATGTATGCTTTCGAAAATATTTCGAAACTGTATTTAGTTTTTGTATTCCCTTTTTACCTGTTACTATACTAAATGTGAACCATCTACCTAATTTTTTCATTATATAGTCTTTACATATATGGATGTAAGTATTTGTACAAAGTACATACCTCTTGTTCCGAAGAAACAATATCCTTCAAACACTGAACCGCATTGAATTTTTTGAGGGCATCGGTATCCAGATAACGTCTATTTCCACCCTTGCGACTCGCAAAAAATGACTGTAATAGTGGATGAAAAAAAAAACAACAAACAAAAAAATTATGAATAAAGCTTTTGCACTTAAAATACAGGGTGTTTTCAACGGTAATGCATATTTGTTAAAGGATCGATTAATAATTTTTATTAAATATTAAAAAAAAATTCTTAATAGCAATTCAAGAATTGCCTAAAATTACAATATATGCATGTATGTATGTATGTTTACAACACTTATGCTAATTAGTAATTTGGATGATTTGGAAAATCCTTTAACTAAACCATATTATCACCATGTAATACCCTGTAAAACTTAAGTTTTTTTTATTTTTATAAAGAAATAAAAATCGATACTTTCAGCTGATCGCAATATTACTTTGTCATTTACAATTTCCAACAATTGTTGCAATTTATAGCAACTAATGAAATGAAAGTTATCGATTTAAATCATAAACTTGTTTTTTAAAGAAAAAATGCTTTTAATTACTTCTAAATTGCTGAACTCAATTGGATCGTTTAGTTGAATTGTCGATTGTAAGAGAGATAGGAGAAGTCTAGTATAGATCTGTGGTGCCTCAACGCCTAATTGCTCCAAGCGGGATACTAACCAATCAGATATGGCGTTCACCGCACGCGTCGATACAAGTTGCGGATACTTCATACCTAGTTAATAGAAAAATTTTGTTTGCATTTGGTTTTTTTTTTTTAAGATTTTCGTTGAGAAAAGAAAAATGAGAAAGAAAAAATACAGTATAATTTTAGTATCACTTGAAGGAATATAATTTTTAAGGATTTTCAATTTGTGCTTGAGTGATAGATTTACTAGATTTACTTTTTAAAAGGATATACAACAAAAAATTTTAATCTACCGAAATTAGAAAATAAATGGGTTGTTAAAAAATAATGTCTACAATAGTCAGTTGAAATCAAATTTTCAATCATTGGTATTAAGGGTATACAAATGAAAAAAAATAAAAATTTAATAGCTGAAGTTTTGTTTTAGAAATGTTTGATTGATGCTTTTCTATATAGAGCCCTATTTAAATACAAAATATGTGACCAGCTTTTACAGCAGGCGGCGCAGAAAATGTTATTTATATTTTTTTTCCCATACTGGAAAAATTAGGAAAAATTTAAATTTATAGTGGGGTAAAAAAAACTGCACTCGGTTGATTTTTTTTTTTTTTTAACAATATTTAGAACTTTTGCCATGGTAAATTTGTTTTCGTTAATCTTTTATAAAATAGGTCATTCTACAAATAAGCCCCAGATAAATAAGTTTCCAAACTGGGATACAATTTAGAAAAATTAAGCAAATTTAAAGTTTACTTACAAATTTAGAAAATCAACGGATATTTTTAGGGAGAGGTACTAAATTCTGCTTTTCAAAATTCTTTTGGATGAAAATTCTGTAAAAATCAAAAAAAAAATTCTGTCCAGCCTAAATTCTTTTGGTTCAATATTCTGTATTTAAAATTCTGTATGATCAAAATGATGGAGAACTGAAATTCTGTATATTAAAATTCTGGAATCAAAATTATTTTCGATCAAAATGCTGTAAAAATATAACCAAATAAGCAGATAACCTGATAAGCACGCTTACCTCAATAGCACATTTATTTTATGAATAATTGAATTCCGATTTTATAGAATCAATGGTATATGTATATACATACATACGTCAATTAAAGAAAAATTCAAAAATTCATTCAAAACAAAAGTTATTACATTATAATGGCGAAACAATTATTATATTATTAAATTTTTAGCAATTCGCTTTAGAAAAGAAACATGCCTTAATATAAGCCTTTTTTTTGTTATTCTTTTAATTCTGTTGTTTGCTTTTACAGCCTTCTTCGTTTGACTAATTTTGTGACCATTTTGAAATTTCTGAAGCTATAAATACATACAAACATATGTACATTTGCTTTATGTAAATCTGTTTTGATAATATAGGAAACTATATGGGTCAAGACAAGTCATGTATTGGCAGTATTTTGTTTTGCAAAACTCTGTATTGAAAAACCGGAAGAGCATATGGATAAATAAAAAAGTGCGCACTTTTTTTATTTATCCATATGCTCTTCCGGTTTTTCAATACAGAGTTTTGCAAAACAAAATACTGCCAATACATAATTTTGATTTACAGAATTTAAAATTACAGTGTTCAGCAATACAGAATTTTAACAGTACAGAATTTTGAATTACAGATTTTTGAATACAGAATATTGAATACAGAATTTTAAATACAGAATTTTGAACCAAAATCATATTGTACCCAACCCATATTTTTAGCCTATTCAAACTTTCACCTTTTTATACTAGAATCTTTTGTATATAATAATAGGGCCGTAAGGTCATAGTTAGGTGATGCTGTGAGTCGACATACATATTTCTAAATACCATATTAACAGTCCGATTTGTTTCAAGACATAAATATAAAAATTGTGTTTGAAAATTGGGCCAATAGGCGGCGCTAGATCCGAGATATCTCTACTAAACCCAATAATTACAGACCGATTTGATTAAAATTTAAAACACCTATTAGTCTCATAAATATAATTATTTTGTTTAAATTTGGTTACAATTTAGAACAAGTATTTTTAGGATGTAGCAAAGCGCGCCGGGTCTGCTATAACAACAGCATATTCAAAATTTGTTTAAAAATTCTGAGTAAAGTTTTTGTATTTCTATGATTTTTGTTTGTTTTAGTTTTTATGAAAATTTTGTAAATGTACTTCCGTACAAACATTTGAAACGTTTAGATTAGAGGGTTTTGTTAGAGATTCAACTGTGAGTAAATTGAAAAATTTAAGTTCTTAAATACAAGAAGATATGTAGCGCCACAATTATTGTATATTCCGGTTGATTTCTTTGCATAAAAATCCGAACGCTATTTATGGCCTAAGACCTGTGTTTAATTCTGAATGAAAGACTTAAAACTTTGCTGAAAAACTATAATATATACCGTTCTGGTTATGGCATTATTTTCTATAAAAAGTTAACGAAAAACATTTAACATGAATATTCAAAAAAAAAAAAAAAAAATCATCGCACACAATTTTGTCTGATACATTGCACTTGTTTCCTTTTCAATACTCCAAAATAACACATTACCCCAAATTAAATAAAAAATTTGATTTTATTTTCTGTAAATTTTCATACCAAATTCAAAAAATTAAAATGATTTTACACTTAAATTGCTTTCGTGAAACTGACTGTAGAAACTGTTAGAAAAATTTGTTTATAATCAACAATATTGTTTGGCGGAAAATGCTAGACGACAAACACACATACTCATACACATGTTATGTATGTATAAATTGCAATTGCAGTGACAGCATATCAATCCAATTTTTTGTTTGGCTTAGGGAAGAAGTTACACCAAATGTGGTAATAGCTGTCAAATGTTTTTTGCGCCACACTGGTTATATTATCTAGTGAAATAGTTAACGAATCTACATACTACGTTATTAGCTATACATATAAGCTAGATACATAAATATGTACGAGCATATATATGATTGAAAGTTTATGGTGCACGTTGAGGTCCACTGCTATTTTGTTTAAAAATTTTTTTTTTTCTTAAATAAAACCAAACTTCTCAATTCACTTAACAATCGAACGATAGAAACTTAAGAAAACTTTTTTTTATTTTATAATGAGCTTACGAGGAGAGTATCAAAAGTTAGCTTAGTTTGTGACTTTTAAATCTTTAAAAATGAAAATACCAAATCCTTTGCAATTATTTTACGAGACTTCTTTCTAAATTTCAAAACGATCGGCTAAAATGGAGACGAGAAAACGCAAAGTACCATCACCAACGCAAGCAGAAATTCGCTTTGTGTTTCTCATCGGGTTTCGGCATAAATTGTCAAATTGATACGGAGCCCCACAGGTGCCCGTACAAGGTAAGCAACAAAAGTAATTATGCCCGTTTACTTGACCCGATCAAAAATCGTAGCTGCTGGTTCCCTGGAAAAGTAACGGTAACGGTAACTGCAAAATGGTACCCGAAGATTGCTACCAAGAGTTTTAATTTTTTTTTTTTTGGAAAAGCGGAAGGAATACTTCGTTACTACTTTTTACTTACATCATGACAACGCACCAGCTCACACTGATAAAAAAAAAAAACGAGTAACTTTAATGCTATTTCTATCGACCAGCAGCATATTCCCTGGATATAGACTTTGTGATTACTGGCTATTTACAAAAATTTAGTGGGAAAGTCTTTAACAGCAACTTGGAGCTGATGATGAACTTGATAGCTTAAAAAACCAAGATTTTGAAGACTGTTTTGAGAAGCGGATTTATTTTCATGTAGAGAAAATAAAAATATGAAGATTAAGATTTTTTTCTTTTTGATCAACTAAGCGAACTTTTGTTGGCTCACTCGTATAAGAATTTTTTTTTTTTTAACTGAGGGATTTTCATTTCATTTTATAAGCGCAAGCGCAGAAGAAAGTTAAATTCTTGTCGCAATTCAACTTATGCAACTACTACTTATTTAATATTCTAAGCAATAAAAATAAAAACAAATAAAAAATATAGCTAGCTATATTAATAAATTTGGAAAAGTAAAAATTGAAGTTAAATGGCATTGGACCCTAGCGTTTTCATACAATTCCGAACTATACATATTGCAATAAAAGCAGCACAAATTAATCTAAGTTAGGTATATAGTACAAACCTAGGATTGGTAAATTAGTGTTTTTGCAAATAAATTATGAAAGACAGCCCACACTTACATATACATATACTAAGTACTTGCACATGAATAAATTACGATAGAAAAATATAACCAACTTCTCATACCTATTACTTTTCACTCAAGTGATCCAAGAGGAACCGTACAAAGCAACCACATAACATGCCGGTGACCGATTATGAAATGTTCGTCGGTGTTTTGTGTTGCCGTTGACGATGACGTCGACAGTGTTTGTGTCGCAAAGGTTGCAATTGAGCTGACAACTGCTGCTGCTGGTACGGTACGTTGTATGCGGACCGATTTCATAGAGCCATTTTGGTACAACCAATCGCTGGTGGATGTTTACGAACAAAAGCGGCTGCTAAAGCAACTAACGCTGGCAACCACAAGCCGACGACAACAACTAGCATTTGAGCCGTTGCCCTAGCTGCGCGATGCTGCCACTTCTATTACCGCACCTGCTACACTTGCTGCTGCTACTGCAGCTGCTAACACTGATCGCCTCTGTGATATGCTGCTGCTGTTTTTCTCGTTGTTGTTGTTGTTGTTATACTTCTGGCGTTGATGCCTCTTTCCGCCAATCGTTGAAGTAGACGATAACAATAGATGGTATGGTTGTTGTTGTTGTTGTTATTGTTGTAATGAACGCATTTGATTTGATTGAATTTAGGCATTTTTCGGTGCAACATCCGAATGGGCGGTGATGACAACGGACAACATTATGTACAACATAATTTTCGAATTTTGCATTTGTTGCGACAATGCCATAGCCCCAGTGAATGATTAAAACATGCTTAGTTAATTTTCTCTAAATATACATACATTATACGAGTGAGTACATGTATTACGTAATTAACGGAGAGACATTTGAAACAGTTTTACATACACTGTTGTTGCGTTCCGTAGATTATTATTTTATTTATTTTGATTTGTTAGTAATCTAGCGCTACTGGAGTTTTTTTTTGTTTATTTAAATTCTTTGGTTTGAATTTTATTTTATTTTTAAATTTTACTTTTCTTTTCGACCCCTTTTCGGCTGATGCGCAAAGTTTTAACCTTTATTTATAATGCTTTATGTGTTTATTTATTTTTTATAGTTTTTACGACGTGTTATTCAACTAATATTTCCAATATGCACGTTCTTGGTTAAATTGTTTTCGAAAAGGTTTTGCAATTGTAAAACAAGCAGTTGTTGACAAAAGTAATTAAAACGCTTGTGATGGTGAAATGTGAACGAAAATTGATTGTTATGTGTTGGTTTTTTGAGTTTAAACTCTTTCAAATTATATTCAAATCATAGTGAGTGAGTTTGTGTTTATGTACGCGCGCTCCTCCTTCTTGATGATTCCGAGCCGGGGATCGTATTTGCTATATATTATATATAATCTATTTGCATTTGTTATTTGTTATTTATGCAATGCGTTGGACCAACATCGAGTAAGCAATCGTTTCCTGTTGTTGGTATTTTGGTAGTTTGATCGTTTTTTTTTCTTTAATTAGTTTATTTTAATATTTTCTTATCAGAATTGTATGCTCTTCCGTTGGTGAATCCTTTTTGTTGATTTTGTTTTTATTTGATTTTATTTTATTTCGCTGACTTCCTGTAGTCGTGATGATGGTGGTGTATGTTGTATATTTTTTTTTAGTGTGTTGCTTGGGGGGGAGGGTGTAGGTCTATTGGGATGATTGCTGTTTTAAGAATTTCTTCTAATTTTCCGATGCCAAAAATATTAAGTTGTTTTTACAACTTAAGCATGTGGCCTTCTGCTGATCTTCACACGTTGGCCGGCCTGGAGTGGTTGCTGTGTGTTGGTTGTCGTCGTCGTCGTACTGTGTATGTGTGTATGTGGGCGTGACTATTGCGCAATGCAATGTTGTTGTTTGCTGCTGCTGCTGTTGATTGATTTCAACTGCATTTAGTAATCCATTTCGCCTTTCATTTGTGTGTTATGGAACTGAATTCTCATTGGAATTATTCCACACTTGCATAAAGTGTTTTTTATTCTGAAACGACAAAAGAAAAGGTGAAATTTTTTGTTTTTTAAAAATGTAGAAAGAATTTAGATGGCGGTTGTATTGCATTATTTATAAAAAGTTCAAAAATGGAGTAAGACGTAGAGCCAGAGCCAGCGAAATGAGAGGATATGAATTAAAAGCATTGCTAATTATAATTATTTAAAACTACAATATTAAATATTCTCACCTCCGTAGCGGACAGAGTTCAACAACAATTGTATGTACTCTCTTTCAACATGGTATTAGCTACTCGGTTTCAGATCATTTTTGATGTGAAATACACCCATGGGCAATTTAAAAAATGCACGATGAAAAATTCAAAAAATATTCATCAAAATTTCAAACTTTTTAATTTGGGTATGCTCAAAGCAAATTTATACAAGGTATTACAAAAACAAAAATCTACTGGCATGTTGTTTTTGTTTTTGTGGCTTGGACTGTCGAATAATTTAAGAAGTGTATATCGCCAGCCAATGCAGCCAAATCAGCTGTTCTAGTAGCACAACCTTACTTCATTTTTAGCATAGAAACAGCGTTGACTGATTAATTTAATGGTCTACCGCTCTTTATTCGATATAACGAATGGAGTTTATATTAATTTTAAAAATTCTGTACTAAGACTGAAATTTTGATTTGATTTATATGTTTTTTTTTATTAAACTAAGTTAAATAATGCAAACAGGATTTATAATATATTTATTATTTTATTTTATATTTTACGCGTTTCAAGGAGAAAGAGTCAATCTAAGATTTCTTATTTCATTTAATTTGTCTTTTTCCTAAAAATTATGCTTACGGTTAGAGTTAAGGCCATGGTTGTTCAAACATAACATAATAAATAATATTTGTATATTTGTTACAGGTTATTAAGTTTGCTTTCAAAATACCTTTATTAGAAGAAAAGTCGACAAATATGAAGTGTTACGAAATTAATAAGGTATAGCAAAGAAAATATATCCATACATACATATGTATGTATATGGCTATATGCTAGTGTACAAAGCAAAAGCCAATTAATGCCGACACTTTAAATCAGTTGTGTTTGCTTATTTTTTGTTTGCCAGCATACATCTCTACATGTATGTAGGTATGTATGTACATATGTATGTACATATATGAATGTACGCTGTTGCAAATAGTATACTATTTATAAATTCATACAATGCATACATACTATGCACCTATGTATGTATATACTTCTGTATACATACATATATGTATGTAGTAGGTATGTAAATATGTTTGCCTGCTTGTCTAGACAAACGCAGCTGTCGTCTTGCACTTGTTGCTTCAGCTGATAAGATGTTAATCACATATTCAATAAGTAGACGCAATATCATAATATACATACATACATACATACATATGTACAGCTTCAGCATTTAATAGATTGTTCAATTTTTACATACATATGTATATCATTACAAAAAAATAGGTAGCTGTTTAGTAGCGTCCTTTAATTAAAGGTAACAAAATGAGAGCCACAAATGAGCGACTAACGTGACCGTGCTGTCACCCGGTGTGCGTCAGGTTCAAATCTGGCCCGAAGTTTAATTAAAAAATTATAGAGAAAGGCTTTTTTCATGGCCTCATAAAAATCATCTGCCATTCGGAGGCGACATAAAACTGAAGGCCCTTCAATTTTTGTATGATGTCACCGCTAAATTATTATTATATCCTTTTGGTTTTATTTTAGGCGATCAATCAGAATAGTATACATACATATGTTTGATTAACAAGAAAAGATTTTAAATTAATTTGTGCAGATAAAAAATGATTGGTTCTTACTGGGTATTTTGGTAGCTATTTGAAACTTGCAGTTATATTAAAATTTAGTGGGTTATAAAATCGGATAAACAAATTTTTTCTAAAAGTAGAATTAAAAATTTTCACGAACTTTTTCCCCATTTGAACAAAATTTTGTTGTAAAATGGTTAAAACTTGTCAATATTTGGTGGTGCTATATTCATGACATGTATTGTATACTGTTCAAATTTGGTTGAAAGCCTTTCATCGGTTTTTGAGCCAAGCTGTCACGTCTACATATATTTTTATGTATATGGAAAAATTTCATTTATTCATAAGAAAAAACAACACTTTATTCATTTCCCAGGCTAACTCCTATCATTTTAATCGCAACTGTACATATGTAGGTAAATGTCTATTTGTGAACAAATGTTTAAACATTATTGATAACATACATCTTATCAGTTGTTTCAGTTGACAAATGAATTTTAATTCAATAAAAACAAGAAATATTATAATTAATTTTAGATTGAAAATAAAAATAAAAAAAATAATAATATTGGTTAATAAAACGATTCAAAATAAAATGCATTAGTGGCGGCATGACTGAGCAAAAAGAAGCCATTCAAGAGGTAGTGAGTGAATCATCCTTCTTTCAAGTGAATGAGTGCGGAAAAAATCAGCAAGTGAAACATATAAAAATAAATAAGCAAAATAGGCAACGAATTGATGGTGAAAGAATCGTGCAAATTTTGCTGGACGTGTCTGGTTAAAATATAATAGATAATAAAACAAACATTGAAATAAAATAAATATTTGCACAAAAAAAAAAACTACAAACATGCCGTATTGTATAAGTAGAATAGATAAGGCTATGGCGACGGCGTAATTGCTGTCAAAAATATGCAAAAAGAGGTTATGTAAATATTAATTAAAGCAGCATACGCCAAGTGACAAAGGTGATGCTCTCAAAGAATTTAAAAAATCTAAAAAAAAAAGAATATAGCTTGTAAGGTAACCACAATCTATGGATACCGTTAAAAAGGCACATTCATCCTTTCAGCGTTGATATATAATTTATGAATATAAAAAAGTACTTTTTTGCATTACAGGTGTTTCAACAAAAAAAAAAAAAAAAAAAAAAAAAAAAAAAAAAAAAAAAAAAAAAAAAAAAAAGAGAAAATAAGAAAATTTTTAAGCTTTTGCGAATAATTTTTTTCATTTTTATTCATTCTTTTTAATTGATAAACTGTGCTAAAAAAAAAAATTAAAATATTTTCTTGGAAGAATATTTTACAGTTAAAGTAAGCAAAATTGGAGCGTAATAGCGCCCAGGTAGGACAGAAAATGTAAAATGTTAATAAAATTTTTTGCTACATTCACTTTTTCGGTGCAATAGCCTGAGTGTAAATTTGATGTATTATCAATATCACATTTTTTATAGAATTTGGTCCGTTGATTCTAAAAATGGCACGAAAATGTATCCATCACATCTAGAATTTGAGATACAGGATGGTGATGGGGTTTTTTCATGAGTTTGTTCCAACCAATGCAAGGTTGAATATTAAATAAAATTACAAACATGCTAATTATGGTGTCCAAAACGTTTACATTTGTATAGATTTTCTTACCATTTTTATGCCAAAAAATCACGAAAAATCGAGAAAATTTCATACTTTTTCGCTTTATTTTTGTAATGACTACAATTAGCTGGAAGGATAGTGAATTGAAATAACAGGGAGGGTACGACTAATATCAACAAAATATATCAAGAAATAGAAAAACTACTGCGAAGAAATTCGGTGGTAAAATTCACAAAGAAGATAGTAGGTAGGTACATAGATATATGCCTATATAAAGTTACTCAAACAACTGACCACATGCTATTTATAATGTTTTTCATGCCTAGTTTTTTGTGTTAATTTTTTTATACAACTTTAGTTTATAATATAATAAAATGCATTTGAATTGAGTGTCCATACCTTGTACACAGCTTTTAAAAAATTAACAGATTTTTATTAAAATTTCAAAAAATTGTTATTAAAATTTCAATTTTTTTATGAAAAAATTATATAAATCAAAATTTCAAACTTTTTATACAATTTATAAAAATTTAAAACTTTTTAGTATTAATTTTTGGGTATGCAGTTTTGTAGCTCATTTAATTTAGCGTAATAATGTATGTAAGTCTGATGTGACTAACTCCTGTTTCGACAATTTTTTTAAATTTTGGTTTGTAGCATCTTCTGCTAGCCGGTAAATGTAAGAATATTCAAAAAAATTAAAAATTCTCATTAAAAAGTTTGAAATTATGATTTACATACATATAAGCTAGTTGTTGTAGAAAGAATATAATATTTATACAAAATTAATGAATACAAAATTTATCATGAAAATTATTGCAAACACAATATAAAAAAATCACCATGTTTGAGTAAATGTATGTACATATGTATGTAAGCATGAATGCAACGCCCTCTTTCTCAAATGTTCTAATCAAAAGTCAAAGTTACTATGTTCACCGTTATCGAGTTTTCATATACTTAATTGGGTCACTGGGGTGGGCGGGAGAAGTACCCTTTAATCAGACAGTCAGCTCGCTCACAACGAGTCAGTGTTAGTCAGCTCCAACTACCTACAAACATATACCAGAGCTTACTTAAAGTAATAGTAAAAGTAGCAACAATAACATATGCGATACTAGATATGCTTTCGCTCTATCGCTCTTTCATTCACCAAACATCAACTAAAAAACATGCCAAAAGCCCACAATTCCACTGAGGCAAAAAAAAAAAACGTTTACCAAAACGGGTCACAACCCAAATTTTGCTTTCATGGCTGTTACCGCACACCAACGTTTATCCTTTCTCCGCCTTCGCACTGACTCTGTTCCGCTTTGATCAAGTGCTAAGCAAGGGAGAGTGTGAGTGTACTCGTAGTTATCAGACAGAATGTGGCTTTAATGCCGGGTGGCACCTGCAGAGTTGACGTGTTTTTCACGTTCACAGTTAAGTGTGGGAAGGCGTAAAAATGCAGAAATGAGCAGTAAAAATTCAACACAAACAGCGATATGTGGAAATGAAAAAATACTCTAATAACGAAAACATATTCGCGAACGTTGCACGTAGCAATCGTGCCGAATGGCGCTCGGGAGCTGCATACATATGCACCAATTTTTTTTTTAGTAAAAAGTGAGCGAAATTTTCCGGCAAAAGACTTTGTTGAGGGAAACGTCAGTTATTTAAATGAGACTTAGAAGTCAAGACGAATTCATATAAGGTGGTGGTGTTACTAGAATAGCTGATTTGAAAATTTTGTCTCTACAGCCGTATGGTAAAGTGTCAGCCAAGACGAAATGGTGAAATGTTTTGTTTATATTGAAATCTATTTTCTTTGCTGATGATAGTCTATTGAAGAAAATAATTTTCCCTGGTTTTCTTTTGCTTTTATTTCGTCATAACATTCCACTTTATAAAAAGCAATAACAAAATGCATTGGATTTTTACTTATCAGCGTTTCACACCACCTTACATTGAGGGGGAGTACATTTAGAGGCCGAAAAGTTATTTTTGCAGTTGATTTGTAGGGAAATGAAGACAATTATTTTCAAACAAGTAAAATATTCATTTACAGTGATATCTGATGTTGAAAAAAAAAAAACATATTTTACGAAAATGAAAATTTTTCAAGGACCTTGTAAGTCATGTCGCCGCTGACGATCTGAAATTAACAAAACCAACTTTTTCTTACTCAAGAGAGGGTTTAATTTTATTGTGGATACCTACTCTAAAATATTTGCGATACGAAAATTAACCTTTTAAAAAAAGGCACCCAAAAAAAATTACGATTTGCTTTTGAAATTTTTAGTCTATATAGAACAGTTTTTTATGCTCTTTAAATTGAATGTTATATGATGAAAATCGGTTCACTAGTTTTTTATTATCACATACACTGTTTTGAAAAATATGGTTTCGTTTAAAGTTTGTTGCCAAGAGCTCGGTGGGCTCGGCGCCAGCCACTTCCGAGAAGTATCTATACCACAATTTCGAGAATTAGCTGTTGAAATTTTGGCACGATATTCTGAGGCGATATACCTATCGATTAAACTAACAACAATATATCGATTGTTTTTAAATGTCTAAAGGTAGATACTTTCCCCATAAGTCGCCTTGTTAGAGAGCCTTTAGTGCGTTGTGCGGTCGCATTGGCCAGTTGTTCTCAAATGCATAATTTATCGTATTAAAATTAAAATTTTTTTAATTGTGAACATACAATTCGTCAATTTTAAAATTTAATAATTCGACGGAATTATCAGAGGCGGCGAAACGTCCTGAGCCCGGGTGGTAGTTCTGTTGTTGGTAAGAGTATGGAAATGGGAATGGGTCGTCGATCAATTAAGAAAATTGACGGGTTTCGGGGAAAGAACTTATTGTTCATTGTATAAGTTTATTGTTCATAAATAATACATGGAAATATTTATTTGAAAACTTTTTAATTTCTACAGTGATAATAAAGCCATTCGTTTAGAATGACAAGAAATGAAATCCTTCATAAGGATTTCTAGATCTAACTTAGCAACTGCATCCTAGAGTTTTATGAATCTTCGCTAATTGTGTCATGTGAGGGGGTAATATTCTTCCGAAATAATCCTTATGTGTTGTAAATGTATGATTCTTAAAATTGCTGTCGTTTACTCGTTTGGAAATTTTGAGTGGCAAAACAGGTTCTTTAATTCCGAACTCTTTAGTAAACCTTATACTATTTAGCCAAATTTACTGAAACGTAAGAGTCACGGGAAGTCTCTAGTGTATAAGTAACAGCTTCTGTTTTCCTAAACGAATCAACTACGCAAAGCTCCAACTTTTGAAGAGTATTTCGATTCGATCAAAAATTTCAATCATCGCAATCAGCATAAACAAGAATGAAAATGACTCCATGCGCTCAAAATTTTTTTTCTGCTCGAATTTCCAGGTGGATAATTATCCACTATGGTAAATTTTAGGTGGGTAGTATTACCCACCGTATTCACGTCTTCCGCCGCCCTTGGGAAGGATTACTTCATCTAGCAAAATTTAAAGTTTCATTCTTGGTTTCCACATTTTTTCGGAATTTTTACTTACGAAATTTTAGCCGTTTATATACACCCTGTATATGTATATACATACATAGATACAAAAGATGACGATACGACACATTTTGAAATCATCTGCTTTTTGCAGATTGCAATAGCGTTGATTTGGCGTAACGAGTGTGGCCTGCGGCCAGCATGAGCAAAGAAACAAAAAAAAAAAAAACAAATAAGAGGACGCCAGAGTAAAGAAAAGCCCAAAACAATTGCATTAGTTTTTCCCCATTTCTGTTTTACTATACACAGTGACCGAGGCAAAGAAGGCGGGCAAAACAGCTGCGAATATGGCCCATTGTGCAAAAATACGTTCGTGTGATATGCACAAATCAACACAGCTGTTACGAGGATCTAGCTACTAATTCACGAGCATACTAGTGAATCTATGTACATACCTATCTTTCTATAATATAGAGTGGCGGAAAAAAGTATTGGCAGAGTAACTTTTTTATATTATTCACCATGGTCGTCAGCAAAAAATCAAAAATCAATGGGGTATAAAATATTTTGTAAAAATTCGAATTAAAAAGGTATACAATTTTTATGAATATTTTTTTAAATTAGCTAAATGAAATAAGCCATATTTTGCTAAAAAATTAAGAAAAAAGTGAATAAAACAAAAAATCACTGCGCCAATAGGTACTTTTTGCCGGGACTGTAAGTAGATATTGACGCTAGGAAAATTATTATGAATACGTAAATTTAAAAAATCTGCATCAGAATTTTAAAAAGTTTGCCGACACACTCACTCAAATTAATGCGATTTTCGACACATCTACTAGTAACATTAAATTAAGCTAAATTCAAAATTTTATGATTCACATTTAAAAGCTGTAAATTTTTATTGGCGAGGCAACTTAATGCACAAATACATACATACATATAAACATTGGCAAGTAGTTAAAAATAAAGATAGTAAAGTAGCAAAACACTTTGCAACGAGAGTGTTGAAGAGAGCCAAAAGCGCAAAGTAGCAAACAATAGAAAACAGTCAATAAAAGGAAGTGAAAATGAAAACTAAAAAGGAAAATGAAGGCGATAAAAATGAGAATACAAAAAATGCAAGGTAAGCTGGTCTCAAGCAACATTTATTGTACATACATATGTATGTATGTTTGTATGTACTATATACTGGGGTAAATAGATGCAATGTTGCTATCAGTTCGTATACACCACGAATTACACGCGAGTCGTTGCAAGTGCATATGTATGTATGTATGTATGTGTGTATTTTTTCCACATATGTTCATATCTATTTACGGTAATAGAAAACACCACTATCAAATACAATGGAATTTTCAATACTGAACAATAAAAACAAAAGCAAATAAAAGTGAATTATCAACAAACAATATTTTTAATTGGCTATTAGATTGCATTACAATAATAAAAAAATAAATGAATAATGAAGTGCATTCAAAAACGGATATAATAGAAGAAGCGTTTCATAAAAAATCCTCTGCCACTCGGAGTGGGCGTAAGAAAAAATACGAATGACAATCTCGGTCAAACAGTGTGCTAAATAATATTTGTAAGGATGTCATGATAAAAGAAAATGTAGGAATGGAAGTAATTTGTTTTTCGTACACAGAACTTTATGGGTAAGGGAATGTCAACATCGTTAAGCGCAAAATGTCATGGGGAATATAATATAAATAAATCTTTTCAACATTCTAAATTTAAGATGAATCGAAGAAGAAGAAATTAGATGTTTTAAAAACATGACCTGGTATGAATTTTACTTAACTCTCATTTATTTATTTAATTTTTTCATTTACTTGCTTCATACCAAAAATATTTTGCAAAAATCAGAAGTTTTAACCTCATGGCTAGCTTCAGCACCAGAAGCTCTCAGAAGCTTATTGTATGTACATATATTCTTAAAACCATAAATACCATCTTCCGGTAAAATGAGGAAAGCTTCCTTCATACGGAAGTAAAGTGGAAACATTGCTTTACATGGTAACTCAAAATAAGCTTTCCTTTTTTACTTAAATCTTCCTACAGCAGGCTTATTTCATTACACCAAAAACCCATCTTATAAGTCTAATAACAATAAACCAACGTCAAATGTGTTACTTGTATTCTAAGTGGTTTACTAGAATTTTGTAAGCGTCAATCTCTTTCTGCATTTAAAATTATTGAGTTTGACGAATTTCATGTTTCTGGAATGGTATTGGTATGATAATACACGTTGAAAATCAACTGCTCTTAGTTGTGGAAAGATTCAATATTAAAAACAAACGGCACACGAAAGTCTCTACAGAAATTCTCCATACTACAAGTGCATTAAAAAAACGAGTATCCAACGCATATTATACTTCGGAAATTGTGATATGAGATTGTATGATATAAAATAAAAAATAATTAAATACGAAATATCGCACGTTTGCTGGAACAGTGACATATTCCAATAAATCAAAAACTCGCGATATTTACAAACAAATAGTGTACTAATTGTCAATTGTAAGTGTTTGCCAGAGAGTATGAACGTCAACAAGTCCTACGGCACAGAGTGGTGAAAGAGAGAATTTATAAACTAAATTAAATCTTATCACGAAACTGACTATGCAGCTGTGGAAAACACAAATGTCAAAAAATTGGTCAACTAATAATATCTAAACTGAACTAAAATTTACATAACCTAGAAATTTGCAACAAAAAAAAAACACCCAAACATTTAAATAAGTTTTAATTCACAAACTACACATTTTATAATATGACATTACCAAAAATCTGACTGCAATAGAGTAGAAACGCGAGCCAAACACATGTGTGATTTGATGGCTGATTATGAAAAGGCGAATTGGGTAGAAATATCAAAGTTAAGATATTCAAGATACATATGTACAGTTAAATGTGAAACACATGTACAAAAGTACTACAACAAAAAACAAAACAAATTTATAGATAAAGGCAGCAACAAAAGCAAATTAGGCGCAACAAGAGAGTCGTCGACGACGGTCTGGTTAGTGGGGTGAGCATAGCGGTGGAGGTACATATGTATGTACTACGAGCGAGCAGAGAATGAGCGCGGAAAATCGCCACAGAAAAACAAAATATCAAAACACACAATGCTGCATACTTACTTAAATAAATATGTACGTGATTGTATGCCAATTGTTTTCTGCCAATTTGTTTGTGTACTTTTCTTTTTCTGTGAATATTTTTCTACTTTTTTTATGTTTGAAATGGAAACTGCTGCACGAGCGTTTGCATTTGTAGATATACATATGTACATACATATATATGTATGTTTTTTTCTGCTTCTTACTTCCACTTAGAACACATGACTACTAAGGTATTACGTCAAACAAAAACTAGTCGGTTAGCTTATACAGGGCACAAGAACAACAATTACAACGGAAGGAACTTTATATGTATTTTTTTTTGGTGCATTTTTACGATGGATGGGATTTCTTTTAAATATTATTTGATTAATTTTATTTTTCTTTATATTTTATTATACTTGCCATCAACGTCTATACGTACATTTATTCGTACATCACCGTTACGTCGCCGTTTTTGCTGTTGTTGTTCCCGTCAGCTGTTGTTTAAAAAGTGTGTAAGTGTACACGAACGTGGAATTACGGGCGTGTGTGAGTAAAAATTTTCAGCTGATTTCGATTATTGAAAGTTTTCCGATCGCTTCAAATAACTAACCGACTGCACGTTGCGTTCGCTAGCTGACTTGTAGAACAACGGCGTTTGCTATTGTTGTAGTTTGGCCCAAAAACGTTGTGTGCTGTTGAGGCGATGATGTCGTCGTCGTTCACAAATATATTTACATACATATGTTCATATGTATGTGTGTAATATAGTATATGGTCGTCGTGGGTCGTATTCGTTTTATTCGTAGTTTTTCGCAGTTGAATAATTAAAACTTACAAAATTTACCTTGTCTCTTTCAACATATTGAGAATTTAATTTGCTTATGGTTTAATATCAATTCGTATTTAACAAAGTCTGTGTAATTTATAATTTTCTTCGCAATTTATGATTTTCGCTTTCGTCGCACCTTTACTATATTTTGGGAAATTATTTGATATTAGCACATAATGTTTAATTTTTAAATATGCACAGTGTGGAAAAAAGCATTGACGCAGTTATTTTTTCTTCATATTATTCACAATATTTTTCATTTCAAAACTTTTTTGAATAAAATTTTAGATAATTTTATAACAAAAACCATATATGTACATATGTAAGTCCAGATTTCAGAAAGGTGGTAAATTTTAAGAACTAACATTTTTTTTATATTTTTTAAGTTTTTCGTTAATTTTTTTTTTTCAAAATATCAATAATAATCATTTTCAAAATATAGATAATTATAAAATTCAGCAGTTTAAAAATTTCCGATGATTTTTGATAAATTTTTTCATCGGTACTGTTAACCATTTTCATATAACATATAAAAATAAGTTTTGATTTATATCAACGGATATTTTCAGCAATTTAAAACTTTCACTTTATTATCCTAAAATTAAACGGTATAGAAAACAGCATTTCCGATATTTTTCTAAAAAATTCTTTTGTGAATTTTGAATAAAGTTTTAAATTTGTAGAATATGACTTTTGTTATCGAATGAGCTATATTTTGATAAAAGGAATAAGCTACAAGCCAGTGTTAGCATGAACAACTTTGTAAACATTATTAAAAAACAGAGGACAATAACAATACTTTTTTCCGGCACTGTATGAACGTATTTTTTCTACTGTTCTTGCTTTTTGCTTCTTTACAGCTTTTCGCTAATTTTCTGTTTCGGTTCTCCCGTTGTAGTTGTGTCAGCGCGGTTTCTATTTTATTGATTTTCAAATATGGTTTTTAGTTTATTAATTAGCACAGCACCGAGGTTAGTAATTAGTAGAAAAATTTAGAATTAATAAATAAAAAAGATGAGAGAAAGAACGAACGAATGCTTAAAGTATGACGTTAACAAATGATATCACACCTTTCACGAGCACGCTTCACTGAAAATTACACTCGACCCGTAGCAGAGAACACTCCCAAAATGACTAGCCATCGTGTTGAAACTCCACTAAGCAAGCAGCATCGGGTTTTTATGCTGCCGTGTAAGTGTTTGGCTCGTTTGTTTGTTTTTTTGCAACTTTTTTTTTTTTGTTTGTTCTTAATTTTTCGGCAACATGTGTTTTTATTTTAGAATTTATCATCTACACTTGTGTGCATATATCTACTTTCGTGCACATGCATATACTTAATAGCACACACACACACACAGAAATCACAATTAAAGGCTAAAAAGCCAAATAAACAAAACATGGCAAATGTTTAATTCACTATCACTTGTTGATGGCGATGTAGTAAACTTTGAACTGTCCGTTGCCGACTGGCGGTTGATTAGCTAAGATACTACTTGCTTGTTAATCCGATCAAGCACTTTTAACGACTGCTGGCGACTTACAAATAATTCTGCAATTGCTACAAAAATTGTAAAATCAGAACATTTAAGTATAAATCTAGCCAGGTACTAATAGATACTGAGCCAAAATAGGCGCATGATGCTCAATTTTATCGCAGAAATGAGTGGTACTGACGGTGGCAGCCAGTGTTGCCAGAATGTTGCAAAAGTGCAGTGCAAATAAAAAAACAAAACAACAAAAGATAGAAAAAGGTCACTGAACCTTTTTATCCTGGAAATATCGTTTTGGAAGATTTTAAATAATTCATAATAAATAATTGATTTGTTTTCGGTTATACAAAAAATAATACATTTAAGAAAAACAAAAAAAATTACATGTATTTATCACAACAAATAATATAACGTATGTACGATTTTATTTTTCTACACCTTCAGCAAAAAAAAAAAAACAAAACAAACTGATTCAAAATCGACGGGAATTTTTGAGTCATTTGAAATATGCACGCACTTGATTGCTGAAATTGTCCAAAAAGTTTGATGACAAAATTTAGATGAAAAGGCATAGTTTTAGTAAAAATTAAATAAAAACAGATATTTTGTCAATAAATTGCACTACTATTTCAATGCTCGCAGGTGTATACATATCAAAGATGTTCACTGAAAGGGTAATGGTGAGAAATTTTGACAGAATCAGCTGTTTTTTCTACGTCAAAATTGATTTTGTTTACAAAAAACTGTATGTATTATTTTCAAAGTCTATATAACATTCGTTTGTTAACTATTAAAAAAAAATCTAGAAGTGCTGCAAGATATCTTCCAGAAATTTCTAGTTTTTATTGAGTTCGCATTTATTTTTATTATGTATTCTCATGATTTTTCTGATAATTCATAAAAAATTTATTATTTTGAAAATAAATCTTTACTTCTGGCAACACTGGTGTTAGCGAGTGCATCAACGACGTAAGCCGAGCAGGAAGTAGTCTATTTCGACAGCAACAACACCACATGCCACAAAATATCAAAAGACATTCGCTACTACCCAGCATCAAATATTGAGGAAGCGATTAGAAATTTGGAACTAATCGCAAACGTAGACTGGGTTTCACACGAAATGCCAACTTGTTGACATTTTATAGTTTTGTATAGGCGTCAAATTGAAATAATTTAAACTGTTCAATATTTTCATTAAAATGGTACAATTTGGCACAAACAATATCCGTATGGAAATCAGGCATAGGGGTACGATTTAAGAAATTTTAAATTGAGTTTTATTATGCACACACTGTTCTCGCCATGGAAATTATACCACAGTTATTTAATGTGGAAAAGGACAACAAATCTGTGAAGTGGGCCAACATTTTTTCGAAGGTCAAGCTTTTTTGTGAAATTTATTTCGAAATTGCTTGAATATTTTTTGTTCTCGCGATTGGTCATACCGATTCTAGTCATTTTTTTAACACTTCAAACTGATAATTTTTCTTGCCATTTTAAATTTTTCAAATATTATAATTGTCAAATTTTTTTTTATTGTGTGAACCACATTTCATAAAAAAGCTTGACCTTGGAAAAAATGATGACCCACTTTACAAATTTTTATTCCGTGTTTGCTGGGTTACCTTGCTCCACGACTCACATGCACATACACATTGACGCAACCGTATTAGTGATTCATGAGTAAATTATCTGCCTCTCTTCCTCTTCCGCAGCGCTGCCACTAGGCCCACCTTCACCACAATGTTCTAACACTCGACTCACACACAGACAACATGCATGCGCCTTCGGCTTTGCCGCTCGAGTCCGCATTTGTATGCATTGGCGAAAAACGAAAAATATTCGTAATATGCGCTTGCAATATAATGCGAACGAATGTATGGGTGTATGATAACTCCACTGTCGTATCGTGCACTTATCATTCGATATCCTGCAAGACGTAATGCCGTATATCCGCCATCGCAAGCGTAAGCTGGTAAACGGGACAAGCGATTTGACTAGCGTAGAGATCGGCACGAGCTATGAATGTCGTGGCCAAATGCTGTTAACCAACGAGGCTGCTGAGGGAAAACTAACAACAATAACAATTTTACTTTCCGTGCGAGAAACGATTAAAAATATAGAAAATCCAGCAGTGGGAGGGTAAAGGAATAGTAGAATGAACAAAAGCGACAATGAAGGCAAATAAAAAAAAAATTCAGACGGCGAACAGGCGACGGTCAAGGTGGACAAATCTGCAATTTAAATGCATTGTTATTTGCTGTTGAGCGAGACAGTTACGAAACTTGCATGTGTGTGTGTAGTAGTTATGAAAACAAAATAAACAAAATAGCCGACAGCATTTCAACGTTATCAGGTAGAATAATAATTGTTTTTGTAGGAAAAGTAAAGAAAGGAAAGCATAAACGGTACAATGCTACAAACTGTAGCATAATTGTGAGAAACAGCGATAGGTACATATGTACATATGTGCATACGTACATACGTAAGTATGTATATATGTATGTATGTATAAAATAAAGGGTCTTACAACAATTGGTCTCATTCAAAAAAAAAACCCCAGTTAAATTTTTAAAATGGTAATTTTTATTTTACTGTGAGGTACACATAAAGTTGAATTTTTTTCATAAATTCGTTTGTTTATATACCCAGTTAAAATGATCGGTAAAATTTTTTGTTATTTTCGAATTTGATTTTGTTTCTCCCAATCAGCGAATGTTCAAGCGTATTACTGAAAACTTCTTAGTAGTTTTACTTGCCAAATGATATGCCATTGATAAGTTGCTGTATTGACAGCTCAAAAACGGCATGAAATTTAAAATGCAACTCCTTGTTGGCATACCCTGTACTGGTAGATCATAACCCAAAATGAAGTTCCAAATATTTTAAGTGGTTTTGAGAGTATTTCAAGATGGTAAAATAAATTTTTTTCATTACCTACTACAGGTAATATGGTTGCTTTCCTGTACACTAATTTGTTTCCGATATATATGATCAAACTAAAATGTTAATAGAAAACTACCAAACTTCGGCTTCAGCTTCGTGCACCAACATTTGGCTCAGCTTAGGCAAAATAAAAAGCCGTACATACATACATACATACATACAGTTGTGTTCACGAAAATAATAGTTGTGTATTCACAATTTGTTTTCATTATATTTTTCCATATGAAGCGAAAATTCAAACTTTCTAGAAAATTTTTAAAAACTCGAAAAACAAAGCATTAAAATTTCCAACTTTTTAATCAGGATTTTTTTTAGAAAACTTGACAGGCAGTATACCTTTTTGAGTACTTCACATTCAAAACATGAACAAATTTCCTTTTGCATGAAAGAAAATGCTGTACAGTGACAACAAAAAATATGCCAAAAATCAACCAGAACCATTTAAAAATGCACTTTAATATACTAAAACTAAATGGGCTACAACTGTATACCCGGAATTAAAAAGTTAGAAGTTTCGAGAGCAAATTTTTTAAATTTTTGGAATATTTATAAATTTTCTGGAATGTTTGAACCTAGACTAACATGATTTTTGTTATTGAATTAAGTACGAAAAAAAATATTCAAAATTGTCCAACCTGATCTACTATTTTCATATAATGAAAATTATATGAAAAAAAAAATTGTAAATTCATTGATTATTTATTATTTATAACCTAGAAAATATTCGCTTCGGCTGAAATTTAGTCGAAGTTCGGTTCGGTTTAGTTCGACCCTAAAAATCGGTTCGGCCGTGTTCTGATTAAAATGATTTTTAGCGAACAAAAAAATAAAAAATAAAGGCAAAAGTGTGACAGTGTGACCATTTCGATTAAAATTTTGTACATCGTTCATTTGATATATGTACATATGTATGCATTATTAAAAAATGTATTACAGTTTAATATTATAATGGCCTGAACTTGTAACGGAACTTATGGCAGGACTAATTATACATATGTACATATAAATATAAGCATATGTATAACCGCTAAAAACAAAATAAAAAAAGTTAACATTATTTACCTAATCCTCTATTGAAATTGAGCACTTCATAATTTCCTTCATTTTCATTTCCATGCTCAGTGACCCAAAACTATCCTAATTAACATATTTTGAATATAATCTATCTGTAAGTACATACTAAATGCAGTTATGTGACAACTTATTGTTATTATTAGTAAACTATTTCCACGGCTATGATTGTTCCGTGGCGCCTACTATTTACCACAAAGCAGAATTTATGAAAACAGAAAGCAAAAAGAACAACGGACAACCTTTCAAAGTGGAAAATTTATATCTATCTACGCATATTATGCATATACATATGTACATACTTATAAATATATACATATATGTATATGTATGTATGTATGTATGTATGTATATGAACTTTTAAATTATGGTTATATATACTATACGTAGGCACTATTGATAAGGTAATGTTTCAAAACTATGTTTGTATGTTTTTACTTCTAGAAAAAGTGCATTACATTAGTACATAAGCATGTTGTATGTATGTATGTATACGAGTATCTACTACATATACATATATAAGTGCATACTATATGTCCATCATAAATGTACTCGTATGTATGTATGTATATTGATTTCTACTTATTTCTATAGTAATTTCACTGAACCATAGTTGTATTTGCTGTTGATACGATTGCAGCCGTTATCGTTTTTGTTGCCGCCGTCGCCAAGGTCGTCGCGGTTTCTCATACGAGTTTTAGTTTACATGTATACAGTTACGGCCATTGAAATAAGTACAGTTAGCCCGACATACTTTAATACATACTTTAAAGCAAAACAATAATCACAGTTGGTAGGTAGAAGATTCAAATGTAAATTTCTTATTATTATTGTGTTATTATTCGTGAGGTGAAAAAACTAAGTTTTAACAATGCGAAACAACAATTGGAGTATCCGGTAGATAAACGGCAGAGTTGCATTCATCAAGTCCGCCATAGAATGTTGTGTTAGAAAAACTATGCGAGTTCCTGAATACTTAAGGGGGTGTTCTAGTGTAGCGCATTCAAAGAATCTATTTTTTTGCATATTTTTCATCTAAATAAACGATGCTAAAAATATGCTGTTAAAAGATAAGACTTCGTATAGGAGTTATAGAGCTTCAAACACGGCCGAGCGGAATGCCTCTTTATCACGTTCTATATCTTTAAATGCGTCTCCGAAAAATTCATGTTTTTAGACGGTAGGTGAAAAGTTTTGAAAAAAAATGTTTAACTAATTTACACATATACTTTTTTCTTCAGCAAACTTGCCGCTCAGACATCACATAAGTGTTTTTGAAAATCTCTACCAGAACAACATTTACAACCTTTATTAACAATTTTTTTTTTTTCAAAATTCTACAATTTCGAAAAATTTCTGTCTCAAACAAAACCCTTCACTCTAGGCATCATCTTCTTTTTTGACAAGGGTAGAGTCAAGGTCACAAACTACATAAAATGTGGAAAAAATTTTAAAACCGAAAAAATCCTGTCGTTAATTTAAAAGTTAATAAACAAAATGAAAAATAGCCGAGTTGAAAAATCTTCAAGTTTTCCTACAAATAATTCTCAAATTAGGGTTCGAAATAAATAATACTCAAATCTATTATAACAAAAATAAATGTACCTATTATAAAAACAACACATATTTTTGTTTCTTATACATCAACTTTTTCTTTTATCTTCTTTAGTACAGCTTGCCCATAAATCGACTGTAATTGTGCATGCTATTCCAGTTTTTCCACTTAACAGACTGCCCCTAAGACTATGACGAATAATACAAACATTGTCATCCTCGTTTTCAGGTGCTGAGTGGGGTAATATTAGAGCTGTACGGCATTTGAGTTAGAAAATTAATTATCATAAGAAATTTAGCGGTTTTTATATAAAGTTTTGAAATCTGCATTCTACGCTTAATCCGCACAGTAGATAGTGGTTGAAAAAAAAAAAAAACATTACCAGCTTTCAATATCCGCAACTGTTCTATGAATCTGTCAATCAACATGTTATTTCTCGCATACTTGTTCTTGTTGTACTTTCATCATTGGAAATTTGTACATCGCTTACTTATTTACTTATCAAGTGAAGCTTTAAATGCACTTGTGTTCATAGTACATACAGTGCTGTCCAAAAGTAAACACCGAACAAAATCAAACAAAAATATTAAAAATTTTTTAATACAGTTACAGTTACAAAACATAATAGAAAAAAATAACTAATTGACGTTTGTTACGTCAAATTTCTCACTCTTTAAAATGTCATATGCATCTTCAACAGCTGTGAAAAAATGTTGCCAGCTTGTTTGTTGACCACGTGAACAGAATGGAAAGTTTGCTAAATTTCAGAGTAAACCTTTTTCTTATGGATTTTGACAGCTAATTTCACGTGGAACTGCAATAGTGTACTATGTTTTGTAAAATAGTACAATTAATCTTGGTTTGCGATATTCATGAACACAAAAAATTTGGCTGATTGTATCAAAATAAGCGGTTTATTTTCACAAATTCGTGCTCATGACATGTTGCCAAAAAAGCGGTAATAATATTGCTCTTAAATTTTTAAGTGCGGATAAATATACAAATATTTTAAACACTAATAGCGGCGTGAGGCTTGTCCTAGAGATATTTTGATATCAATATCTAAAGATATGTATGTACATATATCTAACTATATATCGCTCCAATTTATGTTTTAGCTGCATAGTTTGTCAATTTAATTTTCAATATTTTGGATATATCCTGTTCAAATAATTCAAATAACAAAAACAGTTTGATTCTTTCTACTGTCTTTCTATTATCAAACAAATAAGCACGAAAACGGCATTTGCAAAAAAATCCTAACATGAGGTACTTTACTTTTGGGCAACACTGTAGGCATGTATATCTTAAGTGAAGCCAGCCAATCTCTAACTGAAGGTAAACGTGTTTATCATGCACTTGTGCGGAAAGCAACCAAAAACAAACTAAAGAAAAAATATATAAATTAAATACTAAAAGAGCTGATCGAGCGTTAAAGTAAGTGAATAATTTAATTTTGAAAATTTTGATATTAAAGAAAGAGTAAATTTAAAGTGTGCTCACATAAACCGCCCTGGCAGTAGACTAGGTCGCAAAGAAAAAAGTTAGCAATAACTAGATTTTTCTTTACATTTTTCTTATATTTTTTACTCGATTATTGCAAACTGAATCAATAAATCTCTCAAATTTATATAAAGAACACTAAATATTCTGAAAGAAATTCAATTTGTAATCTTGTCATCATTATCTAATGTTACTGTCTTTAAAATAATTTGATTTGGTCAGTTTTTTCACCGATGACCTCTCACAATTCGTCTCAAATCTCTTACAGATAATTAATAGCCTTGCGACTCTAAATATGAGGAATGAGCTGCATAAAGGAGCAATGTTTCAAATTGACAACGAATCGATTTAACAGCAGCAACCATACTATTGTTCCTTGGGGTCTACAAAATGATGCTACGGAAAATTTAATACTAGAGGTCTTCTCAGACAAAATCTGCGCGCAAATAAAGACGAATTCTACATAAAATAAAGTAACAAATAGTTTAATATAAAAATTAGATAACAGCAAGGCACATTAACCAGGTAACAGCAACAGGGTTGATTTTTTGATTTTTTTCATTCGAAGTGGTGCATCAGCTGTCAAAGTTTGTTTACATTTTATCATAACAAACTATTATTAGTTTTGATTATAGATGAAAATAAATTGTTTACATATTACATATCCAAATTATATTTACATATTCAGAAATGGGAAAATGTTTTCTTTGCAATAAGAGGAGGGGGAAAGACTGTAACTTTTTTGAGGTTCCGCAAGATCAGTGGAGAAGATCCAATTGGAACAGAGCATGTGGCGTGGAACCTAATGCCCAACTCTGTTCCTTCGCTTTATATACCATCGCCTTTGATGTAAGTATCCAACACGCAAATGCTGAGATATTAATATGCAATTTGGTGTAGATGTAATAGTGCGAACAATAGAATTACTTACTTATCTTCAATGTGCCTTGCTGGTGTGCGTTTTGTTTACTTATTGAATTGTCAAGCACGCCAAATTTGGCATTTCTATGTTGACGTTTGATGGGCCACTTGCAACAACAAAATACATGGCAGGGTTGTATTTTTTCTAATGCTGTTACCTGGTTAATGTGCCATGGATAACAGGACTGTTAGCTTGATGTTAATGTTAAGTTGAAGAGCATACAAATATAGCATGTTTCAAGAGGTTTTATTTTATTTGATATTTTCTGTGACTTTTACATTCTTTTTATAAAGATTTTCTTGAACATTTTATAACTCTTACGACTTACCAAATTTGATTTTTTAAGACATTTCTTGAAAATTACACTTTGAGGTTGAAATTTTTTATCAGCTGTCTTAATCTTCCATTGAATTACTCTCTAATTGAGCAATAATTCATAATTTTACGGAGAACATTTATATAAATGACCTATCGCATAAAGTCTACAAAATATATTAATCCTAGGAAAACACAAAAAACGAATCCCAATCTAATGTAAACGAAAAAAAAATGTGTCAGTTTTTGCTGGAATCTACCTTACATATATCACAACTGGGAATATTTTTAGCACATAATCTTAAAATTACATATTTTGGGTTAATACTCTTTGATAGTGTGTGTGTGCAATATACACATGTATAATTCTATCTTGAATTTAGTAGTTTGTAGTTTGAGCTTCAGCACTAAGTTGATCTCTTAAGGTATACATACTCGTACATACATACATAAATAAATGCATGCAGTCGTTTAGTAGACCTTGACTTAATATTTAGGTTCTTGGAATTTTTGAAGCATTTTTATGTTGGAATTGAACATCCCAACATTCCTTATCGCGAGTAGCGCTTAACAAGTAATAAAAGATTTGTGAAGGCGTCATCGCCATTGTTTCACATTTCGCTGAGCCAAAAGAAAAGCGAATTTAAGTACTTCGGTGTCACACAGGACATTTCGGCATCAGAGTTCGCGGCCAGCAGGTAAGTAAAACTAAGGCAATGGAGTATATGTATATTTGTAGAGGATATCCCTTTTCGCACAGGATTGCCCAGAAACAATTGAAGGCATTCAAAAACGAATATAGAATATTAATATGTATGGATGTAGTATATTGACCTTGTAAGTGCAATTTACGACAGACCAAAAAAAAAAAAGAAAAGTAAATAAAAGGCAATGTGTACGACGATATCGAGACTGCTTTATAAAATATGCACAAATTACTCTATAGGTTTGTTATATGGCTATGTATGTACATATATACATACAAGTACGGTAAGTGACTAATTTCTCAGCCTAAAGTACGTACAGTCCCGCTTAATTAATTAACAACGATATCCTGATAATCAGTTCTTCTTGTCTGCTTTACAATTTGCAATGAATAAATTCACCTTTCATATATGTAAAAATTTTTGTTTACTTACTTCCGTTAGTTCGGAATATTTTCAACTTTCTTTACAAAAACAGTCGGTCATGTAATTAGCAATGGACAATTTTATTTGCATTTATTGTCATGTATTGCATGATTTTGGTAAGATTACATATTTTATAGAAAAATACCATAAGTTTGTTAAATTCTCTAGCGTATCTTAGACTTTGAACATAATGGTTAAAAATAAATCCAACGACTATGAGAGGCATAATAGTCAAGTTCCGCAACGACGGAAAATCGATGGTTAAATCGCGAAAACTCTAAACATTTCAATAAGGATGGTTTTCATTAACGCTGTACACTATTTCAGGAGAAATAGAATCGTCAACCAAGTTCCACGAAAGCAAAGATTCCGAATAACATCGACTAGGGAAAACAAACTCATATAACAAAAAAAAAAAGAAAAAAAATGCAATTCGTGTTGGTGTTTTTGGTGGAAACAACGCTTCTCCATCGGTGGAACCTGTTAAGAGCCGTTTGAGAGAAAAAGGTTTATTCGGAAGGATTTCTCGGAAAAAACCATTGCTATCGGAACGGAATCGCAAGAAAATATTGGAGTTCGCTATCAAACATCGCGATTGGTCTATCTAAATAATTGCCTTTCATCCGATAGAAAATCTTACGTTCGGCGTCCACCATTGAAAGCGTATGACCCGAAATATACCCGGCCTACGCTTAATCCCGGAGGCGCTAATATAATAGTCTGGAGTACTACATATGTCATGTCGAGGAGTTGGGTCCATTACAAAAATTGAGGGCCATATGAATCATCAGCAATATACATATGTATTTCAATATTGAATGATGTAATGTTTCCTTTTTGCGATGAAGGCATGCCCGTTACTTGGATCTTTCAACTGGACAACGATCCGAAACATAACGCACGAGCAACAAAATAATGGATGGAACAAATTATCATAAAATTGTTAGACTGACCTTCCCATTGAGGTTCTCTGGGATCACTTAAAGAAAGAAGTTTTGATTGCACAAAATAGGAAAATTCGCCAATCTAATGGCAAAGGTCCAGATGAAGTGGAGTGGGAAGCCATTCCAACTTCTGTGTGCGAGAAGTTAATCGAGTCAATGCCCCGTCGGTGTGAAGCAGTGGTTCAAAATAATGGGGTTTCAACAAAATATTAATTTCACTACAATAAAAAACGAAGCGTTTTTAATTATATGACCGACAGGTTAGGACTTGTTTTATGTAATTATAAAAAAAAACGAAATATATTTTAAGTATCTTAAAAAATCAAGTTGTATCGAAGAGACATTACTCTCAGCGAAGTATGTATGTACCGTGAAATAATTAATAGCGTTGAGAGATGTTTGAAGTTTTTAATGAAACAAATTTCGATATCGGTGCGTTGTTAATTAGTTGACCGGAGTTGTACTTCTTAGTAGCGAAATTTTGTCAGCAACATCATTTTATTTCACGCGAAAATATGACAGTAACCAAATTCAACGAAACAAAAACAATTCTTAATTAAATTTAAAAAAAAATATGGTTTTTTCATATTTGATACTTCTACGATTTTTTTACGCATTTTGTTTATAGTGTGTGTGCACCTTAATGTACAATTGGCGTCAAAATAAAGTAAAAATTTACAATGTTTTCAAGCAAAATTATTTCAGTACTAATTTTTTTATAAAAAACAGTTCATTATATAACATAAATCATATAAATCAGAGTATCAAATTTTTTACGAAATGTAACAAATCAGTTTTTTCAGAAACGGTTTTTGAAGCCCCATTAAAATTTTACATAAAAAAATACAAATTTCAAGTGGCTGAAAATTCACGTTGATTTTTTAAAACTTTGTTTGTTTACACCTTCGGCGAATTTTTCACCACACAAAACTATATTTTGTTCTACGCTATATGGAATATAAAAAGCGCAATACAGTAAAAAAAAGATTAAAAATCAACAAAAACTTCCAAGTACTACAAACTTACATTTTATTATTGCATAATTACAAAACTGCATACTAGAAAACTTTTTCAAATTTCGGATAAACAAGTTAAACATTTTAATGACATTCCTTTTTTATTTTGTTGCATTTTTATAAATTTTCTAGAAAACTTGAAGCTTCGACTTATTTTTTTGCTATACAATTAACTATATTTTTTATAAAAGATAACTGAAATTAAACAAGCATACGACATGTTGCTACTATTTCCGTGAACTCAACTATATGCATATATCAAGCTGCACTGATTCATCCGAATTACATATTTACATTCATTTTTTATTTAAGCTCTTTTCGACAGCGTCCACGTTAATTTGATGTAATATTATGCAAAATTTTTCGTACAAAAAACAAAAAAATTAAATTTTGCCTTGCTCTTTAATTTTCTTTTGCGTTATTTCTAGAAAAATTACCTCATATCAGCAATCAGCAAAATAAATTGTAAAAAAAAAACTCGAACAAAGACAAAATTTTAGATGACACAACATTAATACGTATTCGATTTACGGACGTACATACATACGTACTTACATACATTATATATGCATACATATCTAGTATTTACGATGTGATATTGCATCGAAGTTTGAATATAAATATTTTTGTAGTTCAGTAACAAAAAAAAAAACAAAAAAAACTGCACCATCACCACATTTAGTAGTTTGTAAATAAGTAAGTTTCAACTTCCAACATTTACCTGTTGTCAAACACTTTCATTTTCTTAGATATTTTATTTCTATTGCTTTCCAAGAGCAATAAAGCAAATCCTATCCAAAGTGGAAACGTAAATTTTTTTTAAATTATTTAAAAATCTTTTTCCAACAAAGCAGTTGCACGAGCCAAGCGCACTAAATTAAAACAACGAACATACTGAAGAATGCCTGAATGAAACACAAAGAAATTTTGCTTATACTACGCAGCGTTGGAGCAGACTGGAGCCTAACCCCAATTCAAGTCAATTGAGTGAATTCGCTGATGCCGAGAGCAAATCACACAAAGAGGCAGCAGGCAGCGAGCAACAGAGAACTGGGGAACAAGAGAGTGTAAGAAACATGATGAGTGGGGAAAATATGTTTTGCGAAAAATAATACAAAGCGCTACTAAAGAAAAAAGAGGGTTCAAAGTATATTTTAAAATTTATAAATAATAGGAATTATAGTATGGGTATACATTGGATGTGGTGGCAAAATAAAATACACAGAAGAAAATCATGCAAATGCAAACAAGCACACTCGTAAATGAGATTGAAAAATAAAACAGAAAAAATTCGATGAGAGAAGGTGTATATACATATGTACGTATTTATTACTCATTTGTCTAATGTGAGTTTTCGCAACAAAGATCAAAAATTGCACACATACATACATACATACATACTTACATACATTCATAAATAAATAAAAAAAAGCAAGAAGGAAAAAATTACTTAATTAGCTATATGCGCAAATCGAATTTTATAAATTTTGAATATTTAATTTGTCTAGCCTTCTGTGGCATATTACTAAAAAAAAGTATGGGACGTCATTAATAGCAACGGTGCAATAACCAGTATGTACAACAGCTGTTGAACGACATTGAAGGTACATACACACACACATACGCACATAAATATTAAACGCAGTGTGTTTCCATTGTGCTGTTTAAAAAGGCGGCGAAGGCGGTAATTTTTTTTTTTTTTAGAAACAATGGCTGCTTGAATAATATGCCGGACTTACTACAACGTAAATGACGTATTTGCGTTCAAATTACTTAGCATAAAGCAAGTGTGCCCACATTTGCCATTCCTACAGTTCCTAATTTGTATTGGCAGCTCTGTATTCACAGGGTTGCTTAGTTCTTTGATCAAAGGTAAAAATTGTAAGATATTGCGTATTTTTAATTATTAATTAAGATCACGAAAGAAAGTAAAAATCAAGAAACAGTTGAGTGAGTTGCTAAAATACATCGCCCATCGATATTGCCTTAAATGTCAAAACAGCCTTAAGGATTGGTTGTTTTGTAAAACTTAGTAGTCTGTTCCCGTTTCAGGTGAAAAAGCTGTCAAAATCTACATAAAATAACATCTTGACAACAAGACGATAGCAAAATTTTTTAACAGCTTTTAAAACTCATTTGACATTTTAAAGTGCGTGAAAAGTTACAGTCGGCACTTCGTTGAAGTTATCGTTTTTTTTTTGTATTATTTGTTTACATTTACTTTTATGTGGCATCTTTTAGGCGCATCGATAATTTTGATTCCACAGCAATCCTTAAAGTGAAATAATTTCGCTTTTTCTGTAGAGGGTAGTACTTGGTCTTTGTTTTGGAGACAAAGCGGACGTGGAAGAGTAACTGGAACTCTCTTTTGTCAGCACTTACAAAATTTACACAGGAAATTGTTTGCTGTCTATAAAAGGTCAAGTAAAGATTAAAAAACGAAAAAAATGCATTGTTTCAGTGGGCTGTAGCCGGCCGGTATTTGCAGTAGTTTCGGCAATGATTGCATGCTAAAATTTCATAAAACAAAATCGAGTGTTAAAATTTCATATAACAAAATCGAGTGTATATTTTGTTATATGAAATTTTTACAGCCTTTTTAAGTAAATATAATGCCAGAAATCTTGACAGACTCAACCAGACAGAAAAACAGACTCAACCGTTTACAGTTACTCAAATAAATGACCGCATGGTACGCTAACTTTACCTAACAAAAATTAGAAATGGTAGCTTTCCCGAGGCATACAAAACCAAAATCGAAAACTGTAAGGGTCTTTGGTTCCAGTCCTGCCCGAGGCAAGTAATATCAAAATAATAGAAAAAGTGTTTACAAATAGCGATCGCCCCTCGTCGGGCAATGGCAAACTTCCGACTGTATTTCTTTCTTGGAAAAAAAATTCTCACACAAATCATTTGCCGTTCGGAGTAGGCGTAAAACTGTAGGCCCTCAATTTGTGTTACAACCACAAGACGCCCACCACAAATCTTAGGAGAAGTTCGGACGATAAATTTTTTTAAGGAACTTGAGATTAGCACTGAATTATACTAGATTTGAATCGGCTATACGATCTAAGAAAATTTTGTTTTCTAAAAAAATTAGAATACATTTTAATAAAAATCTACAGAGATCTTCCATTTTAGGAATCTCAAAACTTACAGTTTTTACCACAATATATCTACCTAATATATAATAAATGTGGCTATGCTAATCAGTAAAAAAAAAATATATATAGTGATGCATAGCCGACTATAGTTTTTACGATAAAAAGTAAACACCCGTAGCACAGTAAACACCCCACATGAAAAAAAAACTACTACAAATACTGATAACGAACCAATTAATGCATATGGTAAAATAAAATATTTGTAGTATGTACGAGTAGTAGAAATAACAAATAACAGCGGGGCTCTACAGATCTGCTCTGTACATAGGAAGTGAAATGAAAACGAATGACAGACATCCGTTGCATTGTTGAGTTTGCCTTTTCTGCAGCTTGTTGATGTCTTACAACAAGAAAGAAATACAATCGTTGCGGCTTACAACTTATCATTTAAAGATTTTCCACAATTTTACGAGAATGAGTAAGCGCTAACGCTGTATGCATTTGCATTCCTGAAATTTTGTTTTTATTTTTTCTTATCAACAATATAGCAAGATATCCACAGAATTAAAAGATCGTAAAAACACCAACTTTGCTGTTTACTTGTACTCCTTTTGTATTTTTACTTCAATTATCTGACATGCATGAATACACATTAGGGTGGGTAAAAAATAAGTCAATTCGGAATTTTAATGCTATCATCTCCTAAGATTACCCTATCTCGAAAAAAATAATAACAGTTCTCTTTTAAATAAACAAATATTTAGAAGTCACTTAAAGCGCTCTAAAATTTCGAATGTATTACAAATAAGGGGAAAACAATTTTTCATAGAATTTGTATAGAATCATTGAAATTTAATTTTTTCTATCGACAAACGTTGGGTTTCTTCAGAAAACTTCAAAAAATAATGCGAAATTGTTTATTTAACTATTCTTAAAATTAATTATTTCATGAGTCCCCCAAAGGCCCTGAAAAAAATTTGACTCATAAAAAATAGTTAAGGTGGTAAAAAAGGTATATTGTATTTGTCGATATAGAACAATCCAAGGGAGTGAGTGCATTACAATTCAGACTGTATTTTTCACCATGCATTTTTGAGCCACCCTAATGCATGTATGTACATATGTGTGTTTGTGTAAACTACAAACCCAGCCGGTGCAGGATACACAAGCATTTCATACATATCTATAGCGGTGATCACGAAAATATTAGTGCGACGTATTGACAATTTAATTTTGTTTTTTTTTTTTTCATAAACAAATTTCTATAATAAAAAACAATGTACGACAAATTTTCAAACTGTTTCTTAATTAAAGAAAATATTTAAACAAATCTTCAAAAAATTTAAAAATTTTAGTATGTACATAAAATAAATTATTAGTTTGAAGTTTAATTACTTGTAGGTTTTGAGCTACAAAAAAAAAAAAATATTATTGACCAATTAATTCAAAAGTTTCATAAGTAATATCGAGAGGGATAAGAAGTATTTCGAAGTCAACGAAAGAGAACTTAGGCATTCCCAGACAAACTTCAATCACACCGTTCCGTGTTCAAGAGGCTTTCCAATTGATTATCCTACTTAAATAGTATTATAGTAATAAAAAACCATTGAGCATATCGTTAAGGGTCAGAGTAATATCGGCTCGAAGTGCTTCACTGAGTCATCCAAACCAAAATCTCCTACAAAAGCAATTAGAAACCTATGCTTTACTTATCCTGTTCTCAACTAAGCTTCAAGCAGAGCTTCTTTTAGAAAGTCGACACCGTCGAGGAATAGAGAGGATGTAAAGTCATAGCGTATGCTGACGACCTTGCGGTGACTGTATCCAGAGGATTTGCACAAACATTATGTAACAGAGTGCGGGCTTAGAACTGACCTTGTGCTATTCACAAGATCAAGATGACAACACAGTGTATTAAAAAGCTACAATCGCCCTCCCTCTACAGCCCTAAACTATGTAGGGTACTGGCTGTACTTACACGGTAATAGTCAAGCCTATACTGTTTTACGGTGTGGTATCTGGTGGCCGGCACTAAAGAATGATGCAACAACCCTTACCTTAGAGTTCTACGCATAGCGCCAACAAAAGCGAGGAACGTGATGCTAAACAGCCTACCAATTGGTACTATTGGGATGCAACAGGCTGGAAATGCTGCCAAAAGTCTACGCGACCTACCCTGCTGGAGGGCAGCCTAATAAGTACCACGAAAGGATAAGGCTACCGTCTGCCCCTACTACTGTACTACTGTTAACGGGCTGTAGCTTTAACAAGAATAGGATAAGCATTCCATCTAAGACTATAGCTGACTGTCGCAGATTTCTCAACGATATGACTGAGCAGTTCGCTTTGTACCTGGTATAGATACCTGAACATAGTAGCAACGAGAAGGCAGACGGACTTGCAAACAAGGTCACTTTCTCCATCCTGGAAGGGTTTGGTTTAGGCATGCCGCTAGCTACCAGCAGGCTCAGTATAAAAGGGAACCTCCCTTTAGGAAGCGGGTGAACTGTGGAAACTTCTTGGCACCTGGAGTAACACAAAACTCATGTGGCCCGAATGGGGCACGAAGGGATCACAAGAACTCTACATGCTAAGTAGATGTGGCATGACCATGGGACAACTCACAGGCCACATATCAATTCGGAACCATAGGGCGAGGAGCCGGAATCTCTGAAATATCTACTGATGTACAGCGCTATAGACGAGATGAAAATTAGAGGGAACGGGGATTCAAGAAGTATAACAACGGGAACATTGAAATGCCGAGGTGCGTCGGTAAACACTCCGGTAGCCACTTCAAACTAACCTATTTAACACGGTCAGAAAGCGTAATCCGAAATCCTCTTATAAAACGAAATGTGTACTTCCTACAGTAAAAAAAAAAATGATTGAAGAATATCAGCTATAAAAAGAAATAAAATTGGGAATGCATTGGCTTTGTTACTTTTGTAGAAATCAGATTGCATTTTATATACGCATGTAGGGTTAGTTTTGAAGGAACCTTTACTCAATTGAGAGAAAATATCGCAGTCGTTTCACATCAAAATAAAGAAAATTTTTATTCGCTCCTTGTTTTTTTGGATTATATAGGATAATTTACATTTTACTAGTATCAATAGTATAACGTTTATACAACGCAGTTCGACATGGGACAAAGTACTGAAAAATCAAATTTGAGTTATCTCTACCGGCATCAAATATGGAATTTCATAAAATCAGACAAAATAAAAAGATATGCTTAGAAAAACGTGTGGCGTAGCGCTTTAAGAGATTACATACATACATATGTATTTATTTTTATAGGTCGGCGTGTTTGTATTTTCACCATCACACATACACAAACTATTCCCGATGGCTGCCTTTTTGCCAGCAAAGCAAAATAGTACACACATACTCAGTAACTATGTACTACATACGTCATTGTACATTTCGGCGCAAATTTAGGGGGAGCATTGTACCGAGTTTAGTACCATTGAAAATGAAAGGTACATAACCTTTTTATTTTGCCCCTTCCTAACAAAAAAAAAACAAACAAATCAAGAATATTTTTGTGACATCTTTTCAGATGCTGTGGCCGGTCATAGCATGAAAAATATGTTGATTATTAGAATATTTATGATTTCAACACAATGAAAATAATGCCAGATATTTACTTACCGAGTTCATTAACTTTAGCTCAACACTTACATACATACATATGTACATACATACATATGTAAATATTAGAAAAATATAGTGTTGATGCAACCTTTGATATCGGTTTGTTGATTATATCATACCAAGTTGCACAAATTTGTGGAGAATGAATAGATCAAGCTTTGCGGGGTTCAAAGGTTAATGTACCAAAGAATATGATTGTTTAGTCATACGAATACAACATGTGTAGAATCAACAACACTAAAATGTTGACTTATTCGTAGGAGTATTGTTTGTAAACAGTTGCAGGATGTAAAGTTGAATAACAGAGACGTGTTTGGGGAAAAAGCAATGCAGGATTTTGTATTTCATATTTAAGAGTGGTGGTGATTATTTCAAACATAAGTTGTGAGGAGACTAGATAGCTTATGGGTGGTACTCTGCCAGATAGTCTATACTGGAGACAAGCCAATAACTTTAAATATACAGTCGCTCAAAGCGAAAGTCGTATAGAATTTTTTTTTTTAAATATTCACAATGTTTCTCATGGATTTTTTCACACTAATTTTTTTAATACTAGAAAAATATAGTTCATTATGTAACTTAAACCATGTAAATCAATTTTGTTCATGCGTTATATGGGAGAATACGTGCAACACCATCAGCAAAAAAAACACAAAAAAATCAACGCTAATTTTTAGACACTGTAGCACTGTACGAGTTTCGCTTCGAGTGACTTTACCTGGATTCAAGGAAGTGATTAAAAGGCGCTTAAAAACCTCGGGTATATGCGCTATCAATTCCAATATAAAGAAGCAAATAATTTAGTGAAAGGATAAGAAAACCACTTCTCACTATTATAATTGTTTTAAAGTTCACTCCTGCCCCTCACCGCACATCGCCTTCAGTCTGAAAGTATGCATACATAAATTATCACAGTTTTAATATCTCTGCAATGTGTACATTCTTTTCATTCGTATTAGAATGGTAATAAAAAAAGTTACCTCAGCACGGTGGCGTATAAGTAACAGATAATATTTAATTTTAAATTTAAATTTAAATCCCTCAGATTTGTGCGATTATAAATGGCATCTTACAGTAGCCAGAGATGTTAGTTAGAACACCATGCAGCTTCACAGCCGTCAAGGCACTCGGCTTTCCAAGTGTACCCTAAAATCATAGATAATTATATATTTATACAGTTCCGGAAAAACGTATTGGCACTGTAATTTTTTTTTATAATTGTCCATTTTTTTAAATCAAATATAGCTCATTCTATAACAAAAGCCACACTGTACAGCTACATAAGTACAAATTTTAACTTTGAAATGCAGAAACTTAAACAAATCTTTAAAATTTCCACACTTTTAATTACTTTTTAAAAATTTTAGAGCAAGCAGTTTTGTAGACCATTTAGTTTTAATAAAATTTAAATGGCTTATTATATTATACAAGACTGTTATAAAATCAGCTATATTTAGATAAAAAATTGGCGAAAACATGTTAGCATGAAGAATATTGTGAATATGAAAAAAAAGTACAACGCTAATACTTTTGTCCGGCACTGTAGATAATTTGTCAAAAATAAAACTGAATTAATTAAGTTTTAAATTTCTTGAAACCTTAATAATTAATTTTTTTTTGCATCACTTAAGATTTGTGTAAAATTTTATAAACTTTTGAAATGTAATCGAATGACACTCTCTAAAGAACAAATCACAAGTCAGCTGATAGAAAGAGTGATGCCAGATTGAATGGGTTTTGTGTAAACATAGTGGAATATGAAAAGTAGACACATGCTATTTTTTCGCCATTCCTACCTCAAACAATTACATGTAGTTTTTCTGGAAAAGTATGCAAGTCTAGAAAGTATATATTAAGTAATTAATTAATTACCTACCCCGGCATTGTGGCACCTTAGCATAGTCAAGGCAAATAATACCGGAAACCGTAAGTAGTACTTCTTTCACTAAAAAGGGGCGTGATTATTTATCCCATAATAATTTGTGTCTGCGGCTATGAGACGTTTTCAGACAAGACAATGACCTTTCAAACTTTCTAGTATACTTATATTATGTGTATTTTTTGGTTTTACCGAAAAATGAGAAATTGAAAATTCGCTGGTGAATGTTTCAACTCAACTAACACATCAACACACAAACACACATACATATGTACATATGTTTGTGTAGATATTAATGCATGCATGTACCCATACAATTTTTCAGTAAATAGCTACGTCGTATTAATTTTTAATGTCCGAGATATATGAACTTTTATTCAGTATGAAATTAGTTTTCTTTTAATTCTCTACTAGCCGTCAATTGCCAATTTGAGTAAAGTAATGAATGAATGAATGAATTTCACAATTACGTTGCACATTGCTTTTTACAAAATCAGGGTAAACAGTCTGGGAACACACACACTCACATTCTCACACACACACCAGAGCATGCAAAATCAACTCAAACCGTTTCACTTTGTATAGAGCTTTCTTTTTCACATTCTTCGCTCTGCTTAGCTATGTAAGCCTCTACTCACTTCCGCCTCTTGCTCCGGCACGCCTTCACTTTTGTACGAACTCTAATAAAACCAGTCTTCTCGATTGACTTGATGTGTTCAAGAGCTTGAAATCTTTTTTACTTTTTCGGAGTTTTCTGAAAAATTCGTACTTATTTACTATCCGATTTTCATATTAAATTAACTTTTGTAAATATAAATTTTATTCAAATAACTATTATCAATAAATTCCGCGCTAATTTTTTTGATTTTAGCACTGTATCTTATTGTAGGTGTTGCTTTGCTGCATCTTCAATGACTTATTATTGTCAACTGCGAAATAACGAAACTTTGTACTGTGAAGAGACAAAAGCCAAGTCAAAACATAAAGAGCAATCGGAATGCCATGAGATGGCAGCAGGGTAAAAACCATAAGGTAATATACGAACGTACATACATACATATGTATGTACAGTGGTTCAGGTTGCTGTTCAAAGGAGGGAAGAAAAAACAAATGTCATAAATAAAAATTTAAAAAAATACAAAAACAAAGCAAGATATACTCGAAACTACATATGTACATGCATACAGTGCTGGAAAAAAGTATTGACACATAAAGTTTTGTTTGTTTATGATATTCACAACGTTTTTCTTGCCAAATTAGCTAAATTATAGCTCTTGCTATTATAAAAACCATATGGAAATTTCAAACAAAATTCAAAATTCCAAAAAAAAACCTTAAAAATTGCCATTAATATTTGAAACTTTTTAATCAGAACTTTTAGAAACTATTGCAATTTCGTAACCAATTATGTAAATTCAATTATAAAAAGTGCAAATTTCAAATGGCTAAAAGTTTCCGATGATTTTTGGTAATAATAATAATTTTTTCACCGTTTTCTTGCATATAAAAAGAAATTTTATTCATAAGGAACAATGTGCCTTCAAACAGCAAAAAATATTTTCAGCTACTTAAAACTTTTACTTTATTAAAATTGAATTAGAATTCAACTTTTAAAAACTTTTTTTAAAGTTGCTGAATTTTGTGCAAAGTGTGAAATTTCAATTTATGTGGTTTTTGCTATAGTCTGAGCTATATTTTGACAAAAAATTAATGAAAAAATTTTAGCATGAAAAACTTGGTGATTATAAACAAAAAAAACTGACTGTGCCAATACTTTTTTCCGGCACTGTACGCTCGAGCAGCGTACGCCAAAGCAGCCATAAAAGCCCGGAATCGCAAAATAAAACGACAAAAGTACAACCACGCGCGTGCTGTTGTCAAAATAGAAGAGAGGCATCCCACCAGTCCACAACGTTTTATTTTCTACTACTTTTACCATTTTCTACCAAAATCAATATAATATAAATTGAAAAAGGTTAATTTTTGGACAAATTTACTGATTAGCAAATGAAAATATATTCCAATTTTTCCATCCTTCAATTATTCAGCTCATCCATGGAATACCATCAGAAATGTTCGAAAAAAATAAGGAAAATGAATCGCAAACGAATCATTATCCACCACGCCAATGCAAACTCTCACACAGGAGCTCAAACAAAAACGTTTTTGAACATTCAAAACATCCTATTGACGGGTATTGCCCTGATTTGGCACTTATGCCTAGTTCAAGCTTTTCTACACCTGAAGAATCGGCTGATGCATTCACATCGCATGTTTCGGAGGTATCACAATCGGAATTGGAAATAAGGTTTCGAAAATTTGTGAGATTTTTTATGCACCATCTTTAATGTTTTCTCAATTAATATCTGTGCCTCGTGGTTCTACCTAAAAAACAATAAACAATTGATTTTTGAAATAATCTTACGAAGCCGCAAAAAAACTCAAAGTTTAATATGCTATAGAAATCTGTCTTTTAACGAGTTTTTTTTATTTTTTTTTAGTCATCACGAGTGGATCTGTTTTACGCAGATTTTTTATCTACCACTTTCATTTAAGTATTTTACCATTAGTTATTCTGTTTTCTGATATTTGACTAAATCATAAAATATTGGATAACCTTTTACTAATTCTTTTAATTTTTCAGTCTTCTACTTTTCACAAGGAATTAAAAGACATGGAGCAATCTATCGAAATTCCCTCCCGTGTAAGAAGTTCCTTTATGTGATATGAAAGCAAACTACCGTTACGCGGCCGAAACGCAGTATAACTAACTATTTTTCGAAACTACCTTTTTGTTTAAAGATAAAACCTACCACAATTAATTTTTTTTCGAAGTCGATATACTGTCGATGAGTTGGGCAGAGAAGTGAACAGGTTATTGAATGTGAGGTGCAAAGCAGCCCACTCTGGGTAACTACATATTGCACATTTCTTATTTGTAGAAAGGGAAAATGCAGCACACTCACCTATGTACATACATACCTCTACATAGCAAACAAAGAGCAAGAGCTTGAATATTGGAAAAAAAAACTTGACTACGACGGCGATGAGAAAGGGGTTGGTTGGTTGGATTGAACCTTGAACAATGGGAGTGTGCACGAAGCTGGAATGGAATGGAATGGAGAATGAGGTATGCGCGCGCGCAATACTACGTCGAAGAGTCATACAGAATTAATAGAAAGAATAAAGGAATGCGTAGAGATGACACGATGAGCGCACCTGAGAGGGCAAAGAGAAATCAAACGTGTGCCTCTATATGTAAATGTATGTATTCGTACGAGTGAGTATGAGTAGTAAAAAAAAAAAAAACATTTCATCACCTCGACAAAGCAAACTTGGCAGTTATTGAACTGTTGCCACACTACCAAAACCGGCGTACGATTACGAGGATGATGCAATGGACATTATTTCATCCCTTACAGGATGTCATCCTAATACAACCATGTATGTATATAGTGAGTGTTTCTTTTTACACATTTCCCACTATCTATGAGTTGAATTGTGGCATGCGTGGTTGCATCCGCCGAGTATCAACTGACTGACCTTACGACACGCGTACACCACCGACGTGCAATGAGCAGCAAGAAGCAGCAACAAGCGTAAAAAAAAGAGAATTTTTTTTTTCATAACGTTATCAGCTCACATTTCAAGCGGCAGTTGTATTAGTAATTTCCTAATTGAATAAACACCAAGACATTCCAATATGAGCTATCAAAGAGTTGTCGTTGTTGATTCAGGAGCATATCTCAATGGCACCTGTTTACAAGAAGCATTACATTTAGGGTCTATGGGATTTAACGATTGCTTTAAACCCGAATTCAATTTAAGCTGGTAGATTGTGAATTTCGAGAAACTTGATTAAAATAACTTACTACACCAAATTCCAATGAGCAACTCTTTACAAATCAGGGTAGGTACAATGCCATCGAACCCCTATTGTATACTGCTATAATTTCTAATCACTTGAAATTGAAATGACTGAAACTGTATACCTGAACAGTTTTTTAAAAATTGTTATTAAGTTTTGAAAATGTCATGCAATTGGTTTTTTAATTTGTAAATTACGCAGTTTATATGGTTTATGTTATGGAATGAACTAAAATTAAAAAACAAAATATCAAAAATAAGTTAATAAACATACATATGTATCTCGTATAAACTTATATTAAATTTTGTCCAAAACGACATCTCCAACATTGACCCCGGTAAAATGTTATCCGACCTGAAATATAGTGCTGGGAGGTGAAAAAACTTTCCTATTGTGAATGAGCCGGAAGAAAACACATGGAAACTTTCAGCTTAAGACCTAATAGGTTTTCATTTGCATAGTATTTTTAAATATATAACTACGTAAACCTAAAAATTGCCGGCACAACTATTTTCTGTTCCTAAATAGCACTAAACGAATCGCAACTTACATGAAAGAGACTAACAGGGTTGCTTTTGCAACTCAAGAAAATTTTATACGAGTTCGAGCGTTCCTTCGCAACTCGGTTACATTAAAACGGGCCCAATGTATAACAAAATGTAGTTTTCTTTTTTAAAACTTGGCTCAAGACCTAATGAATGGATTTCAACCAATATACAGTGTATAGACCCGCTGCACGGAAATAAATAATTTTTTTTACACACTAGTTGGCGCACGCGTCGATATATTCATAAAATCTGTATTTATGATCCGATTTTGATGAAATTAGAAACGTACATCGAACGGATCCGCTAGATGGCGCTAAAGTCGATGAAATTAAAAACGTATACCGAGGGTGTTATGACAAAACTTCTACGACAAATGAATATTCGAGGTGGCGAAGGAGTCGAGATGTTCAAAAAATTCTTATTTATAATCCGATTTAGATGAAATTAAAAAAGAATACTGCATACATATACTACTCTGTAGTCGAGATTTCCAGATAATCCGTATTTACAGTTAGGAAAACTACTAAAAAAAATTTAGAATCTCTTCAACTTAACTATGAATGTAGAGTGCGAGCAGACCAGTAGCAACAGAACTGGCATTATACTAAAAATGACCAATTCTAGAAGTGTCGTGCAAAACGTAGTATTGTGGATCAGACATAAAAGCCATCTCAAAAATTAATTATGGAAAACTCTATTCAGTCAAAGGAAATATCATGTTTAACGATTTTGCTTAGAAATAGGGCTTTCGATTTCTATTCTTACATTCGCAAGTATTTCGATACCCGAACAATCGAGAGATCGGGATCTCGATACAATCTACGATATCGCCGTTCTCGCGAAAAGTATCGAGTATTTATCGACACGAGTATTGCATTTGAAACCAAATCAACATTTGATTGTCTAAAGTAAAAGTAAGAAGAATTCATGAACGATCAAAAATTAAATGCTCGTATAGTGTTTAGTTTTAGAACTTTCGTATTGACTGAACGATCAAGTGAAGCATACCACAATACAACAGAGAAGATCGCCAGAAATCTAACTCTTAAATTTATGGGGTCTTCTGTATGGCTCACTGTAGAATTTGTGGGTTAGGATATGTCATATCTTATCGAATTGAATATTAAGAGGCTTGTGAGCCGTACGAGCTTTTTTGAGATTTTAATAGTTGCTTTTTCAGACGACTCCAGGATGATACACCTTATATGTATTATACAGTGCATTATTTTTTGGTAATTTTATTTTGCAATTTAGGTAATTAATAAATTTGGGCAATCTCTCATGGTTTATTACAAAAGAATGTAATGTTCACACATTTTGTTTGAATTTGAAATTAAAAAAAAAAAAAAAAAATAAGTTTTTAAAAATAAAAAATAGTTAGTTTTAATGTATAAAAAAAATACACTTGAGATGATAAAACAAACGATGTGCTGAAAACATTTAAAAATTTGTGCAACGGAATCATAATAATGGGATTTGCGGAAAAAAATTTGGATATGAACGGGGTTTTTTTTCGAAGAAGTAAAAAGTGTGAGATATATCAATCAACTTAAGTTTTCCTTAAGCCAATCTTCCAACACAATATCAAGCACAGCAAAAAATTACATTATTCGGGAAAAATTTATAAAATCGTTATAATTCTTTTATGTATTTGTTTTATGATTTGAGAAGATTTCTTTGAAAAAAATGTTATAAAAAAAACTATTTTTATTTATAAAGACAACCAGAAATGAAAGCCATTTCAAATCGCGTAGCTCAGCTAAATCTAAATATTTTTTTGATAAATTTTGGTTGATCTCTTAAAATATAATGAATTTTATAATTCCGATGGAAAAACAAAAATATAAAAATAATTTATTTGTTTTTCACAAATGTTTCATATCAAAAATAATAGTTTTTAAAATCGATTAAGATAAATGTTCAACAACAGTATTGAAAATAATTGAATTTCAATTTCAATTTTGAACAATATGAAGTCTTCAGCTCAAGATAAATGTGAACTTCGAGTTTCCGATTTGACACAGTTGGCTCGTATTTGTGACCTTCAGCAAATTGCATTGATAAGAGACATTATACTCGGAATATCAAGTTAGCTCAACTAATGTTTAGAGTTCGAGAATTCAAGTTGATTGCAACGATGGCTGTGCTAAAAATAAGTATTTCTCTACCATCAGTGTTCACTCTACAGTTTGAAGACTGAAATTCCAAGCATTCCGAAGCTGCATATCTCAGCAGATTGGCATTTTGATTTTGGTTGAATACGAGTTTTTGTTTTTTTTTTTTTGATCATAAGCCGCAGTTAATTTGCTCAAAAGTTGCCACAACTACTTTTCATTCAATAAAATAAACCCAAACTATTGCTCACGCGATTCTACACCTGCATATACAGTGTTGTGCTAAATAAAAGTAACAAAACATTTAACTATTTATTTTAACTGTCTTTTTTTTTTATAAAGAATGCAAACTAAAAAATTTACCTAAATAATCTACACTTAACCACACACAGCATTTTTTATTTTTAAATTTTTAAATTTTCTATTTATAAACAGCAATTCAAGTTTTTAAGCATTTTGTTGGTTTTTCATGCGCCACACAGCGCTATCTAGAAATGTAGAAGTATGTTCAGTGGTATGTAAACTCGTGTCATACGGAAAACGAAAAGTCAAGCGAATCTCTCTGCGAACCTCTCTTGCGTTAGTGAACGGCTATGTGGGTTTCCATGCTACCATAACGACTAAGTTTCAAACCAGCAGATCCAATAACAACACTGACAATAAATAATACACATACATTTGTACATGCAGATGTTTAAAATAAGGCTCTTTCAAAGTGTGCATACATAAAAAAAAAAAAAAAAAAAAAACAAGCAAAAAAGCCACATTGAGAAGTCACAATAGGAAGCGCTCAATTTCGCTCTGTTAAGACGACGCGAATGCTGTGCCGCTGGTGAATAGAGAAACGAATGTGGTTTGATCAATATGATTGGTGTGTAGCTATTTGCTAGAATACGAGTTAACGATAGCTGTTTGCATTCCATGCGAGCATATAGCATCGACCTTGTCCAAATTCCAATACCCTAGACTTGTTTGCTAGTTGGTAGTTAGGGTGTTTGCGATAAGAGAAATAATTCAGCAGGGTTGGGAAACCAGTTGTTAAATTAGAATACGATTATTATTTATAGAATTAAGGTAATCCGTATACATATTAATATTTAAATTATCCAATAGTTGTGTTCGACTGAAAGTCAACAAGATTTGTTAAGCAACAAAAGTTCGGAGAAATACGATGTACGCTCTCTCTCAAGGAGAAATTGGCTACATTAACTGCTAGATTTGTGGTTCACATCGGAAAATGTTAAATGAAATGTAGAGATATTTATTAGGTTTTCAAGTCACTCCGCAGTGCTCATCGAAAGATGTATTGTGGCGATCTCCCAAAGTTAATAAATAAAACGAGAATGTTTAGGATATACATATCTATTCCTATGACGATCCGGGTATCGCTCTAAATTCATCCACGTTCAGAAGGCTCCTTCTAATGTCAGTAGATGAAACGAGAATGAATGGGATATATCCATTCCTATCACGCTCCTGGTATCGCTCTAAATTCATCCCTAAATTTGACTGGAGAACAAGAGTAATCCTGAAGTCACGACAGGTTTGCGAGAATTGCAGATATTTTGACGCCAGATGATAATGGTATTTCACGCGTTTATATGTGAAAGTTTCTGTCAGTATGTTTGTAACCTTTTCAAGCCAAAATGCTCCAATGGAATTAACACATAATATAGCAAACACATAATTTAATTAAAACAATGAGTGAATTAAATATTGTAATATGGATATCTAAAGCTACATTCCCAAAATGTTAAAAATGAGTGTCAAACTAAGTTTAAGGATAGCTTACTTTCAAAAATATGTCGTCACCTATTACAAAATAATTAATATTATAATTGGTTAAATTAAATACTGAAATATGGGACGCAAACAATGGAGGAATAAGCTTTATTTTTTATGTTTTAAAAAAATGATGTGGTTTTAAGTATTATAAGAAATTTTCTTTTATTTGTGTTGCTGACGAAAACAGTAATGGTTATATTGAGGGTTACGAGCCTGAGTGACCGAAGGATTCTTGAGTTTGATCGTTTAGGGATTTTATTGAACCATAAGGGAGTTGCACGCAAAAATACGAAGACAACCGACCCAAAATTTCCTATATGTAGTGCTTAAACATAACAACATAAGGTGATGCACATATGTACATATGTATGTATATAATACGTATGTAAGTATAAAAAAACAAACAAATTATATGAAAAGTCTTTTAACTACCTTTCCAACCAAATATACTTTTGGTTCAATAGTTTTTGAAATATAAGCTCTGAAAAATATTGAGAATCCCTACTATTAATTTTCACAAAAAAATGTATACCATCGAAATCATTAAAAAGGGGCGTGTCACACCCACTTTTTTTCAGCTCACCATACGCAATTTTTAGCTTGGCTCAATAATTCAAGCATTTGTTTTGGAGGAACACTGGTAGCAAAAAAAAAATCATCAAATCCAACTAATTGATATGCTTCATTCCATTTCAAAAGTAAATAATCGATACGCCCAAAATTTATGCAACAGCAACATACTGTAATCAGTGCCCCAAATGTCTAATACACACATGTATACATACACACTTATATACTATAATCAGCTTCTATTGCTCAACGTTGAACCAGATAAGATTGTACGCCCAAAAGAATTGTTTTTATGTAATTATTAACGAAATAAAAAAGAAGGTATTTAAAAATGGAGCAGTGTCAAGGACATGACACTATGGATGCATGCAAGTGGAATGTGGGTGCCATAGTTGTTTGTTGTTATTGCCACAGGGGATCTCGTCAGTTGAAGTTTTAGAAGGCAAAAATGAAAATTATGTACCATACAAAAAAAAAAACTAATTGTCCACAAACACACAAATGAAAAAAGTACAGTTGGAACTTGGAATAATGAGTCCAATCTGGCCCCTCATTCGAATTGGAAATCGTGAAACAGCTGTGAATCGAAACACTACAATACACAGCGAATTGCATCGAATACGGCGTGTTGTACCACCAAATCCAATTGTTCCACTCTTGTCTTTGCCATCTTCGCACAATTTTGCCACTGCCACTGTCACAGAATCGACCAACCAAAATCTTTCCCACTCAAATGCGATTGACAAGAAAATTGGGCGCGCGCAAAGGGGCTAAACGGAATTTCAGTTTTCCCCAAAGAGGGGTCGGTCGGTGGGTAGATAAATCAAGCGGCTTACACTAGGCATTTACAGATATATGAATACTGTTACATTTAACTAACGTTTTTTTTAATGCTAATTTGCACACAAACATTCCACTAAACCTTTTTCCATTTAATATTCTACATATTTTAAGTTTTATTATAGCAACACACATACGCATACATAGTTCGAAGTCGAAGTCGACGTCGAGATTTCTGATTTTTTCACTGTCATATCAGGTGAAAATTCTTTTCCGCCAGGCATTTCACTTTCCTATTTCTGGACATGGCATCAACGCCGATTGTTAAATTTCAATACACACACAATGCACATAAGTTAAATAATATTTTTTTACATATTTCAATTTGCAATATTTACCTTTTAAACAAAAAATTAAAAGATTTTCACGCGACTAACTTCACTAAATCGCGATCCACGTACATGGCAGTCAAGCGAATTGAAACGAATGAGAAAAGAATTTACGCAGTGTTGCCACAAATCCAATTGGTGGCATTGCCAACAAAGTAAAAGCATACCGATGACCTGAAACACAATTAGGAGTTTAAATAAGTCAGAACTAGATGTCGCCTCTTGTTGATGAATAAAACTAGGGAATATTTTTACATTTTTGTTAAAATTAAGTTTCTTTTGGTCTACAAGTAAGAAAAAGTCCCTTACTTAAAAAGAAATTTGAAAGATGCAAAATTTTTTATTTTTTCCAATTTTGTGTTCAGCCGGCTCGAGGTCAAGGGGGTGTTGCATGAGTAAAAACAAATGATTTACTTATTTTTCCTTCCAATATATTTCGGTTACACTACGGTAACCGTCTTCAGGGCAACTGTTAATAATATAAAACATAAAAAGTAACAACAATTTCACATACATAAAATTTTGCAATTCATACATACATGATTTTACACGTCCGCACCGTCCGACGTGGAGCTTTGTACTAAAACCAAAAAAAAAAAAACACAAAAACAAAAAATCATTATTATGCAAAATTGTTCCGCTAATTAAAAAAATGCATAATTTTTTCGAATATGGTCGTGTCCCCGCCCACACATTGCATTTCATGTCAATAAGCAAAATTTCGAAAATTTTCAAAATCGTGCAAAACGGTAATGGTATAATACAAAAATTAAAAAAAATCCGATATTTATTAACTATGCAGGGTAATTTGCTCAAATTTGATAAACAAGATAAATGTTGGGAATGCCCAATGATATCACCCACCTTAAAGAAAATAGGACACTTTGGATTTCTAACAATTTACAACAGATCAAAATATATAATATTTTACTAAATCATGTCACGAATCGATTCAAATTTGGTATAAAGAATTTAATTTGAGAGAGAAATAATTAAAAAATCAAAATTTTGGAAAATAGGCGTGGTACGTTAGATCATACTAATTTGGTTTTGTTGTTATTTAAATTCGTAAACGTCGTTGAAGGTTTCAAAAAAGACGTTGCCAATAAAGACATATTTTTTGATATTGAATATTACTTCTGGGCCTCAAATATTCTTTATACCTTGATCTAAAGAAAATATGTATGTACATATATATATGTACATATATCGAATATCATATGTGTATCGTACGTCAAGTAGCAGGTAAGATATGGTGAATATTGGCTTTATCTTAAATGGCGGTGTGGTTCCGCCTTTTTCGCCAATAAATAAGATATAGACGAAATCAAATTTCTCTTCAATGGGGGCCCGCCACCGTCCACTTCTCCAAATTTGTATATGCCATTTATTGGGCCCGAAGGCCACATTCACTTACTGTATAAATTTCATAAAGGTCGGTCGAATACTTTGGACGCCTGTAGAGGACTCACATTCATTTTTATGTACATACTTCCATAAGATTAATTTTTTTGGTTACATCCAACAAGTAAGATTTATTTCAAATAAGTCGGTCAATTAAGTCGGTTGCGCCCGAACTCAGACTCTTTCTTACTTGTTTTAATTTATGTTGTCTAAAATCCAGTTACCGTTTTATAACATCAGCTTCCGAAATAATCAATAGTTCTAAGGGCACTATTGGATTCCCAATGACAAGCACATCTTAAATGTCTATAGTACAGAGAGCATTGCATGGTGTATAATTGGCAAGTTGTGCTATTGATGAAGGCATTAGGGAATTAGTAAAGTTTTACAATCGGCATTTCCTACAGGGCACTTATGGCTACCTCCACTAACGCCATCATGAAGCGCCAGCAATTTCATGATAGCAAAGATCGCAATGTACTATTTATCGGCATATGTATGTATGTACATACAAACATACGTACGCATGTGGACCACAGAGGAGTAACCATACCAAAAGTCAGTTTGCGTCGTCGGTCTAATACCCATACATATGTACATACATATGTACGTATGTATGTACATTCGTACTTTATATCTAGTTTTAGATATACATATATACAAATACATAGTATGTGGGTAAAGCAATTCAAACACATACAATATAATACAATATACATACATACATACATATGTACGTATATACATTTGTATCTACTCATTACATAAATGCATACATAAATATGCCCATATCAGTGGCGTCTTAAACGAGAGGCAAGTGATGCGAACTTTACCAGCCCCGACGTCAGGACGTCCAGGAAGTCTGAAAAGCGTTAACGAAAATTATTGTAGGTACATATACTATGTATAAATTTTGCTAAAGTATTTCAGATTCAATCTCCGGTAGCAGAATATGAAAGTAGGACGCCAAAAACCACACAAATTGAAAAAAAAAACAAAATACTGCTGAATGAGCAACTACGAAAATCGCGATTATCAGAATATTTTTCGATAGGTTCAGGTCCTTATACGAGAAAAAACATTCATTGCTAACCTTATGTAGAATAAACCTCTACCACGAATGGCGTACTCCGATATTTACTACTTGGTACTTTTTTTTGCGAATTTTCAAATTTATTGGTAGTGGATAGTGGTAGTAATCGAATTGTAATTGCTGTAGTATATGTAGTGCGCCTCTAATGCTTGCAAAATCTATCTGTTTCTCGGTTTTCGCAGTGGTTACTTTTTCATTGAACTATTGCCCTTTCGGCAATATCGTTCATAACAATTATTGTTTTTACGTTAAAGTAATCTTCTGAAATACTTGTATTTTTGGTTTTCGAACCGCTTAAACCCCTTGAGACGGCGCTGACATATACGACAGTACATACTATACCTTTTAGGTATATTGAACAGATATCCTTCGGCACCACATCATCTCATACTAGATAAATAAACGCTCACAACAAATACACATATCGTATATGCAAACATTTCCAACAAGCGCCGGTGTTGTTCTCCAGCAGATGCAATCTCCGGCCAGCCATTTACTCTTGCTTTTCTAACGACGACACTACTCGTACAATACGATCTTTCAGATACATACATAAATACTACAATGCTCAGACAAGCCAAACAAGTTATTCCATTTAGTTTCAATGTTCTTGCACTCGTGCTCGTATATACATACATAGATATTATTTATATTTACATACATACATACACATGTACAAACATATTAGCAACAGTAGATACAACTAAAAAACATACTACATATATATGTACATACATACATATGTATCTATATATTTATGTACTTACAGATACACTTTGCAAAGCGAGTAGAGTGTGGAGCGCCAGCAATAACGATGGCAATGGGGATGGCGCTAGCCTGCTGAGCGGAACAGGTTCGTCAGCATTGCCACAGCACTGCCCATTGTTGAATCAGATCGGATCGGATCGTATCGAATTAAGTCTACTACCACCGGCCAGCCGCCACTCTCAGTTATTTCTGGAACTTCGCGCAATGCACTTCAATATTACGGGTAGTGATCGCGACGTCAATTGGTTTCGCTTATACTCGTAGCAAATCGTACGCCAGTTACAAGAAAAACAAACCTATGTACATAGAGTACAATAGAAATAAATAAACAAACAAACAAAAAAATATGTATTGAAAACGCGCAACAAGAGTCCAACAATGTACAATATTTTCAATCATACATACATATGTACATACATATGTAGTATATAATACTTTGTAGTTTAGAGCAAGTGCGTCGAGATTTGCGAACTTTATTATTGTGGATATGTTTCAGTTGTGGTTTACTTTGCCTTAAAGGTGCAAATACGGAGTATATGTTTACTACATATATGTGATGAAATTAAACTACATATGTACATACATATGTGCTAAAAAGGTGAATTAGGAAGAAAAAAAGTGCGCCGGGAAAGTTTTTTAAAAATTAAGAAGAAGCCATTAATAAATAAAATATCTTAATAGTTATGACAAATTAAAAGGCTTTCAATCTAGATAAAATATGTTTAGGTACATATTTGAAACCTTTGTATGTACATACATATGTACATAAATCTGTACACACATGTACTTTATACATATGTACAAATTTATGATGTACATACATACATACTCACTTTCGGCACAAGAGCATCGCTTTAACGCCTTGATCCATCTAAGTCTCCAAACACATATGTACATACATACATATGTATGTATGTACATATGTATATACATACACATTAGGGTGGGTAAGAATGTTCGATTGCGAAAAAAATGCGTAAGGCGTATACGCCAAATTTTAGGGAACGAATTTGACAGTCACTGAAAAATATGGCAATCAACTGCTATTTTCATCGAGCTTTAAATTTAACACTAAATTTAAATTTGCAATTTTTATACAAAATTAATAAAAATAACAGTTATTTCTCACTTTTATTTCATAAATCCAAAACAAAAATAATTTTTGATTTTCACATAAATAATCTGTAAATAAAATTTATTTTTGAGTTTTATATTATATGTTATATGATAACAGTTATTAAAGACTTTTATTTATAAAAGTCATCAATACAAATCAGTCACTCACTTTTATTCTTAAGTCATACTTTTTAAAGCCATTTGTATAAGTCAGAGTAAATGAATCATCAAAGAATAAAAACGCTTTATGCTAATTGATTTAGTACTTTTGATGCAAATTATTTTCTAATTGTGGTAAATCTGATGAGGAAGACCATTGCTTTAAGACAGTAAGTGACAGAAATATTACATTACATTTCGAAGGCAATTGGTAGAGAAATGTGAGTGTAGAAAGAGGAGTTTCTGTACAGAAGCTGTTTTAACTGACTCGAGCTGTAATTTATCCTTTGATAAACTACAAAAACGTTTACTAGAAAATATTAAAAACAAAAAATCACACACTCACATACATATGTGGGATTTGTTCGGTAAATGATAATGACTTTTATAGATATGACATAGAAAAAAAGTCAGTGACTGATTTTCACTGATTACTTTTATACTTTGACTGGCTTTTCTTGAATTTGTACAAATTAGCTATTTTTAAGGTCTCTATGAACTCAATTTGGTTCGTTACGATCGTTTAATACCCCTTCCAATATTTTAGGTAGCTAATTGCGCCTTGAGGTAAAAATATCGATAATTTTTACTCAGCATATTTCGATATGGTTAAAAAAATCGATACGATATATATCGATATATTAATCAGCATTTCCTAACAAAACCACTCTGTCGCTTTTTAAATTTCTCAAAATGTGAATTTTTAGGCCCCTCGTCGCAAGCTGGGTTTTTATTTTAGCCTCTACTTTCTTGGGGAAGTTTTCATAGAATTCTTTGTTGATTACGTTTTTGATACAGGTCTTTCAACAAAAACAATTGACCCACCCTAGTATATATTGTATATACATATATACATGTGTATGTACATACATAATATATAACTTCGCTTATTAGCTGGATGTTGTTGTAAAATGCGTTGGTGGTCCTTCTTCTTATATCGCATTCGGTTTTATACGCATTTCCTTTTTCGCACATCTTTTCAAATATTATTATTATTTTCTCAAATTTTTTGTTGATATCGTTATTTCATATATTTTGTAGTGCAAGCCTCTTAATGTGCGTAATATCTTTGTAAATATCGAGCCCTACGAAGTAAATGAAGTTGATGCAGAGAAAAGAAGGTGGCGACTAAAGCACCTCCGTTACTTCGTACTTGCCTCGTTTGAAGGATTGACGTCACAAATGGCTCTGAAAAAGTTGATTTTTCTTAGTTTTGAGTGATTTTTACCAAAAGATAAACGCAGAATAACAAATGTGAATTGCCGAGCTTTGTATTGTAGCAGTCGCAGCGAAAATAAAACGCTCAAGAGCAGTTATCACCTTCCCTTTCCTCTCGCTATTCCTGTGGCAGGAACCGCTGTGACGTGTACGCTGCCGGGGTTTCTATCATTCTTGACTTTATTGTTTATTTTTACATGAGTAGATATATATATATGAATACGACGATTTCACACCCTTTCGGAAATGACAGCATTCTACTTATGGAGTATATTTTACCATGTATGGTGAAAAAATTTGGCCGAATGTTACAACCCAACAAACTTCAAAAAATACTACCACCCAACAAAATCAAATTTATAGTTCTCAAGTTGATATCAAACATAATTCTCCAATTTGCTTTTTAAATGCACAGCTTTGGCCAAAAGTATTAGACACCATATAATTTAGTGGCATTTTTGATGTTATCTTTTGTTTTTAGGTGGGTCATAGGACAATCAGCATACCCGACGTTTCCTTTTTATACTTCGTTAAGTTCACTTTGAAGGATTTCCTTACTTACTCCCGCAGCTCTGTAAGGTTCTCTTTTCACCAAGGTGTGCAAGCCTTTTTACCATACGTCAAGTGGCAGGCCAGTTAACCTCACAGTCCGGACTCTCAAATACGTAGGCGAACAACCGTTCAGAGAGCTTTGACTCCATCTCAACCTACCTCCCTTGAAGGGGCTGTCCAGTACTACTGTACCTCGACTGGAGAGTCATTGGAGAACTTGGTTTTCTTCTTTCCCTTACTTTGGAGTGCTTCCCGTCGAGGCACTCAACGGTGTCAACCGAAGGTTTCACTCCCAGGCCCAGTATCCTTGGTTCAGGGTACTGTGCTCGGTATACCAGTATGACTGACACTTACGCCCAACACCCACGGCCAAAGGATTTCTACGTAGTGAGGTGGTATCGGTATAATTTTTTTATCAATACAATTAAAGTAGAAGTAATCGAATTTGCCACGCCACAAATTGTAGGAGAAGTTCGGCCAAACATCAAGCTATTGTGTATGCGCCAAATTATTATTATTAATATTATCATTTGAACAAGGTACAGTTTCTAGCGAGCCACTCAAAAATTCAAATATATCCTTGGTGCATGTGTACTTGTGCATAACATATGTATGTGTGTAGTAGGTATGTATTCTTGTATTTTTGTTTCCGCACATACATCTATTAATTCAATTACGAAGCAGAATTTATCAATGCAATTCAATCGGCTCATCATCAATTCTTCAATTCGATTGCTTACGATCTGGCACTTTCTCTCAACTATTCGACTTTTGTAAACAAGTCGACGCTCTTGTTATTTCACCTGGAAATCTTCGAAAACTTTAAGTGAAACAATACTAGATATTTTGATATCAAATAATTTTTCAGCTAAGTAAATGTGTAATAAATTCGCAAGCAAATAATATTCTCAGCTCGGATAAAAATAATAAAATAAACAAATAAATATTTAATTAAACCCAGAAGGAAATTATACTTATACTCAGTGTGCGACATACATACTTACGGATATATGTAATTAAAAGCGAAAAACGTGCCTTCTTGATTCGAAATTTTTCTTCATAAGCCAGTGCAATAAAATATTACATATGTACTATGTATGTATATCAAAAAATGAAGAATTCAACTGCAGAAAATGTAGCCTTCGTCAGAGACAATTTTTGTTTGTGAGCAAAATCATACAACGTGCCAGCCATATACTAACAAAATAATTCCTACGAGGATTGAATGCTGTTGAAATCCCAAAATCACTTGAAACGCATAAACATCGATGATTTCTTATTTAATAAAAACAAACAATTAGAATCTGCAAAAGATCAACAGAAACATTTGCCATACAACTTTTTACATACACACACACACACACACTGATTCGTACACCGATTCTAATAATAATAAAAAAAAAAATGCATTCAAGTATTTCACATCGCGCTCTTCAGCGTCTAAGGTGTACTACGCCCCCTAGCCATAGCCTTACGCACCTGAATCCACTCAATGCGCTCCATTGGCTGTGCTGTTCAGTGTTGTTGGTGCCATTCCTCGTGTTGCTGCTAATCTGCCAACTTAGCATGGATCTAGATTATGGGCTGTTGAGTGGCCAAGGTAGGCCGCAAATGCTGGTAGCAGCTAGTCAATCGGGCATTTACATAGATAATGGCGTTGATCAGACGATAATGCATCGCGTCTTGGACGAGGATGATAAAATGGATGCGTCCTATGAGATTTTAGAGTTTCTGGGTTTATCGGAGAGGCCACGACGGAAGCACAATCACTTGTCACTGAGGTAAGTTAAAGTTTAGCAAAGAAAAAAATTTATAATACAAAAATTAATTTATGACAACTACTTGCAAAGAATTGTACATTATACATTGTACGAACACACTCGCTCCTCTTTTACACAATATAGCAGTACCAAAATTAAATCGAATAAAAAAAAAAGTTTTCAATAAATCAGTTTTAATTTGCCTATTACGATTAAATTTACTTTTAGAAGATTTTTAAAGCTTAAAATGCAGCTTCGATGAATCTAAAAACAATCTTCCTTAGTTACAGTAAAGTTGAAGCCGACTCTAATGGGCCGTTTACATAGAACTTTCCTCGCTTTGCTTGGCAGTTCGAACTTTAACAACAAAGCGTGAGGCGTAGAAGGTCAGCTACATAGAACGCTTTGACAGTTTCTGCGTTAGTAGTTTGTTGAGTTGCGATTTGTGTTTGTTCAGAGTGTTTTGTTTAAAGATAGAATAAAAAAATGAATTGTACTGATATGCTGGAAGTAGTTATGCTACTAATGTGTGAAATTCGCGAGTGTCTGTAATGTGTATACGCACGCCAAAATAAAAATAAAATGGAAATGATAACAGCTGATTGCCAAAGCGTACAAAAGTTGAGAGTTGCCCATAATTTTGCTTCGCTTTGCTTTGCTCTACTTTTCTCGCGTTGTATTTAGCAGGACTCATATAACATCATGTATTGAACTTATCTGTCAAAGCGAAACTCTGAAGCAAAGCAAAGCAAAAGTCCTATGTGAACGGGACTTAAGGTTAGTAGCAAGTTTTGGATTTAATTTTCAATGGGGTATATTCAAAAAATAGCTGCAACTAACTTCATCTCGGCTATGGCTAAGGGGATTGTTTTTAACTGCACAAAGTTTATTAAATTTGAACTAAGTCATACCATAAATATGGATTTTCTCAAAATCACGACTAAAGCGCCATCTCATAGATTTTTTACATGTTTTTTTTTTGCAAATATCGTGGTGTGTTCATTTTTTGTAAACGTACTTTTCGCATCACCCCCTTTTCATTCAAATCGGATCGTAAACATAGATTTGCTGAATATCTTGCCTCTAGAGCCACCTATACGCGCTACCTAACGGATCCATTTTTCATAAAAGTATGTGTTTCTCGTCACACCTCAATTATATGTTTCTAATTTTATCAAAATAAGATCATTAATACAGATTTTTGGGTTGACTCGCTTCTAGCGCCACCTAGCGCATTTATTTTTCAAAAAAGTGTTTAGAATAATTAGGGAGATTCTATATATCTCGAATCAAGCGGATTAAAATATAGCCTATGTCCTTGCCATGGGTCTAAGGAGTATGCTATCTAAATTTGGTTGAAATCCGTTCATCGGCTTTTGAGCGTAGTTGTAACAAAGAAAACGATTACATTTTTCTATATATACTTAAGTATATATGTATGTATTATAATGGGTTCATTCGATTCGCTCTTTCTCTGCTCGCCCTGTCTGAGCTCTGCTCGCGTTCGAACGAATTAAAAAAAAAATTAATAAGTCCGTAGCATTTCACTGATAATGTATGAACAAATTTTAAACAGAAAAAATGTTGGTTCGAAAAAAATTACAAAAAAAGGTATTTAAATAATATATTTACGCACTTTATATAAAATTATATATTTAACGAAAATAGTATAAAAGAATTATACATCATACTTCAAATTAGGGTTACCACCTAACTACAACAAATTAAAAAAAATGCTGCACAAAAATGGCGTTTCACTGAGAAATTGAAAATATACGTAATAGTACGGATATCAAACGATGCGTTGAATTTAATTTTATTAAACTGTAAGTTAACTGATATATTAAAAAAATGTGTACCAAAGGGTTCGTTTCGCTTAAAAGATGGCTAATAGTAATATTTAGAAGAGGGTTGCCACCTGCTTGAAAACACAAATTTAATTAAATGGCACAAAAGTTGATGGAAATCAATCAGAAATCATCTTGGTGGAAGAAGGTTCATAGGTAGATTTTGAAGAGGGTTGCCACCTGCTTGAAAAATCAAATTTAATTAAATACACAAGTTACATGAAATATTAAAATGTGATTGTCAAACGTTTAATCTCGGCCAGGAGAAGGTTCATAGCTATATTTTGCACAAAGTTGACGCATTTTTTTAAATTCAAGAATGCGGCTTTTGGTTGCACATACAAACCCAATTAATAACTAAATATAGGCAGGATAACGTGTGGCGGGGTTTTCTAGTAAATAATAAAAATATTAACCCGAAACAAAAAGTTTCCCGCCTTTTTACGACAACAAGTACATATCTAAGACTAGCAAATCTAGCAGTGCTGTTGTATTTTGCTGCTTTTATTGTCAAAACTAGTTTAGTTCTATTGTAATTAACAATTTGTTATTGTTCTCTCCCTTTGCCGTAGTTTTTTTTTTTTTGCATGTGTATATTTGTTCTAAAGATGCGTGTGTGTGTCTGAGTGTGTATTTGTGCACAAGCTTAATAGACTTGCTGACTACTTTGCCGGTTTGCCTTACCTTAGATATGCAAATATTTAAATAATTTTTTATTTATTTTAACTCTGCCCACTTCTCCACTTCTCGTCGTCATTTCGCTTCGTTTTTCACTTTATTTGTTTTTGTAATTGTGTTCGCTTAGTTATTTATTTTTGTCATATTTCTTAATTGAGTAATAAATAAAATGCATATTTCCTTGATTTATTCAAAAATAAAACTACGAATGCATTTATTTATTTACTTGGGGCTCCATTTAGTCTACAAATTGCATGTTTCAAATTCCATAAGGGGAATGCATTGCACTCGTGTGCGAGGATTAGTTTACATACTTGCGAAATTGTATTGAATGTATTCATATGTATGTATGTATAAGTACATACATATGTATGTATCCGTGTATGTATGTACAAAAGTATATACCTGTGAAATATTGCAAAGGTTCGAATTGCCGAAAATGTGGAGCATTGCTTGAAGAATGGTATGAAAAAGTACCGAAATGAAAAAAAACGGTTTTTACTGTATTTGCATTTTTAACGCCGACCAGGTCAACTCGATACAAAAATTTACATACACTTGTGCTCACAAAATTAAGCCGCCTCATCTTTTTCATACTTATAATATCCACAATACTTTTCGTATTAAATTTGGTTTTATTAATTATTTATAAAAATGCTGGAAAAACCGCCAAACATTGCACAATGTCATATAACTTTTTTTCGTCGTTTGCATATGTAACCAGAAAACGCTTTTTAGTTTCTGTCAGATGACAGGTGGCCACTCTCTCAAAAATATAGAAATACACCTTGTCCTTGCCGAGGCGAACAGTTCGACACTCTCATTTTGATATTTTATATCCTTGTGTATAATTTAATTAAATTCTACTTTAAAGCAGGTGGCAACCCTCTATATGCTATAAGCCTTCTCATGAAATAGAACAGTTTGACACCTATATTTTCATATTTTATACAACTTTTGTATAATATACAATAATTAATTTTGACTTTTCAAACTGGTGACAACACTCTCCCAAGCGTAATATCGTGTCTTGCAATAGGAACGCTACAAAAGTTTTTTTTAAATAAAACAAAAACGGTTTGGGATGCGAATTAAATTCTTAATTGGAACTCGATTTCTTTTGCATGGGCACCACGGACACGCTTGCAGAAGTCCAGACGCTGAACCCAATTTTCGACGGTTTTCAAACATAAATCGGCCGATACCGGTGCAATTTCACGTTCGATATTCGTACGCAGTTCATCAATCGTCGCTGGCTTGTTGGCATAAACCATAGACTTGACGGAGCCCCACAGGAAATAGTCTAACGGCGTCAAATCGCACGACCGAGGTGGCCAATTGACTGGGCCATTTCGTGAGATAACACGTTCACCAAACTTGCTTTTCAATAAATCGATTGTGACATTCGCTGTGTGGCTTGTGGCGCCGTCCTGTTGGAACCACATATTGTTCAAGTCCATATCATCCAATTCGGGCCAAAAATATTCGGTAATCATTGAGCGGTAGCGATTCCCATTCACAGTAACTTGCCGGTCTTGATCATCACGGAAGAAGTATGGCCCATAAACTGCAGCAAACCGTAGTTTTTTCAGGATGCAATGTTGACTCATGGAGTACGTGTGGATTGCTGCCTATCCAATAACGCATATTTTGCTTATTGACGAAGCCATTCAGCCAGAAATGACGACGACCATAAATTGGACGTAGCGCTCTTAAAGTTGAGGCCATTGACTCCGAATTTCGGGAGTAAATTTTAATAATTTCGACTCGTTGTTGAATCGTATATCTTTCCATGATGAAATGGCAAACCTTACTGAAGAGAAATGTCAAAAGAGCAGGAAAAAATATGGCGTCGTTTGCTGTCACTATCCGTCTACTTTTGTAGCGTCTCTATTGCAAGACCCTTTATATAGTTTACCTTCTTTTTTCATACATACACAATTTCATAAAAATCAGTCGAGTAGAGACTATAAATACTGTGATACGAGATTTTTTGATATAAGAAAATATTTCACTCATTTCATATAAATTAAAAAGTTAGAAAAGTTCAATAAATTTCAATAAAAATTTCAAACTTTGTAATCACAATTTTCAAAATATTTTATTTACACATGTTGTTTTATAGGTCAGTGTAATGAAGTACAAGTTTTAAGTAATACAAAATTATCGTTGATTTTTAATAAGTATTGCGTGTTTTTTCTATAACACATGATCAACAATTTTTTTTTTACCACGGACTAAAAATAACAGCTTTCTCGAATTTACGCATTCTAAAATTTAACGGAAAATTTGTTTTATAACAGTTATTAGATGATAACAATTTTTTATATCGCCGTTTAGAGTTATATATCGACTTTTATATTGTACAAATTATGGCCAATAAAAATTATTTCCCACCAATGATTTTTACGTTGTGTTATAACAGTTATTGGTTAAAGTTTATTTTTACGTTGTCTGAAAGGGTTTATTTCACTCTGTTGCATAAGCTAAACTAAAACGACCAAAATAACGTTTAATGAGGCCTACTTTATTCTTTATCTTTATTTTCAACTTATCTTCATTTGAACTTTCATTGTCATCATCTTTCCGTTCTGCTATAACACCATCTTCATCAATATATTTATTTTAAAACATTTATTAGACAATTTAAAAAGTAAATGTTTGAAATAACACTTATCAGGCAACGGAAAAAACTTCACTCCCGCATAACAGTTATCAGACGAAGTAAAACATGAAACGTTAGGGTAAATTGGATAGCTTCCTTTAATGACTGGTTAGTATTGGATGCTCATCTGAATTCGGACTTGCCGTAATATATATCTGGAAAATTTTTGACAGATGTCACTAAACGAACATGGTGGAAATTTAATCAGACATTCAGCAAACAGCGCTTAGATTCTTACTAATAGCTTTAATTCGAATAAATTTATAGTATAATACAAAATTTAATTATTTCTAATTACAGAAAGTCGGCGCCACAATTTCTGCTCGATGTTTATCACAGATTAACCGAAGAGGAGAATAGCGATGCACCAAGGCGTGCAAAACGTGATCTCGAAGAACAGGAAAATTTCATAACCGATCTCGATAAACAAGCAATCGACCAAAGTGATATTATTATGACGTTTTTAAATAAAAGTAAGTTAAAAAATTACACGTTTTTATATTTTTCCGAATTCGACATATTTTTTCTAGTTGACCAATCGAATCACTCTAAATCAGTACTGTATAGCAGACGGCAATGTCGTTACGTACATATTTCTAGAGAACGACCGAACTTCGCCTTCGGCTTGGGTCATGTTCGTCCATCAAAGTTCGGCTTGGCTTCGGCTAAAAGAAGGTGAACTTTAGCTGAACATTTGCCAAATTTTATTACTTTAAAATTGCATAAAGTTTTACTTTTATAAAAATCCAATCAGCCTTTGAAATTACCATGATGATGATATTTATTCATTTATGTATTTTTAACAAATTAGCTTGCACAGTAAATCTAATTGAGATGAAGTCTGAACTAGGCCTTAAGCTTAATAATGTTTCCATTTTTTTATGCTTAAATGGGGTTGTAGAGATTTTTAGTTTTAAGGAACCTCATTAAGAGAAGATTTGGTTTCTACAGGTGGAACAATTAGGGCAGTGTTACATCAAGTGGGGTATGGTGATTGTTATTTCGGAGTCGCTGGAGCAATTTGTAGGATTCGAGTTGTTCATATGGTGTCCATGGGTAATTATGGTACAACCTAGTCGCAGTCTTACAAGTTTAATTATACCGAGTCGGGGTATTTTTCCGGTATCTGGAAATGAGAAATCATTGATTTGAGATCTTTTATGATTTGTTTGTCGATACCAGTGGTTGGTATTGCTCCATTCTGTATGTATTTTTTAATGGCATTTGGTGTCCTTGGTTGGCAGCGCGTTCCGTTAATTAATTTCAATTTAAGGTTTAGGTAATTTGCTATGCCTGAATTTCTAATCTCTGAGGTATAGTATCTCGGTTATTAATATTTGAGATGGCGTCAAGAGCGGATTAGAAAATGTTGGGTATTGTTTTTAACCCTGTTGATGGCTTCATTTAAGGCAATAATTTCTGCTGAGAAAATTGTACTGCCGTGGGGAAGGTTTCAGATTTTTACTACTTCATTAATATGTATAATGCTGTATGTTAAGTTTCCGCTGCTAACAGACTCATCATTATATTTGCTGTGTTGTTTTTCTATTCCGTCGAAGGCTACCGGATATTGTATTGAATTAGTTTTATCCTTAGCAAAGTCTCGTAAGGAGGTTATGATGCAATTTTGGTTTAAAGTCCAGGGAGGATAATTGCGTGTTGTTCGTTTATTTATTTTGGATCGTACATTTAATTTGAAGCATTATTTGACTATGTTGCCTAAGGCTGATTGTACTTTGAATGGGGGATTTCTTTTTTTGTAGGTTTTGAGATATTTGTAAAGAGAGTTTTCGTGACTGGTAATAATTCTATTGTAGAGTTTGATTAGTAAGAGCTCTTAGGTATCAAAGCTTCAATTGGAGTTAATCGGATACATTAACACCAAAACGTGATATCTGCTGGGTTTGTTTAGCAATTTCTTAAAGGTTTGTATGCCCTTGATGCAGATGAAATATTATTATAACATTGGTCCGATAATTATAAGTGTTTATAAGAAAGACAAGAGAAGGACCCATATCCAAGTATACTAGTATATAAGTATAGTAGTGTAATCAGGACGATGAACTAAGTGGCTCCATTTAGCCAAAACCGCATGCCTGTCGATTTGAACGCAATCAAGTCTCTCAGTTTACCGACGAGATCAAATCACATACAACTGATTGTTCAGAAAAGATTTGCTTGCGTTATAAATCTTACATAAAAATAGTTAAGGACACACAATTTGACATTCCTTTTATCTTTTATCAATTGAAAGTGTGCAATGAAAATAAACAAGATAGGGACACTATAGCTAAGGCTTCGTTTTCATTGGGTCAAATTTGACGTCAGATGTTGTCATATTTCGATTTGACACCAATGCAAAATTATAAAATTATTTTCTCGTCGACAATTTTACCTAATGAAAACCAAGCATTAGTCATACTTGACGGTCAGTTTCTGATGGGAATATGACTTTTTAGCTCATCCTTCATAAATGGCATTAACGTTAATTTTGCAGGTAAAATATTTGCGTTCCTTTTAATTGACTCTTTCGCTCTGTAATCGCATTGTTTTGCTCAAATTCTAAGAACTTAGCTTTAGTGTATGCGTTGCGGTCGACAAAAGAAGAAAAAAAATCCAGTAATGGAGTTTTGTGGCTGCCCTTAAATGCTCAATAAATGTGGTTACTTGCGTCTGGCTCACTTCTGACGATATGCAGCACGTATATTGACATAAACCGATAGATACAAAAGTGGACACAGAATTAAATCACTACTCAACTGAGTGTAGTTTGTCTATGTATGTACAAAATGATTTTTTTGCTTTACAAAATAGTAACTTTGCAAACTTATTCCGATCAAAAATCATTTTAATTATGTTAGTATGAGATAAAAAAAAAAACAAAACTTTGAAAAATTTAATCTTTTGTCTAAGTAGGGCTAAGAATTTATGAAGTTTCTGTTGAATTCTCATTTCGTTGTCTTACGTCCATATTATTGACTTTTCGTTATTCCTCCATGGATTAGTTGAATAAAAGGGAATAACTACATTATTCGCTCGAATCCGAAATCCGAATGTCCAATTTTTATTATGGAAAAAACATATCTCAAATTTTTTTATTTTCAAAAATATTTAAGGATTTTTAGCTACTTATTAGGAAATTTCTTAAAATAAATTAAGTATTAAATTAGCATCGTTATTTGACAAAATATTTGAATCGATACTGAGGATGAATTTATTTCTGGAATGCAGGAGAAGTATAGAAGAGTTCCTATTACAAAAAAAAATGTACCAACTAACTTAATTATGTGCCCACCAGTGTACGTGGGTAGAACGCCTACTAGCTATGTACATACCTGTTGTCCAAGGATACTTTGAGATAACACAGTAAAAGATGTTATGCATTGGTATTTTAAATTACATAATTTCTTTAAAAAACACAACTACTCAAAATTTATAAATTTTAATATTATGTTCTAAAAATTTTCTAACTACGCATACCTTATATCCAACAATATTTTGTAGTAATTTGCTGACAAAAATGATTACATCGCACATTATATGATTAACAATAGACTGACATTTTTTTTATTGCATTTTTTTAAATGAGATATTTTGACTTTCGTTGCTTTTTGAAAAACGTGTGTGATAGATATGGTATAACAGTGCTGGAAAAAAGTATTGGTACAACAATTTTTTAATTTCATTCATAATTTTTTTCATGCTAAAAGATTTTCGCTAAGTATATCCCATTTTATAACAAAAGCCATAAAAGTCCAGTTTTCAAATTTTCGGCAATTAAAAATAAAATGTTCATCGAAATTCTAAACTTTTTTATCAGAATTTTCGAGTGCGCAATCTTGTAGTCCATTAAATTCTAGTACAATAAGGAGTGGCTTAGAGTTTTACGCCGACTCCGAACGGCGAATGATTTTTTGTGAGAATTTTGTTCATGGCAGAAATACACTCGGAGGTTTGCCTTGCCTGCCGAGGAGTGACCGCTATTAGAAAAAACTTTTCTATACTTTTTTGGACCCGGGACCCACCGAATGAAGCGCGCACACACTCGGCTACGGTGGCCGCAAAACCGTCAGCAAAAAAAAAAAAATTCTCAAAAATCAATGGGTACATGAAACTTTCATTTATTACACTAAAATTGAATGGTCTATAAAACTACATACTCGAAATAGTAACTGAACTTTGTGAAATTTGTATTTATATGACTTTTGCTAAAGAGTGAACTACATTTTGATAAAAAATTCACGAACCAGTTTTAACATCCAAAACTTTGTGAATATTATACAAAAATTGACTCCTAATACTTTTTTCCGGCACTGTATGTACATATGTTATATACTTCTACATAGTTTGTTTTAACTTCAACTATGCCAGCGTATCTTTAATTTTTGCATTCATTTCTTACATTTACATAGACCACTATGTCGACGAAGTGCGTCACGAGCATGGACGGCGGCTTTGGTTTGATGTTACTGATGTACCAGACGATAATTACTTAATGATGGCCGAGCTGCGTATTTATCAGAATCCAGCACAAGGCAAATGGATGACCAGCGGCAAGGAATTTACCATCACTGTTTATTCGATAGTTAATATGGAGGGGCAACGGGAATTGGAAATGCTTTCTTCAATTAATACGACCTCCGATTATCAGGGTTGGTTGGAAATGAATGTGACACAGGGTTTGGATATTTGGTTGCACGATCACAAAAGTAATAAGGGGCTCTATATTGGAGCACATGCGGTGCATAAGCCGGAACGTGAAGTGAAGTTAGATGATATTGGGTTGGTGCATCCGAAGGGTGATGATGAGTATCAACCTTTCATGATTGGATTCTTTCGTGGACCGGAGGTATGTATGCAAATTTCTCAGCGCTATGATCTTTTTTTTTAATTTTTATTAACATTCGGAATATTATTTTTGTTTTGTTTTGTAGCTCATCAAATCCACTAACCGCCATAGCCGGCAAAAGCGCAATACGCCCCATGTACGCCGACGCAAGAAGTCCGAAATGATAAATCCTTTCCTTGAGGGAACTGTGGAAAGTATGCGTAGTTGCCAAATGCAAACACTCTACATTGATTTCAAGGATTTGGGTTGGCATGTAAGTTTATTTTCCTAATCAATTTACAATTAACTAAAAGTAGCTTAAAATTTCATTAAATTAAATTATTGTTTTTTTTTCTTTCTTTTTAGGATTGGATTATTGCCCCGGAGGGTTATGGTGCCTATTATTGTAGCGGCGAATGTAATTTCCCGCTTAACGCTCATATGAATGCCACCAATCATGCCATTGTTCAGACTCTGGTGCATTTGTTGGAACCGAAAAAGGTGCCAAAACCTTGTTGTGCCCCAACTCGTTTAGGTGCTCTACCCGTTCTATATCATTTGAACGAGGAGAATGTTAATTTAAAAAAATATAAAAATATGATTGTGAAAAGCTGTGGATGTCATTAAAGAAATATTTTAAAATAAGCATGCAACAAGTAAACGAGATTAAGAAATTAAATATTAATAATAATACTTATAATTATTTTATTGTTTTTTTACGCGAAGTTCTTTTAAGCTACACTTTGTTTTGTGGTGTGAGGATGGTAAGAAGACTCAGCTTTAAAGAAAAAAATAATTTATCACTTAAAAGACGTCTGTGAAATTTTCCGGGCAATAATTCTCTAGAACATTGCAGCCCTCTAGTGAGAGCTGGACTAAAATTTTCTACAATACTCGTAATATTTCCAGGTAAATTTTTCCCCATACATCTTAAGCTTTCATTTCGCTCAGACAATTTTTTTCTACTGTTTTGAGAACAATTTACGAAAAGTTTAGTGCGCCATAAAAATAAAATCGAGCCAAATTTCTGAAAATATTAACAAAGTCCGAGCTAATTAGAGTTGGCATAAAATTGTTGCACAATTAGAAAATTATTTAAAAAGTACAACAACAAAATTGTATCTGGTAATCTTCATTGTTATTCAAAAGAGCCATTATTCTAAACTATTTTTTTGAAATTAAGTCTTTCAAATGTCAGCCAAAACTGCGGCTAATATCGTCCTTTTTGAAGTTTCAAGGCCAATGGCGCATTTCGAGTGGTATTTGGCGCATGGCACAAGTAATGCAGGCTTTGGACTTTTGGTAGTCCCTAAGAAAAAAGAGGTGTAATAGGTTGGATCAATGCAGCAGTTCGAAGCGTGAAATGATTTGCTCACCGAATTTTCTTCGCAATAAAGCCAAGATTTCATTCGATGTGTGGCAAGTAGCGCCGTCTAAATATCGACTAGATTACGGACTTAAATATCAAGCAGCAAACGTGCGCCTCTCACAGTTATGCTCTGGGCGGGACCGTTTTTGAAGAAATATATAAACCGATGAATTCAGCAGTCTTCAAATCACACCAAACCATTGTTTTACCTGGATATGGTGATGACATCTCTTGAACTTCTTCGGGTTGTTCTTCAGTCCATATACTGCAATTTTGTTTAGCGTGTTCATGGCAGTCAAAATTTTGGCCCAAAACTGTGGATCATCTGCAAGAGCTGAAAGGCTTAAACAGCAATGGCTCAGTCTACCACTGATCGCGTCCACGCCTGATCTGCCATTACGTTCTTACTGAAAAAAGTTCCCCAAAATGGATCACCCGAAACAGCAGCATTTTCAACGCTAATGTTAGGACTGAGACGATAAAAGAGCTTTATCAAACTAAAATTCCTTTTTTTTAAATACAAATTTGGAATTCTCATCGATTCTGCATATAATTAGTTAGTGTACGTTTTTGTTTTTGTGCGCTCAACACCACCTGGTATGATTAAGCATTTAATAGAACTTAATCAAAGGTTCCATTTCCACAAAATTCGGATAGTGCGTTCTGTCAAAAATTGTGCGTGTTAAGCTTACGGCAGGTATCTGTTCTGATTAGCATTTAACCATGAGTAATATTACCCAGGGATTAAGAAAACCGCCCTTAAGACAGTGCGATCGGGTGCATCTCAAGTTATGAGACAGCATTATTGGGAGTTGAGAGAGGTAATAGAATGAAAAAAACGGTCAAATTACTTCACCGCGAAGATCTTGAGATGGAGGACGACAGTTCAGGAGCCCAACAATTTTAACAGATCGGGTCAAATATTTGTAAGAATAAGCCTGACGTGGTAATTGGTATCCAGATCATATTTAAATTATTATATTTTCCCACAGAATAGCTAATTTGCTTTTTTTATGCCTTACGGCTTCGAATGCCAAATTGAAAATTTTGTATGCCTTCTCATTGCTGTCATTGGTAATGGGATATAAATTTGTGAAATAATTTGACAGTCCAAGTAGCACAGCATAGAAAAAAATATATGTAAATATTTGTTTTTGTAATACTGCTACCACCTTATATGAATACGCCTTACTACCAAACGGTGAAAACAGCGCCTCTCCGGATCACAAACCAATTGGATCGAATCAGATTCTTATATCAATCAGCAAACGTTAAATTTGTATGCAACTTCTTTGTTTTCTAAATTCTCTTGATATTCGCGTCTAATACCCTAATCACTGCTAATAGCAATAATTTAGAAAAGGAGACTATGCGACTAAAATCCTAAACTTCGATAGTAGTTAGACGAAAATTCTGGCAGCGTATTTTGACAGCGTATGTATAGCGGCTATAATGCCAGTTCGTTGGTTGGCTGATAATGCAGTGCAATGTACATGCGCAATGGATAACATAACCGTGATGTTCGTTTTTGATAATTTAAGCCTTTTCTAATTTAAATAGCAGGCAATATTGGAGCATAATCTCGAATACAAGTTCATTTATTTTGCTTTTAATCTAAATATGTTTTGAATTGAGGTTTAAAAGAATACCTAAATAAATTTACTTCCGCTGTTACACTGCTTTACCAACGGAAGTCCAATGATTTTATTATCCCAAGCCACAAAGTGCCATCAGCACGACAGCCGGCCTTATTCTGTGGGCTTGGCAACACTGATCCGCGTCGCTTGCATGCTCGCCACTTCATTGTGTACATATTCAAAAAATTTACCATCATTCGAAGAGAAAATTCACAATCGACAGGATATCGCTCGAGCGAAGAGTGACAGGAAAATCTGATTGGAAAAATTAATATTAAAATACCTACCTATAGATAAATTGTTAACGAATTTAAAATGCGATAGTGTGACGATAAGGTAATGCAAATTCCAGCAAAACGGTGTCGAATTGTTAATGTGAAAAACAAGAGAGTGTAGTAAAAGTATGCAAAAGAAAAACGCGACAAATCGAAAAATTCGTGTACGGAAAGCAAAACTAAATGCGTGAAAAACGTGAAAATGCAAAGTAGAGAAAAAATGAAAAGTGCTTCAAGTGTTTGTGTGTGTATTTGTATGTAGCGTTCACCTTGACGTAGGAAGAAGCCAAATAGCAGCGGGCAGAGCGTAAAACTCGCATGTGCATAGCATAAATATACTACGTACATACATATGTAGATAGCAATAGCAATGTATGTATGTATGTAGATATGTATGTAAAATATGTGTCCTAAAAGCCAACAACTACACAGCACATACACATTCTACCCTTACGCGCATCGGCAGCAGCGACGGCAAAATGTTGATTCGGTCAACGGGTGGGCGGTCGATGGTAAAGATGATGATGGCTCGGCGGTGGGTGGGCTGGAAGTAGCAGCAGCCGCAGCTAACCGCAGCAAACCACGTTAGAGTGTTTTCAGAGTTGCTGCAAGTTTATGTGGAGTGCACTAGATGTATGCATGTACATTGTATATTTGTGAACATAGCTTGTGTGTGTGTGTGTGTTTGTATGTTTTCATTTGATATTTGGTCTGAGAAGATGCGACACTGAAAGGATGCACATGACAAGCATGGAATTGAGATGAACGCTAACGACGACGCCGCCGCTAGCTGCGCTACTTATTGCCCCACATAAAATATGGTTGATGTTTGTTCTAGGGGTGCAATGACGACGCGGGCAGAGATGTCGGCGTCGTCTGTGACTCTGACAGTGACGGCACTCAACAAGGCAGTGATGAGAGATAACTGACTGAACCTGCGACAATGACAGAAGACCAACAAAACAAAAACAATACAAATGACAATGGTCGTTTAACAAAAAGTAAAAACAAAAAAAAAACCGTGACAAATGAAAATTTGTTAAGTGTAGCAGAAAAGTGTAAAAGGCAAATCGATTGCACAAAAATGCTGACAACATAAAAATTATGCACTAAGCATTTGTACAATGAATGAGTGACAGACAGATGATGTAGAAAAGCAGGAAATTCGAAATGAATGAAATGAAAGAATGAGAGATAGGAAAATGACGAGCTAGCTGTCCCCTGAATGGTTACTAGAAATGATTTTAGCGAAAATATGGCCCCAAAAATATGTGGGGTTACAGTTATGTTAGAATTAATAAGGTCACACCAGAGATCAAAGCGAACGCAGCAAAAAGGAAACGAATTTCTTTAGTTAACGGTAGCCATTTTTGACCTATTTATTTTTTAGAAAAGAATGTGCCGTTGTAAAAATTTTATATACTAATATTTGCACACATTTCGTTTAGTTTTCATTATTATTTTAGAATTAGAAAAATAATTTAGCTTTGTATGATGTTTAATGTGATTAATGGCGTTCGAGTTTTTTATCGTTGTGTCAGATACATATGTATGTATGTGTATTTTTATCAACATTTTTTTATCAAAATATATGTAGCTCATTCTATAACAAAAGCTAAATAAGTATAAGTTTCAAACTTTGTACAAAATTCACTAGAAATCAGCAAATTTTTAAAAAATGTTCATCAAAATTTCACATTTTTTTATTCCAGTTTTTAGAAAATTTTCTGGTATCCAGTTTGGTAGAATATTCAATTAAAGTGAAAATTTTAAGTGGATGAATGTTGATTTTCGGCATTTTTTACTGACGGTGTTGTGCATTTTTTGCCATATAAGATTTGAACAAAATTGGTTTTTATATAGTACATATGTATGTATGTACATATAAGACAAGCTATACCAAGCGTGCGCCACTACACTTTAGAATAAGTCAAGAACAAAAAATAAACACCGGCATGCTTTGAAAAATAACATTTTAATAAAAAAAAAATTTATCTAAGCCATTTCTAAAAAAAATTTTTTTAAATGTCTTGCCCGAGGTTACCCCATGAAAATCTGTCAGTAGTGAATTCATATAGATATACACAAATTAAAAAAAAAATGATCCCAATCTATTCAACGTTATTCACAGAATCACCTTCGGTCATCATCGGTCATAGAGAAAAGACTCGTCTACAGTTTTATTATATTGTAATGTAATTGCCACTCAGTAGCAACAAGAAAAACAGAAAAACTATGAACAAAAAAAGCATGAGTTCATAAACTAGTAAATCAACGAATATTTTGGATATACACAGATCCACCTGAAAATATTTAAACATACTCAGACTAGTAACAATGTACAATCTATCTGTATACTTATGAATATAAACATCTAGTTGCCTATTCAATTGCGTCCTCGCCACTGCGGTTACATAAATAGTGCATGAGAATATTTTCATTTGGTTGTGAACACACCCCGCAGGAAATCTACTGCTTCCGGAACGAGAGCCTTCTAATGGAATTGAACCCTGGCTATCTAGTGTTTACTCTCTTTTTCATATAACCAATAGTGAATTTTGTTTTACTTTTATCCGAGTATACAACCAGTGTTGCCACTCACAAAATTTCCTTGTAGCTAAAAATTTGGCAAATGTTACTAAAATGCAGTCAATTTTTGTCTAAGCTTGCACTCATAATTAGAGGAAAATATATTAATTTGTTTACTTTATCAAACAGCTTATTTGATTACACTGTGCGACAATGTATTTCAAACCAGCCCGGAATTTATTAATATTTTCTGAAAATATATAAACTTAACCGGTAATAAGAAACCACGATGAATTTGCAAAAGTTAGCTCGTATTTTATTTACATGATCTACTAAAGTTTCCAGTGAATATATATGTCTATCTTACCCAGAAAAAGACAACCGAATTTTCGTACAATATTTTAGCCCATTAGCTGCTACCCAAAAGTCTTCACTTCGACTTCAAAAAATCCAGTAAAAAACAAAATTTGGAAAGTCGTTAGTTCTGAAAATGATACTTCGAAGAATTTTATCAGCGGTATTTTCACAGAACATAGAAGTGAACAGAAAATAAGAAACAAATATGCCCCCTCGAAACACTTATGCAACATTTATTTATGCTCTCCTTCATTAACATAACAGGGCAAGTTAACAGAGCTGTTATGTAAATTTTTTATGAAACTCTTTGATTTTTTTATTTAGTAGACTTGTTTTTACCTGACAGTTGACAGCTGTCAGATTTACTGCGTCTAAAACTATGCGCCAAAAATGGTTTTTACCACTCTAAACATGGCAACCGTCATTGCAGGTTTTATGTCCTATTCAGTACGTAACAGCTTCATCATATTCTGCGACAAACCTGACAACTGACAGGTTGATAAGTTTTGTCATCGCATAGGGCGGTTAAACGCAAACAGATTTTGTCTGAGAGAACACCTAAGCAAATTTTTCGAAGAATAATTTTCTAGAATATTTTAATTCACGAATGACGTTCCAAATTTGTTTGGAAAGGGATTGCTTGAAGTAGCGGTCCAAACGAAACTTATTACGGATTAAAATGTTACACAAAAAAATTTCCCATGACATTTTACTGTATATGTTTAAACCTATTATTTGATATATTTTCACTATACCTTTAAACCTATAATTTGATATATATTCACTTTTTTTGAAAACACCTTGGGCCGAGACATGCAACCTTAAGTAGGTCATAAAAAAATTCCAGCTAACTATTACAAACCCTGCTGGGGTTTTACGCTTTGCTAGATGTACTGTCGCACAGTGTTATCTATTGAAAATTTCAAACTTTTTAATTTGACTTTCTATACAAAAAGCTTATTTAATTTTTAAAGTATGTTGTTGTGTAACTTCGAAGTAGCTTAGTAGCTGTTTTCTGTATAGATAAATTTTTTTCAAGTGTTGTTTGGAAGAAATTGCGCTATGCCACCACGAAAAAAATCGCAAAAATCAGCGGTAATTTTTAGCCACTTGTTACCTACATGTCTTTGAATTAAAATTGAATGGTCTATAAAACTGCATCCATACATTTTTCCAAAAAATTCAGATTAAAAAAGTTTGTACAGGGGTACCTGATACTTTCAAAAATTCCGCATTCTTAAAAGAATCGATATCGAAGAACTCAATTCTCGGGAGTAGTCGATACTTCTCAATACCAGAATTAATTACTCTGTTATGGCATAGTTGATACTAAATTACTCTGTATGCCCTTTTCCCGCTAGGTGCTCCAGCCCGTTGCGCGAGAGCTGCCACTTATATTGATGCTGACGTAGGCGCAGGCAGCGATGTAGGGCATGCAAAGGTGCTACACATTTCACGAAGGGCGATAAAGGAATGCACTTTTATGAATTTTCCCCTACAATTAGCGTTACATATGTACTTTCTAAAATATTTGTTGTTACTGCTGTCACAATTGCATTTATCCCAAACATCGCAAAAATATCAGCAAAACTAAATGTGTGTGTCATTAGCAAAAAGTAGACAGTTGCATTGGGAAATGGTCGGAAGTCCCTACCGAAAAATAGATGCATTGCAACAACTATACCTTCTTATACTATATGTATATTCCGTATGATTCGCATACTCGACGTCTTTTTAGTTGTTTTCTTACTCCACCAACCGCATCGAGCTTTATGTGTTCGAGCTCCCCATGTATGTATGGGCGTGTGTGCGTATACGTGACTTGTTGGCCACATTTTAGTACCTACGAGTAGTTGAATATTTTCGACAAACCGAAGACTACATAGTCAAATAAAATTCTAGACCGCCCATTTGTGTTTGCTTTTCAAATTTTTGCCTGCCTCTGTTGGTTGTTTATTCCCTTTTTTAATGAGTTTGTGTCGCGTTTGAATGCCAAGTGCGACGAACGGATCAGGTGAGGGAAGATGGAATGCAATGGGCTGGCGTGCAATACTTACATATTGTATATGTGTGTTTGTGTATAGTGGCGCGGGCTGCTGTCAAGGTCAGTATGCGGCACAGTGTTTTGAGGTCATCAGAAAATTTTTGCGAAATAGCTACTGAATTTATATGCCTCGGTGCAAGCGATTCGGCTTAATGTATATTCATAAGTATTTGTATGTATGTATGTACATTAAGGATGTTCAAATATTGGAATAAACTTGATTTTGAATTTTTAGAGATTTTTTTGTTTGGTTCCTTTACTACTTAACGTTATTTATTTAAAAATATGATATAAACAAAATCGGATTTTATGTTACATAGAAATTTATATACTGTTTTCCTAGAGACCATTCAGATTAGTGCAGCTTCTTTTGTACTTTGCAACCCTGTGCATTAGTTCGGTTGTCGTTTTATTGAATTATCCTATATTTTTCCGAGTTTATGTTGTTACTTTACATGCAACTCGCTATCCTGCCTAGTATTATTTTGTCACTCGGGCGGAATATTATGAGAGCATTAGAAAATATTGCATTTTGTTAATAAAAAAGTTGCATTAGACGATATAACACCTCATACTTTGTGCATCTACTTCAGATATGGCCTCATACCGATTTTCAGATTAGATTCGTTGGAGATACAAAGCTTTGGTGCCAGTAAATTGCTGGTTCAGGCCCGAAAATTTTGGACCTTACCTACGTTTCAAAGTTCACATCAAATAATTCACGAGAACTTTTATGAATTTGGCTAGGACTGAGCAAGTAAAACCGAAATCAAGTCAAGACCGAACACTCATGCCCACTTGCGGGAAATCCAGAGTTAAATTTATAAATAAAGAGATAAGTAACTCAGAGTAACATTTTTAATTTCATAACCCGAACATTATCTTGCATCAAATAAATCCAGTAACCCAGGCTATATAAATTTCTTTTTTGACATTTTCTGTGTATTTGTTCAAATTTAAAATCAAAATATATTTTGCAGGTTCTAGTACAAAAACGAAATGCTTGATATGCTGCATTTCTAATCTTGTGGAATTGAGCGCTTCGCTTTGACAAAGCTATGTTAAAGGAGTTGGAACCAACGAATTCGATGGCTTCCTCATCATTGTCGAATAAAGCGAATTATATTTGCTTTATATATGACATAGTATTACAAACATAACAAGTTCTCCCTGAGTAATTGCTAGGTTAAATATTTATGTTTTCAACTCCGAGTTGATGCTTAACCTACTGCTGTGTAAGCAACTTTATCAATTTCATCAGTAAACTCTAAGTTAAAGAGATAACCTGTATGTGAAAATTTACACATTTGTCGAATTCTGAGCCTTGGCGTTTTTGCCAGAGAGTACGGGAGTAACCCTGAAAGTTTTCAAAACGTAGAAAAATATAAATTTTTATTCAAAGAACACTGTACTGTTTTTCAAAATATTTGCCTTTAATATCTATACACTTTTGCATTCGGAAAAAACAGTTGTCGAAACATTTCCACTCTGAAGGGGGTACCTCAATAATATACAGCCCTGAGTAAAATATTAATATCATTCGAAACTTTAACACCATTAGCTGTAAATTAAATTTTAAGGACTACAGTATTTGTCGGAGCAAAAGCTTTAAGTATTTCACTAAGGCAATGTTTTTGAATGTCTCCGTTTTTCTTCGGCATAAATTCAGCATTATATTCGTATAAAATAAATAAAGCGCCCAAAGTTATACGCCAAATTTGTAAAAAAAAAAGAAAAAACTAAAATTTGTTTTAGAAGGTTAACTTACTACAAAGTTAATATGTTAAAAGTGAGTAACAAAGAAACGTCCGTTTCTGGAGTTTCGACTAAAAGCTTTTGAAATTTTTGGGCGGCAATTTCTTTCTAAAACCCTGAGCTGATGCCAGACGAATATTTAGGAGTCCAGAAATTGCTTTTTATCACTTTTGAATATTTTTTATTGAGTATAAACCTTCGCTGGCCTTGGCAGTAGATCATTGCGATGAAGACACTGCTACATCTTGTCTTATATAGAGTGCATTTTATAGAGGCTTCATTTTCCGATAACAGTTCAGTGGTGAAAAATTTATCAGATATGGCAATTTATTTCGAAAATCAGATTTAAACTTAATTGGAAACAGTTGTAAAATGTTAGGATATGGCACACCAAATGCCGCTTAAATAACATTGATGATTTTGAAATATTTCTAATAAAAATTTTGGAAGATATTTCCCCTAAGGGCACTCGCAACACATATTCTGACTCTACTACGAAGAATCAAATGTTGCAGTCGGAAAAAATATTTTGGAAGTCATAGTGGTTACATTATTTTACACAGTAATATATTTTAAATTGTAAAATAATAAGAGCTAAAGCTAATACAATTTTTATTTTTTTAAAGTAAATTGAAAGAATTTTGAATTTAGTTTCTGAGCTTCGGACAAGCAAATTGTTGTATATCCTTCAGCATTGTCTTTTGTTCGGTCCTCAAAGGCAAAAGCAGCAACGGGCCCAGTTTTATGGAAGAAGAAAGCGATATTTTTTCGAACGCCTCTGTGAACGAATCACTTTTGTTGAAAGACTCAGACACTGGCTTATTATTTTATTTCGAGCTCATATGCATAGATCCAAATTTCGGCACCTATTATGATTCCATGAACGTTTTCAGAAGCCCCCCGATTTGAATTTTTTGAGCATTCGTTTGCATCAATGCACACGGGTCTCTTTTGAGCGCCGACCAAATTGGGTGGAATCTAACATTCTTTACCTCATGCTCCTACAAAACCATTTGTTGTTGATTTATCTATCGGTAGGCCACATGCCGATTAATCTGAATAATTTCAATTAGAAACAGTGATTTTTGATGGTGCTTCCATCCAAAATTAACAAATACTCAGTGAAGCCGTGACATGTTTTGGTTTCGATTTCGTAAAAAATCATAGAACTAAAATTTTTTTGAGAAATTTTTCCCAAAATCAATTTCTTTGAGAGACGTTGGTAAATCAAAACTACTTGGCGAAATTTTTTTCTGGTGATGTTTATCTTAACAAATCTTGCGAGTAATTTCCATTCAAGTCAAACCTCCGAATAAACAAAAAGAAATAGTAACGGCTTTTCGTCAAAATCGTATTTGTAGGGGGTTACGAAAACTTACTAGAACGTTTTCGATCGGCACGAATGGAGTTCAGGACAAAGAAAACAACAGCGAGGGAATCAACCCCTATCACTAAATCCATCGTAGCTGAATTTTCGGAGATTTTACAAAAACCGTATCGCTAAGTCCGAACAGTTACGATCGAATACATTCAAAGTAAATATGTGCTATGTTTGTACTACGATGTATTTGGTGATAGTTTTTTCGTAAATTTCACGAACTTTCGGATTACGCTGGATTCGGTCATAGCGCCGAATGACTGCTGTGACAACGCAAAACGAAATTACTAAGATCTTTGTTGAAATATTAATATCGTCCAGTAACCGGTGCCATTCACGATCAAAATAATAGAACATTAATATACAATACTTTGCTATAAATACGCAAGTTTTTAAAGCCACCATATTTAGGCACACTATTTCCTTGCCGATTATAAAGTTGCGAGTTAATATTTGTTGCAACTGGGGCTTGAGCTCGCCGCCCCTTTAAGCCCCTGCTGATATGCTAGGTGTTTAATTAGGCAAAAAAAAAAACCAACCACGCCTGCATGAGAGATCTACATGTTTTTGAGTGTATTTAATTTTTTATTGGTATGGGCATCGCCTTCGCTTGGGCATGGCGGTCAATCATGAAACCCTTTCTTGTTACAAACGATGATTTCCAGTTGCGCTACTGTTGGAAAGAATACACGAAAATGTCCAATGTGATACCAACGCCGCATAATGAAACCCCAAAGCAAACAATGCGTTTAATAATTCAAATAATGAGTGACAAGTTTGTGTGGAAACGACACAAAATCGGCAAGCAACATTTTTTTTAAATCATATCCCCATCCGTTCCAAAAAAAAAAAAAACAAAAGAAAAAACCAAAAACAAACAAAAACGGCACAAAAATGCAAAATGAGTAAGTGTTATGAACAATGTAGTTGGCATAAAATAATAGCAGAGCCAAAAAAATGCGACAAAAAAATTAAGTGCGACTCGTGCTGCTTACCCTCCAGACTCACCTACCTCTCTTCACACTGCTTTGGGTCACAGTCAGCCACGTTGCCGCCAGTTGTCGCCGGACGATTTTTATTACCACACAGGCGGCAGTTCTTTAATAAGAAGCAAATTTGTTGGACTACCGCAGCAAAGGAAGGAGAAAGGAAGTGACAAATGGAAACGATTTGATAGCCTTGTTGCGAAAGTCAGTACATATGCATGTAGTGGTGTGTGTGCAGTATTAGAATAATGAAATGTCAGCGTCGTCGGCAAGGCAATGAACCCCATCATAGGATCTATACACGCAGGCAAATTGCACAAAAAAAAACAATAGCAGTAATGTTTGGGTGTGTGTATATTTAGTATGCATACACAAATACTTAAAAAGTAATCAAGAAATACACTGTAGTTTGACTCGCACATAAGCAAAACAAATTCATATATGCAGATATGTTCGAAATAATAAGAACAGTTGAAGTTAACTCATAAATCTGTTCGTAAAGTTGTACAGCCTAATTTTATGAAATCGCCTTTTGACGTAATAATTGCCCACATATCGTAGTTAGAATTTAGAATAACCGAATTAGCGACAGAGGAGTTCAAATCGGGTAAAACCGAACTATACATACCCGCGCGTGTTGCAAAAAATTTAATTTTCTAAGCGAAAAATAAAACTTAAAAAACAAAAAAAAAATGCTTTTATTTTATTAGGAGCAAAATAAATAAGCAGCTTTTGTTTTTTAAGGCAAAAGTAAAATTAAAAAAAGTATTTCCATGCAAAAATAAAACTCAAAAAATATATTTTTTTTTCTAAACAAAATTTAAAATTTTCTAAAAAATAAAACTAAAAAGATAACTTTTATTTCATTAACAAAAAGAAGATAGCAAAATTAAAACTCAAAAAAGTTTTTTTCTAAACAAAAACAAAACTTAAAATTCTTTAGGGGAAAAATAATATTAAAAAGTAACTTTTATTTTCTATACAAAAAGAAGAAGAAAAATAACTATTATTTTCCAAGCAAAATTAAAACTCGAAGGTAAAATTCAAAAATGCAACTCAAAAAATAACCTTTATTTTCTAACAAAAATATAAGTCACAAAATAACTTTTATTTTCTGAGCAAACTAATAAAAATTAAAACCAGCTTTTGTTTACTAAGCAAAAAATACAATTAAAAAAAATTTATTTTTCAAGCAAAAATTAAACTCAAAAAATATTTTCTTTCATTTTCTAAACAAAAAGAAGAAAAAATAACTATATTTCAAAAATAAAACTCAATTACCTTTATTTTCTAAGAAAAAAATACGACTGAAACAATAATATTTACTTTCTAAGCAAAAATACAACTCAAAAAATAAATTTTATTTTCCAAGCAAAAAATAAATGTAAAAAATATAAAAACTAATTTTGTAAATTATCCTTATAACCGTCATTGTGCGTGGAAATATGGCATTTTTAATTTTCACAAAATGCTGTTGTATGGAGCGTGATTATCATCCTATCTAGCCCAATTTTTCAACATCTACCAACCTACCTCGGATTAAAGGGAATTATGTGTTCTAAGTTTTGTTGAGATAACCCAATATTTACTTAAGTTATCGTTTGTTTTTCGGCTATTATAAAAAACCGTTACATGACTAATGTTTTAATACCCTGGGCACTGATGTGCATGGCTATAAAAACAAGGCGTGGTAATTTGTAGATAGCATTATTATTGCAAACAGTTGGAAACGGCCTATTGGAAAAAAGAAGAAATTACTTTACTTAATAAAAAAAATTATCAAAAATCATTAAGTACTTTGAATTTTATTATACTAGAATTGAATTGGCCACAAAATGACATACCCCGAACTTTTGTTTTAAATACGAACTAAAAACTTTGAAGTTTTTATGATAATTTTTTTATACTTGCAGATTTTTTTTTAAATTGTACCTCTTCTAATATAATATATAAATTTACTCCTAGTTTTTCAGTTTCAGTGTCAATCCAAAACTTTTTTGGTTATGTGTGAGTAAAACGCTTTCATGTTAATTGTTAGCTACTTTTTTGTAAAAAAAAGATATGTACCACTGACAACGAAACCAAATGAATCTCTGTATCAAACTTTGTATAAATCATGGGAAAATTAAAACAAATTTCATAAAAATTAATAAACTTTGAAACAGAATACTATTGAAAAAACAGACAACTATTCAGTAAATAAGAACTTTTGTTTTCCCATCAGCCCTAAACTGATTATACATAACTAATCGATCTCCAACTGCACCCGAAAGCCATTAGATTCGAACTAATTAAAGCCCAATTATACGCCATGGATATGAATCCAGACTAGTTGAACAATTATTTACATTTTATAACACTTATCAGGCTTGGCGACCCAAAGTCAGCTGGATTGAAGGGAATTGATACGAGTGGGTTGTTGTTGGCTAAACGCCCTTTCTTTTTTCTTTGCTCGTCTAACGGTTTATGTCACCCTTTGATTGTTCTACTTAGTAGTTGTAGTTCTAGCATTCTAGTAGAAGCAGTAAGTTGTTGGGGTTATTGCTTCCATAAATACTACATATTTCTATTGACGTTGGCGTTGTGTTTCAAATGCCACTTGCTAGTTTGTCAATCTTTCATTTTATTAATATATTTTTCTATTCGTTTTGCGTTTCTTAATGCCTCTCTGCCTTTTTCTTTTTCTTTCTGCTGTTACTATGTAAATACTATTGTAATTTAATTGCGAATACAATGGTGCGTCGGTGCAGTAGAGTACTGGTCGGTGGGGTCAATGACCGACCGATTGGGATGTGTCTGGTTGCAGTAATTAGTAAATGTATTTATCGTTTATAATAACGGCATTCTAAGAAAATAATTTTGAAGTGCATTGTTTTGAGCAGAGTGGGATTTTCGCAAGCAATGTCCTTCTTTGCCTTACTATAACTTCCAAGTTTAGTCAAGCTCTTCTTCTTTATCTACCAATATCCATATCAAATAAATTTCAGTGAAAAAAATATACTGAAAACTCCCAGTTTTATTTAAACCCGAAACGTGAAGAGCCGCAACAAAAGAGGAGGTGTTCCGATGTCTCCTTCTTAAACCGTTATCTATAGCTGTTCTAGTATGCAATGTAGGCAAATGAATAAATAAATATTTCGGTACCTCAAGGAGCAAGTAATTATCGAAAGTATTTTAAAAGTATTCGATAGTGAAAAAATAATACATATTTGAAACTCTTATTATCTGTAAAATGTATAATGCTTTGATACGAAGATTTGCATGAGCTGGGCTCATAAATACCTTAAAAAATGTCGAATTTGACTTAAATTTGATACTTGGAAGTAAATATTTCAAGATTAAGAATATGTATTTATGCATTATTTTCTATAAAAAATATCGATATTTCGATATATCGAAGTTTTTTGCCCAAGCCTAATGCAGTGTGCTCCGGGGGCAGCCTGACATAGTGAGTGATCAGCTAACGGAGCTTTGTGAAAGCAGCATCCAGTCTGGAAATAACCTCCTTGTCTTCTTTATTTTCGGGGTAGAACGTATAAATTTTGAGGGTGCTCATGAAATGTTTATATTTTGCTTTAGAAGTATTTTGCTCAGAGTTAATTTGCATTAGTAAGCACAAATGCACATTTAGATTTCATCAAAACAGGTGGTAACCTTGTGGATTTCGACCAGTGTCTGGCAAAACCGAACGCTTGCACACAAAGAAATACGACCTCGCGAAGCAATAAGTTGGTCTAAATGCATTCAAATTTCATTTCATTTACATTTACGCCGAGCTAATGCACATTAGAATATGCGAAATTCATGAGTTAATGTAAATTAAGCCAGTTAAGGCAGTAAGGCTGTCATCTGTCCTGCTCTCTAATTCCCGGATCCAGATAAACCAATTAAAGGACTGTAAGAGAATTATATTAGACTCTATTGCACTTTGTTCTCCTTTAATCCAAAGCTCTGCTTGTGGATTCAATAAACCTTTTCTATATATTTTTTAAATATCATAGGAATTCTAGGAACTATATAATAATTGATTGCAACTGTTTGTTAAGTCTTAAAGAGTTAAACGATTTTTTCTAAATCAGTATCCGTACCCAATTCACCGCCTCGCTATACTCTGTATAACGAGATCGCTAAAAAGTACTCCATTGGCGAAGCTGGAAAAATATTCGAAATATTACCAATAGACCTTGCTGCAGAAGATGTGGTACTAAAAACCCAGAAAAGGCTGATCGTTACCGTACCGGGTTAAATGCCAGCGCGGTTTAATTGGGCAAAGAGTTTCCGAATACCCAGGGGAAGAAAATGGCTGACGTTTGAGGAATGAAACCTATCCGAAATGGTTGCCACATATTTACAGACGACCAACACTCGCCGATAGTTTATTTTGTTAGTTAATTTGGAAAATGGCGATATGTTTTATTATGGACTTTGAATATCGATACCATCTTTATATATATGTATCTTTTCAAATGTATATACATTTTTTTATGGGAGTAAGTAAACAAGCCATTATTTCATTAAACCTTCTCTTATAGGTTTTTGATATGGGTTTAACCTTTCGGGTGTAAGTGTGTCATTTAAGGGCCCATGGCTGTAGTTGTGTTATACAAAGCCACAGAGGGAGGGGCATATATGTATTTTAGCAACTCTAGTTTTATGTTCATTTTAATTTTAATTAATTTTATGATAAAATCTTACGTAACACAAATTTTGAATTCATTGTCTTTATTAAATATTGAAAATGCGATATACATTTACACACAAACATATGTACACGTACTTACATATATCTCGCACATGCGGTGAATTTCTGCCTACTAACCTACCCGAACAGTTTCAAACTTTGCCAACTTTTCAGCTTCAACCTTTTGACCTCTCCCAATAACTGCCTTTCGGTTCTTTTTCTCAGGGTAGCACGTACTAAGTATGTATGTATGTATGTATGTAAAGTATACAAAGAAGTCTGTACGGGAGTGCGCTTGCATTTGTCTGGCATGGCTGCCTAGCTGAGCCTGACACATTTCGCTCGTTGCAGCATCCCTATCGCTTCGCTGCTTCTTCGTTACGGTCATTTGCATAAATTTAATCGATACGAACGTTTCTTTGTTAGTATGTATATGTATGTATATGTACTATACACTTATAGTAGCTATACTTTTTTTGTGGTACTAAAATTGCTGACAGTGCGGATACGTAACGCTTAATTGTACACTGCACAGTGGTACATAGTCCCATAGATTTTTGGGGAAAAATTAGAATATGGAAACTGTTTTTTACAATTCGAAAGAAAAAATTCCGGTCGGCCATTTTTCAATAGCTAGAAGTTGGAGAAAAACCGCCGAAGGGGGCAAAATGTTGGACCATCAAAAGTGACAAAGTTGGCTTTTATGAAGTAAAGTTTTTGTTTGTTTATATTTATTAAAATATTTGGTCGATTGCACACTTTTTCCGCTATATTTTGACAAATAAATGCGATATTTTCATATGAAACTACACAAAAGTAATCAAAACAAAATTCTGTAGAAAAACACATTGCTCAGTTTAATAACAATCTCAAACAGTTTTAGTGGAATAAAGTTCTTCTGATTTCCATTAAATTTCTTTTGTATAAAAATGTAAAAAGTTATGATGGATTTTTCTTATCCAAATATTGTTTTATAAGGAAAACGCATTTATTTTCTTCTGGTGGAGGTTTAAAATAGCATGCGGGTAGAACTCGTGTCAAAAAAGACAATTTTTTAGATAGACAGATATGTACACGTATTTACGAGTATGTACATATATTCATTAGGGAGGCTCACCATAAAAAGTTGCGGGTTTTCCACTGGAGTTACAAAATGTATGATGTTTTAAGACCTTCACGAAAATATTTTGGTTATACGTGAGCTGTATCGATTTGAAAATACCTCCAAAATTTAGTATTTTTATAGGTAAAAATAGGTTTTTTAATTTTCTTTTTAAATCACCTTAGGGCCAATAACAATGAAACCAAGTAATTTCACCTTGTAAACTCTATCAATAAATTAAGATGTAATAAGGTATTTTATCATAAATCGGGCAGGAAATCAATATAATAATCGAAAAAAGTATTCTCCCATAACCCAACTGGGCCACGTATTTGGAAATATTGGGATGCCACTCAACTGTTTCTTGATTTTTACTGCCTCTAGAAGCTGTCTTTCATGGTCGTTAATTTAAAAAAAGGATATTATCACAATAAAATTTAAATATATTACAGATGTACACAATCTCTCACATTTTTCGATTTGATCAAAGAACTTGGCAACCCAGTGGCTACAGAGCTGTCAATACAAATTAGGAACTGTAGGAATGGCAAGTGTAGACGCACTTGGTTTAAGCAAAGTAATTTAGATGAAAATAAGTAGTAGTATGACCGACATATTAGATTATAGAACATTTAATTTTTAAATGCTGTGAATGGGGTTATTTGTAAAAAAAAAGTAAAAATTATAAGAAAATATCTTTCCAATAAGTCTCAATCGGTCAAGTTTTTGCTGGCTTATTGGAATTTTTTAAAATAATTTTCGTAAACAATATCAAAAACAGCATCATTCATTACTGTGATTTCATAAAATGTTTAAATAATATTTATGCCGACATTTTAAGCTTAAGTTCTATTTAAGGACTTTTTTGAAAAAATATTTTAAAACATCTTTATTTATTTACTAAGAAGCTATACTTTTGGAGTTACTTTCAAATCGATCCAGCGCACGTAAGGCTTAACATTTTTCCGAAATATTTTGGTGGAAGTGTTAAAGTCGAATAAATTGTAGAATTCCAATAAAAAAACAGTACCGATTTTTTTTTATGAGGAGTGATACACCCTAATTTGCATAGCTATATGAATGCCATGTTAGAAAATATATTTTTAAATGGACTAGACAGTTGGATAGACGATTACGATAACTAATAGATGCCCTGACGTAGATAGAAAAAACTTATAATCGAAATGTTTCTATATATGTATGCATGTATGTATGTATGTATGTGTGTGTATGCAAGTATTGCTGTGTTGCTGCTTGCCAAATTCAATTATACCAAAATATTATTATACAATGCCATCGTCAAAGACAAAAAAAAAAAAAAGAAGCCAAAGTGCATAGCACCAAATAGCTGTGAAAATTTAACGAGACACAAAATATTAATTGGAAAAAACCAACAAAAATAATTTTTTGCTTCAAAATTTGTCTGCTTTGTGAGCTAAATGTCTGCGCTAAATTATGAATTGCTCTGCACACACAAAATGCTCCGCTAGCATGAACAACAATAACAATACTATTACAAAAATGTGTTAATAAATCGTTGTCGGAATTTGTACGAAGGTGGACTGTCGCGTCGACCTACCAACACGTTGGTCATGTGCTCCTGCTGCCACAAGGAAGTGTCGCGTTGTGAAATATTGCGCGCATTCCTTTTATTATTTTTTAAAATATACGCGCGCATTAAATATTCGCGGTGTTTTGGTTTTTGGTTTGCTTTTGAAACGTATAATTTTTGCGTTGTGTGCAAATTTCGAGACGCTGCAGCGATCGGTGGAATAACAACAACGCCACACAACAAATAAAAAAAGTTTGCAAAATAAGCATCGCTGTAGATATATGTATGTTATGTACGTTTGTCTACCCTCCCAGCACTGTGTTTGTGATCGGCATATTGCTGCTACCAGACGGGCTTACTAAATATGTCGCACCAACGTTGATGCAGTCAGCATCTTCTCAAAATCGCCAACGTCAACATTAACGTCATCATCTCGTCGTCGTCCCACAGTCAAGTGTTGTTTTGCATTTCGCCTTTGTCGTCAACGTTGTCCTCATCGCTGTCATCAATGCTCGCTGCAGATCACTACGCTCCCAACAAAACGGCAAAATATTCGTAAATTTTTTTATTCGCCTGACATTAATGGTCGTTTAGTGAGTCGCGACTGGCGCGTTCCTTTTGTATTTTTAGAAGCGAAAATTGTGTAAAGAAAAAAGTCATAGTGGGCTGAGAAAAAAAAATATATATTTAAAATTGCAAAAAAAGGCGGACAACTCTCGCATAGCGCATAAATCGGACGCATAGTTATAGTGACACCAACATTGTTGCTTTGCTAAACACTTTTTTTATTTAGATTTTTTCGCAACAAAAGGTAGCACAGTAAATTTATTTCAGTTCCGTTTTGTTGACGCATATTTTTGCATAGCTTCGCATTTTTTTTCGCGCATACATTACAGTCATAACTCAAGTGAAAAAAATTTGCTGAGACTTTTCTATGGTACACGATATTTTATTTTATTATTGTAATTTTTTCACCAATTTTTCATTGCTACAAAATTTGTCTGCTTGTCTTCCATTTTTCCCTATAAATAGCAGTTAGTGTTCTTGTTGTTGTCGCATTGTGTTGAGCCGTAGGCGAATGTTTCGTGGGTCCTAGTAAATGGAATAGAGACGTATGACGACATTAGTTAATTAAAAAACATCTACATATAAAATAAATATTAAAGGAAACAAAAAAGAACGTGAACTGCCGCCGTAACACAGCAAATTCTCTTCGAATAAAGTAGCAGCAATTTTCAACAAAAAAATCAAACAGAAAACAAAAAACAAAAAAACTAAACAAATAAATCGGATAAATAATCGTAAATTCTATTGCGGTAATCATCATTTAATTTTAAAGCTAATCAAAATTAAGATCACACAAAAATGCCTGTAAAGAAACAAGGTAAGCAAAGTGGTCATCCAAAACACAAAAAAAAAACAAAACAAAACAAAAAAATAAAAATAACAAGTAATGTTTAGTAAATAAATCCAAAACAACATTTTGACTGACCACACTAACCAAGAAACTGCCGCCCATCTACATACATACATACATACATATCATTCATCTAATCATCTGTGAACACTAAATTACATATTTAGCCTTCATTAACATCTACCGCAGCTGCCTTTAACTTCTAAAATAATTTACTTCAATTTACATAAGTGTTTAATATTTTATAGTGTTTGCGATTTTGGTTGGTTCAGCTTAGATCAAGGCGAATTAATGCAAGGTGGTAGCATAACATCAACAACAACATTTTTCAATATAAGAATGTCGTGATAAAAGAGAATAGAGGAATGGAAGCCATCAAGACACGTTGGGACGCCATTTGTTTTCCATGCTCAGAATGTCATGGGGAAGGGAGAAGAAGAAGAAATCCGCTCATGTGATAACACCATCTTGTATGAATTCGCCTTGGGTTAGATTTGCAGTGTTCATATAAAAATCCAGTAAAAGTTATGCCACAACAAAATTTTACACAATTTGACAACATTCGCTTTCAAGAAGAAAACTATCCAAAAAAATGCATGAGCGCAAAACTTGTAACAGCTTTGCTAGTTTTACGAACAGCTGATTTGATTTGTTAGCGCAAAGCAAAAAACAACTAAGAATAAACTTGAAAAAACCCGGTACTCAAGTATCCTTAGTAAACTTAAAACGTAAAACAAAAAACAACTAAGAATAAACTTGAAAATAAAACCCGGTACTCAAGTACCCTTAGTAAACTTAAAACGTAAAACAAAAAACAACTAAGAATAAACTTGAAAGTAAAACCCGGTACTCAAGTATCCTTACTAACCTTTTCCAATCCAAACTGGTTTTTCTAACTTTTGTTTTATTAAAGTAGTTCCAGAGGCGACATTTTTTTATCAAGAACGATTAAATATAATATTGCGCTTTCCGCAGAACACCAGTTCTCTCTTTGTCGATTTGACTGGCGAAATAGAAATGTTTTACACAAGCAATACTCTCACTCCATTTGCCCGCTTTTCCTCAACTTTTTTTGAATTTTTTCTTTGCTCTCTCCTATTATAGCTATTATTGCGTCACTATGAGTTACTCTCATTCTTCATTTTTTATGTTTATTGTGTTCATTTCAGTTTTGCGATCAATTGTTTTTCATACTGGCAAATTGTTGCAAGTAAAAATTTTTCCAGCAAGAATTTGCAACTATTGTTACAAACTATCTGCTACATGAACAATCTAGTTTTGTATAGCAATTTCAGATTTGTATACCTTTCATGCAGATCATACATTGGTCCGATAATTATAAGTACTTATAAGAAAAATAGGAGAAAGACCCAAGTAAACAAAAATAATCAGAACTTTTAAATATTTCACGAAAAAACCTAATTAGAAATACCAATATGGATTTAAATTATATTTTTATTGCGCGCCTGTATAAAAATAATACAAAAATAAAAAAAAATATATTCTTTTCATTAATTAATCTTAAAAAATTACAAAAAACTTTTTCTGTATGTCTATGATGTCGTTGCTCAGGACAATCCCGTATTAAGTTCCAGCAGTAGTCTGCCATCATGTGGTCGTCCCATCGACCTTGGTATCTTTCTTCCATTATTTTTATGTCCTGGTGGAACCGTTCACCTTGTTCTTCACTGTAATCGCCCAGGTTGTCCGGCAATTTGTCCAAGTGACTATGTAAATAATATAATTTAATGCTCATTTTAGTTCCTAGTTTGCGAAAATTGAGAAGCATATCAGCAACTAGTTTTGTTTAGTCTGGTGATTTATGATTTCCCAAAAAATTTTTGACTACATTAACAAAGCTTAGCCAGGCTTCAGATTCAATTTGTGACATATGGTTTAAGAATTTAGTGTCTTCTAGAAGGGTACGAATTTGAGGACCATCGAAGACTCCTGCTTTTAATTTTTCCATACTAAGGACTGGGAATTTTTTGCACACATATTCGAAACTGTCACCTGTCTTATCAAGAGCTTTGTTGAACTGTTTCATTAGCCCAAGCTTTATGTGAAGTGGTGGAAGAATGATTTTTTCTCGGCTTATCACTTGGTCATGAACCACATTTGCTGTTCCTACCTCCATATTTTCTCTCACCGGCCAGTCCTTTCTAATCCAATGTTCATTTCTTGCACGACTGTCCCATAAACATATAAAACAGGGGTATTTAGTATACCCACTTTGTTGGCCCATTTACAAGTTGCATTAACAAGTCACGCGGTCGATAACGTGCAGCGGCTGGCAGGGACTGTTAGAGTTTTCAGGTATTTAGGCGAAGTCGCCGAATTAATGTTTAGTTGTATTAACTCACCCGAATTAACCGGCTGCCCTTGCTCTCTTGCAAGGGAAATAAAATATTTAAACCAACGAACTACTTGTTTTAATAATTTATATAACAAAACTTATTGAGGAATAATTAAATTAATACAACTGGAACTGGGTCATATAATTTTTTTTCATTAATTTCTTAAGTTTCGTTTATCTCAAGAACTAGAGCCAATCCAAAAAAAGTAAAAACACAGTTCATAAGCCTGGTACTAATGTTAATAAAAACTATTAACAAAATCATGACCGCAGGTTTTTATTAAATTTTTGTTCAGCAGTGTTATCAATAGAATGTGTAAAATGTGAGAAATCTATTACACGAGTCGGTTGGTTGAAGATGTGTGTTTATTAAAATAGCAGACTTCTACGTACAGTATCGGAAAAAAGTATTGCCACAGTGTTTGTTTTCATATTATTCACAATGTTTTTCATGCTTTAACTTTTTTTCAAATTGTTTCAAAATACAGCTCATTTATTAAAAAAAAACCATATACTCGTAAGTACTAAAGTAAGTAAAAATTCTCAAAAATCCAGCACATTTAAAAAAAACTGTCATAAAAATTTTAGTTTTTAATTAAAATTTTTACAAAAATTTCGGGTACTCAATCTTTTAGTCCATTCAATTTTTTTTAACTGGCTAAAAATTCGTCAAATGTTGTCAGTTGAATAAAAAGAGCCCTCTTGACGTCAACAACTTGAAATTTAATTGAAATTAAGTGGCTTAGGTCTGAAAAAATTTAAATTAAGCCTATAAAAACTGCTTGCGGTCGCCATAGGCGTTGTGTAGCATGTGCGCGCTTCTTTCGGTGGGTCCCGGGTTCACATCTTGGTCGGGGCAAGTAACACCTAAAATTATAGAAAATTTTTTTCTAATAGCTATCGCCTCTCGGCAGGCAATTGCAAACCTGCGAGTGTGTTTCTCTCATGACAAAAAAGGAATTTCTCACACAAATCATTTGCCGCTCGGTGTCGGCCGAAAGCGGTTGGTCCCTCAATTAGTGTGACCACATCAAGACGCCCACCACAAATTGTAGGATAAGTTCGGTCAAATGTCAACCCATGATATAAGCGCCAAATTGTTATTATTATTAAAAACATTTATACATTTGTATATTCTGACCAATTATTCGGATTCAGCGAAATATTTAACACTTGAATTTATATAAAAAATGCCGCAGGTGAATTTTAATATTTTTAATTTTAATATAATAAAGTATAAGTTTCAATAGGTCACTGTGTGTCAGTTGGTATGTAGTTTATAGACTCGAAAACACGTATTTATAGAGTTTAGCGAAGAGTGCCGGGTCAGCTAATTATAAAGGTTGTTTTTTTTTTTAGACTGATAGAACTTTATTGCCAAATTTTTTTTTATGTGAAAGATATTTTCATGACATTTAGTATTTATGACATACATATGTCCGCCACGACTAGCTTTGGTGAATCGGATGCGATCAGTCCAATTTTGAACCACTGCAAAATTTCCATGTTGTGGATGGACAAACTCCAACTTGTTGAGCACGGCGGCGAATAGACAAATTCGGATCTTCTCCAACACTATCACTTACAGCATCAATATTTTCTTCTGTACGTACAGTTATTTGTCTTTTTGTTGGTTTTTCATCGAGTAGAGTAAATGTTGTTCGAAATTTATCAACAGTTTGACGAATAAGCTGCTCTGATGCTCGATTATGTGGACCATAAAATTCGCGAAGTGCTCTATAAGTTTGGCGAACAGAACACTGATTTAAATAAAGTATATTTCCACAATTTGTAAACATTGTTGTGTCCTCATTCTTTCCATGATGATTTGTCAATGCTTACTGAACAGAAATGTCAAAACGAAATGTCATTTACCAACTGTGAAGTGACAGCTATCCCTATCGAAAGTTCTATCAGTCTAAAAAAGAACACTCATTACATATGAATATCATTGGCACTTTTTGTTCATCTGATTTTCCGTCAGGTTCAATTTATTTATATTAGAACGATTTTTCGC